>CAWUFW010010556.1:0-47500 GCA_963921515.1 Calotriton arnoldi
CAGGGCCCCCACAATGTGGTGACCCTGGGCTGAATAAAAATACCACTGTGATGACAAAGCTAAATGTCGTTCACACTGTGAACCACAGTCAGGTGTCCTGAGCAACAAACTACCATCACACCTACACAAGCACAAATCAATCAGCATGGCCAGTAAGCCAAGGGCAACATGGAGGCAGGGGACTAGCCGGGCAACAACTCTCATCTGCACACACTCAAGACCACACCCTCGACCTCCAACAATGTGCAGCAGTGAAGTACACATGCACTGGTGACATTGCACATGCACCCATGACTATTCCAGGGTGGTGGGTGGGAACCAAGGTGTAGAAACACATCACACATGGACACTCAACAAGACTCCTGAATGTCTGACACACTGCACACTACGCTGTACATGGACATGACGGCAATACCACACCGACCAATGGGATCCCAGCCACAGTCACACACCAATGAAGAAGCCAAGGTCACCCACAAAGAACACACATAGACAACAACCAACATTGCAGCCCGGACCCTAAGGAGTGCCAGCAGTCACACACACAACGTGTCACAATCACTGAAAGATAACACAAACTGGAAATCACATGACAGGGGCAAACAACAAGTGCCAAAGGGAAACCTGACTGTGACCCATCTGCGTCTGCACACAAACTCTGCCCTGACAGCAAACACACCTATGGGTGACACCCTGATGACCAGTAATGTGCCATGCACCCACATCACAGAGAACACAGGGAGAAGACTTTGGGGGAACATAGCTCAAGTCAGCAAGCATCACAAACAGGTACAACACTAGGGATCACAGCATGCGCAGATGAATGGAAGTGAACACACAGACATGCACATACAACACACACCTTGGGCGCAGGCAATGTCACACGTGTACACACTGCCATGAGGGGACTCCACTCCTGTGTGAGGAAAGCTGTGCCATATGTTGCCTCAGTAGGGCCCCATCATGTCAGCTGAGCACTTGGTCACACAATCAACAATTAGCACCAAATGAGGGCTCCCATCACATCAGCCTGGTCATGGATGTGCCAACGGAATCATCAGCACAGATCCAACACACTTGTATAGCAATGTTGCACTGACTACACGGATGAGTCCCTCCCCATTGATGCCCAAACCTGCATGTCCACTGGAGATGGCAACACGGTCAGGGAAGTAGACAAATGCAACGATGGCAGGCACAACAGATGTGCAGGGGTGGAAGCCACAGATATGAAATTGCCAATGTAAGTAGGAAACCCATTGCCAAATACTGAACACATGACACCCTCAGATGCTGCTATTGATGACATGGATACACCACATGATAGGACACATTCCCCCTGTACCACATGGGTTCCTGCACAGTAACACTTCATAATCATGAGACCAGATATCACCATCACTGCAGCAAGGGCATGGTTAGCTGCACCAACAACATGTACATCTGAAGCATGAGCACTAGAGAAAAGAAAGTTGCTTTATTCAGCATATGTGTTGTTTGATAACGACGTCCAGAAGAAATTAGAGCAAAGGCCAATGGCCAGTCCATTGTCAAAGTTCAAACAGGGTGACACTGGCAGATGTCACCCTACGCATGCCTGCACAATACCAGGGACAATCCACTAGGAGGGGCAACCGGGGGGCAGGCCAGGCACCGCAGGGACAGGATCAGGGCTCACCAGGGGGAGTCAGGGAAGGGGTGGTGGGTGCTGGAGAGCCACTGACAACTGCAGTGGAGGTGTCTGACATGGTGTGTGCCGGCACAACTGGGGGGCATGACTCAGATGTCGTGGGTGCCGGCACAACTGCAGTGGACCCTGCAGATGGGGTGGACAGGTCCGCCACTGCAGTGCCCAAGTCAGACAGGGCGGTAGTGGACTCCACTGCAGTGCCTACCTCCAGGGGAGGAGAATGGGGAACAGGCAAGGTGGGTTGGACAGAGGGGGAGGACACCCTCACCACATCAGTGGCACAGACAAGCGCAGCGGGGGTGTGGTGCTGGGAGAGCAAGTGGCAGGGGGAGAAGGCCGGATCCTCTTGGGGATGGTATATCTGTGGGTGGGGGAACCTGGGGCAGGGTGTGGTGGGGGCACCTGTGCAGTGGGGGCCTGAGGGATGGAGGACGGAGACCTTGTGCCTGAGCTGCAGGGCGGTGGCGGGGTCTTGCTCTTACCACTCCGGGGGACTTGCGGGTGGGGGCCTCAGTCCGTCTGCGCCTGGGGGAGGGTGTCCGGGGGCGAGGGGCACTCTGCTCCGTGTGGGTGGGCTTCCTCTTCCCCCGGTATGCTGGAGCAGCTTCATCGGTGGGGAAGAGGCCGAGGTCACAGAGGAAGAGCTGCTGTGACTTTGGGGTTGCAGGTGAGGCAAGGGAGGGTGCTTTGGAGGGAGAGGGAACTGAGGACTGCGCAGTGCATGTGGATGCGTGTGTGTGTTCCAGGGCCCCATCCCCTGTGAGTCTGGCTTCAGTCCCCTGAATGTGCGTGCGTGTGCGTTTTGTCATTGGCGTGTGTGTCAGTGTGCTGGATGTGTGTGTGCTGGTGTGTGCCTGTGCCGGTGTGTGTGTGCCTGGGATGGGTAAGGTGCTGGGGAGTGTGGATGGAGCAGAGGCAGGAGGGGTGAGGGACCGTTTGAGGAGGGACACTGCTGCCGTCAGGGAGGAGTCCATGGACCTATTGCCCTCTGTAGGTCAGACATGCCCGATGAGATGCCCTCCATGAACGACACCAGCTGAGTCAACAGCGCGGTGTGCGCATGGAGGACACTCAGCATGGCTGTCTGCCCTACATGGAGCTGGCGAAGGAGGTACACAGACTCCTCACTCAGGGCAGCAGGGGACACAGGGGCAGGGGGTGCGGTGCCTGGCCCAAAGGAGACACGCTCCCGGACATGGGAGCCTCCACGGACCTGGGGAATGGGAGCCGATGGGAGGGCGGTGGTGGTGCTGGTGGTGGCGGGGACAGCAACACTAGCTGGGGTGTGGTGGCTGCTGACACCCGCCTCCACAAGGGAGTCATCCTCCGAGTTGCTCTGGTCCTCAGCTGAGGTGGATGCTGCTGAGGACTCCTCGGTGTGGCTCCCCTCGCCCTCCGTGCCACTGGGTCCCTCCGACCACTCCTCGGCTGCTGACCCAGTCTGGCTCTCCGGCTCCTCCTGGTCCGTGGAGCTGTCCCCTTCCGTGGCCGTGGATGTATCTGCAAACAATGGGGAAACAGACAGACATCAGTCACCTGCACATAACGCACACACCACTGTGAGCACAGCACATCACAGAGCAAGCCCTGGCATCATTAGTTGTACATTGCTAAAAGTGCACTAATTGAACAGGAGAAGTCAATTGTCAGTCTGATGCCAAGCATGGCACTCACATCCCACATGGCCTTGCACCCATCTGTCTGGTGTCTGTTGGATTGCAACACCCCAGTGTTGACACATGCACCAAGTACACAGTAGTTGGACAGTGCAGAGGACACGGTGTGGACACATCACAGCTCTTGCCACTGAGTCAGTACAGGTTTCCGGATGTAAGGGATGCCCAGAGTCAAATAGGAAATGCATGTGATGCATACCAGCGACAGACACCATGATGCACCCATGTCCTGATAGCCAGCGCCACTATGGTGTGCATGTAGCACATGTCACTCCCCTGCAGGCTCACCAATCAGTAGACACATGCCATGGCGGAGGCATGACTGCAAAGTCATACATCACTGGCTCAGTGATGTATGACTTTGCAGCCAGACAACAACACTCTGCACTGTGTCACAATAGTAGGTCATGGGGAATGCAAGTCCTGGAGCTGCACAAGTGCACATGTACATCCCCCCACAACACATCCTCTTAACCCTCATCTGTCCAGGTCATACCTATTGGACATATGGGAGACCTGTGACACTACCCTCTGAACCTGAGCCCCTCACACTCTGCTGTGCATGGGGAACAGCTGCCTGAACTTCACATTTACATGCCCCAGTCTGCATGGGCAGCTGATCAGACACCTATGTGTCACACAAGTATCGTCTCCTATGGTCACATCTCCAGTGGCATGCTGAGCCCCTACCAAGAAACTCCACAGCAGTCCTGGCGACTAATCCACAGCACACTGACACAGAGGCAGACACCTGAGGGGTCAAATCACTGTGCACAATGTGTCCGCTGATACACGGGAGTGGGAGTACAGAGTGTATTGTATGGCCTGGAGTAGGCATGACTGTCCAGCCCCACATGAATGAGGGATGAGCCCTGGACTGTAGGCAGCTGGCTAAGTATGTGTGACACACGTCATATACATACTCCTGGGGCCCAAACATTGTTCCCACCCGCAGCATGGGTGTGTGCCAGGTACCCCAGCCACATGTGGTGGATCAGCTCAGCAATTGGACCACAGATCAAAGTAACACGCTGAATACATGTCAGAATACAGGCATTGTGTAAGCAATGGACCCACCCATGATGCCCACCACAGAGTCAGGGAAACAGATGCTGTCTCCCACCTTGAGTCAAGCAAACTGCAAGGACACAGTCCTAAGTGACAGAATTCCCTGCATGTAAGGGCCACACCTGGGTATCAGATGAGGAGTGGGCAGTGCACAATAGAGGGACATGGCTCCTGGACAACATGACTGCTGTACTGTGGCAGTTTAACCAGGCCCGAGGAGGGCACATAGCATGTTAGACAGAGTACACAGTGCAGTCTTTGACTCACCCCCTCCTTGCTGCTCTCTGGCCTTCAGCTGCCCATCCAGGTCTGGAAAGACCACCGCCAGGATCCTGAGCATGTGGGGGTCAGGGTCCGTGTTCCGCCCTCCTGCGAGGAGGCGACAGCTTCAGCTGGACCCGTGCAATCCTCCGGGTCCAGCCCCGAAGGTCCTGCCACCTCTTTTGGCAGTTGCGGATCCGGCGCTTGTAGACCCCCACGGACCGGACAGCCCGGACGATGTCCTTCCATATCTCATGCTTCCGATGGGCAGAAGCCTGTCAGGATGACAAAGTGATAAGGCCTTTACTACACATGCAACATATCCGTGCATGACACAGTTGCATATACATGTCGCTATCACAGGGGCACATGGTGTACCCAGGCAGTGCACGGCTGCCCATGGACAGTTTTCCAGAAGTCACTACATGGTATCATTGCATGGGGAGTAAAACCCTGTTCAGAAGCACTGTCACTGCACCATACCTGTCCAGTGCAAGTCACTACACACTATGGGGGGTGACAACTACTCAGTGAGCCTGCTAGCCAGTGGTGTGCTGACTCTCAGCCTTGCTAGTCAGACAAAATGCACATTCAGAAAGGCAGTGCACAGAACACTCACCTGCTCCCCTGGTGTCCCATACAGCTTGCTGTACTGTGGAAGTAGGCTGTCCAGCAGGGCCTGGTTCTCCTCAAGGCTGAAGGCTGGGGCTCTCTCCACAGTACGTGCCATTGCAGGGTCCAGAGGGGCAGAGACAGCAGCAGTGCAGTGGCAGATGTCGTCCTGGAGCATGTAGTGCAGGCAAGTGGGCTCTCAGGGGAACAGGCAGCAATATATATGTGCTGGAGAGGCAGATACTGTCCCTTGTGTCCAAAGTGATAGGTCCAAGTCGTTTGCATCTTCTGAATCTGGCCAATCCATGGAATAGCAGCACCAAAACACGCCCACAGCATCCTTCAAAACTTCAACTTCATGACATACATGATTTTGCAACATTGTTGTGGGTGACCAACTGATTTTCCAGCAACCGACTCGTTCGAAATTCGAAAACGCGTCCGTTGCCAGGCAAGCCCATTGTCAATGGGTGCGCACCGATCGGTCCATTGAGGTACAACGCGCACAGGGGTACAACGCGTACCCGCACACATTGAAGGCAATGGGCCGGCCGGAGGCACCGATCGGTCCATTGCGGTTCAACGCGCACAGGGGTACAACGCGTACCCGCACACATTGAAAGCAATGGGCCGGCCGGAGGCACCGATCGGTCCATTGCAGTTCAACGCGCACAGGGGTACAACGCGTACCCGCACACATTGAAAGCAATGGGCCGGCCGGAGGCACCGATCGGTCCATTGCAGTTCAACGCGCACAGGGGTACAACGCGTACCCGCACACATTGAAAGCAATGGGCCGGCCGGAGGCACCGATCGGTCCATTGCAGTTCAACGCGCACAGGGGTACAACGCGTACCCGCACACATTGAAAGCAATGGGCCGGCCGGAGGCACCGATCGGTCCATTGCAGTTCAACGCGCACAGGGGTACAACGCGTACCCGCACACATTGAAAGCAATGGGCCGGCCGGAGGCACCGATCGGTCCATTGCAGTTCAACGCGCACAGGGGTACAACGCGTACCCGCACACATTGAAAGCAATGGGCCGGCCGGAGGCACCGATCGGTCCATTGCAGTTCAACGCGCACAGGGGTACAACGCGTACCCGCACACATTGAAAGCAATGGGCCGGCCGGAGGCACCGATCGGTCCATTGCAGTTCAACGCGCACAGGGGTACAACGCGCACCCGCACACATTGAAAGCAATGGGCCGGCCGGAGGCACCGATCGGTCCATTGCAGTTCAACGCGCACAGGGGTACAACGCGTACCCGCACACATTGAAAGCAATGGGCCGGCCGGAGGCACCGATCGGTCCATTGCAGTTCAACGCGCACAGGGGTACAACGCGTACCCGCACACATTGAAAGCAATGGGCCGGCCGGAGGCACCGATCGGTCCATTGCTGTTCAACGCATCACTGTATATGTGACTGGCATAGGTCAGCATGCCTGTCTCAGATGGACATATGCCAGCCACAGATAGCTCCCAGGGAGTGAGGGGCACACCTACATCACGACAGCCTGTCCAAACCTTATCATAAGGCATGTAAGGCTGCATTTCCTATTGTGTGTATGTTGGTGTACATGTTGTCCTGTGGGTGTCACCTGTGGGCAGCCACCCCCAGGCTGTGCACGTGTTCATGGGGACAGGATCCTGGGTGTTACGTGTACGTGACCACTGTGATGTGCAACTGTTCATATCTGTGCATGTGTCATGGTCACATTTCACAGTGGTGTTTGTGTATGTCATGTCACATACCCCGTGAGTCCCATGTGGGACGGTATGTTTGAGCCAGGGTGTCCCAGTGGCACAATAGTGATGGCCCTCCACAGTCTTTGTGCATGTAGTGTTTACAATGTCTCTGATTTCATGTGCACAATGGGAGACAGTCTCCACATCCACGTTGTGTGTGCATGGACTCTGATGTTGTGCGTGTGTGTCACAGACGTCCATGGCTCTCCTGCCATGGCAAGTGTGGCCACTACCTGTGGGGGTCATGTTTGTTTTGCTGTGGTGTACACATGATACTCCAGGTGATGCCAGTGTCCATGTGGCATTACAGGGTCCCTGGGAATGTGCCTGTCGTTGAGCTGTGGTGCCTGGGGCACATCTGTCCTCACATGTCACTGGGGGGTGACTTTGACACAGCATCATGATATCCAATGGGCCAACCTGGGACAAATTGATGCCACCTGTAGGACCGTGTTGACAGATGTTGGCCATGTATGTACCATACATGTCGTTCCGGTACTGCACACTTCATGTAGTTGTGCCTCATGATGATGTATGTTGGGAACTTGAGTGTGTTCAATGCCGCATATGTGGGGTGACTGACGATCTTGCTTACTTCTCCTCTGCACTGCAGGGCTCCTGCTGTCCATCGGCCATTCCCAGACCTGGCAACGATGGTGGAACGGGACAGCATCCGACGGTACCGCTTCACCAGGCAGCTGATTGAGGATTTGGCAGTGCAGTTGTCCCCACATTTGCAGCCTGGCCGGCCGTATCCTACAGCGCTGACCCCCAAGGTGAAGGTGATGGCAGCCCTACACTTCTTTGCCACCGGTACCTTCCAACATACTGTGGCGTCTGCTGGTGGGATGTCACAGACCATGTTCAGCCGTGTGCTCCGCGATTTCTTGGCGGCAATGTTGCTCTTCCTGAACCGGTACATATATTTCCCTAGACTGCGACGACTCACTGACGTGAAGAGTGACTTTTATGCCCTGGGGAGGATGCCGCATGTCATTGGCTCCATTGATGGGACACATGTGGCTTTGGTACCACCACAGGCCCAGGAGCAGGCCTACAGGAACCGCAAGCACTACCACTCGGTCAATGCACTGGTGGTGTGTCTTGCAGACATGACCATCACACACGTGTGTGCCCGTTTCCCTGGTTCAGCACACGATGCCTTTGTGATGAGGAGTAGTCGCATCCCCAGGTTGATGGCACAGATGCAGAACCAGCGTGCCTGGCTTGTCGGTGTGTACTGACTTTGTGCCATTGTGTGTGATCTGATCTGTAGTATTCCGCCCACTTTTCCAAGTCAGCTGATGTGCACTTGTCTGTCCGTAGGTGACTCGGGATACCCCAACATGCCGTGGTTGCTGACACCCCTCAGGAACCCTGTGACACCTGCCCAGATGCGCTACAATGAGGCACATGGTCGGACCAGGAGAGTGATTGAGCGGACCTTTGGTCTCCTGAAGAGCCGCTTCCGCTGCCTGGACAAGACCGGAGGGTCCCTCCCATATGCCCCTGCGAAAGTGTGCAAGATTATCATCGTCTGCTGCATGCTCCACAACCTGGCAGTGCGGAAGGAGTTGCCTCTCATCCAGGATGACGATGACCAACATCCGCCACCTGTGGAGGATCCTGGCCTGGACCACGATGCCAGTGACGATGATGATGATGATGATGATGATGATGGTGATGTCCGCACACAGCTCATCACCAACTTCTTTAGCTGAATGTGAGTATCCTGAGGTGTCATGTGAATGATGTGAGTTGGCATGATGTGTGGGTGGTGCTCTGGTGCTGTTGGAGTGTGTCCATGGGCTACTTGACAGGATGTGTGTTGCGATGTGTGGTGACAGGTGGGCTGTACTCCCCAACAGTGTTGACATGCTAACTTGGTTCTGGGTGGGTATCTTGTAACATGTATTGTGCATGAGTTTTGCTGATCTGTCCTGTACTGCATTGCTTTTGACTGTGTGTCATTTCTGTCCTTCACAGGGTACTTTCAGATTCGTTTGGTCAACTGTGTCCACCGACGACGTGATTGCACATCCAGGCTGGTAGCTGTTGTGTCCCTACAGGTGATGTGCGCCACACCCATGGACTTCCTTCCGTCTACAGTTGTTGACTGTGTGCCCGCTACCAGGTGGGGTTACCTTGCATCTGTAGTGGTTACGGCATGTTGCTACTGTGTAATAAACCTGTGCTTCACTTTGTGATGTGCGTTGTCTGTGGTCACACATTTGACTGCCATTTGCTTACTGCACCTGTGGGCTACTTGACTACAACTGGGAATGGGTGTGGTGTCTGTGCATTGCACCGTCTTCCCTGGCAACATCAGTGTAGGCAATGAGTCAGATGGCCTAGGTGTGTATGTGTTGTGTAGCCCTGGTGGTGTGTCTCCCTCATATGTGTCACGTTGCCTGTACTCACATGCCTGTGTTGTCCTTGCTGTTGCAGTTCGCATACACAGTGTAATTTTGCAGTTCATCATCCCCATAACAGCACCCACGTTGGAATCACGACAGAGGCAAGTATGGTGTATTAGTGTGTTTATTGTGATACATCTGTGTTAATAGTGCATAGGATGGATTGTGCTGTACATGAATCTTGCAATCCCAAGTTCCTAGGTGAATTGAAAGTCCAGGTAGACAGGATCCCCAGTATCGGGGCCACAGTTGTCTGACACATTGTTCCAACTTGTACTCCCCATGCAATGTGTGGGAGTAGTGTTGCCATCAACAGGGTGAACAGTCTGTGCACAAAGGCGAAAATCCAGAACAGGTTCAGGCTTCCTGGGAGTTGCGCTTGGCCATCAGCCTCTCACTTTCCCCTCCTCGGACGACCCCTCTTCTTGGGGGGGGCCCTCAAGTGCAGGCTGCTGCGGTGCAGGGGACTCTCCGCCAGAGTCCTCCTCCCTCCCTGTGGCAGTTGCAGTTTGTTCGGTACCAGATGTTGTTGGCACACAGGGAGGTGTGGACTGGTTGCTGTTCATCTGGCGGAGGCATTGTAAAATGTCCCTGTGCACCGCCGTCATCTCATGTAGTACATCCCACTTGGACTCCACGCGGGACATGTGGGAGTCCACACGTGACATGTGTGACTCCACGTGGGACATGTGGGAGTCCAAGCGGGCATGATGGGCAGCCTGCTGCTGTTTGATGTCTCTGAGGAGCCCCACTACCTGGCTGAGCTCTCCGGTGCTGGACTGGTACGCATCAGCTATGCGTACCAGTTGTGGGTCTTCATGCACACCAGCAACGTCTGCAAGCAGCGACCTCTGTCTCCCACCCCTCCCACCACCCCTGCTGACATGTGCAGTGTGTGCAGTTGCACGCACAGATAACCCTGGTCCACCTTGGGGGTGGTGGTGGTGGTGGTGTCCATGGCCCCAGGTTGGTCCAGGGTCACTGCGCTGGTGTTGTTCCTTATTCTGTCCATGTCGGCAGGGATGGTATTCGTGGTGACAGTCGTTGGAGGGGTGGGTGCAGGGGGTGCAGCTGGTGGACCTGCTGGTGCTGCAGCTGGTGGTCCTGCTGGTGCAGCAAGTTGACTTGCACCGGATGTGCCAGGTTGTTCATCGTCCGAGGAGGACAGAGGCTGTACGACGCCAGTGAGCTCGGCATCCTCTTGAGCCTGGGACTGGGACTCCTCAGCGTCTGCTGCTGTGTCCCTATCATCACCTGTTTTTGGGAGACACAAACAATGTATTTCATGTTTCTGCAGGCATCAGTGGTTGACACACCTGACAGTTGTGACTGTGCCTCGGGGTGCGGGCCTGTACATTGTATTGTCCTAAGTCGTCACAGTCAGGGGTTGATATTGGTGTGGCACATTGTCCTGCATTATTTGGGCATTTCTATGTATTCTCTGGGGTGTGAACATGGTCTGCATTGATTGTGTTTGGTTGACAGCCAGACCTCCTTCCCACCCACCCACCCACCCAGTCAGTTATCCCACCATGGAACGTGCTTGCATTGCAGGGAGTGGAAGTTGTCTCTCAGGATGTCAGTCAGTGGTGTCCTGCTGTTTGTTGGTGCACAGTTGCCAGCAGGGCCTTGTGCTCCCCACAGCAGTAGCCAGTGTCAGCCATCTTGTGAGTCCTTCTCCACTCCCTGTGATGTGAGCATGGTTCAGGGTGGTGTTGATGGGACAGTTGTGGGGGTGACCAATGTCTGTGACTACGACTCCCATCATGCTATTGCCTCCACCCCCTTCCCAGCATGCCCATGCTTCCTTCCTTTTGACTCTGCTTCCCTGTGGGGTGGGGTGGCTGTGCTGACAGGATGGCTGGGAGTGTTGTCCTGGCAGTTGTTTGGCTAAGAGTCCCAAGAGTGTCCCTGTGCTTCACACAACATAACCCAGGGTGGTGGTGCTTTGTGGGATCTTGTGTTAGGATGGAGGGCATTGCATTCTACCAGGTGGGTACTGTGGAGTTTGTGTTGGTGGGGGGGGTGAGGGGAGGTGCTGGTGACTATAGTCAGTGCTGCAAGTCCCCCTTCCCACCCAGCCAGCCAGATATCCCACCATGGAACGTGCTTGCATTGCAGGGAGTGGAAGTTGTCTCTCAGGATGTCAGTCAGTGGTGTCCTGCTGTTTGTTGGTGCACAGTTGCCAGCAGGGCCTTGTGCTCCCCACAGCAGTAGCCAGTGTCAGCCATCTTGTGAGTCCTTCTCCACTCCCTGTGATGTGAGCATGGTTCAGGGTGGTGTTGATGGGACAGTTGTGGGGGTGACCAATGTCTGTGACTACGACTCCCATCATGCTATTGCCTCCACCCCCTTCCCAGCATGCCCATGCTTCCTTCCTTTTGACTCTGCTTCCCTGTGGGGTGGGCTGGCTGTGCTGACAGGATGGCTGGGAGTGTTGTCCTGGCAGTTGTTTGGCTAAGAGTCCCAAGAGTGTCCCTGTGCTTCACACAACATAACCCAGGGTGGTGGTGCTTTGTGGGATCTTGTGTTAGGATGGAGGGCATTGCATTCTACCAGGTGGGTACTGTGGAGTTTGTGTTGGGGGGGGGTGAGGGGAGGTGCTGGTGACTATAGTCAGTGCTGCAAGTCCCCCTTCCCACCCAGCCAGCCAGATATCCCACCATGGAACGTGCTTGCATTGCAGGGAGTGGAAGTTGTCTCTCAGGATGTCAGTCAGTGGTGTCCTGCTGTTTGTTGGTGCACAGTTGCCAGCAGGGCCTTGTGCTCCCCACAGCAGTAGCCAGTGTCAGCCATCTTGTGAGTCCTTCTCCACTCCCTGTGATGTGAGCATGGTTCAGGGTGGTGTTGATGGGACAGTTGTGGGGGTGACCAATGTCTGTGACTACGACTCCCATCATGCTATTGCCTCCACCCCCTTCCCAGCATGCCCATGCTTCCTTCCTTTTGACTCTGCTTCCCTGTGGGGTGGGCTGGCTGTGCTGACAGGATGGCTGGGAGTGTTGTCCTGGCAGTTGTTTGGCTAAGAGTCCCAAGAGTGTCCCTGTGCTTCACACAACATAACCCAGGGTGGTGGTGCTTTGTGGGATCTTGTGTTAGGATGGAGGGCATTGCATTCTACCAGGTGGGTACTGTGGAGTTTGTGTTGGGGGGGGGTGAGGGGAGGTGCTGGTGACTATAGTCAGTGCTGCAAGTCCCCCTTCCCACCCAGCCAGCCAGATATCCCACCATGGAACGTGCTTGCATTGCAGGGAGTGGAAGTTGTCTCTCAGGATGTCAGTCAGTGGTGTCCTGCTGTTTGTTGGTGCACAGTTGCCAGCAGGGCCTTGTGCTCCCCACAGCAGTAGCCAGTGTCAGCCATCTTGTGAGTCCTTCTCCACTCCCTGTGATGTGAGCATGGTTCAGGGTGGTGTTGATGGGACAGTTGTGGGGGTGACCAATGTCTGTGACTACGACTCCCATCATGCTATTGCCTCCACCCCCTTCCCAGCATGCCCATGCTTCCTTCCTTTTGACTCTGCTTCCCTGTGGGGTGGGCTGGCTGTGCTGACAGGATGGCTGGGAGTGTTGTCCTGGCAGTTGTTTGGCTAAGAGTCCCAAGAGTGTCCCTGTGCTTCACACAACATAACCCAGGGTGGTGGTGCTTTGTGGGATCTTGTGTTAGGATGGAGGGCATTGCATTCTACCAGGTGGGTACTGTGGAGTTTGTGTTGGGGGGGGGTGAGGGGAGGTGCTGGTGACTATAGTCAGTGCTGCAAGTCCCCCTTCCCACCCAGCCAGCCAGATATCCCACCATGGAACGTGCTTGCATTGCAGGGAGTGGAAGTTGTCTCTCAGGATGTCAGTCAGTGGTGTCCTGCTGTTTGTTGGTGCACAGTTGCCAGCAGGGCCTTGTGCTCCCCACAGCAGTAGCCAGTGTCAGCCATCTTGTGAGTCCTTCTCCACTCCCTGTGATGTGAGCATGGTTCAGGGTGGTGTTGATGGGACAGTTGTGGGGGTGACCAATGTCTGTGACTACGACTCCCATCATGCTATTGCCTCCACCCCCTTCCCAGCATGCCCATGCTTCCTTCCTTTTGACTCTGCTTCCCTGTGGGGTGGGCTGGCTGTGCTGACAGGATGGCTGGGAGTGTTGTCCTGGCAGTTGTTTGGCTAAGAGTCCCAAGAGTGTCCCTGTGCTTCACACAACATAACCCAGGGTGGTGGTGCTTTGTGGGATCTTGTGTTAGGATGGAGGGCATTGCATTCTACCAGGTGGGTACTGTGGAGTTTGTGTTGGGGGGGGGTGAGGGGAGGTGCTGGTGACTATAGTCAGTGCTGCAAGTCCCCCTTCCCACCCAGCCAGCCAGATATCCCACCATGGAACGTGCTTGCATTGCAGGGAGTGGAAGTTGTCTCTCAGGATGTCAGTCAGTGGTGTCCTGCTGTTTGTTGGTGCACAGTTGCCAGCAGGGCCTTGTGCTCCCCACAGCAGTAGCCAGTGTCAGCCATCTTGTGAGTCCTTCTCCACTCCCTGTGATGTGAGCATGGTTCAGGGTGGTGTTGATGGGACAGTTGTGGGGGGGGCAATATGTGTGACTGCGACTCCCATGATGCTATTGGCTACACTGACTTGGCCAGCATACACAGAATTCCTTCCTTTGAGTGGTCTTCACTGTGTGTTGGTGTTGTTGTGGTGGCTACATGTGTGGATGTGTGTGTTAGTTCTATTTGTGCCACTGCCTAGCTGTAGTTGTGGTTGTGTTTGTACATGTGTTGGCACAGTTGGATGTGACTTTTTGATGGCATGTGTTGTGTTTATCTGACTGACATACACATTTTGGGATGATTCTGTTCTAGTTGCTGTGTAATTGCTATGAGTGCATGGTTTGACTCTCCCCTTGACAGTGATGTGTGTGTTTTGTGGCAGTTTATTGTGTACATTTGTTGTGTACTCACCAGGCTCTGGGATGTTCTCTAGTCCATATACGCTCACTGGCGGAAGGATGGCCCGCACCTTCTCCTCCCAGGGCCTGAGGTATATTGGCTTGGCAGGAGGGCCACTGCCGGTGTGTTGGCTGTTGATGTAGTCTATCTTCAGCAGGTCCCGTACCCTCCTGCGCACGTCATACCACCTGTTCTGGATGTCCGTCTTTGTGCGCCGACATGGTGATTGGGCGTTCACCCTGTTGATGATCCTCTCCCACATCTTGGTTTTCTGCGACATGGGGGTCTGTTGGACCAGAGTGCCAAACAGCTGTGGCTCCACCCTGAGGATCTCGTCTACCATGACTTCCAATTCACTATCTAGGAACTTGGGATTCTTCTTGGGGGGCATGGTGATGGGTGGTGATGGTGGGTGATGTGTGTGTTGGTGTGCAGGTGAGGGTGTGTGGGTGTGTGTTGTGCTGGGTGTATGTGAGGTAGGTATTTGTTGGTGTGCTGATGGTGTGTGGCTTGTGTGAGGGATGAGCTGTGGGTGTGTGGTTGCTTTCTCTTGGGTGCTGGCAGTGGAATGGCATTTGCAAAGGCTCATGGTAGTGATTTGTGTCCTTTATATAGGTGGAGTTGTGGGTGTGTCTTTGTTCTCTGTCCCCACCCCCCAGTATTTATTGGCTTGGTAATTGCTTGTTTGGCCTTTTTTGGTTGATTTTTCCTTTGTGCTGTTTGTGTATGTTGGAAACGTTCTTGTGACCGAGTCGGACCCTGCATTGGTCTCGTACGGTGTTTTCCGTTTCGTTCACGCTGTGTTTGTGCAGTTTTGTATGCTGCGTACGCGTCGGTCGCGGTGTATTGTGTTGCTTCGGCTCGGTTTTGTATGCGTGTCGGTCGTACGGCTTGTCCTCCGTCCGACTCGGTCGTGTTTTCGCGCCTTGCATCGTACTTTGCGGTTTGGAGTTGGCGGGTACGATTCGGTCGGATTTGTTCCGGATGCGTGTCGGTCGGTTGGATTCGCGTGTTTTTCCGGCCGGATTGCTATTTTCCGAGCGGCTCGGTCGGTCGGCTTGGTTTCCTAACGTGTCGGTCGGATTTATCGCGGCTTGCATCGTACTTGGCGTGTCGGGCGCCACTGGTACGTGTCGGTTGGTAATTTTTCCGGCTCCGAGTCGGTCGGTGCTTTTTCCGGCCCGAATCGGAATCGACCCCTTAGTGTCTTCTACATTGAAAGATCCAAAATGTAAACTATCTCATGTAATTCTTTGATTTTTTTCTTCTTTTGAGAATGGGTGATATTCAGAACCTCCAAACAAGTTTTCTATTTTTAAATGAGCAACCTAGGGGTATTCAAAATATACATAATTTGCATCTGTGTAATTGTGTAAGATTACAGAAAAATTATGTGAAATTACGTGTAATAGCACAAAATCCAAAGCCGGCATTTAGGGCTATATTTTAGTGCAAAATGCATGTTACATATTTTCTGGACAGGAGGACATATTTTGTGTTAAAGAAAAGCACAAAAAACACACAAGCCCTCGCATTCTGGTTGCTCCCTTTATTCCTGTACACTTGTGTTTTTTTTTCTATGAACAGCACATAATTACATGATGTGGCAAAACAGCATAATTTCTGGAATTTTGGGTAGCAAGCATAACGTGAAATTACCAAAATTATGCAGGATTACAAAAGCATAATGGAAATTTTAAAATAGAAAATGGAATTTCACCCAGGTCTAGAGCTACCTTTAAACTTGCTATCCAATATTATCACCCCTTATTTTACTAAGAAGTCAATATAACATCTCTAAAATCTAAAATGGGTTACATGAGCGAATTGAATTCCCTAGGTGGTGTGCTCTTGCTGCATAAGTAGTCATACTTCTGAACAAAGAACCATTTCTCTTTTTTATTGCAATAGCAAAACAATATTTAGCATAGAAATTATCCCTTTCTTATCAAGGTCATTTCCAGGTGTTAATTTTTTCTTTTCTTGAAGGCTTCAGATTATTGATAGTTGAGTCCTTGGTCCATGCTATATTGAAATATTGCTATTGTATAGCATGTAGCATTCCATTTCTAATCTAATCAATCACGTGGCATACATATGCAGTAGATGCTTGCCTTTTACAAAGATTAATTACCAGACACAATAAAATACAGTGTTCTGCATTGTAGAATGTTGCACACAGCATAAGGAAGGAAATAGAAAGATTCCCAAGAACAGTCTGACAAATGTTCATCACTTTCCTTTTCGGACATTTTAACAGCCATCGGTGCTGATCGCCGACAGAGCACAAAACTTTAGAATTGCAATAATCAAAGTACATAGAAATTGTGTAAGATTCTGCAAAATGTGGGTAATCTACAGGAAAAGTACACACTTGACTCACAGATGGGGTCTGAGCAAACAACACCTCCACTATCCGAATGACAAACGTTTCCTATTTACTTTCAGAAACGCTCATTATCCATTTCTGAGCAATTGACTCTAAAAAGCTGCTCACCCCTCCAAAAGCTTTAAACAATTGTGCTCCTAATGGCATGGATGATTAGACATCAAACACCCAACCATGGAGTAAAACAAGGGAAACAGCGTTTACAACGCATGCTTAGATCGCATGCCATTACAATGCGTCATTACAACGACCGCGTTGTTACACCGCAAACCATTACATCGCAAGCCGTTACAATGACTTGCTGTAGGGGGCAGAAGGTGTTGGATCTACAATCCAACACCTTCTCTGCTGTTGCACAAACTGGAGTAGGAATAGTAAATTATACTATTCCTAAGTCCAGCGCGTCCCCTACAGCAAGTCGTTGTAGCGACTTGCGATGTAATGGTTCGCGATGTAACAACGCGGTCATTGTAATGACCGCATTGTAATGGCATGCGATCTAAAGCATGCGTTGTAAAGACATATATTCGCAAAACAATATAATCATTGCATTTATCACTGCATCTGCCATGGACAGTGATCTCGCAGGAGCCAATACTAAAAGAGAAAAGTGTTAGTAGAAAATTTTGCATTCATAATAGTACCCATATTACCGTGAGTGCGTTTGCTAATAAATTTAATTCACAATATTAAGCAACTACTTCCGCACAAGTGTAGACAACATCTGTCCACTTCCTCATGTAAATGTGGGGCGGGCTAGAAGTGTACCTGAAAATGCCACTGTAGAAAGTAACGTTATTCATATGTCCTGAGTTTATATACCTAACGCACATAGACAAATGGTACTCAGTTTCCACTCACACTGTGTAAGATTCCAAATGGAGAAGTAGGAAATTATGTACACCTGGCAAGCATAGATGACCTTGCCCTCTCCCCCTTATGCTGTGCTTTGCCGTGCAGTCATAGCACTATTAGAACATTGGAATGTGGAGCACTCAATTGAATACAATGGAGTGCTCGGGCTTCTACGGGCTGGTAGAAGCCTGCAGTGCAACATTCCAATGTTGTTTTTGTTGTGAACAAAGGCCTCTCAGAGCCCGAGGGGATTTAAATCCCCTAGGTCTCCGAGAGGCCTTTGTTTTTAGTAATTAGAACAGTCTGCCCTCTAAGGGCGGAATGTTCTAATAGCCTTAGAACCCTCCTAGTGGGCTCTACCGGCCATTAAAGGCCCCCTCCCTTGTTAAAGGCCCTCTCCTTCGGCTCGGGCCTTTAACGCTGGAGCGGGCCTTTAATGGCCGGTAGAGCCTGCTAGGTCAGGCTCTAAGGCTATATTACATCACTTAAAATGGAGTCCATCCCACTCAAGAGGAGGGAAATTTCACTGAGGAAGAGGCAGATCTTGTGGTCAGCTTTAAACTGACCACAAAGAGGCACTACATAGACTTCCTCTAAACACCGAGAATGTATAGAAGCAAGCAATGTGGTACAAATTAACTTATGAATGAATTTGTGGTGTAGGCACACACCAAAGGAGTAGTGGAAAATGAGTGGCAATATTAGAGAAGGAGTATCAAGTAGAATGTTGTCAAGATACAGGATGCAATTGTATTTCCAGAGTACCATTATCAAGCCTCTGATGCACCCAAATGGATCACCATATACCTTTTATTGTGGACCCCTGGAAGCTGCATGTATGTGAATGTGAGGTTCGCTAATGGCTAATTTAGAACTTGTTAATGCATTAGGCAGGCAAACAAGTTATCACGAAGACTATTAATGATCCAAAGGATAGAGCTCCTTAAGGTTCTGATCAGTAACCAGCATTTTTTATAATACTTCAGGAAAGCAGAAATCTTTCAATAAATGACAGTGCTATGTGATCAGGCGTGATCACATAATAAAATAGTCAATCAAAAATGACTTTATTTAGACAATCAAGTCCATTAAAAATTAAAGATGAATAACAGCATCGCAATAATGCAATTACAGACAGTTCATGTGGAATAAAAGACAAATACATTTTTTTGAAGAATGGGGAACTTAAAATGCATCATGCTGATGCCATATAAGTGAGCATAAAGGAATCAAGCTTGGGCCTAAAAGCATACCATAATAATCAGTGCAACTTCATGATAAGACAATAAAGTTGGCTCTCAACAGTTGATTACTGAACTTCTTAAAGTGAGAAATTAACAGTATATCATAATAAGCAGTGCCAACTCATGATATGGCAGTAAAATCTGCACTTCGCAGTTGTTTACTAAAATTTAAAAAAGAGAGAGGGTACACACGACTGAGGGTATTAAGATGTGAAATATTCACTTTGGATCCGCTAATGAGTATAACAAAAGCTGGCAAAAAACTATGAGTTCCAGTGAGAGCAGGGTAGATAGGATTCGTCAAGGGTCGGCAAAGTCTGATGGTGATCATGATTGAACCCACATGAAAACTCCCTTCACCTAGCAGCCTGCCCTTCTATTCCCACTGCAGGTTGGATTTTACAGACAACAACTGTGCAAAGACAAAGGGTATGCTCAAATGGGTAAATTATAGCAGCATTCCCAAAATCACCCAGGCTTAAAGCACATTCGCTACTGACCTACTCGCGGAGCAAAAAGGTAAAAGTCTTTGATGATGATGCCCTATGGGTGGTCTAGTGGTTTCTATTATCGCTGAGATATTAGCTAGGTGGCCAGGGACTGGTCACCTGTTTGATCTAAATAGAGGTGATAACCAATGGCCAGCTATGTGGCCGCATTGGTTGTGTGATGGAAAAACGCATGCCTTAACAACGAATGCCTTAACCACGCAGTGTAAACCTCGACCGCGTCTTTACCCCGCATGCCTTTACCACGCATGCCTTTACCACGCAATTTCGTGGTAAAGACATGTTTGGTAAATGGGCATGTGTGGTAAAGATCACACTCCTGCCCCACTGGCCTAAACCCCAAAAACCCCAAAAACTCCCTAAACTTAAAGTCCCTACTTCCCGCCTACCCCAGCCCAACTGCCCCCTCGACCTGAAAACTGCCCCTATACTGTCCCCTACCCTGAGCCCTATAACTCAGCCCCCTTAAAACGACTCCGACCCCAGCCCCCTACGTGAGCCCTAAAACAAGCCCCCACCCACTATAACCTAACCCCACCTATCCCTGCCCCAGCCCAACTGCCCCCTCAGGTTTAAAACTGCCCCTTTCCTGTCCCCTACCCTGAGCCCTAAAACTCCCGACCCCAGCCCTGAAAACTACAACGACCCCTCAACCCCCAAAACTACCCCTAACCCAAATAATCAACCCTCACTTCCATCCCCTGAGCCCTTAAACTCCCAACTGCCCCCTCCACCTGAAAACTGCCCCTTTCCTGTCCCCTACCCTGAGCCCTAAAACTACCGCCACCAGCCCTGAAAATTACCCTCACCCCCAAAACTACCCCCAACCCAAATAATCTACCCCATCTCCGTCTCCTGCCCTGAGCCCTAAACCTCCCGACCCCCCGTCATCCCTGTAAACTACCCTGACCCCCTCCCAGCCCTGAAAACTACCCCACAACCCCTACAAACTACCCCCACCCCCTCAAAATCCGTCTTACCTCTCCTCCTCGTCCCGATCCTTCCTCTTCCTGCTCTCTTCTGCCCAGCAGTAGCAGCAACTAGACCGCGCATATGCCTTAACCACGCATATGCGTGGTTAAGGCATATTCGAGGTTTAGATGTGCATGCTACAGCCTGCGTGGGTCAGCCCAGCGAAGCTCATTCTGTGTGGTTAAGGCTGTTTCCCAGCCACATTTTTTGTGTCTAAGGCTTTAATACTGAGCCTAGGGCTGTAAGGAATTTAGTGCAGTTGTTTCATTCCTTAGTGTTTTGTTCGCTCTGTACAGAACCTTTATTAGGTTGGTAATAACATGCGGGTGAGCTTCGTTCAAAAGAAATTTGGTGGCTGCTGGTATTGTCTGTGTCCCTTCTTTGATCAAGAGATATCGGAGGAATCTTCTGCATTTATCAAGGAGGGCGGACATATATAGAGCAAGTGTGTTAATAATTCCTGGAGGAGACCACATAGATGACACTCTTTAATGGCTGCTTGACGCACCCATGGGGGCAGTAGATCTAGCGATGAGAAGCAGCCCATCCAAAGTTGGAAAAAGTTAACTTTATAGTACGATGAGAATGGTTCCGTAATGTATTTTTTGGACCCCCTCTTGAACATAACTGGCAAGGACTAACCCAGATACAATAGATTCCATTTGTACCCCTTTCTTTAGAGCTGCTTTAAACTGCTGTTGTGATAGATTTGGTGCCCACAAGGTAGCAGCACCTTTTAGCTGCAAGGCATTGATAGGAGCATTCAACCAGGCATTTGGGGGGCCCAGGCTACTTTCGGATATGGTTTCTAACAAGATAAGATTTTTCAAGGAGCCTTTTTTTGAAGTGCGTGCTGAGTGCATATACTCTTGGATGCAGGCCTTCTGATTGAGGAATTGGTTGCATAACTTGAATTCCATCCAGATTTGGCCTGGGGAGGTGTTGTACGGGTGTTTGAACAGTGACCTGAGGACTGCACTCTGAGTAGTGTTCAAGAATATGCCAAACTTCCCTGGAAAAGCTTCTGTCCTGTATGCCGTTGTCGGAATAAATTTATCATTAACTATTTGCAGCAATGGTTCAAGAGTGTGCTGTTTTGTGTTCTTGAAGGTGGTTTGGAAGGCAAATTGTAGTGAGGCAGATTTTCGTTTAAATGAATTAAGATGCGTTAAATGGCCTCCCTTATCATCCAGTCACCATTCCAGAACTTTACATTTGGTTGATATGGTCAGGCAATGGTTGTTTAGTTGCCATGCTCCGCATTTTTTATTTTTTCTGCAAAAGATCACAATATTTGTTTTTTTGAAGTTTATTGTTATATCATTTAAGCGACAATGATTGCACTGGATGTCAAGCAATCTTTGGAGACCCATCGGTGTTTGGCTTAAAAGAACTACGTCATCTGCGTAGAGGAGCGAGGTGATCTGATGGTTCACCAATTCCGGTGTGTGACTGATAACTGAGTTTAGAGCTGGTACCAAATCGCACATAAACAGATTGAAAAGAGCCAGAGCTAGAACACACCCTTGCTTGACGCCTTGTTCGATGTTTATTTTATCAGAGACTGCTGTGTTATATCACAGTTTTACTCTGGCCCAGGTGTTAGAGTAAAGTAGCAAAATGCCACGAAGTAGTGGTTCCGGGATTGCCAGGCTTTGAGGTTAGACCAAAGTAGTTGGTGATCAATGTGGTCAAAAGCCTTCCTGTAGTCTATAAAACAGCAGTTAGCAACTCCTTTTTTCTTATCTGTTTTTCTGCAAGCATCCTTATAGCCACAAGATTATCAATAGGGCCTGAGAATGATCTAAAGCCCGTTTGGTTGAAAGGCAACAGGCTATTTGTGCTCATCCATTCTTCTAGGTCCTCTAGCAGGAGCAAGGCAAAGAATTTGGCCTCAACATCCAGGAGTGCTATATGACGATAACTCTCATGGAGCCCCACTGACCCCTTTTTGTAAATAGGGTGTAGGATCGAGCCTTGCCAGGAGGGTGGGATGGATTTGGTGATTATACAGATGTTAAACAAATTTTCCAGAGAATCGGACCAAAACTCAATATCTGTATACTGATGCTGGATTTCCGTTAGGGCCAGGGGCTCCTTGTGTATGCTTTGTTTGCCCTAAGTTGGCAGGGTAGGCCCAGACATGGGTCCCTTGCTCACTTTGCCACTGGATTCAAGCTAGCCTGGCTGATGAGGGCTGTTAGCCCGAAGCCAGTCCCAGGATGCTTGTTTCCGGTTCAGGGAAGACCTGGCTTGGCAGTTCGGGCTGGACTGTTCCCATGAGGCACAGGGTCA
Organism: Calotriton arnoldi; assembly: GCA_963921515.1. Taxonomy (NCBI): domain Eukaryota; kingdom Metazoa; phylum Chordata; class Amphibia; order Caudata; family Salamandridae; genus Calotriton; species Calotriton arnoldi. The sequence continues at coordinate 22,670 of CAWUFW010010556.1, forward strand.
AGACTGATTTGCATATCACTGGGTCTGAACTGAGGTGGCAAAGTGAGCTAAAGAACGATGATGGATTCAACCCAGATCTGTGACTGGGGGTTAAACCAATCCACCCCCCCCATATGTTATGCAACCCAAGACAATTTATGTGAGAGTGAACGAATATGCACCTGAAAGGTTGTCTTTGGCAACAGCATTGCAAAGTGAGGCTATATAAGAATACTAGTCCGCCCCTTACATAGATTTAAGGTTAGAACATCTACTGTATGCCATAACTGGCATTTTAATGTGATATCCGTGTGCATATAGACATTAAAGAGGGATTTCCCTCAGTCATTAGATCTCTTAACGTTCTGACTTCACGTCTCTCTAACATGGCAATATGGTATGCCCATTCAGGGCGATATGAAATGTGTTACCGGTTTTGGCACACTGAGTACAGTGCTAATTTTCATACTGAATCTTAATGTGGGGGCGTTATAATGTTATACAATGTTTTTAACATTTGGGTAAAACCGTAGATATGATGCATGATGATATGATTGATTTTTTTGATTGCTATTTTAAATACTCTGCATTACTCACGTGCAATCAGCTTTTTACATATATATTACCCCCTCCTCTATTCTGTACCTCTGCCAAAAACGCTGAGGACTTTTAATAACTATGATGGATTTAACCATATTTTAAACCATGCCGAGACATGTTCTAAGATGGCCGCCGTAAAACAGATGTATTTACGCATGAATTGAATTTGAGCCATCTTCCATGTTTATACTCTTTGACCGACATGCACTTTTTTCACTTTAAAATGGTGTTTGGTGTAATGAACAAACTGACATTGAGAAAGCCGGAGTGGCGAAACGTGTCTGTCAGTGCTGGGGAGGTTCTGCACTATTAAAGAAAATATACGTTTGAATTCTCGTAGTGCCCTCTTTTGTGTCGGCCGACACAATATTTGTCTGCTGTTGTGCTCTCCTGTACGTAAGCGGCTCACCACTGCTAGAGAAAGGCACCCAAGGCGTGTGGAGCAGCGGCGGTGAACTTCGTTGTGTGCGATATATATATTATCTTTTAAAGAGTACAATTAATGTAAATATAAGTTTAAATCTGAAATATGTGGATCAACCTATTGATACATGTCAATCAAATTTTAGACTCATCAGGAAGACAAGGGTGAACCTGGAAGAAAAAGTCTTATTCCATGGAGACACTGAATAACGTGTGCATTTATATTGGACTGATGTATATGCTGATTATAATATACACAGGCAATAAGATGAACTACTGTGGAGATTCATCAATGGGGCAAGATTCGTAAATGTTTAAATGAATTACAATTTATGAGCTCTCCAACTGTTCAACAAAGGCACTTGTCTCTTATTTGCAAAAGATGTGATTTTTTAGTGAGAGTTCACGTGTATATATAATTTTGCATTTTGATAGATTGATGATGCAAGCACAATACGTAATATATTTTGTAATGGCAATGAATGTAATTGCCTATGAAGAATTGTAATATAATGCAAACGAAAACGGAAAAAGAGACTAAAAGATGTAATGTGATGAGTTTTTAACATGCCTTCTCCCGGGTGATGATTACCCTTAGTAAGGAGTATGAGTCTTTCCTTGCTGCCTATGATGACCAGATAATCATGTGACTCTTTACTTTTGTATTTTAAAACTTTATCACCAAATGACAACTGTTGTGTGAACAAGCCAGGCAATGGCGAAACGCGTTACTGACGTAATTAGGAATAAAGCAGAGACTTTATTGAAATTCCATCCCCGTGTCGGTGTCTGCTTTTAAGCGAAAATGCAGTAATGGTTGGAATATATATATATATATATATATATATATATATATATATATATATATATATATATATATATATATATATATATATATATATAGATAAAAATGATTGTAAAATTGCTTTTGCAAATGAAAAGGCCTTTACCTATTGGTTTTGGTATTTCCAAAAGGACAGGTTTTGCCAAAGAAGTAGCATCTATCAGTTTGTTTCCAAGCATCCCAGCTGATAGAGGCAGGGCAACTCTTTGACAATCTAGGATTGAAGTAATCCCTGCAGCACTGTCTTCTTGCTGGGCATCAGGTCCACTCCACATTATGGCTGGCGTCCATGAAATCCACCACTGTACAGCAGCAGCCCGACCAAGGTAAGTCAATGAAAAGACTGGTTTTAATTTGCATGTATTCTTTGTTAGGTGAAACTTGTCAGTGCATTACACAAACAAGCGTATCAATCTGGCACATGGGCCATGCAAATAGTGTCAGCCAGCAACAAGGGTATGGTGGTGGTGTGCTTCACCTGCGCTATGGAAACACTGACACCAGTGCGGTTTCTCGCCATCGGCCTTTGTGGATCGGGTGGAAATGTAAGTGTCTCTTTTAAATAACGTATGTGTCGCCCTTACTCTCTTGACACATAATGATTGTAAAATAGACTTAATGCAAACGGATGAGTCGCAAAATTATTTAAATTTTGTGTCTCAGTATATTAGCGAAATGGTTCTTTTCGTCTTTCAATTGCTTTTATTTATTTATTTAATTAAAGCCATCTATTTAACTGCTATATTCTTCGTTGTGGAGAGAATCACATTTAAATCATATTGCAAAAAAAATACAACTTTCCACTGGTGCATTGATAATGACCCATTCATTAGACTACTCAAGAAACGAAATTAGATTATTTAATGCATTCACTCGGAAAAGTATTTTTATTAATGCAGTGTATAGCACACCTCGCCGTGTGCAACGCTGTTACGCTAAGCTCTTCTGCGTACCTAATGCAAAAAATAAATCAACAATTTTGTAATGTGTGGCTGAGTAGAATATTAAATAGAAGTCAGGATCACATTAAAAATGCTTGCCTCCTCTTTGAAAATGGCAGTAAGTGAAACACCTGCAAAAGTATTTGTTCGTGACCATATGGCACACGTTGATAATTCAAACTGATAATGACACACATACACTTGTAAAATAAATTAAGCTATCTGTGGAGACGACATTAATAAATTGTAACTATTTGGTAAAAAACTAAGGTGTTAAAATAAAGTGATGTATAACAAATCGTTTAACTAATATATAAAAAGTGCAGAAGTAGTACAGTACTGAGCAACTACCAAGTTAGGAACTTGAATGGAAATAACGACCCGTGATGCATAATTAACATTTAAGCAAGTTTCTTCTATGTCTATGATTTACAGGATGTGGTGCACAGTATCATATTACGGCGCACATTATTATACTTTTGATGCACGAGAATTGTACATGATTTAATGCATTATTGCCCAACTTATTTAGGGCTATAATGGCAAATTAGTCAAAGGCATTCAGTCCATGTTGCAGAGAACATTTTCAAGCATATACATTGATGTATTTTTCAGCCGTTTAATTTCCCTCTTGCAATGTCTCTTGTAATGTCTCCACAAGGGGTAACGCCACATTTTCTGAGCGTTTAAGTGGACTGCTGTTCAAATATAGAAAAAAAACCTCTGAAAAATGGTGGAATTACTGTTCGTGCTGAAGGCGAAACGAATAATTTGAGCGTCCAGGACATCATTTATCATTGTTTGTGGTGTGCTTGGCTGCATGAAGTAATCCCTCACGTTGATTTCGAGGCACCTGGCTGCATTAGCCTGAATACAGTGATATAGAGTTTAGACCTCAGTTGCTAATGTAAGACCCTGTGGCAGATGGTAGCCCTTGACCTTTGCCTAAAGGCTTTTGAGGTGTAAAACCTTCCAATTCCACTAGTTGATTGGGGTCATTTTGAAAGTACCTACACGTAGAGCTATAGAACAGTCATGGACACAACTGTAAATACATGTTAGGGTATGCTGGTTGACTTTGGCAGCTGGGTATATACCCCTCACACATGTTCATTTTTTTAACTGCACCTCCCTCCCACAACCTATTTCTAGAAAAAAAGTGGATTGGATTTTAATTAGAAAAATGATGGATATAAGATTCAAATCCAATAAGCGGAACCAGAAACGAATATTTAAAAAATGTTTAGGTCAATCATAAGTTACTGTTTGCAGTTGAATGGAATTTGTAATACGGTGGCAGGATATCCGTCACATTTGAGAAGGAGTAACGCACCCACCAAATTCTAAATCAGGTCCTTAGTCTCTAAATGGAAGTCGAAATTCTCTGGTAGGGCAAGGTTGTAGGCTGCATATGAAGAAGTCCTCTCAAAGTTGGATCGTCTTTGGACAAGGTCCCCCTGAAGCATTTTTTTTTTGGGAGAAGCTCTGAGCAGGAAGTTTCAAATTTTGATGTGCTGAAGTTCTCTTGTTGGTCACATACATTTTGCACCTTTGCCTGGTCAAGATTTCTATCTTCTGACATTGGGCCTAATTCAGATTTTTGCCGATGAATCATCAAACACCGTCTGTTCACTCATCTGCCACTAGGAAGGTCTGCCTGCCCTATTCAGAATATGGTTGTTTGACTGACAAAAGACCGTTATCTGTCCACTGCCACTGACTCCAGCTCATATTTCATACTGCATCAATGGCAGTATATCGTAAAACAAAAGAAGGAAGTGTCAATATGTCATTCACTGTATTTACAGTATAATTTCTGTTGACATAAACATGGCAGTTTATCTTTGTCACCTTTGTTGGAGGAAATACTGCATAAACCCTGCCCACCCACAACACATATACAGCATAATCAGTCTATGTGTCTCTGCTACTACAAGCACCTGAACTCTGTCTGGCAGTGATGAATGAATAACAATGTAATCCCAAAAATAGAAGGTTAGTACAACTTTTGAAACTTTTTAAAATGCACTATGTCAACTACCATTGTCAATAAACTTAGGTTTATGTCCACTAAAACACATCTAATAACTTTTTACCCTGTCTGGCCACAAGTCTCACCTTACATATCCTTATAAAATATTATTCTATCACAATGTTTCCTCCCCTCAAACTGGTAAGGTTTCTCACATTTCTTTTTTTAAATGCATATGCTCAGTTAAACAGAACAGTATTAGTTTGATTAAATTACACACCTACTAAGAGACTACCCTTCATCCCAGTTTACCCATTTTCCTCACACTCTACAATCATACTGCTGGAAATTTGCCCTTTCTGCAGGGTCATCCCAGATTTTTGTCTTCTTTTGCTGAACTTGTTTTTGTTGGCCATAGGACTCTGTGCATTTTACCCCTGCCAACCAGTAGTTAAGTGCTTTTGCTCTCCCTTCCAAACATGTAAAGAATTGGCAAGGAACAAGTTGTCACATTTAATTTACTTGTAAATTCTTAGTAAATGGTACTACATGTACCCAAGGCCTGTCAAATAAATGCTATTAATGGGCTGCAGCACTCATTGTGCCACCCACTAAAGTAGGTCTGTAAAATATGTCTTCTGGCCCACCTTTGCAAACTGGGTGTGCAGCTTTAAAACCGCCATAGTGACCTGGCAAAACAAACCTTTTCCAGGCCTAAACCCTCTTTTTTAATTTTTATAACCCAGCCCTAATGTAAAAACTAAATGCCTATATTGCAGGATGCATGGTATTCAATAAGTAGGAAATGTAAATTTAATGTTTTACATTCCCTGACAGAGAAAAACCTCCAAAGTTGTTTTTCACACAGCAAGGCTGGGCCTTTTATAAGTTAACACTGGTTTGCACTATTAACATTAATGAGTGCTTTATTCAGTGTGGTCAAGTCAGATTTTATATTACTATTTTTGAATTTTTTCTTTTAGAAAGTTGTCACTTACCTGTCTAAAACCAAAAGGCTTTCTTGCCAGTGTCCAGCTATCACCTGACCCCTAGAGGCTCTCCTGTGCTGAGATGTATATTGGTCCCAGACAGTGGACATAGGGTCCTGGGAGTGGGGCGGTGCACTGCTATCTTGATGGGACGGCCTGGGGGCTGTGTCCATCCCCTTCCTGAGCTTCACAAGATGTCTATCACTGGCTCACACTTAGGCCTGCCTCCCCTTTGTCTCTCTAGTCAGACTGATACCAAACCCAGTGGGGATAGAGGAGCTGATCAGAACTGGTTTAGGGGTGGATAAAGGCTTGCCCTCCACCTACAGGCTGGACCTGTACCAGTACCAACTAGACCTGCTCTGGACCTTGCGGCAGGCCTCTTTTGGCCTGGACCCTTTGCTAATATTACAGTGTACTCCTCCTGTTTCCAAATCTGCAAGAAGTGGAACTTCAAAACTTTTTTGTCAACTATCTGCCTGGAGAACCGATGGAGACCAGAATTGCTGTTGGAGCCGAAGCCCTCAACATCAAATCTAGACCTGCTCTGGACCTTGGGGCTGGCCTCTTTTGGCCTGGACCCTTGGCTAATATTACAGTGTACTCCTCATGTTTGTAAACTGCAAGAAGTGGAGCTCATAAACTTTTTGTCAACTATCAGTCTGGAGAACAGATAGAGACCAGAATTGCTGTTGGAGCCGATGCCCTCAACATCAAGCTTACTGGCTTGCCTTGTTGAAAGCGATCTGACTTCTGAAGATTTCCCAAGTCCAAATGTAATGGGTTTCATCAGAGCAGACACCAAGCAGCAACCTACCAATGTCAAGGCGTTCCTCAGAGCACGCACTTGAAAGGTCCAAACCTTCCCTTTTCTTACATGTAAGGCACCCTTAAGGTAGGCCCAAGGTACCCCCATGGGCAGGGTACAACGTATGTGAAAGGTAGGACATGTACTGGGGTGTGTGACATGTCCTGATAGTGAAAGTCTCGAAAAGCAACTGGTCTACACTCGCCAAAGACTTTGCAGCAGGCAACATATCTGAGAATTGGACAAAATTGGTGCCGGAGCTGTACCGCCTCTTGTTAGGCAAAAAACCAAACCATCAGCCCGATCGCGGAGAAAGGGTGTGCTGCCAATTCCGACCAAGGTGTGAAAAAATCGAACAAAGCAAGCGGGCCTTGAGACAAGCCAACCGCAATCATGTGCGAGAGAGAGATGATAAAACACTTCAAAATTTGTTGCTAGCGAGGAAAATACACAGGAAAAACGTATGGGACCATAAAAGGCAACAGGCAGACTCCCAATGGCTGCACATTTTCAGCCTGTTGACTCCAAGCAGACAGGCTGAATTCTGGTCATATATCAACAAGTTGTCTGGGCACGGCCATGACCGGCGCAATGGGGTCGCCAGTCACACATGGATCAACCATGTGACCTCACTGTACTGTAGCACATTGGATCCTATTTCACGGCACCACCAACGACTCTTCACTAGCATTAGCCTGTCTAATACTTTTCCAACAACCACTGAAGAAACAACTGAATCTTTTGATGTAGGAAATCGAGTGGCATCAATACTAAAAAACATCAGAAGGGGCGGGGCCCCGGGACCCAACGGCCTACCTGGACACCTCTTCAAAGAAGACTGTGAATTTTGGGGAATCATATTCACCCCGCTCTATAAGTTCTGCATGGACAACTCAACGATCCCCGAAGCCTGGAAAGTTTCCTGCTTCAACCAATCCATAAAAAAGGCAATACCGGAGATCCAACCAATTATAGACTGATAGCCCTTTTGGATATTGAGGCAAAGGGATACGCAAGCCTCCTTTTGCTAGACTTGCAAAATTGGGCCAATGACAATGAAATCTTACCAGCTTACCAATCCGGCTTCAGGTCAGGAGCATCAACACTGGATAACATCTTAGCCTTCGCATATCTGTTAGAACAGTCTACCCAAAAAAACCAGCTCCCACTTTTCGCATGCTTTGTGGATTATTCCCCTGCATTCAATTGTGTTAATAGGAACCTGCTGTGGTGGAAACTACAAAAGTGGGGGATCCCGACTATGCTGCTGAAAGCAATCATTGCCCTCTATACCGGAACTTGGGTACGGGTGAAACTATCTATGAATTCAGCAACAAAAAAAATCTATACAGACCGAGGGCTGAAACAAGGCTGTATATTGGCCCCCTTGCTTTTTAATCTCTGCACTGCAGACCTTGGTAAAACAATATCTAAATCCAATTTGATATCCCCTAAAATTGGGTCAACCAGACTGTTCCTAATGCAGTACGCAGACGACATGGTGCTAGTGGACCATACTAAGACGGGTATGCAAAGAACATTGGACGCATTAAGTATCTATAACAACAAAAATGATTTAACAGCAAGCACAGGAAAAACGAAGGTAGTAATTTTTGGGAAGTATGCTAACAAACTTAAACAACAATGGAGAATGGGCAATTTGAAAATAGCAACAACAACTAAATATAATTACTTGGGGGTTTGGATTATGAGCAATGGGAAGTCCACAGCGCACAATGCATCCATCGAATCAAAAGCCAAGGCAAGTGACGTATGCCCTATGCAAATTGAACTCCAAACTAAGCAGCTCGACAACTGAGCCCATCAGAAAGGTCATAAGAGCTAAGTTTCTTACTTCAATCACATATGGCCAACTAGTATTTCCTGAGGTATTAATTAACACCATGGAACGTGCCAAATGCCGAGCATTCAAACAGATTTTTCATATACCTGCCCATGCCCGGAACGCCTTGGTATGACTTGAATTCGGGCTAAACAAATAACGCTACGAACATTGGGCATCGATTGTTTGGTACTATCGAGGGGCCGGTGCCGTACCACCGAATACAATGAAAGCAATTTTGAAGGAAATCTTTGTGAAAGGCAACAATTTGTGGGCCAATGGCCTCCTTACTGCTTGCACTGAATTGCACCTTGACCTGTCCAATTGGCAGGACTTTATCCATCAACCCGGAATTTTAAAATCTATTTTAAAAAAACAAGTCAGACTATTATCTAAGGCAGATGATATGAAGGTATTAGGGTCCTCCAGTAGTAACATCAGGTTATTAGCTAGTTCCTTCCAAGATAAACTGGGACAGTCATACCTTGACTCTGCCTTGAACAAGACAATTTTAAAGCAAATTTTGTCTGTGAGACTCATGGTACTGCCAATAAAAGATATTAATACTCACTAGAAAACACTAGAGGCGGTTACCACCTGCAGACTGTGTCACCAGCATGAGGAATCCATGGCTCACTTGGTTTGCATATGCCACAGATTGAATTATGCACGTTGCACTGTATTGAAACCGCTGTTTTTAAAATACATCATACGTACTTGCACAGATGCAATGAAACTTCTTTTCAATTTGGAGATTCCAATGGAACTGGCCAGACTAGCGAAATTTGCACATCAGCTGAAAGAACATATAAGCAAAGACTCAGCCAAGGACTAGAGGCAGACTATAGCTTCAAACTAGTGTTTACATTTTAATTCTACTTGTCTCTTACTGTCTTGTGTTGCGACTATCAGACTTGTTTAATGAAATTAGTACGTTTTATCCATGACTATTAGACTTATTAAATGAAATGATTATGTTTTATCCATAACTGAAGAAAGTGCGTGGGCGGCGATATCCCGCCAAGTTTCTTTTGTAACAATTTTAATTAATTGAAACAATAAATAAATTCATTCATTCATTCATTCATTCATTCATTCATAGTGAAATACTGTGGATTTTGCTTTTCACTATTAAAAGGCTGTCTGCCCCAGAGGCTTAACATGGGAGTTGCCTTGAAATATTTTACAAGCATAACTCTCCATTGGGATAAGATAGAGAAATTAAGTTTTGTATGCCTGAACTCAGAATTTAAAAATACATCTTTTAGTGAAGATGATTTTTATGTTGTGTGTTTGAAAATGCCACTTTTAGAAAGTGTGTATTTTCTTGCTTAACCATCCTGTGTGCCTCTGCTTTTTGAGTATTCACTGTATGGGTTCAGAGTGACAGGAGCAGGGATGTGCATTCACTGTAGACAGTCACATGGGGGGTTGAGCTGTGTCCTGCCTTTCCTGGGTGACTCATAGTTGGGAGGAATAGGCCTGGGCTGCATTTAGAGTGGTTGGAGGAGTTTTCACTAGCACCTGAATAGACAGTGTCTCCTCTGCACAATGCTGTCTCTCCCTCCTGTAGTGAAGCTGGGCCAGAGAGGGTAGAACTGATTTAGACTGGGCTCAGAGACCTTTGCCACAAAGAGAACAAAGAGAAAATGTGGTATAAATATTGGGGAACGGACCCCAGGACTTTAGATTACTGCTGGACTAAGGAACCTGCCAGGAAGAAGAGCTGGAAGAGACAACCACTTTGCTGTGTTCTTTGCTGGGTTGGCCTGCAGTTGCTGCTTCTGTCTTGGGCAGGAAAAGGACTGGACTGTTCTTCGTGCATTCTAAGTATCTCCAAGGGCTTGATGTAGAGCTTGCCTCCTGTTGGAAGTCTCAAGGAAATCAAAGCTCTCTGACCTGAAGGCACTGCAGAGAGCACCGCCGCATTCCGAACTGCAACCTTGGTCCCTTACGCTGTCTGCCGCCGCTACTGAGCCGCTGAGCCGCTGCTTGCACCGTGACCTGTGGGCACTGCACTCTGCACCACCTCGCTTCACACTTCTGCCTTGGTATCCCCGACGATGACGCAATGACGTCCCCGATGCCGCTGTCTCCACCATGATCTGTGGACACCGCTTGGGGAGAACACAGAGCACTGTCCTGCTTTGCACCGCAGCCCTGGTCTTACCGCTGCTGCCGCTCCAAGCTGACATCAACGCCGCTGTTTGTACCATGGTTTGGGGGCACCATTTGTAAGTTACACAACACACTGCCCTGTACCACACCGCAGCCTCGGCTCACCGATGTCAGCGCCATAGACTCAAGTTCGTCAACCAATGACACTACCTGCACTGTCGTGTGTGAAAAAACAAGGGACACCCTACTCACACGGAACCAGGGTACTTTACAGTTTAACAGAAAACAACGGTTCCTTTGGACAATCAGTCAATGATACTTAATACATATTAGCACAATCACAATAATTGAAGGCAAGGAGATGTTAGAAAGAGAAAAGGCATATAGCACGAATTTGGTATGAAAATACGTTGCTTTATATAATGTAAACACATTATTTTAAATCCAGTGCATGGTGTCCCAAGTGATTGTGAAACCTATATTTCAAGGTTGTGGCTCATTGTGACATAAAAACAAGGTTTCATCAAACATGTACAAAAGCCTGTGGGCTCGCATGCTGCATTGCCTCGTCTTGCACCGCAGCCTTGGGTTTACCGACGACAGCGCTTCAGCAACAACAACACCGCTGCTAACAGGTCACCGCTTGCACTGTGACCTGTTAGCACCGCAACAAGCACTGCCCCACTTCACACTGCAGCCCTGGTCTCACCTACGCCGCTGGACGACCGTCACCAAGCCACTGCCCGCACCGCGGCCTGCCGGCACCGGCGCTCCTGACTTTAAACTCAAGTAGTTCGACTTGCAACACATGTGACTTCAAGGGCCCAATGGCTCCTGCACCGACTCCCAGAACTGACGCCTGCATCTCCAAAGGTACTGTTTTAGGGGTCTCCTCGACATCGTAGCTGGCCGACGACACATCGGTTGGCCAGAACTGTCGGATTTTTTTGCTCACGATGCCGTGATAGCCCCCAATGGAGCTATCGTCTTCAGGGAACTGTTTTACAAAGATAAATATTGGATATTTTTATTAAACTAGTGTGGTGTCCTATTGTAGCGTTTTCACTGTATTACTGTTTGTTATGTGCAAATGCTTTACACATTGCCTCTGAGATAAGCCTGACTGCTTGTGCCAAGCTACCAAGGAGGTGAGCAGGGGTTATTTTCGATGCGTAGTCCCCTTACCCTGACTAGAGTGGTGGAGTCTGCCTGGCTTAGGTTCATACCCTAGGCAACCAGAAAACCAATTTCTAACAATCGAGCAGAGAGTACACCCGCTATGCTCTCAGAGTAGGGATAGTGATAGGTAGAAATATATAGAAATCAGACTGCGTGGTTGGACTGTTTATTCTTTTCACCATGTTCATAGTGCTGATTACATTGTTATATTTATCTGCCTAATAATTGCAGCTCACTCTTTCCAATCAAGATACACACAAAAGCCCTTCAATGGCTCAGTTCGTTCTTGAGCAACTGAACTCAAACCGTGCAAATGGGTGCCTTCTTCTCAAGTCCAAAACCCTCAGTTGCGGTGTCCCGCAGGGAGCTTCCTGAGCCCCACTCTATTTAACGCCTATGGATCATCCCTGGCAAAAATTGGTACGAAGTGGGGCTTTGGTATTTGTTCCTATGCGGATGACACGCAACTGACAATAGCCATCGGAGACAGACACGAGGACACCAGGGCTAAACTCAACAATTGCCTCACTGAAATGGCAACCTGGATGTCAGAACACTGCTTAAAGCTCAACGCTGAGAAATCTGAGATCCTGCTCCTCGGCGGAGCCAATCATATCTGGGATGCGTCATGGTGGCCCCACTCGCTGGGAGATGCCCCAGCACCCAAGCAGTGTGCAATAATTTGGGTGTTCTCATTGATAACACCCTATCCATGCAGGATCATGTGCGGACCCTGTGTGGAAGAAGCTTCGCTATGCTGAAGCTTTTAAAAAAGGCTTTTTCCCTGGATCCCACTGGAAAGTAGGAGAACAGTCACACAGGACCTTCTAGTCAGTAGGCTGGATTATGGAAATGCACTTTTCGTTGGCATGCCAGACTATCTGTTCAAACGTCTGCAAGTGATACAAAATGCAGCGGCTAAACTGGTGTGCAACAAATGCAGATACAGCTCAGCAACCAATTGCTTGAGGCAACTTCACTGGCTGCCCATGCATCAAAGAGCAAGATTTAAGCTCTTAGGACATGCACACAAGGCACTCCATCATACTGGCGCTAGGATCCTTCGGAATAAAATCAAATTCTACACTCCACCCAGGTGCCTAAGGTCATGTCTTCAGGCGCTAGTTGAGACTAAAAGGATCAGAAAGATCAGGGCAGGTGGACGCACCTTTTCATACCTCGCAGCTTTGCACTGGAACAAACTTCCACTGGAACTACGGCTGATCGAGGACTACATGGCGTTCAGGAAGAAACTTAAAACCCACTTATTCCCCAAGGACTGATGTCACCTACTTTAACAGCCCCAGCCCTAACCACCACCCTCCCGCTACATTAGCGCTGTGATATCCCTATGGGATAAATGTTGTGCTTTATAAATAAATAAATACATTTGTTTAATTCTTGTGTTTACCATGGGCATGCATAAATGAACAACGAAAGGGGAAAGATATGTTTCCACGATTCCCACAAGGATCAGAGTGTCATGTTCAAGGTTGCCAAAATCTCTTGCTACCCCAGGAAGGTTAGAGGTTGGGGTGAAACACTGTGAGCTAGTTAGGATTTGGGCCGACAGTCTCTGATGGTGTAGATGGACTCAGTCCCTACATTCGGAAGTCCAATTGTCATAATACGCAGTCCTACCTTTTTTAGTGGAAACCATATAACAATACCAGACATTCTACTGACCCCCAACATCTAAAATACTTTTTGCATTTATTACCCAAATAATTAAGTAAAAGTAGTTACATTCTCTCATTCTGCATCCCACACATACTACCCCCTCACACCAACATTCCCAATGCCTATAAAACACATGGGAAAGGGCATGAACTATATTTCCCACAATGTACAAGTTGCAAATCACAAGACCTAGAAATTGATGTGAATGATTAACATAAACAACACACTCAAATACAAAATCAAATATGGCAAACATTGTAACATTTTAAACAACAAACAATATCTACAAGTACAAAACAGAAACAATAGGTTCAATATTAGGTTGCATAACCTAAACAAAAAAGGTACTAAAATCTTCTTCTGGGCAAATCAATGTAAATAATAAAAAAATTAATAAGAATAAATGTTCGAGTGTGGGGCAGGAAAAATAGTGTCCTGTCTCAGTTGTATTTGGAATTGCCTCCAGGTACCTACTTTATTGGACAGGTTGGGCACTTTAAGGTTTTTAGGGGGGAGGGCCTGGAATGTCTGAAGAAAATGTTTATAAGCACGGTGAGGTTTATGAGTAAGGTAGTGGTTTGGGGTATGGGGTGATATAGGGAAAGGTGGAATGGTGAAGGGAGTAAGAGGGAATGGTTCAACAGGGGAATTTAATGTGAGATTTGGAATTGGGTTAGGTGTTGAAAGTGGGTCAGATAGAGAAATGGGGTCAGGGGTTGGAGTCTGGTCAAAAGGAGGAATAGGGGCAGGTATTCTGGAAGCACTGGTGTGAGAGTAGATACTATGAGAGATGTCATCCAGGATATCATTCACTTGAGACAATTGCTGAGTGACACCCTGAATGGCATGCAGCTATGCTGTCTGCCCCACAGAGAGGCTCTTAAGGACCTTCACTGTCTCCTCTGACACCAGTGCTTGTTGGATGGGAGCAGGAGGAGAGATGCCTAGGGCAAAGGAGACCACAGTCCGTTTACTGACTACGTAGTGGCTTGGTACTGGGGAGATTCTCAGCCCATGCCCTGTATTCACATGTGTATCTTCCGTCACCCTTTGTGTACTATATAGACCTAACCTCAAACAAAATATATGTCCATGTTTGCGAGGGCCTAGCCTGTATTTATGAGAATAGTCTGCTCATACTCGTGCCCGGGAATGTCCACTACAAGCGTTCCTTGAAATAATGGGCAACAAATACTATCCATATCACATACTTTTTACATTAGCATGGTTGTAGCAACACATCATGTTTATTAGAGATCTGAGTATGACAAATACTTTTTACCTACTCCACAGAAGTGTGAACCTCACCACTTGATGAAGGGCCTGGTTGATGAAGGGCCTGGTTTCAAGTTTGGAGGATGGGATACTCTGTCAGTAATATGACAGCTATCCCATCTGCCATGTTGCAAATGCATTATTTCCTATGTTACTTATAATAAAGCAGATGCCATATTCTTCAAGTTTATAATGAAAAATAACATTTTCAAAAACATAAAACATAATTTTTTAAACCATGTACATATTTTAGTAAAAATATTAATGTTTGAACATGTTAACGTGCAAATTTACAGAGAGCAAATTAGTAAAGCATCAGCAGTATTGGCACAGAAACCATTTTGTAGAAACATAGGGCTTGATTAACTGTTTGGTGTATGGGTTACTCAGTGGCTAATTTGATGGATATACCCTTCGCTAACTTCAAAGTCTGTTTTATCCTATGGCACTTGTAATATGGATAACAATATATATCTCACAAATGTGACACAGGATTCCAGCAATCAAATTGTGAAGAAGGGTTATAAGTAACATATATATTTTTAAGGTGGTGTAAGTTACCCCCTTATTGCTGCTCCATGGCCTTCGACTTCCCATTAAAGTCAGGATAGGCCACTGCCAGAATGTGCTGCACGATGAGGGTCAGCGACCAGTGCACCTACTTTTTTTGCTAGGTGCACCTTCGGAGTTGATTTAATGCAATAAGGTGGGTCCACCACAATAGGATCTTCGAATGTTTTCAGAAGGGAATGCTGTGACACATGAATACCATCTGTTGCAGCACTTGCCTTGCACTGGCATGATGGATCTTTTTCTTTTGATTGGGGCTGACCTACACGTAGGTTGATAAGAAAACAAAACGTAAAACATGTCATGGGAAACAACAATTTTTAATAAAGATTGTGGAAATATTATGCTAAGTTGATTTAACATACATTGTTCTGATTTTATATTGTTGTCAAAAGATTTTTTGAATTTTATGAAGGACATCAATCAATGTTTTATTATACCGTAAAGTAGCATACTCTGGTCCTGATATACTGGTTGGTGGATGACTCCATTACAACATGATGGATATACCACCCACCTTATTACAGTGTCTGAACTTGCACTTGATTGTGACTAAATATACCATCGCCAGACAATGCCCCCTGTACCTGGCTTAATGGACCTATCTCCGCATTTGGTTCCATGAACAGGCCAAGCTATGGATGACTTTGGTAGATCTGGGGGTGGAATTCTCTTTGGTACATTTCTTGCACTCGTTACATGCCAATCTAGGGGCTAGGGTGCTGTACAGCCATGCTGAAGAAATCTCCAATGTTTTCCCGCTAGATAGGGGGGTGCGTCAGGGGTGCATTTTGGCACCCCTGTTATTCATCATCTATATCAATGAATTAAGTACCCATTTGTCCATTTCTACCAGTGATGTGCCAAAAATCTCTAATGCATTTGTTCTGGCATTATTATATGCCGACAATGCCGTTTTAATGGCTAGGATGTCCAAGCCCTGCGCATCCTGGTAGAATCTTTTGTAACATATATAGGTAATTTAGATATGTCAACTATTTATGGGAAATCTCATATAATGGCTGTGGGCCAGGCAGGAGAAATGTGTTGATCCTGAAGCTGCAAGATCAAACCCTGAGTTCTGTGCAAAACATTTGGTATCTGGGTGTCAACTTTGATTTTTCTATCTTCTGACAACCCCATGTTAATACAACACGTACGAATTGGGTAGGGCAGCTGGATCTATCTTCAATCTTGTTCAGAGGGAATGTAGGGGCTTCATCTCCCCTTACATTAAGATCTGTAATCTGCAGTGCATTCCTACATCTACACATGAAGCAAGGATTTATGGTTGCCATAATGTTTCCCCTATTCAGGTGGAAGGAAACAGGACTTGGAGGCAGCTTTTAAATCTTCCACCAACTAGTTTCCATTTCATTATACACTCTGAAATCTGTAATATGTCTCTGATACAATTAAAATGGCCCTGCTTTTGCTCTGGGTGAGTGTGTGGTCGAATAGCGAAGCAAGTTTTAACCAAGATATTATTTTAGATTGTCTTAGTTTAGATGAGGAACTCACAATTCCCGGGCTGAAATACACCAGTAAGTCTTTCATTGAATTTGCTCTTCCTAAAATGTTCTGTGCCCCAGCCACCTTAAGGCAAACATGACAAGAGGCTGGTAAAGTCCTGCTATGAAGACCTAAGCCTCTGTCAAAGAACAGAGGAGGTCTTTAATAAGCACTTCGCTCGTGATTAGTTTATTTTACTAGCCAAAGGAGGTATGGAAACAAGGTAGGAGAGCCTTCAGGAGAGAGCCCAGGCTTGGAGATGCGCCAGGGGCCTGAGCAGTGCGGCAGATCGAGGTGGGGGAACCTTTTGTTCCCAGGATCAGTGTGGCTTTTTAACCTTGCCGTGATCGTTCACTAATAACCGCCTGACCCTAAGATGGCGGCTGAAGTGGACGGAATGTGCTCTACCTTTTCCTTTACGGAGCTTCGCTGTAAAGATCAGTATCTTACTGTAAATTATCCTGCGTCCAATAATCAACTCTGATTCCACCATCTTGACGATCTGCCCCAGAACGGGGACTGGCCCTCAGACGGCGCCCATGATGCTGATATCGCCAATCTCAAGATCAGCCCGGGGATCCAGCATGCTGCTTCCCCCACCACCATCCGGCCTTCTACCCCTATGGACATCTCCAACTCGGGGATCCCTCCAGACCCAAGACCACCAACCTTGAGTGCAACACCACCTGAACACCTGGCTGAACGATGGCAAGAATTTACTGCTCTGTAAATATGTAATATATAATTATCCAAGCCTAATCGCTGTTAAAATGTAATCCTGAGTGAATTTGAAATTTGTATATATATATAACTCTAACCACTAGTATATGTAGTAGACCTTTGTACTTACTACCATTCCTATGTGATTTTAGAGTTTATTATTATTATTATTATTACATTTATAAGGCGCACAGCTACCCGGAGGATTCCCAGCGCCATCAGACACAACGCGAAAGAAAAGGAAAACATCTACTGGTTAAATAGCCAAGTTTTGGGCCTTTTCGAAAGTTGTTGTAGCTGGTTTCGTGCCGGAGAGGAGTGGGGAGCGAATTCCATAGTAAAGGGGCCAGGTAAGAGAAAGAACGGCCACCCATACGGACCGTTTGATCCTGGGGACTAGAAATTTGGCCTGGAGGAAGATCGAAGCAGGCGTGTAGGGAGATAAGGATGGGCTAAGGCACTCAAATACTGAGGCGCTGTGCCCAATTTGATCTTATGCATGTAGCATAGGGCCTTAAATTTGGTACGATTCTCTAACTTAAGCCAATGGAGGTCACGGAGAGAACCTGAGATAGAGGCCTTTTTAGGCACATGGCAGAGCAGCCTGGCAGCGGAGTTCTGTACTACCTGCAGTTTTCGAACCACCTCCTTATTGGCTCCTAAGTACAGGACGTTGCCATAGTCCAGCCTGGACATAATCAAGGCCTGAATCACTGTTCTTTGTGTGGGACTAGGCAACATCCAGAGTATTTTTCTGAGCCATTTTAGGATGGTGAAGCAGGTTGAGGCGACCTTGACTGCTTGCTGCCTCATAGATAGCTGGTCATCTATGACTACGCCTAAATTGCGTGCTGATTGCACCGGTTGAGGCAGATCACCCATTTGAGGAGGCCAATGACAAGGACCCCAGAGATCTTTGTTTTTCCCAAGAATAAGAACTTCAGTTTTTCCACCGTTTAATTTTAACCGATTGGTGTGCATCCAGCTAGCTATCTTTTGCAGCCCTACCTGAAGAGATGACACCATGGATGCCTCATTGGTGGACAAAGAGAAGATTAGCTGGGTATCATCAGCATACGAAAAGATAGACAAACCAGCCTCTTCCGCTATTGTGGCTAGAGGGCTAACATAGATATTAAACAGTAATGGGCTGAGGATCGAACCCTGCGTTACTCCGTAAGGAGAGGCATGGGACTTAGAGCTAGTAGACGGGGGAAAAACCTGAAAAGTCCGGCCAGTCAAAAAATCCTTAAGCCATTTGAATGCTGAACCAACTATGCCCACGGATTGTAGAGCTTTTAAGAGGGCAGTGTGTGACACAGTGTCAAAAGCGGCACTCAAATCAAGCAGTATGAGTGCCACCGTTTCACCCATGTCTAGATGTTGGCGCAGAGTTTCAGTAACTCCCAGGAGCATGGTTTCTGTAGAGAACCCCGCTCTAAAGCCCGATTGTGATGCATGTAGGATTTTTTGGGAGTCTACAAACTGCGTCAGTTGTTGGTTGACGTGCTTTTCTAAAATTTTTGAAAATGCAGGAAGTAGCGAAATCGGGCGGAAATTAGAGGGTTCCGCCGGATCAGCATTGGGTTTTTTCAATAGGGGGAGAACCATGGCATGTTTCCATGCAGATGGTAAAATTGCTTCCTTCAGAGATGCATTGAGCAACTCCATGATGAGTTTGAGTGAAGATGGTTCAAGTTTTTGGAGAATGGAGATAGGAAGAGGATCGTTTGGTGAGCCAGATTTGAGGCTATTTAAGATACGGCTGAAGGAAGGGATATCCAGAGGAAGCCAGTTTTTTAGCGTGTTAGTTGGCACCGTGCTATGGGTCCCCAGTGGAGTAACACAATCTGACTTGGAGGGAGCGCTCTTAGTTTGCTGCTCCACATTATTTGTTACTACATTTAGTTCTGTATCTCTTCCTTGAGTGACTTGACAACTTGTACATTTGCAATTTTTTTCTGTTTGTTTCTCTTATGTAACTCATGTAATCCAAAGTCCTTTTGTAACGCAACTGGTTCTTTTGTAAAGCGCTCTGACACCTTCGGGTAATGTTCGCGCTATATAAAATCGCATTAAATAAATAAATAAAAAAATATGGGATTTTATTTAACTTTGGAAATCTCCCTGTGGGAGAAGTCCCTTCTTTTTAGATTTAGAGCAGGCAATGTGTGGCGTATTTTATGCTTTTGAGGGGATGAAAGCCTGGGACAGTAGAATATCAGCATGTCCATGTGATGGGCAAGCTGAGCGGTCTTTAATGCATTTCATGTTTTTTTTGTAAATGTTATCGCAGTGTCTTCCAGCGCTGTCGAAAGCATATCTTGAAGCCACTTGCCATTAAGAAATGTAGGGATGCCCTAATGTACCTTCAAGCATTAGGCAGTCCTGATATTTGCTTCAGTATCTGTTGCTTCTTTAAAATGTCTGTGCTAAGTAGGAAATCAATAGAGGGGTAATGACATTGGAACCAGCTTATTACAAAGTTAATGCACTTTATTGTAGCACTTTATCCTTCACTGAAGTTATTTTTTATATGATCTGTATTCAAAATTTGGTATCCATTTTTAAAGTTTTTATGATGATTGTGATGAACTGTGACTTGATTTAATTATTTTTATCAAAATTGTATAGAGATATCTTGACTTATGGGAATTGTAATAAGGTGTGCAGGATACCTGTCATGTTTTGATGGAGAAACTATTTTGCTCAACTATAACACGGATGTTTTATTTTTATGGAAAGGGTACTCCATCCAAAATGTGATGAAGTACTCTGTCCACAAAAATGACAATACAACGCTTTCTTTAGAGTCAAGTCTACTGTGATCTTTGCAGTGGTTTGGCTGTCTGAAAATTTACTTCCACAGCAAGGACCTCCCTTGGCTCAGATACTGACAAGTCCTAAATAACTGATGACATCCCTAAACAGTGCAAAACATGACATGCCTTCTGACAACATAGATGTCCCTCAATTGTCCATCAGATTGTTATAACCCTGGTCTACCACCCAGCTTCTCCACGCTAAAGGGAAGCCCTGCGTGCTAGGACCACTGTTCAACAGATTACAGCTTGCTGTGTACATATCTGGCAGCAGAAGTATTCTGGGCCTCATTTTGTGTTTTGTGCCTGTTTCTCTATCAGTCACAATTAAGCAGTACACAAAGTCACAAATCCTGATGTACTACTGTAAGGAAATGTCTATTTTTGCATGATCACCCCCACGTTTTTGGACTGATGCTGTTGGTTTGAGAGTGCACTGAGGCCTGCTAATCAAACCCTAGTGCAATTGCTCCAACTTTATACCAAGTTATGTTTAATTGGATAAACCCAATTGGCAAGTTCTGACTTACTTATAAGTCCCCAGTATATGGTATCCCAGGTACCCAGGGCATGTCAAAAAGAGAATGTTCACCCAGGGCTGAGGCACTGGTTGTGCCACCCTGCATGTGACAGAGACAAAATGGACCCCAGCCTGCCACTGCAAACTGACTGGACAGTGTGTTGCAGTATTCAGACAAAATGTCGAAACCAAAATATCTTCATATCAAAAATATTGTGATTTAGAAATATCTCCCCTGCAAGAATATTGTTGCTAAGAATATCGATTTTAAGGTAAGTAATATCGATTTTGCAAATATCAAAATCACTAATATCATTCACAAAAATATAGTGTTGTACAAGATGGTTTTTTAATCATTGTTGTGTATTTTAGTATATATTTTAAATGTATATGTTATAAATATTTTGTATAATTATTGTTTCTGTTTTTTCATATAGTTGTTAAAATTTTAGTAGCAATTACATTTATTTCAATAATTTTTGTGATTTTTTAGTACCATAGCAGGTTGTGGGGATTATAGGGGAACAGGGTGGGAAGTAAATTAATTATAATTAATTATAAATTATTTTTTTATTAATATCAATTACTTAAGTGATAATTAATGATGTTAATTGTGTCATTATTTTTTTTGCATTACATTTTAGGTGTGGGTTGTGGGTTTGTAGGGTATACCTATGAATAATTAAAAGTTAATTTTTAATTAATGTTAATTATTTACTTGATAATTTATTTGCAAAGTTTTATATAGCGCTGGCTAGACCCGGAGGTATCAGAGCGCTTTACATGAGGATCAGTGAGTTACAGGTTCCATAATTACATAGACAAGTATAGACATAGGAGAAAAGACAAAACATGAGATTACACAATAATGTGAGAATTATTAGCGCTTACACACGTCTTATGCGGAGTGAAGAGGTAGAGGGGGAATGGTAAACTGGGGTAGGGAATGCAGGTAGGAAAACACAAGGGGGAGGCGAGGAAAACGATGTCCGATGTCCGGCTGGGTAGGTGCCGGCCGAGGGGTGAACCAGAGCCAAACTCCTCTATAGCTGCATATGACAGCTCCACCGGGCAACAGTCAAAGTTGCTCGGGCACCGTGGTATTAATTGCAAAGTTTTACATATCGCTGGCTAGACCCGGAGGTATCAGAGCGCTTTACATGAGGATCAGAGAGTTACAGGTTCCATAATGACATAGACAAGTAATATAGACATAGGAGAAAAGAAAAAACATGAGATTACACAATAATGTGAGATTATTAGCGCGTACCCACGTCTTATGGGGAGTGAAGAGGTAGAGGGGGAATGGTAAACGGGGGTAGGCAATGCAGGTAGGAAAACACAACGGGGAGGCGAGGAAAACGATGTCCGATGTCCGGCTGGGTAGGTGCCGGCCGAGGGGTGAACCAGAGCCAAACTCCTCTATAGCTGCATATGACAGCTCCACCGGGCATCAGCCAAAGTTGCTCGGGCACCGCGGTAAGTACAGACAGTTTTGGTTTCCACCCAAGGGGCATCGTAAAAGTTCCATCAAGAGCACCAGTCACGGTGTTGCTAGTAAACGCCGTCCGCCTCTTCCTCCAGTTCGCCCTCAGGTCAGGAGTGGAGAGAGGAGAGGTGGGAGGGACAGTTCCAAAGTCTGCAGATATTCCCCATTCCCAGCAGCAGTGGTGAGTGTTGGGCATTTGAGCAGGATCCCAGTGGTAGGGCGACCCTGGGTGATTCGGAGTACTCCTTCCCTACCTAATCCGGAGCAGTCTCCCTGCATACTCCTGCAGCCGTACCTCTATCGGAAGCTCTGCTGGGCGCTCTTATGTCACAGCATAGATCACCCATAGCGCCCCCTCCGGTGACAAGTGGTGCCTTGTTTTGTGCTATATTCCCCTCGTGTGCGCCGATCTTCCGAAACCTGGGTTTTCCCATCTGACAAAGATTTTCATCCGGGCTCGGGCCTATGTGTGGGTCTGTGGGCTCAGTGTCCCCCCGACTGGCATCTTGAGTGCTTCTTGAGTGACCCCCTTGTCCCTGCATCCTCATGCCTACCGTGGATATTCCCAGAGTAGATGTGGATTTTACCACAGCGGTCACCAGGTGGGTTCGCGCTAGGTCTCTCCCGATCTGCCAGTGAGGGTCCCGGCCGTCCCCTTCAGGCTTTCCCCCCCCCTGTCTGGGGTATCTCCCCGCTTTGAGTATGGTCCTGCAGGGGATCAGATCCCTTCAGTGCCTTGTAGGGTCGACTTTTCTGTGGAGTCTCTGTGGCTGTGGGAGCTTCTTTGTGTGTCTGGAGCTGTTCTATTACCCTTGGGTGGCCGCCATGTTAAGGTCAGGTGCCTAGGGGTTCATGAAGCTGTCCTGTGGGGGCCCCCAGATGCCCACATTGCCCACTGTGTGCTTCTTTACCGGCCATCACTCACTCTTCGGGCAGCTGCTCCATCTTCACCCGCCCCACCGGTGTCTGCAGCGCCTCGGGCCCGTCCCCAGCTCACCTGGCCGCCATCTTGGAGTCAGGCGTCTGTCTCCGCGCGCTCCCTGAGAGCCTCCCCGGGACCGGTGGAGGTCCCCCGATTATTCCCCCGGTGCTCCCACTACCATTTGGGCATTGTTCCCTTCCGAGGGTGGCAACGCTTGAGGCGCCAGGTGCAATTGTAATGCACCACGTCTCTCCAACACGGCAGGAGCTCTCAAATTTGCTCCCGGGGCTCGTTCAATTTCAACGCCCCCACCAACCTGCTGTCTTCCTCTGCCGGGGCTGGCCCTCTGATCGATGCGGCTCCTTTCTGTTGGCCGCTGCCCTCCTCGAAGTCGTCCCAGAGCCCCCTGGGGTTACTGCGTAGCTCCGCAGCTGCGACGATTCCCGATTCCTGTCGGCGGACCCCCGGTGAGAACTTGGTGCCTCTGTTAACCCTGGTTACTTAGCGCATTTCCTGGGTTAAAAATGTGCCTTCATTTGCTCATTTATGTGACTTTCTTCCAATTTCGCCACGGAGCCTCAGCTGTTAAGGTCCGCTCGGCCATCTTGGCTCCTCCTCCTCCTAGTTAATCCAATAAGATAATTAAGTGTGTAATTCATTTTTTTGTACATTACATTGTAGGTGCAGGTTTTGGGCTTTGTGGTGACATAGGGTGAGAAGTAAATTAATTATGATTAATTAATAATTAATTTGTAATTAATATTAATTACTTAATTGATAGATATGTGTTAATTATGTAATTTATTTTTTTTAAGTTAAGTTTCAGGTGTCAGTTGAGGGTTTTGTCATGGTTAAGGGTGGGAAGTAAATTGATTAGAATTAATTAATGATTAATTTTTATTTAGTGAGAATTACTAAATTAATAAATATTTATGTTAATTGTGTAATTTTTTTTAAGTTAAGTTTCAGGTGCGGGTCGTGGGCTTTGTAGGGGTATAGGGTGGGGAGTAATTAATTTTAGTTCATTAATATTTATTTTTAAATCAATATTAATTATGTATAAAAAAATATTATTTTTTTAGCTGTGAGTTGTAGGTTTGTTAGGGGTATAGGGATTGCACTGACTGGGGTGGGAATATCAAATGTTAGCCCTCTGCAATGCAACACTTACCCTAGTGTTGCATGCACTGGAGTGGGAATAGTAAAATGTACCCCTCCACAATCCAACACTTGCCCTACTGTAGCACTGACTGGAGTAGGAATAGTAAATTTTACCCCTCTGCAATCCAACACTTTCACTACTGTTGCAACCATTGGAGGGGGAATAGAAAATTTTGCCCCTCCGTAATCCAACACTTTCACTACTGTTGCACTGACTGGAGTGAGAACAGTAAATTTTACCCCTCCACCATTAAACACTTTCCCTACTGTTGCATAGATTGGAGTGGGAATAATACATGTTACCCCTTTGCAATCCAACTCTTTTCCTACTGTTGCACTGTGTGCAGCGCAAATAGTTAAATTTACACCTCAAAAGTCCAACAATTTCCCTACTCTTGCATTGATTGGAGTGGGAATAGAAAATGTTACTCCTCTGCAATTAAACATTTTTCATACTGTTGTAC
>CAWUFW010010559.1:0-554511 GCA_963921515.1 Calotriton arnoldi
TCAGGGTTTAGGGCAGTGCAGTGATGTTCGGGCAGTGTAGGGGGTCATGCTGGGGCTGGTGTTTCAGGGTTTAGGGCAGTGCAGTGGTGTTCGGGCAGTGTAGGGGTCTTGCTGGGGCTGGTGTTTCAGGGTTTAGGGCAGTGCAGTGGTGTTCGGGCAGTGTAGGGGGTCATGCTGGGGGTGGTGTTTCAGGGTTTACGGCAGTGCAGTGGTGTTTGGGCAGTGTAGGGGGTCATGCTGGGGCTAGTGTGTCAGGATTTAGGGCAGAGCAATGGTGTTCAGGCAGTGTAGGGGGTTTTGCTGGAGGTGGTGTTTCAGGGTTTAGGGCAGTGCAGTGGTGTTCGTGCAGTGTAGGGGGTGGTGTTTCAGGGTTTAGGGCAGTGGTGTTCAGGCAGTGTAGGGGGTCTTGCTGGGGTTGATGTTTCAGGGTTTAGGGCAGTGCAGTGGTGTTCGGGCAGTGTAGGGGGTCGTGCTGGGGGTGGTGTTTCAGGGTTTAGGGCAGTGCAGTGGTGTTCCGGCAGTGTAGGAGGTCGTGCAGGGGGTGGTGTTTCAGGGTTTAGGGCAGTGCAGTGGTGTTCGGGCAGTGTAGGGGGTCATGCTGGGGGTGGTGTTTCAGGGTTTAGGGCAGTGCAGTGGTGTTCGGGCAATGTAGGGTGTCGTGCTGAGGGGTGGTGGTTTAGGGCAGTGCAGTGGTGTTCGGGCAGTGTAGGGGGTCGTGCAGGGGGTGGTGTTTCAGGGTTTAGGGCAGTGCAGTGGTGTTTGGGCAGTGTAGGGGGTCGTGCAGGGGGTGGTGTTTCAGGGTTTAGGGCAGTGCAATGGTGTTCGGCCAGTGTAGGTGGTCTTGCTGGGGGTGGTGTTTCAGGCTTTAGTGCAGTGGTGTTCGGGCAGTGTAGGGGTCTTGCTGGGGCTGGTGTTTCAGGGTTTAGGGCAGTGCAGTGGTGTTCGGGCAGTGTAGGGGGTCATGCTGGGGCTGGTGTTTGAGGGTTTAAGGTAGTGCAGTGGTGTTTGGGCAGTGTAGGGGGTCGTGCTGGGGCTGGTGTTTCAGGGTTTAGGGCAGTGCAGTGGTTTTCGGGCAGTGTAGGCGGTCGTGCTGGGGCTGGTGTTTCAGGGTTTAGGGCAGTGCAGTGGTGTTCGGGCAGTGTACGGGGTTGTGCTGGGGCTGGTGTTTCAGGGTTTAGGGCAGTGCAGTGGTGTTCGGGCAGTGTAGGGGGTCGTGCTGGGGGTGGTGTTTCAGGGTTTAGGGCAGTGCAGTGGTGTTCGGGCAGTGTAGGGGGTCGTGCTGGGGCTGGTGTTTCATGGTTTAGGGCAGTGCAGTGGTGTTCGGGCAGTGTAGGGGGTCGTGCTGGGGGTGGTGTTTCAGGGTTTAGGGCAGTGCAGTGGTGTTCGGGCAGTGTAGGGGGTCATGCTGGGGGTGGTGTTTCAGGGTTTAGGGCAGTGCAGTGGTGTACGGGCAGTGTAGGGGGTCTTGCTGGGGGTGGTGTTTCAGTGTTTAGGGCAGTGGTGTTCGGGCAGTGTAGGGGGTCTTGCTGGGGGTAGTGTTTCGGGGTTTAGGGCAGTGCAGTGGTGTTCGTGTAGTGTAGGGGGTTGTGCTGGGGGTAGTGTTTTAGAGTTTAGGGTAGTGCAGTGGTGTTTGTTTAGTGTAGGGGGTCATGTTTTAGGGTAGTACAGTGGTGTTTGGGTAGTGTAGGGGGTCGTGCTGGGGGTAGTGTTTTAGGATTTAGGTTAGTGCAGTGGTGTTTGGGTAGTGTAGGGGGTCGTGCTGGGGGTAGTGTTTTAGGGTTTAAGGTCTTGCAGTGGTGTTTTTGTAGTGTAGGGGGTCATGCTGGGGGTAGTGTTTTAGGGTTTAGGGTAGTGCAGTGGTGCTTGTGTAGTATAGGGGGTCGTGCTGGGGGTAGTGTTTTAGGGTTTAGGGTAGTGCAGTGGTGTTTGTGTAGTGTAGGGGGTCATGTTTTAGGGTAGTGCAGTGGTGTTTGGGTAGTGTAGGGGGTCGTGCTGGGGGTAGTGTTTTAGGATTTAGGTTAGTGCAGTGGTGTTGGGGTAGTGTTTTAGGGTTTAGGGTAGTGCAGTGGTGTTTGTGTAGTGTAGGGGTCATGCTGGGGGTAGTGTTTTAGGGTTTAGGATAGTGCAGTGGTGCTTGTGTAGTGTAGGGGGTCGTGCTGGGGTAGTGTTTTAGGGTTTAGGGTAGTGCAGTGGTGCTTGTGTAGTATAGGGGGTCGTGCTGGGGTAGTGTTTTAGGGTTTAGGGTAGTGCAGTGGTGTTTGTGTAGTGTAGGGGGTCATGTTTTAGGGTAGTGCAGTGGTGTTTGGGTAGTGTAGGGGGTCGTGCTGGGGGTAGTGTTTTAGGATTTAGGTTAGTGCAGTGGTGTTGGGGTAGTGTTTTAGGGTTTAGGGTAGTGCAGTGGTGTTTGTGTAGTGTAGGGGGTCATGCTGGGGGTAGTGTTTTAGGGTTTAGGATAGTGCAGTGGTGCTTGTGTAGTGTAGGGGGTCGTGCTGGGGTAGTGTTTTAGGGTTTAGTGTAGTGCAGTGGTGTTTTTGTAGTGTAGGGGGTCATGCTGGGGGTAGTGTTTTAGGGTTTAGGGTAGTGCAGTGGTGCTTGTGTAGTATAGGGGGTCGTGCTGGGGGTAGTGTTTTAGGGTTTAGGGTAGTGCAGTGGTGTTTGTGTAGTGTAGGGGGTCATGTTTTAGGGTAGTGCAGTGGTGTTTGGGTAGTGTAGGGGGTCGTGCTGGGGGTAGTGTTTTAGGATTTAGGTTAGTGCAGTGGTGTTGGGGTAGTGTTTTAGGGTTTAGGGTAGTGCAGTGGTGTTTGTGTAGTGTAGGGGGTCATGCTGGGGGTAGTGTTTTAGGGTTTAGGATAGTGCAGTGGTGCTTGTGTAGTGTAGGGGGTCGTGCTGGGGTAGTGTTTTAGGGTTTAGTGTAGTGCAGTGGTGTTTTTGTAGTGTAGGGGGTCATGTTTTAAGATGCAACGCTCCAATACCTGACCAGTCTGCACTACATAAAACTGCAAAAAAACTAAAAATAAAAAGTGTTTTGCACACTTTTGTCATTGGGCTATATGTGGGCTACATCTGGGTAATATTTGTGCTACATTTGGGCTCTTTTTTCACTGGTGGCCATCTTGGAAGACTTCTTTGTTATGAAGTTTCCTAATTTCCTCATTTACTGCAGTCTCCTCAGTAGGAAATGCTTTCAGTTTTTACTTTGATTCCATCAAGAAGGCATTCAGATGTGTCACACATTTGCCATAAATTCAGAATGTTAGCACTCTAGTTGTTCATTAGATCACTGTAGTAAAGCTACTGCTCAGCAAGGAGTTAACTGGAAGTCTACTGCTGGTATTGAAAGTGATTGTTTCAGTCTGCATGTCAGAATTTTCTAATGAAATAGAAGAGGATTTGAGATCTCACTTAAAACATGCACTAAATTTTCTTTTTGCAGCACTAACCATAATTTCTATGGCAAAATGAACCCCCTCATTTTGTTCCTTTTTAAATTAAATGTTTTAAGTGTTACCAGTTTATTCCAATCAAGATGGCTTCAGGTGTGCCATACTTTTGTCATAAGTAAGGCTGTTAGCACTCTAATTGTTCTTTAGAACACTCTGGGAAGCTGCAGTAGAACACAAAGGCATCAACTGACAGGCTGCTCCTTTTGAAATATAACAGGAAGATATTTGAGATCTCACTTAAAACATGTTCTAATTTTTCTTTCTACAGCACTAACCATAATTTCTATGGCAAAATGAACCCCCTCATGTTGTTCCTTTTTAAATTAAATGTTTTAAGTGTTACCAGTTTATTCCAATCAAGATGGCTTCAGGTGTGCCATACTTTTGTCATAAGTAAGACTGTTAGCGCTCTAGTTGTTCTTTAGAACACTCTGGGAAGCTGCAGTAGAACACAAAGGCATCAACTGACAGGTTGCTCCTGTTGAAATATAACAGGAAGATATTTGAGATCACACTTGAAACATGTCCTAATTTTTCTTTCCAGAGCACTAACCACAATTTCTATGACAAGATGAACCCCATCATTTTGTTCCTTTTTAAATTAAATGTTTTAAGTGTTACCAGTTTATTCCAATCAAGATGGCTTCAGGTGTGCCATACTTTTGTCATAAGTAAGGCTGTTAGCACTCTAGTTGTTCTTTAGAACACTCTGGGAAGCTGCAGTAGAACACAAAGGAATCAACTGACAGTCTCTGCCCTTGTTGGATGTACATGTTTTACTGAGAATGTCAGACTTCATTCTCACATGACTGAGAAAGATAATGTGAATTTACAGAAAATATGCTCTCATTTTAGCTTCTGGGGCACCTTCCAAAACTGTATGGGACAAGCATGTGAAAATAGTTTTCTCTCAAACATGATTCATGATATCCCAGCAGAAGGTTTTTCACAGGGTAAAATCACCTTAGAACACACCACAATTCCTGAAATTAGTATGGTACCATCAACAAATGAATTATAATGTAACTAAAGTCTGTTATCACCCTTTATAGTTCTCCTTTTGGTAACCCTCAAAATCTTCGATTCACTACAATGCATTTCAAAGGGGTACTATCATTTATGTTGGTCCCAAGATGGCTGCCAGCAATTCCAGGATGAAGTGCTGACAGCCAATCAGATCTCACGATGACATGTGTGGTTAGGCTCCGCCCAGATATATATGTGTTTTTACTTTTGATTTTCTCAGCAACTACTGAACGGATTTACACCATTTAACAAAAAGGGTTCTTTTAGAACCAAGAACTACCTCTTTGCCAAATTTGGTGTAATTCCGTTCAGCAGTTCGGGCTGTAGCCTTGCATAAAGTTTCCTATGGGAAATTGATTTTTTGACTCTTATTTATTTAATTTCTCTGCAACTACTGAACGGATTTACACCATTTAACAAAAAGGGTTCTTTCTGAACCAAGAACTACCTCTTTGCCAAATTTGGTGTAATTCCGTTCAGCAGTTCGGGCTGTAGCCGTGTCTAAAGTTTCCTATGGGAAAATGAATGGGGAAAACACGTTTTGGTATCCCCCTTTTTTCTCAGCCCCCGCTTGACGAATCACCCTGAGACTTTCAGGGTAGGAGAGGACCGGAGCGGGCCATAAAGTTTGAAAATTTCGCGAAGAGTCGTCAACCGACGCAAGAGTTATTTCAAATAGAATGTCGCGGATTTCCTATGGAAAATAGGTCCTAACTATAACTATCTACTGGCGACCGCCAGTAGATAATATATATATATATATATATATATATATATATTCACTGAAAAAACCATAGGTTTCAGGGACGTTATAGTTACAAATTAGCATTTAAAAAACCTTTGAAATTCACTGAAAAAACCATAGGTTTTAGGGACAGTTATAGTTAGTTGGACATTGCACTCGTACAAAACCCGTGAAATTCCCCCGTTATAGTTAGTCCAGCTAACTATAACTCGCGCCCCCTCAATGCACTGCTGATGACGTCACATATTACATCACTCATGACATGGTCAGTGACATCACTGATGACATCACTGATGACATCTCAAATGACATCACTGATGACATCACTGATGACATCATCCAGTGACTGTGTGTTTCTGTAAAGTTTATATATTTTTAATATATATAGGAAAAGACGTATTGAAGAATGAGTGGGTGTGTAAGTGTCTGTATGGATGATTTAGTAGGTGCGTGACTGACTCTATAAGTGAGTGATTTAACGTATCTTACTGAATGCATGGGTTTGTGACTAAACTGGGTGAATGTCTGTATCCGTCTGTCTGTTGCTGTGTAAGTGGCTGCATGTGTTTGTGAATAGCTACATGAGTGTCTATATGAGTTATTGAATGCTTGTCTGAGTATCTGTATGGGTGCCTGAGTGTTTGTGTGGGAGGGGTGTGTGCAACTCTGTGCATAGATGTGTGAGTGGGTGATTCACTGGGTGGATGGTTTCAAGAGTGCAACTGTGATAGACTGTATGGGTGGGTAAGTGTGTGTAAGAGTGTGTTAGTGAGTGAATGTATGTCCCAGTGGTACATGTGTGAGTAACTACATATGTGAAAGGCAGTATATATGTGTGTTGGAGTATATAAATAGCTATAAGCGAGAGTGAGTGATTGTGATAGTGGCTGTATGGATGAGTGTGTGCTTGTATCAGGGATTGTATAAGAGCGTAAGAATGTGCTACTATTTGTATGAGTAAGTGAGCTGTTGTGTGTATAACTGTATAGGTGAGTAAATGGTAGTGTGTTTAATTATTTGCATGACTGACTAGGTGTGTGAGTACCTCTATGGATGAGTGGCGGTGTTTGAGTGTCTATATAGGAGTATGAGTGCATATGATAGTCCTGTACTGAGTGACCGTAAGTATGAGTGACTGTACGGGTGAGTGAGTGGATGTGTGCGTAGACCTAAGAATCAGTGAGTGGGTATGTAGTTATTGGTGTTGGAGTGTCTATGGTTTTGCGAATGGCAGTCTGTAATTTAGAGTGGGTGTATCAAAGGTTATATTAGGGTGTGAGGAGGTGCATCAGATTATCACGTGGATGATGTCATCAGTGATGTCATTTGAGATGTCATCAGTGATGTCATGAGTGATGTCACTGACCATGTCATGAGTGATGTAATATGTGACGTCATCAGCAGTGCATTGCGGGGGCGCGAGTTATAGTTAGCTGGACTAACTATAACGGGGGAATTTCACGGGTTTTGTACGAGTGCAATGTCCAACTAACTATAACTGTCCCTAAAACCTATAGTTTTTTCAGTGAATTTCAAAGGTTTTTTAAATGCTAATTTGTAACTATAACGTCCCTGAAACCTATGGTTTTTTCAGTGAATTTCAAAGGTTTTTTCAATGCTAATTTGTAACTATAACATGTCTGAAACCTACAGTTTTTTCAGTGAATTTCAAAGGTTTTGTAAATGACAATTTTTAAATGTATTAATTGTTATATAAATTTTTTTCATACTGATTTCCAAATTTTTTAGAAACAATTTTTTTTTACATATTTTATTTTTTAAATTACATTGTAATTACATTATACATTACATTACAAAAAATACTTTCTCAGAATGAATTACTTTAGTTTAATTACTTTGCACATAGGCTATAGACTTTTAAGTACAGTAGTTACAGTTGTTGCAATGGGCAACACATTTTCAAACACAATGCAACATTCAGCTCAATGTGAATTTCTAGTTAAATGCAATTAGTTACTTTATGGATTACTTTTCTAACCACATTACTGGATCCTAGATTCAGTCCTGGGACATCTCCTGTAAACAGTTGAGTAAAAGCGTTTTGGTTACAGTCGTGATTTTTAAGGAATATTATTGTACTTTAAAAGTTCACACTTAGAAACTTTTTCTCATAGAATCACCAATGTTATCCTATGGAAGGAAATTCACTTAGAAGTTAAAAACTGTTATCGTTACTTTTTCTTACTCAGTGTTGGATCCTGGATCCAGCACTGGTGCATCTCCTGTAAACAGTTGAAAGAATGCGTTTAAGTCATACAGGCGATTTTTAGGAATATTTGTAGTTTGTGAAAATCGACACTTTGAAACTTTTCTGCTGAAAACCAGACAATGGATTCCTATGGAAGGAAATTCAAGTTACTGGTAAGTACGGTTAAAATTACTTTTCAGGATCAGTACTGGGCTGAAAGATGCAGCACTGAGGTCTCTCCTGATAACAGGTGAGTAAATCGGAATTCGTATTTCGGCTGATTTTAGAGGAATATTTTAAAGTTCCAAAACTCCACACTTAGAAGAATTTCCAAGTGAAACCAGTCAATGTTAGCCTATGGAAGGAAATTCAAGTTACTGGTAAGTACGGTTAAAATTACTTTTCAGGACCAGTACTGGGCTGAAAGATGCAGCACTGAGGTCTCTCCTGATAACAGGTGAGTAAATCGGAATTCGTATTTCGGCTGATTTTAGAGGAATATTTTAAAGTTCCAAAACTCCACACTTAGAAGAATTTCCAAGTGAAACCACTCAATGTTAGCCTATGGAAGGAAATTCAAGTTACTGGTAAGTACGGTTAAAATTACTTTTCAGGACCAGTACTGGGCTGAAAGATGCAGCACTGAGGTCTCTCCTGATAACAGGTGAGTAAATCAGAATTCGGATTTCGGCTGATTTTAGAGGAATATTTGTATGTTTCAAAAATCAACACTTAGAAACTTTTTCAGCAAAAAGCAGGCAATGATATCCTATGGAAGGAAATTCAAGTTACTGGTAAGTACGGTTAAAATTACTTTTGAGGATCAGTACTGGGCTGAAAGATGCAGCACTGAGGTCTCTCCTGATAACAGGTGAGTAAATCGGAATTCGTATTTCGGCTGATTTTAGAGGAATATTTTAAAGTTCCAAAACTCCACACTTAGAAGAATTTCCAAGTGAAACCAGTCAATGTTAGCCTATGGAAGGAAATTCAAGTTACTGGTAAGTACGGTTAAAATTACTTTTCAGGATTAGTACTGGGCTGAAAGATGCAGCACTGAGGTCTCTCCTGATAACAGGTGAGTAAATCAGAATTCGTATTTCGGCTGATTTTAGAGGAATATTTTAAAGTTCCAAAACTCCACACTTAGAAGAATTTCCAAGTGAAATAGTCAATGTTAGCCTATGGAAGGAAATTCAAGTTACTGGTAAGTACGGTTAAAATTACTTTTCAGGATTAGTACTGGGCTGAAAGATGCAGCACTGAGGTCTCTCCTGATAACAGGTGAGTAAATCAGAATTCGTATTTCGGCTGATTTTAGAGGAATATTTTAAAGTTCCAAAACTCCACACTTAGAAGAATTTCCAAGTGAAACCAGTCAATGTTAGCCTATGGAAGGAAATTCAAGTTACTGGTAAGTACGGTTAAAATTACTTTTCAGGATTAGTACTGGGCTGAAAGATGCAGCACTGAGGTCTCTCCTGATAACAGGTGAGTAAATCAGAATTCGTATTTCGGCTGATTTTAGAGGAATATTTGCACAATGGTGAAGGGAGGGGCGGGGCCTGAGGTGACACCTGTGCAAACGCACCCCGTGGCGCGTTTTAAGTTGGGGGATTAAGTCCCCTTGAATCATGAGGGTCCCTACGGGCCAACTAGCCCACCAGGAACCTCCAGTATGCGCCAGGGGCTGCGTTGCAGAGACATTTACAGAGGCCACACCCCTTTTACACCTCTCTGCAACGCAGCTCTGTGGCGCTTTCTGGACGTACCTGTTGGGCTAGTTGGCCCCCAGGGACCCTCAGGATTGAAGAGGATTTAATTCCCCATCTTAAAACGCGCCACGGGGCCTGTTTGCACACATGTCACCTGAAGCCCCGCCCCCTCCCTTCACCACTGTGCAAACGCGCCCGTGGCGCGTTTTAAGTCGGGGGATTAACTCCCCTTGAATCCTGAGGGTCCCTGGGGTGCAACTAGCCCACCATATACCTCCAAAAAGCGCCATAGAGCTGCGTTGCAGAGAGGTGTAAAAGGGGCGTGGCCTCTGTACACCTCTCTGCAAGGCAGCCCCTGGCGCATACTGGAGGTTCCTGGTGGGCTAGTTGGCCCCAGGGACCCCAGTATTCAAGGGGATTGTTTCCCCTCTGCAAACGCGCCAGGGGCGCGTTTGCAGAGTGGTGAAGGAAGGGGCGGGGCCTACGGGCCCGATCGTTTTTTTTTTTTTTTTCCCTGAAGGGGGCTCTGTGGCCCCCTTCCTTTTTCCTATTTTTAGGCCCTGGGGACCCCATCCCCCAGGGCCTTTCCCCTTTTTTTATTAAAATAAAAAAAAAACGGGAAGGGGGCCGCGTGGCCCCCTTCCCTGGGCCTGTATTGGCCCGGGGACCCCATCCCCGGGCATGGCCTCTTTTTTTATTTGGAGGGGCTGCGCAGCCCCCTCCTCAGGCCATTTAAGGCCCCAGGGACCCCATCCCCCGGGCCGGCCTTGCACTTTTTTTTTTTTTTTTAATTTTTGTTACTTTGGGGAGGGGGCTGCGTGGCCCCCTCCGTGGCCACTTATGGCCCCGGGGACCCCATCCCCGGGGCCTGGCCTCTCGTTGGGGACTGTGGGGGGTCCCCAAGCCCCCACAGTCCCGCCGGCTCCCCGTGTCCTACGGGAGCCGGCATTGCTTTACACATGGGGAGCAGCTAACATGCTGCTCCCCATGTGGAAAGCAATCGGCTTTGGATATTGGAAGAGAGAGCAGGTTTCCTGCTCTCTCTTCCAATATCCAAAGCAAGTTTGCAATGACAGGACGGGAGCCGCGAGGCTCCCGTCCTGTCATTGCAAACAGCAGTGTCCCGGGGTAGGCACACCGGGACACTGCAGGAGCCGGCCCTGGGGGTGGTGGTCCCCAGGGCCATCAAGGGCTCCAGGAGGAGGGCCGCGCGGCCCCCTCCCTACATTTTGAAAGCCCCGGGAGGTGGTGGTCCTCGGGGCTTGGGAGTCCAAAACGGACCCCCATTTTAATTTTTCTCAGTGCCCCGGGGAGGGGTGGTCCTCAGGGCGTGTGGGGGGCTGGAGCCCCCACACAGGTTTTTTAAATAAATAAGAAGCCCCGGGAGGTGGCGGTCCCGGGGCTGCGGGAGGGCTCAGAGCCCTCCCGCACCATTATACATAAAGCCCCGGGGGGTGGTGGTCCCCGGGGCTTGGGGGCCCTAGAGGCCCCCACACATAAAATTAACCCCCCAGCATGCCCCCGGGACTTGGCCCACCCGGGGCCAGCTACATCGAAGCGCGGGAGACCGCGCTTCGATTTTTTTTCGGCAGGGTTCGCGCTTCCTGAGCGCATCCTGCCGATTTAAAAAAAAAAAAAAATTTTGCCCAGGGGGTCCTTGTGGGACCCCTGAGCAGACCTAGGGGTCAGGGTGTTTCTACCCTGCCCCCTTTGTGCGCTTTGCGCACTTGTTTCTGTCCCTCGGTTCTACCGAGGGACAAAATGTCTGCCAACACTTCCTGGTTTGGAGTGTTGACAGCCAGCTGACAGCCAATTAACAGAAAGCTCGTGATCGGGAGGATCCGCGGCCCTAGATATCACTATCTTTTTACTTTTGATTTTCTCAGCAACTACTGAACGGATTTACACCATTTAACAAAAAGGGTTCTTTCTGAACCAAGAACTACCTCTTTGCCAAATTTGGTGTAATTCCGTTCAGCAGTTCGGGCTGTAGCCGTGTCTAAAGTTTCCTATGGAAAATTGCATGGGGAAAACGCGTTTTGAGACCCCCTTTTTCTCGGCCCCCGCTTGACGAATCCCCCGAGACTTTCAGGGTAGGAGCGGACCGGAGCGGGCCATAAAGTTTGAAAATTTTGCGAAGATACGTCAACCGGCAAGAGAGTTATTTCAAATAGAATGTCGCGGATTTCCTATGGATAATAGGTTGTAACTATAACTATCTACTGGCGACCGCCAGTAGATAATATATATATATATATATCCAACCAAAAGCGGCACTCCTTTGTGATCTACCCATGCGGCAGCACAAACGAACAGAAGGAATCCAAGATCTTTCAGGAAACTTAATTAGCTTTATTTTCACACTTTCCCCTTTTTTTCCTTTTCAAATGAACGTTACAGGTTCGTGTGGCATCACAAGAATTACTCAAATGACAACGACCGACGCGTTTCGGCAACCGCCTACAACTGGGTATATATATATATATCGCTAACCGATGGGCCGGTCAGTCACTCATATAGCGATCTTTCACACAAAAGCAAAGCCCTCTTTATTACCTATGTATTTCTCCCCACCGTCACTTATAATGAGACAATTTAGCTACATATACATCTCTCGTAATATTCACTATGTCAGCACATCTATGCAATATCATTGACATTCCCACGACATATATCGGTGCCAAAAATAAGCACCAGAAGCAAAGTAAAGTTATTAAACGTAACCACATTCATCACATTTGTCTCAATGCAATTAAGTTCCCTCATGTCATAAGTGATTCACAATATGTGCTTTTCCATTCCTATCACCGTGCTGTGTGAGCACTCATAGTTTACTAACAATCATAATGATGTTATATTTAGCGTTATTCAGAATTCACAGTAAATTGAGTGAAAACGTTTTAGCGAGTGTGGTGACATCTATCCAAAAATAATGAATGAAATATGGGGAGAACTATCACAAACTAAAGCGTACATGTGGTATCCCTCAGCAAATGCGATCAGGATTAAAAACAGACATAGCATAACAGTCATGTCAGCAAATCCTACTTCAAAACATTTTAT
Organism: Calotriton arnoldi; assembly: GCA_963921515.1. NCBI lineage: Eukaryota > Metazoa > Chordata > Amphibia > Caudata > Salamandridae > Calotriton > Calotriton arnoldi. The sequence continues at coordinate 12,202 of CAWUFW010010559.1, forward strand.
CCAAAATATCAGTGCACACTACATGTGTACAAAGGGTATTGAGTTGACCTGGCATCTGGGGTGTGAACTACTGATATAGAGTAAAGAGTGGCAGGTTAACTCAATATTCTTTGGGGGAATGATCAGAGCAATGCATAATTGTTGTGAAGAAACTGAATTTGTACGTAACATCAAAGATATAGAGCAGAAATTCCTAGCGCAGGGTTATGATCAGGCAGTGATCTCTAAAGTTTACATGAAATTCAAAAAGCTTATACGATATTCATGACAATACATAATTATTGCTGCTTTTGGCTTGGGGTCTAAATATACTTTTACTGATAGTCATTATCAACATGGTGATAATTTTGGACGAGAACAATACTATATAAAACTAAGGGCCATATTATCAAGAACGGCGATAAGGGGCTTGATAATATGCCCTATAGAATTCCAATAGAAGCCCAGGTTTGATGTCCTTCACACCAGAACCTGGGCTTCTATTGGAATTCTATAGGGCATATTATCAAGCCTCTTATCGCCGCTTTAGTGGCAGTTTCCTGCCGCTAAAGCGGCGATAATGTTATCGCAGTTCTTGATAATATGGCCCTTAGAATGGTTATGATTTTTTGTAGCCCTGATGAAGTCATTGGTATATCAATCAGAGAAGAAACACATGTTGACTACATATCGCATTCGGTGTATTGGATGCATACGAAGATTGAAATTAAAAGAAGAATATATCCACATCAACTCATTGTGCAGACCTGTGATTTGAACACTGGTGCTCAGGATCATTTTGATCATAACTATAATGTTCTATAACCTTTTTTGTAGGCCAGGGTGTAAAAATTTGCTCTGCTTGCAGAGTTTACTAAATTCAGCAATTCTGCATTCTGCGGAGAATGCAGAGATGCCAATAAACTCTTTATCCTGTTGGCGCACCCATCACGTAATTTCGCACACGCGGGGAGTATAAAGAGGCACTCACCAGCAGCCGGGCAACCCTAAGCTGCCAAGGGCAGTTCATCCTCCAACCAGAAGTGCGCCAGGAGGCCTCTTTGCAGAGTGGTTGAGAAAGGGGGGCATCTGAAGAGGCCTCAGCAATCCGATTATGGGGGACTTACTTGTGGAAACTATAGGGGTTCTTGCCCCCCAATGACCCTCAGCAGCCAAGGGGAGTTAATCCCCCAACCAGTAGTACACCAGGAGGCCACTGTGCAGAGTGGATGAGAAAGGGGGCAGGGTCTCCAATGAGGTCTCAGCAATTCAGCTGCGGGGGACTTGCTTGTCACAACAACAGGGGTTCTTGGCCCCCAATGACCCTCAGCTGCCAAGGGGAGTTCACCCGCAACCAGCAGTATGCCAGGAGGGCCCTGGGCACAGTGGTTGAGAAAAGGGATGGCTCCTCCGACAATGTCTCAGCATTTTGGCTGTGGGGGACTTACTTGTCCCAACAATAGAGGTTTTTGGCCCCCAACCACCCCTAGCAGTCAAAGGAAGTTCATCCCCCAACCAGTTGTATGCCAGGAGTCCCCTGTGCATGGCCCCCTCTGCAGGCCGGTTTCATTCCCGGGGACCCCCTCCCCTGGGGTCCGTAAAGGGTTCTCAGGATGCCTCTAGGCCACCCAGTCTTCTCTGGGACCATGGGGGAGCCTGAAGGCACACGCAGTCACTTCTGGCTGCCTGCCTCCTGCAGGAGCCGGCATTGCTTTCACACACAGGGAGCTGCTAAACATGTAGCCCCCTGTGTGTGAAAGCAATTTATCTGTTACCCTGCTCGCATACGAGAAGATTTTCACTGCTCTTGCTTGCTGAAAGTGGAGTGTTTGCTGTGGCTCATGGGAGCAGGTAAGCTTCCCGCCAAGCCAAAGCAAACAGCTATATCCCAGGGGTGGGCATCCTGGGACATAGCTGAAGCTGACCCTGGGGGGAGGCGGCCCCGAGAACCCTTATTGGCTCCAGGAGGATGGCCGCGAGGCCCCCTTTCATTGATTGGGTAGGGCCTGCCCCCAGGAGGGTGTGGTCCCCAGGGCCCAGGGGGTATGTGATGCCCCCCATTCCAAAGAAAATTGCTCTGGGGAGGTGGTGGTCCCTGGGACACAGGGAGGGTCCGAGAAGCCTCCCAGGGAGGGTCCATGTGGCCACCCTGGGGAGGTGGTGGTCCCCAGGGCATACAAATGCCCAAGGAGGGGAGCTCATGCATCCCTCTCCTTTAATTTTATGTTAGGCCGCATGCCACTGGGACCTGGCCCACCCGGGGTCTGATTAGTAGAGAAGCATGGGAGCCTGCGCTTCCGTTGTTCAAGAAGGGCGATCGCGCATTGCCCTCGAATTATAGACCCATTAGCCTGGTCGACAGTGCTCAAAAGGTCTTTGCCCGAGCACTTCCTATAAAAATCCAAACTTGGATATATGACAAAAACATTCTGTCCCCTTTTCAAGCAGGGTTTAGACAGAAAGTTAGCACTGTCAATCAGGTCTTCCGCTTCCTACTACTAGCTTGGAAGATCATGACCATCTGCCAGGGCAGCCTATACGTAGCTTTTATTGACCTACGGTCTGCATTCAACCTCATTCCCAGACACAAACTTTGGCGTGTCTTAAAGGAAATGGGCATCCCCTGCGAAATACTTGCATTAATTGTTCGCCTCCATGAGAACAACAATGTAAGGGTTCGATGGGGTAATCAGGCCAACTGACTGACCAGATTTGGGTGGACAGGGGGGTTCGCCAGGGGTGCGTGATGGCCCCCACCCTTTTTTCACTTTTTATCAACGGCGTTGTTCAGTATCTTGCTTAGAGCCCAGCCGACGCACCGTCTCTGGGGGGTCAAGGTGACAACTCTACTCTTTGCAGATGATACTCTGCTAGTTTCCAAGACCCCTAGTGGCCTGCAATCTCTCTTAAAATGTTTTGAGTCTTTCTGTGCAGTAAGAGGCCTTGAGATCAACACCTCAAAGACCAAACTTTTAATGATAAATTCACACAGATCTTTTAAGAGGAAGTTGTTCCTAGATGGGAAACCACTTGAGAGAGTGAGCACCTTTGAATATTTGGGTGTCACTCTCTCCGACAGCCTGTCATGGAAGCACCATGTCGCGAGGCGGAATCTCCTGCTTAGGCGCATTACAAGGGCTCTGCTCAAAGAGCACAAGATCGCATCGAGCAAGCCAATAGCTGCCCCCTTTGTATTTACGATCACAAATCAGTAGGTGCAGCTCTTTATGGGGCAGAACTCTGGGGGTTTGAAAAATTGGATGCGCTACTTGTGACCGAAAACAAATTCTTAAGATCACTTTGCTCTCTCCCCCAGAGTACTCCCCTGCATCCATTGAGATTAGACATGGGCAGATATTCGATTGTAAAAAAAGCACAGTTACGGCCCCTGCTCTTTTGGTTACGCCTGAAAACTACCCCTGAGCTACACCCATATGCTCCTGCTTTGGACGAGGTCTATGCGCTAGATCGTTACAAGAAAATTGGCTGGTTGACCAAGGTGAAGTCTTTGTTGTTCACTCTAGGGATGAAAGGTGCTTGGGACATCAATAATCCAGAATTTCTCCCTAGTAAAGCACTGATTAAGAAACATTATTGGGACTGGGTGCCACAGTCCTCTATCTCCTACTCATCCTGGGGTCGTTTGACACTTGACTTTATGGAGTTTAAAGTAGTAGGTACCTTTGAGCAATACTTGGAGGTCATTTCAAACTCGCAGGACAGGAAACTTTACATGCAATTTAGATTTGGTTCCCTTCCTGTGAATATTTTCACTGCCTCCTGGTGCCAGTCCTCTCCTACATCCCAGCTCTGTCCAGGCTGCACCTCTGCAGCCGAGTCTATTAGCCACATCCTCTTTTCATGTCCTAGGTTCACCAATTGAGATCAAGGTGGATAGCTCCTGTTTTCAGACAGTTTGGTACTCGCTGTCATAGTGATGCTCTACGTATTTTAAAATCCAACTCTAGCACGTTGATTGTTTGTGCTGTTGCCAAATTCCTGTGCAAAATGTGGATAAGTAGGAGGTACACAATGTCCTTGAAGTAGATGCAACCTCTTTCTAATGTAATTTCTCTTAATTGTTTTTAACTACGCAATTATTTTTAGTCTGATCTTTAGATTTCACGGCATGGACCTTTGCTGATATAGTTCTTAATTACCACTCTAGCTGCTGTTTTACTGTTTTAACTTTGCTCACTTATTTGCACAGGTTGGTCTGAGATGGACTGCTTTTTTGGTCATTTGCTAGCCAACATCGTCCTCCTTGCACTTTAGGCCCTGGCACTTTTTGTGGTCCCTATACTATTGTCAGGGATTTCTATTTAAGATGGATCTTAGCAGTCCCAATCGCCAGTTTCTGTACGATGGCTACAAATCTTCTGTATTGTATGCACTTGCACTTTTGTGGTATTACCTCTTACTTTTTTGTATCCTGAAGTTTGGACCCTTTTAAAATATGGAGTCACAGATTGTTACTCAAACTTGAATGTTTTATTTTGTCTCCCATGCACTGTATGCATACGGCACTTTTATGGTTGCAATGGCCGAAATAAAGGTATTGACTGACTGGCTCTTGCTTGTTGAAAGCAGAGCATGTCTGTTTCACTGCCCTCTGTGAAGCAAGCAGAGAAAATGGTCAAGGGAAGTGGGGCCATGCGGCGCCCCTTCCTAAAAAAAATACAATAGAAAATGTTTTAAAAATCCGGCAACTCACCGGAGGGCCCGCCCCTTTACTCCACTACTCTGTAAATGTGCCTTCTGGCACGCTGCTGGTTTGTGGATGAAGTCCCAGTGGCACTGTTGTATAAAAATGTGGGGGGCCCGCTCGGCCCCGTTGCTGCCCCGGGGCCCTCCACCTCCCTGGGGCACATTCACTAAATAATTTGTTTTTTAAAAACAATGTGGTGGAGCCCCTACGCCTCCCCCACAGCGCCGGGGAGCGCCACCTTCCTGGGCGAAATTGGAATAAAGTAAGGGGGCCGTGTGCCCCCCTTCCAGGAGCCCTAGATGGCACTGGGGACCACCACCCCCCCAGAGTCGGCTCCAGCAATGTCCTGGGGTACCCATCATCAGGACATTGCCGTTTGCTATGGCATGGCGGGAGCACTGCTCCTGACATGCTATAGCAAACTCAGCTCTGCTTTCGAGCGAGAGCAGAAAATACTCTCACTTGTTGAAAGCAGAGCATGTCTGTTTCACTTCCCGCTATGAAGCAAGCAGGGAAATAGACATTGCTTTAGGACCTAGGGAGCAGGCCCCTGAGGATGCAGTCCCCCAGGACGAAATTGTTCTGGGAGGGGGCTGCGCGGCTCTCCCTTCCTAAAAAAAATACAATAGAAATGTTTTAAAAACCAGTCATCTCGCCTGAGGGCCGCCCACTTTCTCCACTACTCTGCAAATGCGCCTTTTGGCGCGTTGCTGGTTTGGGGATGAAGTCCCAGTGGCTGCTGAGGGTCCTTAGGGGCCAATAAGACCTCCTGTTACCTCCAGTAAGCCCCACACAGTGGGATTGCTGAGAGGTGGTCGGAGGCTACGCCCCCTTTTACCACCACTCTGCAAACGCACCTCTCAGTTCACTGCTGGTGGTGGAATGAGGTCCCCTTGTCATTCAGTGATGTCACTGACCATGTCATGAGTGATGTAATATGTGAGGTCATAAGCAGTGCAATGTGAGGGCGCAAGTTATAGTTAGCTCAGCTAACTATAACTGCTAAATTTCTCTGGTTTTGTGCGTGTGAAATCTGAGCCTAACTATAACGTCACTGTAACCTTTGGGTTTTTCAGTGAATATCTAAGTTTTTTTTTATTCTATGTCTTAATTATAACAGCCCTGTACCCTTTGTTTTTTTCAGTGAATTTCTAAGGTTTTTTAAATGCTAATTTTTAACTATAACTTACCTGTAACCTTTGGTTTTTTGAGTGAATTTCTATGTTTTTTTAAGTAGCAATGGTGTTTGCAGAATGGTGTGGAAAGGGGGCGGGCCCCAGACCAGCTCTCAGAAATCCCGCTGTGTAAGACTTACAGAAAGTACCAGGAGAGCCCCTTGGTCACCAAGGTCCTTTAGCATCCAAGAGAACTTTATTCACCAACCAGTAGTGTGCCAGGAGACGCGTTTGCAGAGTGGTGCAGAAAGGGGGAGTGGCCTCCGAAGACCTCTTAGCAAACTGACTGTGTGGGACTTGCTGGAGGTAACAGGAGGAGTAGTTTGCCCTCAAATACCCTTAATAGCCAAGGGGGTTTTATCCTGTAACTAGTACTATGCCAGGAGGCCCGTTTGCAGAGTGGTGGAGAAAGGACATCCTTGATGAATGCACAGGTAGTGCCTGCATGATTTTTAGTGCCATTGCCAAGGACACACTGCGAATACCGGGTGTTTTTAACAAAGTGTAAAATAGATATATAGACATATTTTATACAAAGTTTTAGTGTTTCTATTAAGTATGATACTAATTTAACTTTCCCCATTGTATACATTTGTCAAAATAAGTACATCAAAAATGCATTTTTCTTCTTCACAGCAACACTGAAGGCTGCAATGACATCAGTAGTCACAAAAAACAGATGACAAAATATAAAACAGATATTTACACATATTTTATACAAAGTTTGAGTCCAGCAGTTTAGTAACATAATTGTTTACCTTTATTTTAGCAACATATTTAACAAAAACTATTTAAAAACATAACTTTCAACATCTGAACTCACGAATGGAACATAACTACAAAAATTCCATAAAGCTACCCATTCTTCCCCGAACTGAACAGGAGTCAAACACTGCTTCAAAACTAGCACAATGCACACTCTGTGAAAAGATTCACTCTAGAGAGACAAATAAAAAATATTAATGTGGGGTAACGTCCATGGTCTGTCATCTTAAAACCTAACATAGAAAACATCTCTAACTGGCAATCAAACAGAGGGAAGATGGAGGACCATCTACATCAGTGGTACAAGCAACAACAATTCCTGGCCAGAAAGTCCCTTCAGAGGTGCTGACTACTGCAACAGATATGACTGCAGAATTTTCAAGAATGGCCACTTATTTCATGGACTATGGTGCTGTTATAACTGCTTGAGAGCAGTGTGTTACAGCTATTCACAATGCTGCCAAAAATCATACATGCTAATTTTTCCCCTTTTATATTTTTTGCTCATTATTCAGTGCACATTTTTCGAATTCTTCCTGTCCCAGTTGCCATTTTTGTCACCATAAAAAAGAACAAAAAAGTTTTACAACTTTACAAAACCACAAAAAAAAATGCAAAAACCAAAACAGAAAATCATGTCACCAGGAAATAAAGGAATGTCATTGTATAATACACATTTCAACTAAAACAATAAGAAGAACATGCCCATTTATCTATCTTGAACATTCTTTAAGACGAGTTCATAGTGAGCAGATTTGAGCAATGCAGAATATGTCATAGGACATTGTCAAAGGGTACACATAAAAAATATTTTTACAGGATTACATCCATGCTTTACCATCTAAAAATATACCAAAGCAATAGTGTAAAAGCACCAAGAAAGCAACGCAAGGCAAAAGGGCCCTCAACTTCAATAGCAGCCACAACAACACCGGGACAGAGAGTCCATTCAGGGGTCCAATCTCAACTTCAAGATTTGGCTCCACAGTTTTCCCTGATTGCATCATGCTGCATGTATTGTGGAGCTGTAGTGAGTGCTGGAAAGCAGTCCATAATGGCCCTTCGCAATGTTGCAAAGAATCATAAATGTTGATGTTGTTTTAAATTTTTGGCCCTTTATAGTTTTTCTACATTAGCAGGCATTTTATTATCTTACAAAATGGGTATCTGATATCTATGTGTTGTTCATTTTATTATCTTCTAATTTATTGTAACACTACTTACTTATAACTTGCGTATAGAACAGTCAAACCGTCCACCTACAAATAAATACACATGTAACATTTGCCAGTTATCATTATTTGCTTTTTCACTTTTTAAATATAAGTCAACAGTCTGTGTTAAAATCTTCTAGTAAGTGCATCAACAACATACTCCAGGTTTTTAGACCACACTGAGTTAAATTTTATAATCTCTTCTTTAAAACTATCAACTGTAATATATGTGCCCTGTTCTGCAACTCCTCCTCTTAGCAACTCTTCATTTTCCCTAGAATCCTGCTCAGGGCCAAAGAAATGAAACTGTACATTACCAAAAACCTTTTCTACGTCACTGATGTCATCAGTGATATCATTTGAGATGTCATCAGTGATGTCATCAGTGATGTCACTGAGCATGTCATGAGTGATGTAATATGTGACGTCATCAGCAGTGCATTGCGGGGGCGCGAGTTATAGTTAGCTCTACTAACTATAACGGCCGGATTTCTCTGGTTTTGTACGAGTGAAATCTCCAACTAACTATAATGTCCCTGAAACCTATGGTTTTTTCATTGAATTTCTAAGGTTTTTTAAATGCTAATTTCAAACTATAACGTCCCTGAAACCTATGGTTTTTTCAGTGAATTTCAAAGGTTTTTTAAATGCTAATTTCTAACTATAACGTCCCTAAAACCTATGGTTTTTTCAGTGAATTTCAAAGGTTTTTTAAATGCTAATTTCTAACTATAACGTCCTTAAAACCTATGGTTTTTTCCAGTGAATTTAAAGGTTTTTTTAAATGCTAATTTCTAACTATAACGTAGCAGTCGCATTTGCAGAGTGGTGGAGAAAGGTGAGCGTGGCCTCCAAACACCTTTGTTCCTGTTCTAGGTGAAGGAAGCTTGCACTGCTGCCAGGCTATACCTGTTCTAGGTGAAGGAAGCTTGCACTTTTGCAGCCAGGAATATAAAAAAACAGACATTGTTTTTAGCTACCACAACAGCAAGAAGACGACTTGTCGGAACCAACCTTTTATCCTCGATCTAGACACCATATTTTCGGACTAATGAACACACGTTGAATGCCTGCCTCTCCTCCTCCACCAACACAAACGTTATCTCCTTAGCTCGTTCACCTGCATACCTCCCGTTTATCAAGCGGGCCATCCCATATTGAAGTCACGAGCCATTTTTTCCCAGTAAGGGTTCCGGTGACAGGCAGGAGGGAGGCCTCGCATTTATCTAATGTAAAACACGCGGGAATACACAGATGACCAGGTGGCTGCGGTGTTCCCGAACCCCACGCTTGAAGGGGCTCTGGTAAGAGATAGGAGTGAGGCCTCTTAGGTTATTTAATGTAAAAACGCGGGAATGCACAGATGACCACGTGGCTGCTGTCGTCCTGCACCCCACGCTTCAAGGGGCTCTCGTAAGAGACAGGAGTGAGGCCTCCGTGGTCCTTTAATGTAAAAACGCGGGAATGTAAAATGTAAATCCGTATTTGTAAAGCGCGAACTACTCACCCTTATGGGTCTCAAGGCGCTGGGGGCTGTCGTGGAGATTAAGTGAGCTATTGCCCAGAGTCACATGGTGCTGAGCTGAGCTGCCGCTGGAGCCGGGATCGAACCGTGAACCCTGTGCTCCGAAGTCAGCTGCGCTGGCCGGTGCACCACACCTCTCCACATGCTCTCCAAATGCACAGATGACCAGCCTGACCTTATTCCACGTTCATCCCACACTCACACTCACGTGGCACCCGTTATAGTTAGTTGGACATTTCACTCGTACAAAACCATAGAAATTCCCCCGTTATAGTTAGTTCAGCTAACTATAACTCGCGCGCCCGCAATGCACTGCTGATGACGTCACATATTACATCACTCATGACATGGTCAGTGACATCACTGATGATATCACTGATGACATCATCCTTGTGATAGAGTGGCAGACCTCCTCTCACCCTAATATAACCTTTGATACACACACTCAAAAATACAAACTGACATTTTCAAAACAATGGACATACCAATGCCAGTTACAACACACCTATTCAGTAATTCCAAGATCTACACACACATCCACTAATTTACCAACAGTCCCTATACAGTCACTCATACATGTACTCACTCATCATATGTACTCATACACCTATACATCCTGTTACACACCGCCACTCATCCAGAGAGTTACTCACACACATAGTCACACATGCAAACAAAGTATCAAACATCCATTTACTTGCATATACAGTTATACACACACTACCACACTTACTTCTACAGAAACTTACACATACTTACTCGCTTAAACAATCACTTATATAAACACCTACTTATTTGTACAGCAACTCTTCCAATCTCTCACTCTCACATATACTCACTTATATACACCAATACTCACATATACTAGTTTAAAACATATGTAGTTACTCATAAAGACACTATTGAGACAGTATTTCACTCACTAACACACCCATACACATACTCATCCACCTATACAGTCCTGCACACATGCTGTCTTCAACACATACAAACAGTGAGTCACTCATTCATGCATCTATGCACTAAGTTATACCCCCCACCGAACCATACAGACACTCAGACACTCATACTGATACTCAAAAACCAACTAATAACCCATATAGACACTCATGTAGCTACTCACCAACCCATGCAGCCACTTATACACAAAGTGAGAGACTGATACAGATATTTTCATATTTAAACATTACTCACTAACCCATGTATTCACTAAGATACACTTAGTCAGTTATACAATCAATTTTACAAAACAAAATCATCCATTTAGACACTTATATACCCATTTATTCTTCCATCGACCTTGAGATATACATATATAAAACATATTTAATTTTCAGAAAAACACACATTCACTGGATGATGTCATCAGTGATGTCATCAGTGATGTCATTTGAGATGTCATCAGTGATGTCATGAGTGATGTCACTCACCATGTCATGAGTGATGTAATATGTGACGTCATCAGCAGTGCATTGCGATACTGCGAGTTATAGTTAGCTGAACTAACTATAACGGGGAATTTCTATGGTTTTGTACGAGTGAAATGTCCAACTAACTATAACGCCCCTGAAACCTATGGTTTTTTCAGTGAATTTCTAAGGTTTTTTAAATGCTAATTTCTGACTATAACGTGCCTGAAACCTATGGTTTTTCAGTGAATATATATATATTTATTACACTATGTATACATGTGAAAATGTCTCGGTCCCCTGTTTGCCTCGGTGGCACGGAAAAATGGGTGGAACTGACGTCAGCACGCCGACGAGGTTCTCTTATGGCTCCGATGACGCCATACGGTGTCGCGAGCGGAGCCGTGCTATTATGACGTCCTCGTTGACGTGGGAGAGCTAGGAAAGAATTTCCGTGGAATGCTGGTGCAGGGGATATTCACCTAAGTGTTCAGGCTAGTCCTTTGGGAGCAACTGTTTATGTTGCCACTCCAGAAACCGAAACCAGTGATCCGAGGGCAGAGGCCCTGCAGATGGCACACGAGGTGGGGTGCCCAGTCATGTGCACCGGCGGGGCAGCGAAGTGACAAGCACCACAACCCACAAAAAAGGTAACGAGGGCACTGAATAACACAGGATCTTCTCTTTGTATCTGGCAGGAACAACGAAGTTAAAATGCCCTAGTACCAAAATGTAGAATTAGTGCTACAACGTTCTTCAAGAGGACCTGCAATGCCGCTTCTGCCTCCCGTACCCTGGAGGTGGCACATGGGTCACGCGGTACGGTCATACTGCGGTGGGACGCACACTCTTTCACCTCTCATGGCACTGCTCCACACTTCAGGGAGGACGCTTTCCATTAGCTATGTTTTCTGATGACATGTCGCGCCGGCCCAGTCCAACAACAGAACTCCTTTAGATCCAAACAGACTCTTCCACTCTCTCACCGGAAGTGAAACCAGGCCACGCGGAGACTTTCACAATACAACAGCCGGGAATGCACTTTTCGGTAAAAAAACACATTCCTTCCTCCTAATTAATCAAATAAACGTCTCACTGAAGAACAGGGGCCAGCTTCGATTGGTAAACAGCCGTTACAACGACTTTTACTTTGCGATACCATTACAACGCATGCATTACCACGCATGCGTTATACATCATGAAGTCATTACTACGCATTTTTAGAACGCATGGTCATTTACCACGCATGCCTTTACAACGAATTTTGTTGTAAAGGTATGTATGGTAAATGACCATGCGTTCTAAAAACAAGTAGACGATCCATGTCATTGTAAGGAAACAGAGGCTGTTCCGTTTCCTCACAACGACGTGCACCGCCCTCAGAGACGACGTGAAGCAGGAACCACGAGGAGAGAGGAACCACGAGGAGTGAGAGGTAAGGGGATTGGGCATGGGGTGGGGTTTCTTTTCTAGGGTTTAGGGTAGTGCAGTGGTGTTTGGGTGGTGTAGGGGGTCGTGCTGGGGGTAGTGTTTTAGGGTTTAGGGTAGTGCAGTGGTGTTTGGGTAGTGTAGGGGTCGTGCTGGGGGTAGTGTTTTAGGGTTTAGGGTAGTGCAGTAGTGTAGGGGGTCATGCTGGGGGTAGTGTTTTAGGCTTTAGGGTAGTGCAGTGGTGTATGGGTAGTGTAGGGGTCGTGCTGGGTTAGTGTTTTAGGGTTTAGGGTAGTGCAGTGGTGTTTGAGTAGTGCAGGGGGTCATGCTGGTGGTAGTGTTTTAGGGTTTAGGGTAGTGCAGTGGTGTTTGTGTAGTGTAGGGGGTCATGCTGGGGGTAGTGTTTTATGGTTTAGGGTAGTGCAGTGGTGTTTGGGTAGTGTAGGGGTCGTGCTGGGGGTAGATTTATGGTTTAGGGTAGTGCAGTGGTGTTTGGGTAGTGTAGGGAGTCGTGCTGGGGGTAGTGTTTTAGGGTTTAGGGTAGTGCAGTGGTGTTTGTGTAGTGTAGGGGTTGTGCTGGGGGTAGTGTTTTAGGGTTTATGTTAGTGCAGTGGTGTTTGGGTAGTATAGGGGTAGGGCTGGGGTAGTGTTTTAGGGTTTAGGGTAGTGCAGTGGTGTTTGTGTAGTGTAGGGGTAGTGCTGGGGGTAGTGTTTTAAGGTTTAGGGTAGTGCAGTGGTGTTTGGGTAGTGTAGGGGTTCATGCGGGGGGTAGTGTTTTAGGGTTTAGGGTATGACAGTGGTGTTTGGGTAGTGTAGGGGGTCGTGCTGGGAGTCGATTTAGTGTTTATGGTAGTGCAGTGGTGTTTGTATAGTGTAGGGGGTTTAGGGTAGTGCAGTGGTATTTGTGTAGTGTAGGGGGTCATGCTGGGGGTTGTGTTTTAGGGTTTAGGGTAGGGCAGTGGTGTTTGTGTAGTGTAGGGGGTAGTGTTTTAGGGTTTAGGGTAGTGCAGTGGTGTTTGTGTAGTGTAGGGGGTCATGCTGTGGGTAGTGTTTTAGGGTTTAGGGTAGTGCAGTTGTGTTTGCGTAGTGTACGGGGTCGTGTTTTAGGGTATAGGGTAGTGCAGTGGTGTTTGGGTAGTGTAGGGGTCATGCTGGGGTTAGTGTTTTAGGGTTTAGGGTAGTGCAGTGGTGTTTGGGTAGTGTAGGGGGTCCTGCTGGGGATAGTGTTTTAGGCTTTAGGGTAGTGCAGTGGTGTTTGTGTAGTGTGGGAGGTCATGCTGGGGGTAGATTTAGGGTTTAGTGTAGTGCAGTGGTGTTTAGGTAGTGTAGGGAGTCGTGCTGGGGGTAGTGTGTTAGGGTTTAGGTTAGTCCAGTGGTGTTTTTGTAGTGTAGGGAGTAGTGCTGGGGGTAGTGTTTTAGGTTTAGGGTAGTGCATTGGTGTTTGGGTAGTGTAGGGGGTCGTGCTGGGGTAGTGTTTTAGGTTTAGGGTAGTGCAGTGGTGTTTGTGTAGTGTAGGGGGTCATGCTGTGGGTAGTGTTTTAGGGTTTAGGGTAGTGCAATGGTGTTTGTGTAGTGTAGGGGGTAGTGTTTTAGGGTTTAGGGTAGTGCAGTGGTGTTTGTGTACTGTAGGGGGTCGTGCTGGGTTCTAGTGTTTTAGGGTTTAGGGTAGTGCAGTGGTATTTGTGTAGTGTAGGGGGTAGATTTAGGGTTTAGGGTAGTGCAGTGGTGTTTGGGTAGTGTAGGGGGTCGTGCTGGGGGTAGTGTTTTTGAGTTTAGGGTAGTGCAGTTGTGTTTGGGTAGTGAAGGGTGTCGTGCTGGGGTAGTGTTTTAGGGTTTAGGGTAGTGCAGTGGTGTTTGGGTAGTGTAGGGGTCAACCAACATGAATTTGTCCTTGTGTGATGTAACCAATGCTCATGTAAAGCACTCCAATACCTGATCAGTCTGCACTATATAAAACTGCAAAAACAAAAAATAAAAAGTGTTTTGCACACTTCTGTCATTGGGCTATACGTGGGCTACCTCTGCGTGATATTTGTGCTACATTTGGGCTCTTTTTTCTCTGGTGGCCATCTTGGGAGACTTATTTGTTATGAAGTTTCCTAATTTCCTCATTTACTACAGTCTCCTCAGTAGGAAATGCTTTCATTTTTTTACTTTGATTCCATCAAGAAGGCATTCAGATGTGTCACACATTTGCCATAAATTCAGAATGTTAGCACTCTAGTTGTTCATTAGATCACTGTAGTAAAGCTACTGCTCACCAAGGAGTTAACTGGAAGTCTACTGCTGGTATTGAAAGTGATTGTTTCAGTCTGCATGTCAGAATTTTCTAATGAAATAGAAGAGGATTTGAGATTTCACTTAAAACATGCCCTAAATTTTCTTTTGCAGCACTAACCATAATTTCTATGGCAAAATGAACCCCTCATTGTGTTCCTTTTAAATTAAATGTTTTAAGTGTTACCAGTTTATTCCAATCAAGATGGCTTCAGGTGTGCCATACTTTTGTCATAAGTAAGGCTGTTAGCACTCTAGTTGTTCTTTAGAACACTCTGGGAAGCTGCAGTAGAACACAAAGGCATCAACTGACAGGCTGCTCCTGTTTAAATTAAATGTTTTAAGTGTTACCAGTTTATTCCAATCAAGATTGCTTCAGGTGTGCCATACTTTTGTCATAAGTAAGACTGTTAGCGCTCTAGTTGTTCTTTAGAACACTCTGGGAAGCTGCAGTAGAACACAAAGGCATCAACTGACAGGCTGCTCCTGTTGAAATATAACAGGAAGATATTTGAGATCACACTTGAAACATGTCCTAATTTTTCTTTCTACAGCACTAACCATAATTTCTATGACAAAATGAACCCCATCATTTTGTTCCTTTTAAATTAAATGTTTTAAGTGTTACCAGTTTATTCCAATCAAGATGGCTTCAGGTGTGCCATACTTTTGTCATAAGTAAGGCTGTTAGCACTCTAGTTGTTCTTTAGAACACTCTGGGAAGCTGCAGTAGAACACAAAGGAATCAACTGACAGTCTCTGCCATTGTTGGATGAACATGTTTTACTGAGAATGTCAGACTTCATTCTCACATGACTGAGAAAGATAATGTGAATTTACAGAAAATATGCTCTCATTTTAGCTTCTGGAGCACCTTCCAAAACTGTATGGGACAAGCATGTGAAAATAGTTTTCTCTCAAACATGATTCATGATATCCCAGCAGAAGGTTTTTCACAGGGTAAAATCACCTTAGAACACACCACAATTCCTGAAATTAGTATGGTACCATCAACAAATGAATTCTAATGTAACTAAAGTCTGTTATCACACTTTATAGTTCTCCTTTTGGTAACCCTCAAAATCTTCGATTCATTACAATGCATTTCAATGGGGTACTATCATTTATATTGGTCCCAAGATGGCTGCCAGCAATTCCAGGATGAAGTGCTGACAGCCAATCAGATCTCACGATGACATGTGTGGTTAGGCTCCGCCCAGATATATATGTGTTTTTACTTTTGATTTTCTCAGCATCTACTGAACGGATTTACACCATTTAACAAAAAGGGTTCTTTCTGAACCAAGAACTACCTCTTTGCCAAATTTGGTGTACTTCCGTTCAGCAGTTCGGGCTGTAGCCTTGCATAAAGTTTCCTATGGGAAATTGATTTTTGACTCTTATTTTTTTAATTTCTCCGCCACTACTGAACGGATTTACACCATTTAACAAAAGGGTTCTTTCTGAACCAAGAACTACCTCTTTGCCAAATTTTGTGTAATTCCGTTCAGCAGTTCGGGCTGTAGCCGTGGCTAAAGTTTCCTACGGGAAAATGAATGGGGAAAACACGCTTTGGGACCCCCTTTCTCGGCCCTCTTGACGAATCACCCCGAAACTTTCAGGGTAGGAGCGGACCGGAGCGGGCCATAAAGTTTGAAAATTGCGCAAGATTCCTCAACCGACGCAAGAGTTATTTCAAATAGAATGTTGCGGATTTCCTATGGAGAAATAGGTCCTAACTATAACTATCTACTGGCGACCGCCAGTAGATAATTACCTACTGGCGGTCGCCAGTAGGTAGTCATAGTTAGGACCTAGTTTCCATGGGAAAAGCATTTTTTATTTTCCCAATAACTTTGGCGTCGTTTGATGAATCTTCGCGAAATTTTCAAAACTAGTGGGGTGCTCCGGTCAGCTCCTGTCTTGAAAGTTTTGGGGTGATTTATCAAGCGGGGGCTGTGAAAAAAGGGGGGTCCCAAAACACGTTTTCCCCATGTAATTTTCCATAGGAAACTTTAGACAAAGCTACAGCCCGAACTGCTGAACGGAATTACACCAAATTTGGCAAAAAGGTAGCCCTTGGTTCAGAAAGAGACCTTTTTTTAAAATGGTGTAAATCCGTTCAGTAGTTCCTGAGAAATAAAAAAAATAAAAACTTTATATATCTGGGCGGGACCTAACCACACAAGCACGAGCTTGGCTCTAATTGGCTGCCAACACTTCACACAAGCACGAGCTTGGCTCTAATTGGCTGCCAACACTTCGAACCAGGAAGTATTGGAAGCCATCTTGTGCCTCGCATCAAGTAAAAATCAATGTGCCGGTTTGTGAAGGTAGAGGTAGCCTGGCGCAGACTTTCGTTGCCGTTTTTGCCAACTTGGTGTGGCGCTGAGGTAAAAATCAATGTGCCGGTTTATAAAGCTAAAGGTACAGGTAGCCTGGCGCGCGGACTTTCCTTGCGGCACTCTGCCTGCCATTTTTACCGACTTCGTGTGGCGCTGAGGCGATCGTGTGAAAATAAGCATTTCAGGCTAAAGGTACAAGTAGCCTGGCGCGGACTTTCATTGCGGCGCTCTGCCTGCCGTTTTTACCGACTTCGTGTGGCACTGAGGCGATTGTGTGAAAATAAGCATTTCAGGAAACTCTCAGATCCGGATGTGAGGCGCTGAGGCGATCGTGTGAAAATAAGCATTTCAGGAAACTCTCAGATCCGGATGTGAAGGCAGTTTCTATAGCTATAATATAAATATAAAATGTCGGCGGTGAGTGCTGCCGCTCGGAGTATGCACGTTAAGACATGATTGTGTACATATAACTAATTAGACACACGGATGGAGGGATGAATGAAATCTCCTCGCGAGTCGCCTCTTTCCTCGCCCCCTTCACTTACAGCCTCTGAATAGAGGGTACTATATAAACAGGAGGCGCCTTTCGGAGTGCAGACCAGTTCGAGGCTCTATACACATGCACTAGGGCACAAGGAGAGCCCGCTCCGGGCGTCAGGGGTGGGGACCTCTGTTTGCAAACAGGGGCTGAAGAGTCCAGCGCTCTGGCCTGTCTAGGTGTAATATATTCATTTATTGCATCTAGGATGGCGAGCTGAGAGGGCATATGCTCTGGCGCAAGGTAAGGGAGCACAGAAGGTGTGTGGGGGGCCAATCTCAGGCTGTTTCTCAAGGAAGGGGCCAACCAAACAAGGGTTAACAAACGGATCTGAAGCAAAAAAAGCTGGGTGTGCGGGATGTCACAGGGCAGCACACACAAAGCCTGCAGCCTGAAAAGGGGAGGGGAAAAGGGGAGGGCAGTAACGGGAGGGGGGCAGACATAGCAGGTCAGGTTGGCAAAGCAAACAGCAAGGGGGCACAGACAGAAGAGGCAGGTAGGAGCGGATTAGCCAATAGGGATTAAAGCAGCCTGGCACAGACTTTCGTTGTGGCGCTCTGCCTGCCGTTTTTACCAACTTCGTGTGGCGCTGAGGCGATCGTGTGAAAAGAAGCATTTCAGGAAACTCTCAGATCCAGTTGTGAAGGCAGTTTCTATAGCTATAATAAAAATATAAAACGTCTGCGGTGAGCGCTGCCGTTCAGGGTATGCACATTAAGATGTGATTGTGTAGATATAACTAATTAAACACACGGATGGAGGGATCAATGAATTCTCCTTGCGAGCCGCCTCTTTCCTCACCCCCTTCACTTACAGCCTCTGAATAGGGGGTACAGTATAAACAGGACGTGCCTTTCAGAGTGCAGACCAGTTTGAGGCTCTATACACATGCACTAGGGCACAAGGAGACCCCACTCCAGGCGTCAGGGGTGGGGACCTCTATTTTCAAACAAGGGCTAAACAGTCCAGCGCTCTGGCCTGTCTGGGTGTAATATATTCATTTATTGCATCAAGGGCGGCGAGCTGAGAGGGCACATGCTCTGGCGCGAGGTAAGGGAGCAGAGAAGGTGTGTGGGGGGCCGATCTCAGATTGTTTCTCAAGGAAGGGGCCAACCAAACAAGGGTTAACAAACGGATCTAAAGCAAAATAAGCCGGGTGTGCGGGATGTCAAAGGGCAGCACACACAAAGACTGCAGCCTGAAAAGGGGAGGCGAAAAGGAGAGGGCAGTAACGGGAGGGGGGCAGACATAGCAGGTCAAGTTGGCAAAGCAAGAAGCAAGGGGGCACAGACAGAAGAGGCAGGTAGGAGCGGATTAGCCAATAGGGATTAAAGCACAGGCGGCATCAAGGCAGGAGGAGGCAGCCAGCACCAGTACCTCCTGCACTGGCAGGCAGCGCTAGAAGAGCATCGGGCAGAAGCAGTTCACCAAAAAAGGGGGCCCGGACACTGGAGAGATAGGACAGCCTGCTGTCCCCCAGGGGCCCACACGCCAAGCTCTGGCCCTTGCGCTGGGGGGGACCCGCCAAGACCTCCCCTCCTCCCAAAGCTCCGCCAGCAGGTAAGCAACGCTGGAGTATCTTGTGGGTGGGGCACAGAGGGCAGGGGGCAAAAAGCCTGGGGTACATACAGAGAGGAAGAAGACATAGGAACAGCAGAGTAAACAAAAGCACACTGGGAGCCAGCAGGGGCCTCCTGGAGGGTCACAGCAGGGGGGAAGATACAGGACACAACCCTGGAGTGCATTACTGGGCACGCTGTTGGAGGGGGCACAGGTGGGCAGAGCACAGTGAACTCCTGGAAGGGATCATAGTCTTGGGATATTAGCTACATCTACAGATGTGGAGGGGCATCGCTGTTGGGAATAGGACCATTATACCCTGGTGGGCAGTGGGCACCGTTTTGTGAAGAAGAGCGCTACACAAGACTGAGGCACCACTCCGACGGGTCCACTGAGCACAGTCGAGAGGGGGCAATTCTGGACAGAGCGGGGGAGGGGCATATTATACAAGTAGGACCCAGGGTAGGCGTAGCTGACAACAAGGTCGGATAGGTCAGAAAATAGACCCCAGCACCAAAATTAAAGTGCCTCATGAGTGAATCAAATAGCTAAAAACAAGTGTTCCACATTTGCCAATTGGGAGCGTTTTGAGCTTCTAAAGTCGCACTGTACACATGTTATGCTAAGTATGGGAGACTGTACTTATTTATGCTTGCTTCAGGTGGACCACCAACAGTATAAACCGGCCCTTCAGCCTTCAAACAGGCAATAGGCAGCTAAAAAACGTGGCCCACACACTAACATATAAGACCAGCCTGTCCGGCACTGCCAGGTGGTCCTGGACCAGTCTGACCCTGGCTAAAAGACGAGACTCTGGGACTAGGCTCCAGAGTGGCACCAGTGACGCAGCACGGGTTCAGTGAAACTAAATGCAAGCAATGGAAATGCCCCCCCACACCTTGGTTGGGCAATAAAACACAGCCATAATTTAGGTATATTGGCCTCTCATACCCCCTGGGCCCGGTGCCACTGCACCTGGTGCTCTATGGATAGCGTTGCCCCATGGCACCGATAAAATTACCAGGGGCGCTATCGTTCGAATTAGCATAGTTTACAATACACCTCACGGATCTGGGTTATTGTATTATTTAAATAACTCTATTATGGCAACCTCTCTTTAAAAATTGTTGTTACCATGTGCTCACCGACACACAGGCACACGAGATGTTCTGCAAAATAGAAATATCAGTGAAAAATGGATAGGGGCAAGCAGGGAGGCATTTCACCTGTAAAAGTTTAGCTCTGTACTGCTGCACAACCCACTGAGCTGCAGCAAAGCCTTGTGTTCACCTGCCTGCCATTTCCATCTAGTTATAATATAGGGATTTAATAAGGGCGGGGCGTAAATGCTGCAGGAGGGTAGGGGGGACATCTCAGCTAAAGGACCAAAGATGCAGGCAAAGTTACCAGCGCTATGAATGAGGTAGCCTGGCGCTATATTGTAGTTGTTGTTCCTCCAGCGGCGGTTAGCGCCTCCAATGCTTATTTATTTGCATCCTTCCCGCGGGTCGGTCAGGGCCTTCAAGGTTCCCCATAAGTGGCGCACTCCATGTCTTTCTCTAAAACATTCTTTCACCCCCTCCCCCACCCCACGCCACACTTCCAATGCCTCTCAAAGCGACGAACCTCATCAGTTTGACACATTATGTTTGCCAGGCGAAGCGCATGTGCGCCCTTCATCCATATCATAAGGATGCCCCAAACTATTCCCCATCATGCCTCAGTGAGCGAAGGTCTCTTCCTGTTCTCTTTAACATATTGCCAACAGCATGTTGGTGTATACGAACACCATCTGAATGAATAGGTGTTGGAAATAAAGTATTTACAATATCCTATCGTTTTAATAACAACTTAACGTGCATATTATAACTTTTACAGAGTTAAGTATTGTTCTTTGTACCCCACCACCAGTTGTGAAAAAATGCATGCATTTATACAAGTATGGTGCCCCCTTCACTTAGCCTAACAATGTAACATAATATATAGCATAAGACAAGGGGGTATTCAATAAAAAGCACAGTCCCTGACAACGGAACATATTATTCAGGGCTGTGCATTCAATTTAATGTCTTGATAACACCCGGGGAAACGGGGAAAGACGCTGTGCGGAAAGTTTATGACCCTCTGGGATAGTTAGTAATATGGGGGGGGAGGGGGTTCGCTGAGTTAGAGGAGTGGGTTGCGCTGCGGCTGCAGAGGGGTGTGCCCTGTCCAGAGACCCTCGTAGCAGTGTTTGAGTCAGTGATGCACTCTGCTCTTCCCTGGGGTGCTCACAGGTACAGAGTGGTTTTGTCTGCAGTTTATAATAGGCCAACATGCGAGTTTGTGAACATCAGGTAAAAACTAAAGAAGGCGGCAAAACTGTGGGGGCGCTGTGGTAATCCGAGACATGAACATCCAGTAACAGGAAGAGAAGGGACTATGGGGGTGCTGTGGTAATCCCAGACTTGAACATCCCATAGGAGGAAGAGAAGGGACTGTGGGGCGCTGTGGTAATCCCAGACTTGAACATTCAGTGACAGGAAGAAAAGGAACTGTGAGGGCGATATGGTAATCCCAGAATTGAACATCGAGTGACAGGGAGAGGAGGGACTGTGGGGGCGCTCTGTTAATCCCAGACTTGAACATCCCGTAGGAGGAAGAGAAGGGACTGTGGGGAGCGCTGTGGTAATCCCAGACTTGGGGCACTGTGGTAATCCCAGACTTCAACATCCCGTAGGAGGAAGTGGAGAGACTGTGGGGGTGCTGTGGTAATCCCAGACTTGGGGGCCCTGTGGTAATCCCAAACTTGAACATCCCGTAGGAGGAAGAGAAGGGACTATGTGGGGTGCTGTGGTAATCCCAGACTTGAACATCCAGTGACAGGAAGAGAAGGGACTATGGGGGCGCTGTGGTAATCCCAGACTTTAACATCGAGTGACAGGGAGAGAAGGGACTGTGGGGGTGGTGTGGTAATCCCAGATTTGAACATCCCGTAGGAGGAAGAGAAGGGACTGTGGGGGGCACTGTGGTAATCCCAGACTTGGGGGCGCTGTGGTAATCCCAGACTTCAACATCCCGTAGGAGGTAGAGAAGAGACTGTGGGGGCGCTGTGGTAATCCCAGATTTGGGGGCGCTGTGGTAATCCCAAAATTGAATATCCCGTAGGAGGAAGAGAAGGGACTGTGGGGCCCTGTGGTAATCCCAGACTTGAACATCCAGTGACAGGAAGAGAAGGGACTGTGGGGGCGCTGTGGTAATCCCAGACTTTAACATCGAGTGACAGGGAGAGAAGGGACTGTGGGGGCGCTGTGGTAATCCCAGACTTGAACATCCCATAGGAGGAAGAGAAGGGACTGTGGGGGGCACTGTGGTAATCCCAGACTTGGGGCCGCTGTGGTAATCCCAGACTTGAACATCCCGTAGGAGGAAGAGAAGAGACTGTGGGGGCGCTGTGGTAATCCCAGACTTGGGGGTGCTGTGGTAATCCCAGACTTGAACATCCCGTAGGAGGAAGAGAAGAGACTGTGGGGCGCTGTGGTAATCCCAGACTTGAACATCCAGTGACAGGAAGAGAAGGGACTGTGGGGGCGCTGTGGTAATGCCAGACTTGAACATCAAGTGACAGGAAGAGAAGGGAGTGTGGGGGCACTGTGGTAATCCCACACTTGAACATCGAGTGACAGGGACAGGAGAGACTGCGGGGCGCTGTGGTAATACCACACTTGAACATCGAGTGACAGGGAGAGGAGGGACTGTGGGGGCGCTGTGGTAATCCCAGACTTGAACATCCCGTATGAGGAAGAGAATACACTGTGGGGCGCTGTGGCAACCACAGCCTAGCAGAGAGTCCTAGTGAGAGGCGTGCTATTTTCATCTAAATCCTGTACTGGTTGTCCGCGTTTATATGTGTTTTTGAAGACCCGGGTCGCAGTTAGCGCCAGGTGTTAGCTCCCTGCACTAGCCGTTAATACCTTGGTTAGCAACATACCTTTATCCGGTGCTTTAAATGGGCAGGTGCTGTCCGGTACTGCGTACCTGCACTTCTTTAATTTGAAAGGGAGAGTACCTGCTCGTCTCAGCATTCCTGCAATGGAACTATTGGGATAGTAACCACACTTCTCACAGCCAAACAGGTACTCTAAACATTGAGTACCCGCACTTCGGTATTTTCATTTAAAACTCTGGGCTTTATCGCACAGACCCCTGAGTGAGGGGCGCCGCGTCGTGGTGCACTTCCCCGAACTTAAGCCACTGAACGCTTCCACGCTAAACAGGGTGGCCGAAATGTGCTTTGTAAAGTGCCAAAACGCGTGCTTCCTGTTTCTAAGAGCTCCAAGCTTTACACAGGTGAGGACAATAAAGTGCAAGCGAGGCATGAGCCAAATATGCACTCCACTTCTCATGGTGCCCCTCCCTCGGCACTACAGCGCCGACTGGCACGGGACAGGCACTGGGTGCTTTTGACAGAGTTTTTAGTTGTGGGCTGGTTTGCCCAAGAGGGGCACATTTTGAATCTGAAATATGGGCAGTTCTGGGGCTCAGAGTGCCCTGTGCTTGGGGTCTTGTAAGGCGCGTGTTTATTGTGGAGACCTCCTGGTGAGGCCTCCCTGTCCGCAGGGGAGCTGCAGGGGTCTGCATACCTACCCCCACCACCCAGGGCCTAGAAGGGCGCCCTCTGCTGTGAGACTCGTTATCTGTTATTCATTGGTGGCGTCGAGCTAATAATGGGCACTGATATAATGCAGAGGAGCACACCGTTAGCAGGAGAAATACAGATGCCACCGTGGCGCCCACAGCACATGTGGAGACGTCTGGAGATGTCAAGGTGCACGCTGGGAAATGTAGCATTTAATGTTGTAATAATATGTAAAAAGATATTATTATTATTATTATTATTAGATATTTTTTTTTAATCCGTCTCTTATCACAGGTGACACAGTTATTCAACACAATGATCCTCATGTTATCCACTTTCTAGACATAAGATAGCCCTGTCCGAATTCGAAACCTGTGACCTGCTCAGACCTACCAGCTACCTGCAAGCCACTGCGTAGAAACCTAGCAGAACCAACTTAATCGCATTAAAGTCGAATGTGCGCTATTAAATCATGTAACAGCAATAACGATATGAATTAGTATATAAGGTAGTATGCTGTATTACAATGTATTCGTGTTCCGCATAAAAACCCAAGTGGCTCCTCTTTCGGACATTGACGTTTTTATTTCTTTAAAAAAGGGGGGCGAATTTGCGGGTGCCACGTGAGTGTGAGTGTGGGATGAACGTGGAATAAGGTCAGGCTGGTCATCTGTGCATTTGGAGAGCATGTGGAGAGGTGTGGTGCAGCGGCCAGCGCAGCTGACTTCGGAGCACAGGGTTCACGGTTCGATCCCGGCTCCAGCGGCAGCTCAGCTCAGCACCATGTGACTCTGGGCAATAGCTCACTTAATCTCCACGACGGCCCCCAGCGCCTTGAGACCCGTAAGGGTGAGTAGTTCGCGCTTTACAAATACGGATTTACATTTTACATTCCCGCGTTTTTACATTAAAGGATCACGGAGGCCTCACTCCTGTCTCTTACGATTGCCCCCTTGAAGTGTGGGGTGCAGGATGACAGCAGCCTCGTGGTCATCTGTGCATTCCCGCGTTTTTACATTAAATAACCAAGGAGGCCTCACTCCTATCTCTTACCAGAGCCCCTTCAAGCGTGGGGTTCGGGAACACCGCAGCCACCTGGTCATCTGTGTATTCCCGTGTGTTTTACATTAGATAAATGTGAGGCCTCCCTCCTGCCTGTCACCAGAACCCTTACTGGGAAAAGATGGCTCGTGACTTCAATATGGGATGGCCCGCTTGATAAACAGGAGGTATGTAGGTGAACGAGCTAAGGAGATAACGTTTGGGTTTGTGGAGGAGGAGAGGCAGGCATTCAACGTGTGTTCATTAGTCCGAAAATATGGCGTCTTGATCGAGGATAAAAGGTTGGTTCCAACGAGTCGTCTTCTTGCTATTGTGGTAGCTAAAAACAATGTCTGTTTTTTTTTATTCCTGGCTTTAACAGTGCAAGCTTCCTTCACCTAGAACAGGTATAGCCTGGCAGCAGTGCAAGCTTCCTTCACCTAGAACAGGAACAAAGGTGTTTGGAGGCCACACTCACCTTTCTCCACCACTCTGCAAATGCGACTGCTATGTTATAGTTAGAAATTAGCATTTAAAAACCCTTTAAATTCACTGAAAAAAACCATAGGTTTTAAGGACGTTATAGTTAGAAATTAGCATTTAAAAAACTTTTGAAATTCACTGAAAAAACCATAGGTTTTAGGGACGTTATAGTTAGAAATTAGCATTTAAAAAACCTTTGAAATTCACTGAAAAACCATAGGTTTCAGGGACGTTATAGTTAGAAATTAGCATTTAAAATACCTTAGAAATTCACTGAAAAAACCATAGGTTTCAGGGACATTATAATTAGTTGGAGATTTCACTCGTACAAAACCAGAGAAATTCGGCCGTTATAGTTAGTAGAGCTAACTATAACTCGCGCCCCCGCAATGCACTGCTGATGACATCACATATTACATCACTCATGACATGCTCAGTGACATCACTGATGACATCACTGATGACATCTCAAATGACATCACTGATGACATCACTGATGACGTCATCCACGTGATCATCTGATGCGCCTCCTCACACCCTAAAAAAACCTTTCATACACCCACTCTAAAATACAGACCACCAATATCGAAACCATAGACAGACCAATATCAGTTAGTACATAACCGCTCAGTGATTCATACGTCTACACACACATCCACCCACTAACCCATACAGTCACTCATACACCAAGTCATTCATCAATACAGCCACTGATATATCCACTCATACACCCATATAGACACTCACACACTGCCACTCACCCAAAGAGTTACTCACACACCTAGTCAGTCATGCAAATAAACTATCACACACCCATTTACTTGCCTATACAGTCATACACACACCACTGCACTTATTTATACAGATACTAATACATACTTACTCTCTTAAACAATCACTCATAGAAACGCACACTCATCCATACAGCTACTCTTGCAATCACTCACTCTCACATATAGTCATTTATATACTCCAACACTCACATATACTGCTTTAAAACATATGTAGTTACTCACACATGCACCACTGAGACATCCATTCACTCACCAACACACCCATACACACACTCACCCACCCATACAGCTGTTTCCACATGCACTCTTGAACCCATACACCCAGTGAATCAACCACTCACATATCTATGCACAGAGTCACACACCCCCCACCCACCCACAAAGACACTCAGGTACCCATACAGATACTCAGACAACCAATCAATAACCCATACAGACAGTCATGTAGCTACTCACCAACCCATGCAGCCGCTTATACACCAATAGACAGACTGATACAGATATTTACACAGTTTACTCACTAACCTATGCATTCAGTAAGATACACTTAATCAGTCACTTATACAATCAGTCACACACCTACTAAATCATCCATTCACACACTTATACACCCACTCATTCTTCAATACACCTTGGCATTTATATATAAAACATATTTAGACTTTACAGAAACACAGATTCACTGGATGCTGTCATCAGTGATGTCATCAGTGATTTCATTTGAGATGTCATCAGTGATGTCATCAGTGATGTCACTGAGCATGTCATGAGTGATGTAATATGTGACGTCATCAGCAGTGCATTGCGGGGGCGCGAGTTATAGTTAGCTCTACTAACTATAACGGCCGAATTTCTCTGGTTTTGTACGAGTGAAATCTCCAACTAACTATAATGTCCCTGATACCTATGGTTTTTTCAGTGAATTTCTAAGGTTTTTTAAATGTTAATTTCTAACTATAACGTCCCTGAAACCTATGGTTTTTTCAGTGAATATATATATATATATATATATATAAAGAGAGAGAGAGGGAGACATTGATATTAGGGTTTAGGGTGGGAATGGGTTTTTGGGTGGCAATGCATTATTTATTGTTTAGGGTAGGCATGGGTTATTGAGTGGTAATTAATTTTTTAGCGTTTAGGGTGAGTATGGATTTTTAGGTGGTAAGGGAATTTTTAGGGTTTAGGGTGGGTATGGGTATTTGGGTAGTAAGGGATTTTTTAGGGTTTAGGGTGGGTATGGGTTTTTGGGGATCAAGGGAATTTTTAGGGTTTAGGGTGGGTATGGGTTTTTGGGTGCTAATGGATTTTTTAGGGTTTAGGGTGTGTATCGAGTTTTGGGTGGCAAGTAGATTTCTAGGGATTAGGGTGCATATAGGCTTTGAGTGGTAAGGGATTTTTTAGGGTTTACAGTGGCTATGGGTTTTGGGTGGCAAGGGAATTTTTTAAGGTTTAGGGTGGGTGTGGAATTTTGGGGGGCAAGGGAAATGTTATGGTTTAGGGTGAGCATTGTTTTTTTGTTGATAAGGAATTTTTTGGGTTTAGGGTGGGTGTGTGTTTTTGGCTGGTAAGGTATTTTTTAGGGTTTAGGGTGGGTATGGGTTTTTGGGTGATAAGGGCTTTTTTAGTGTTTTGGGTGGGTATGGGTTTTGGGTGGCAAGGGCATTTTTAGGGTTTAGGGTGGGTTTGGCTTTTTGGGTGGCAAGAGAATTTTTAGGGTTTATGGTGGGTGTGTATTTTTAGGTGCCAATGGGATTTTTAGGGCTTAGCGTGAGTATAGGTTTTTGGGGGCAAGGGATTTGTTAGGGTTTAGGGTGGCAAGGGAGTTTTTAGGGTGGGTATGGGTTTTTGATTGGCTAGGGAATTTTTAGGGGTTAGGTGGTTATGGGTTATTGGATGGCAAGGGAATTTTTGCTGTTTTTTGACTTGCCTATATCTTTGCGCCGGTTGACAAATCTTCACTAACTTTTCCCAAAAAAGTGTGCCGGTGATTGTAGCTGTGGATGCAAAGTTTTGGGGGCATAGGAAAAGTTGGAGGTCAAAAAAAGTGTGTTTACCATGTCAATTACCTAGAGTCGTTAGACACTCCTGCATCCTGAACCGCTGGACAGAATTACACAAAATTTGAAAGAAAGATAGATTCTGTACCCGAGATCATGCTTTTTCTTTTTTGGTGTAAATCTGTTCAGTGGTTTTTGAGATATTATAGGAAACCAAATTTGTATATCTGGGTATATGTGGTACTTTTGTAGTACCTTAGTTTATATGTTTAAAACTCATAAACTTTTAGAAAACACTCACCATCACTGGATGATTTCATGAGTGATACCATTTGAGATGTCATGAGTGATGTAATGTGGAATCTCACTGACCATATCATGAGTCATCTAATATGTGAGGTCATAAGCAGTGCAATGTGGGGGCACAAATTATAGTTATTTCAGGTAACTATAACTGCTGAATTTCACTGGTTTTGTACGAGTTAAGTCTGAGCCTAATTATAAGGTTCCTGTAACCTTTGTTTTTTTCAGTGACTTCTAGGTTTTTTTAATTCTACTTCCTAAGTATAATGATCCTGTAACCTTTGGTTTTTTTTCAGTAAATTTCTAAGTTTTTTTTAACTTTAAGTAAGATGCCCATCGCAATGCACACTGGGCCTGGCCTGGCATTGTGATGGCCCCACCCAAGCTTGCCGCTCCTGCCCCCCCTGCTCCTTGCCATCCATTGTTCAAGTCCATGACCCTGCTCCCTCATTACAGCCATTTGTGGCTATTATTCTGCCCCTGCTCTTCCTGCCTTCCCTAAACAGTTAGCTTGCTGCCCCATCCAGCTCCTCCCTACCCTCTGTTGTCTGAGTCCATGCACAAGCCCCCTCCCTCCTGCCCTGCATGGTCTGATGTACTGCCACTGCCCTCCATTAAGCTTGATGTCCCTGCCCAGTCCTCCTGCCCTCCGTTGCCCAATTCTATGCCTCATCATTGCCCTCCTGCTTAGCCTCTGTGCATAGCTTGCTGCCCCTACTCTCCTTCCACTTGCCCTCCGAAGTCTGTGCGCATGCCCCTGCACCCTCCTTTCTGCCCACCATATTTCATGAACCTGCCATACCCCTATCTACTCTGAGAGTTCTTTTGAGCTGTCACTGTCATTTTCACCTGCATAGCATGGTCAGATGGCTGCCGCCTGTGCCTAATAGTTACATCAAACAGGGGCAGCCCTATTACCCGAACCTAGGGCAAATTGAAAACTATAATACTAACAAAGGTTCAAGCACATAATTATATAAAGCATAAATATAACGAATATAGAAAGTAATACAAATAAAGAATGAAATGCACTAAAGAAAAAAACTATATCACAAAAAACAAATCATAAAAAGTTGGAAAAAGAATACTGATACCCATACACAATTAAACAATATATACGACTTTTACTAAGATCATGGTATAAAAAGACAATACAATCTTAAACTAATGGTGCTCACACAGTTACACAATGAAGAATGTCAGAAAACACAATTGAGAGTGTAAACAAAAGAACAGTGGCAGAGGCAGATAAATTCACAGAAAACACTGATTGGACAAAACACAAAACCGGGAGAGGCAATTAATGCATCCTCTTGAATAGGTGCCAAAGCTAGGTGTCGCCGGCATTTTGACCAAATTAAATTGGTATGGTCATCATCAGGACAAGCAATACAATTGACAGAGCATCCAACAGAGAATTCTGAAATAAATATGTACAAGGGTATCAAAAGCAGCGAGTCAAATTCAATGATAACAGCATAGCACAAAGCCAAAAGGTCAGTGTCATGCATTAAGTTATAATTGTATACTATTAAAAATAAATAAAAAAGAGAGATGAAAAAAATGAACAAAACACAATGTTAAGAGCATACCAGATGGAGAAAAAAGTCAGTGTGCTCAATCTTGATCTACACCAGATGGCAAATAAGTGTGTTTACCAGGTCATGCATTTAAAGATGAGTAAAAAGAAAAAGAAAAATCACCAAGGTTTTTACCATCAATAGTGCCAACATGAATCAGTCATAGCATAAAGGCCCTTAAGTAATCACACTGAATAAGAACCTATTTGTTCAAAATCTCATTGAAGAATATAGGCCTATGAATTTTTGGCCAGTAAAAAAATAAATCGCATCAAGAAGGTTCCAAATGAGAAGGGAGTCCTAATTATCAAAGAAAAAGAATAATGAAAACCGGAACAAACCGGAAAACTCAACCATAAAAAAGAAAAATACATCTGAACTACCCAGTCATAAAAGTACTGGGAGAGAAAAGGAGGAAGGCATCTGAACAAATTCCGACCCTCACACGGATGCCGGTACAGACTCAATGGCCGGCCCAAAAAGAATAATTTAATATCTAGTAAAAGAGGAAAAATCACAGATTTTTTTTTAAAAAACGTTACAGAAAACGTCAAAATATCTAAAGTCCTAATCAGAAGGTGGTTGTACTCACCTACCCGGAACTACAGGCCTGCATCAAGTTTGGATTCCTTACAAGCAATCCCGGCGTATTGGGAACAGCGTCTAAAAAGGCAGTTCTCACTGATGGCATAGAAACCGAAGAAAGACTATGTGTGTCGCAGAAATCGTCAGATTTACTCACCGAAGATTGTAAATAGTTAGGATTAATAGATCAGGAATATAAATAAAAAATAATAAAGAATAATTAAGGAGTACTCACCTACCTGGAACTACGGGCCTGCATCATTTTTTTACGCCATACAAGCAATGCCGGCATGTTGGAGCAGTGTCTAAAAAGTCACTGCTCACCGATGGCATAGAGACCGAAGAAAGACTATGCATGTCCCTCAAATCATTAGATTTACAGACCGAAGATCGTAAATAGTTAGAATTGATAGATAAACCTGGAATACAAATAAAAATAATAAAGAATAATTAAGGTGAAGAAACAAGAATACAATTTTTTTTAAATAAATGGAACAAACCATGTATGCGTGAATAAGGACGAACTATATCACCAATCGTAACCAAATCATGAAAACAAATGCCCCAGAGTTAACCAATTAAAGGAGGGAAGGGAGAAAAAGAAGAACAATCTGGAAAAGAGAAAAAACGATTCAAAATTAAATTAAGGAACAATTAAAAAGAAGGACACCCATTCAAATAACAGTGTGCATATATATGGAAAAGGCATTGAATTTCCCAAATGTTGGTGTTATGCTAGGCTTGTCAATAAACATCAATTGCATAAACATCCATTGCATATATGGGCGACAAGTGCCAGATGATTTGTGCACAATTTTCAACACAAAATTTCAGTAACTAAGTGAGGTGCAATCCAACTAGTCCGTCGCTCTGTTCAGTTTTGGTTTTGGATCCTTTGCATATATAGAAACATATAAAGTCAATATATCATCTCAGAATAAACAATTGACCAATAAAATTATCATGTAATCCACACAAATCAAAAGTGGCATTGTGTACTTTGTAAATAAACATCAATTACATTAATGCAATGTGCTTAAAGTGAAGTAACACTTAATCAATGAATAAACAGGTGAGACAATAATGTACAATTATAGAATTGCATAAAGCTGAATGCCGCTGGATCCTAAGATGTGATAGCATCAATTGCCCCTTATTGATGCTATCACACCTTAGGATCCACCTTTATGGAGCAACAGTTGGATATCGTCGCCGCATGGAGGTTTCTGTATAAGTTCAATAACCTGCCATCTCATTTCAACCGGTGAATGGTTGAATTCAAGAAAATGGGGCACCAGAGGGGATTGTTCATTTTGACACCTGATGCGACTTTTATGTTATGAAAGGCGAGCCTTGATTTTCTGAGTTGTCTGGCCGACTGAAATGAGTTTACAAAGGCACCAAAACACATAAACTATATTTCGAGAATTGCAGTAAGTGTGCCACCTGTCCTTAATACATCCACACTGCCTGTCCAAGTTCCATGCCCCATCCCCTCTCTCCTGTCCTCCATGGTCCATTTTGCTCCCACTCCCTTCTGCCCTCCATGCTCTGTTTTGCTGCAACTGCTCCTCCTGTCTGCCCTGCATGGTCTGTTGTGAAGCCCCTTCCCCTGCCCTCTTTTGTGTGTTTCCAGTCCCTACCCCTCCATTCTGTTTTCCATTGTGCATGCCCTTGTCCCCTCCCTCTTGCCCACCAGGGCCGTTGTGTTTCCACTAACCCTCCTGCTTGCCTTGCATGGTCTTCTGTACTGCCACATCCCCTCCCACCTGCCCTTTGTGGTCAGTTTGCTACCCCTTACCCCCTTTCCTTCATTGCCTGTATGTATGCCATTATAGTTTCACAGTTGCCCTCCATGGTGTGTTGTGCTTCCAGTGCCCATCCCTTCTGCCTCCATCGGCAGCTTGCTGCTCCTGCCCTGCCCACTTCCCCCAGGCCTCCGTTTTCCATGTGCAGACCCCTATCTCCTCCCTCCTGCCCTGTCTTATCCTTTGTCATGCCCCTGCCCCTTCCTCCTGTCCTTCATGGTCTGTTATGCTCCAACTGTCCCTCCTGTCTTTCAGATATGGTCAGTTTGCTGCCCTTGCCTCTTTCCCCTCTGCTCTCTGTTGTCAATGTGCATGGACCTATCCCCTCCCTATTGCTTTCCATGGTCTGTTGTGCTGCAATGCCATCCCACTTGCTCTGTGTGGTGTATTGTGCTGCTACAACCCCTGATGCCTGCTATGTAAGGTCAGTTTGATGCCCCTGTCCATCTTTCCTCTCTAATACGAGTCGAAGTCCCTACCCCCATTCCTCCTGCCTCTGTGATCCATTGTACCTTATTTGCCAACATTTTGAACTTGGTAAGAGGGAGATTTTGAAAAAGAAAATCTGGGGAATTGATTTTCCCCATTGACTCACATTGAAAAAGAGGAGCTTTTAGGCAGGAGACAGAAAAAAGAAAGCGCTTTTGGGCTTAAAAACATCGGTAGTCTCTTGTCTGAAATGGGTCTGTTGGCATGTATCTTTGTACTGCCACTGCCTCTTCCTTCTAACCTCAATGGTCTCATGTTGCCACAGTATCTTTTGCCTGTACTGCATGGTTGGTTTGCTGCCCTTGCCCCCTTTCCTCTGCGCTTCATGGTCCGTTTTGCTGCAACTGCCCCTCCCGCATGCCGAGCGTGGTCAACTTATTGCCTCTGCATCCTCCTCCACCAGAGGTTCTTATTTCCAGAGAAATTATAGTTAGTGCTCTAAACAACTAAAATGAGGACATAATTTCTGAGTTCTCAAATAGCGACAAAGCACTTTTAAATAATTTGCTATCTTTATGTTTTTTTATATAGTTGATCACTTGATTATTTGTTACACTTAAGGGAGAGGAAGTGGCATTACGGCCAGAGCTGCAGACTTTGCAACTGGGGAACCAGTTTCGAGTTTCGGCGTCAGCTCAACATCGTGTGATTCTGGACAAAGTACTCAATCTCCCCATGCCTGAAAACAAATGTAATGTGTCCTTGAGTAACGATGTTCATGTAATGCACTCCAATACTTCCTGGTCAAGTCTGCACTATATAATACTGCAAAAAATAACAACAAAAATATGTGTTTTGCACACTTCTGACATTGGACTATACTTAGGCTACTTTTGGGTGATATTGGTTCTATATTCGGGCTCTTTTTCTGTAGTGGCCATCTTGAGAGAGTTATCTGTTATGTAGCACACTAATTTCCTCATTTACTGCAGTATCCTCAGTAGAAAATGCTTTCAGTTTTCTACTTCCATTGTATCAAGATGGCATTTAGATGTGCCACACTTTTGGCATAAATTCAGAATTTTAGCTCTCTAGTTGCTCATTGGAACACTATAGTAAAGCTGGTGATCACCAGGGAGTTAAATGGCAATCTGCTGGTGGTGGTGTTCAAAGTGCAAGTTTCAGTCTCCATGTCAGAGTGTTTTAATGAAATAGAAGAGGAAGATATTTGAGAACTCACTTAAAATGTGTCCTAATTTTTCTTTCTACAGCACTAATCATAATTTCTTCGACAAACTAAACCCCCTCATTTAGTTCCTTACTAAATTAAATGTTTTAAGTTCTACCAGATTGATTCAATCAACATGGCTTCGAGTGTGACATAGCTTTGTCATAAGTAACACTGTTAGTACTCTAGTTCTTCTTTAGAACACTCTGGGAGGCTGCAGTAGAACACAGGGGAATCAACTAACAGGCTGCTCCTGTTGGAAGTACATGAATTACTGAGAATGTCAGATTTCATTTTCATATGGCTGAGAAAGATAGTGTGAATTTACAGAAAATATGCTCAGCATTTTAGCTTCTGGAGCACCTTCAATAACCTCTGTGGGAAAATCATGAGAAAACAGTTTTCTCTCAAATATGATTGATAAAATTCCAGCAGAAGGCTTCTCAAAATGTAAAATCACCTTAGAACACACCACTATTCCTAAAATTAGTATGATACCATCAAAAAATGATATATTTTGTAACTAAAATCTGCTATCACTGTGTAAATGTTCTCCTTTTGTGACCCTCAAAACCTGCAATTCACTACAATGCATTTAAATGGAGTGCTATCATGTATATTGGTCCCAAAGATGGCTGCTTATACTTCCTGGTTGAACTTTTGACAGCCAATCAAATTTCCGTTGCATGTCAGTAGGTTTTTGGGCTGCCAGATATCTATATTATTTTTACTTTAATATCTCTGAAACTACTGAACGGATTTACACAAAATCACAAAAAGCACCCTTTCTGGACCAACATGTAGCTTTCTGCCAAATTTGGTGTAATTCAGTTATGCAGTTCGGGCTGTAGTCGTGTTCAAAAAATGAAAAATCCCCATAGACTTAACATGAGGAAAACAAGTTTTGGGACCCCCTGTTTTTCTCAGCCCCCGCTTGACAGATCACCCTGAAACTTTCAACATAGCAGCTGAACATAAAAGGAGAAGGTTTTTGTAAATTTTGTGAAGATTCGTCAAGTGGCGTCAAAGTTATTGGCAAAATAAAAAACACTTTTCCTATGGAAACTTTGGTCCTAACTATGACTACCTACTGGCAACCGCCTCCCGAGCTAACTATAACTCATGCCCCGCAATGCTCTGCTTATGACTTCACATATTACTTCACTGATGACATAGTCAGTGACATCACTGATGACATCACTGATGACATCTCACAGGATTTCACTGATGACATCATCCGCAGAACCACACAGGTATCCACTCACACCCCTGTAGAACCTCTCATATATCCACTTCCACTGCCACACAACCCTTCACATACCCATTCACACACCCACACCAGAACTCACACAACCAATCACTCATCCATAGAGCCACTCACACATCCACTCACTCATACAGCCACTCACACACCTACTAATTCACCCATACAGCCACTAATGCACTCGCTCACCAATATAGCCACTCATAAATCTAGTCATATAGATATACAGACACTTACACACCCACTCATACACCCTTACAGCCACTCACACACCCATTCAATCACCCATACAGAAACTCACATAAGCCACTCAGTCACCCATACAGGTACTCACATACCCACACACTCACCCATACAGCCACTCATACTTCTACTCACTCACCAATAGACCTACTCACATACCCACACACTTACCCATACAGCCACTGACACAGCAATTCACTCACCTATACAACCACTCACACACCCACTCACATATCCACAGACCCACTTATGTACCCATACACACATCAATACAACCATTCACACACCCACTCACTCACCTTTACAGTCACTCACACAGAGCCTCAATCTCCAATAGACCCACTCACACCCATTCACCTAGCCATACAAACACTTAAACAGCTACTCACACACCCATACAGCCACTCACACACCAACTCCCTCATCCATACAGCCACTCACAGAGCCACTCAGTCACCCATACAGCCATTCACACACCCACTCACATACCTAGGCAGCCACTCACAAAGCCACTAACTCAGTCATCCAACCACTCACACACCCACTGACTCTCCAATGCAGTCACACATATAGCCACTCACTCACCCATACAGCTATTCACATACCCACTAACACATTCATTGGGCCACTCACACACCAACTCATTCACCCATTCAACTGCTCAGACATCCACTCACACACTGATACAGACAGTCACACAGCTACTCAGATGAGATATGTTAGAAATAGTATGACTATTTACTAGCAAAGAAAGATTAGTAATTTAACTTATACTGTAGCTTAGTATATGACTTTAAGTCTCAGAAACGTTTACAAATCACTTACACTCACAGGATGATGTCATCAGTGATATCTTTTGAGATATCATCAGTGATGTCAACAGCGATGTCACTAACCATGTCATGAGTGAAGTAATATGTGAGGTGATAAGCAGTACATTGCAAGGGCGTATGTTACAGTTTGCTCAGGTAACTAAAAGTGCTGAATTTCTATGGTTTTGTATGAGTGAAATCTGAGCCTAACTATATAATGCCTTCTCTCTTTTCTTTTTATCCTTGTTTAGCTGTCTCTTTCACTGATGCATTCTGTCTTCTGTTTCTCTATTCACTGTTTTCCAGAAGTCTCTACTCTCTTTGAGTGTCTTCCTTTTAGAGCATCCTATTGCCCCAGTTCCCCTGCCTGTTTTCTTTATTCTTTGTCAAAAGGTGTGCATATTCATTTCTGTATTTGCAATTTGCCTCCACATATCCCTAGTTGCCCTCCATGTTCGTTTTTGCAAATAAAATGGCAGACTCTAGCTGCTGCAGTAGAATCTGCTTTTCATTACATTTTTTCTTCAAAGTTCCACTCTCCTTTTGGTGTTGTAAGCTTATTTATAAACTGATCAATAAAGTTTCCTTGTTGCAGGATGAGGAAAGGAACAATAAAGGGAAGTGAAGGGAGCCAATAAGAGGGCTCAGACATGACTGAAACTCAGATGAACTGGATCCATGAAAAGATTTGAAAGAATGTGGAAGAGAATGCTTTTGAATAAAGAACTGAAGTTAGCAATAAACATTTCAAAGAATGGTGTACTGGGATAATGTGAGACTTCTGAATATTAAGAACTCACATTTGATGAAATAGATCTTCAGGATGCAGGTAAGCAGAGTAACAGTACAATGGATGATGATCACATGACCAACCTATAAGAAGGAATACAGTCATAGCATTAAATCCTGTTGAACAGAATTGGCTACTTTTGCATCAGCAAAAGGTATGACTGTTATAAGGAAGCAGAAATGCATCCCGCTCACAGTTATTCCAGTTAGGAGAGTGTTCAGATAATCGCAAATTGCACAAGAGCATCACTGAACTAATCAAGAACTTTGGATGGTATGCAGGCCCCCTGCCACATGGATAACAGGAGCACAAGGGACTAACTAGATCCATACTTTGCACAGGATAGATGGTTTCAATGGAAAAGGAATACTTTCAGGTTGTCAAATGTAGCAAGAACAATTTAAGATATGGAAATAGTCCTTATGATGATATTATATTTTATATCTCCAATGGGCCAGAATCTTTATTTTTTATTTTCATAAAACTTGCTTTAAGCAACGTGAGTCAGAGTCTTAGAATGGATGAAGGCTTGCATATTATTGATATGCGAGACTCTCAACTTTACCGAATATAAATGGTTGCAAATACTCTCTGGGGCACTATGCCCTAAGATTAAATAATGTACATGCGCTTTTGCCCATTTCCTGGTTATAGATATTTTGAAAACCTCTAAATCCAGTTTCAGAAGAAAGAAAAAAAGACAAAAAATCATAAGGTGCTGAATTTAATTGATTTGAGATTGGAACTGTAATAAAAATAAGGGAAGCACCAACATATGAATCTGATTAGGTGGATCATTTTCTCAACATCTTCCATAATGAAGAGACCTATGAAAAACCCAAATGATTACTTCAGAGGCCTGCCATACTAGCTGAGCAAAATCTATATGAAGGTTAAATGTGTAACTATTTAAATTGACTGGCAAGTTTCAAAAGATCAGGTAAATAAAAGTATTGTGTAATCTAGGAAATTGGTCAAGGTCTGAATATGGTCCCCTTGAAGCTTAATATTTTTAGCAATCTACTGGTACTGTCTTTTTAATTTGAAAGATAAAGCAATACGTTTTTTAGAAAGAAAGGGAGTTGTAGATGGTGGGGAGATCTGATAGTAGCTGTTTACAGTGTGGCACTTTTGCGATGAGTTGGGGCAGAGAGGCATGATATCTATTAGAGCTCAGTATGGCAAGTTCCATAAATCATATTGTAAAGGGTGGAGAAAAGAGAATAAAGAGTCACTCATTGAGGTCCTGGTGTTCAACTACCTGTCTGCCAGTGGTAGCCAATCTCAAAATTCCACCAGGTTTCAAACTCAGGCCCATGGTATGGGTACACCTCATTAGGAGGAAGGTCAAGGCTGTACTTGGGAGGTGATGGAGGATGCAAGAAAAATGCAGCATTCAGCCTCCACAGGTTTGCAGTCTAGTTAACTCACCATCAGTGATTGATGCTATTACTCTCTTTTGTAGTCCTTTCAATCTCACTGTCTTTCATGTCTATGATCTATTTCAATGCAATTTGTGCCAGTGTTTTATTTTCTTTCCTAGAAAGAATGAGATTTGGTTTCATTTAGCACCAGCCCAAATGTTTTTTACCTAAACAAAGTAAAGAACTTATTTCACAATAGCACAATTGTGCTGCAGCATCCAAGAGTTCATGGAGGTAAAGGTTGTGCAGTTCAGGCTGTCGTGACTATACATACAGAAGGGCTTGGTTTGGCTGATATTGATTTTTGGCAAGATAGCATCCTTGTCTAGAAGGTTCGCGTTATTTGCTCCCTCCTCAGAGTCAGCCTTCCTTGGACAGTGCCTTCTTCAAATGTCTGAACCTCAACACCTATTCCTAAAGTACAATTGTTGCACACATACCTTCTTCTAGGCATTAGAGTATGTGGGGGGGACCATGTATTTGGAGCAGAGCATCAACAAGTACAAGGCTTTTAGGAGAACCCATAATCTAGTTTACCTCACACCACACGTGGTCTACAGTTGCATGATTCACTTAGAATCATGTCTAATTGGAAGATTTCAAGATTGGCCTGGCATGTAGAGGAAACCATTTTAACATCCTTACAATATCTAATGAAATGGGCAGAGTGTGACAATGCCCATTTTGATCAGTGGAATTGATCTTTTCAAAATTGACAAATAACTTGTTCTTCTTTATCCTGCTCCACTGCCACACAACAGTCTGTGAATCTCTGTAATTCTCTTTCTGTTTTCTTAACTAGTAAGATTGAAAAATGCATGTGACATTTGCCTTACCTGTTCTTTATGTACAATCCACATAATATGACAAATGTATTTCACCATTTGTTGCTGATATCACTCTAGTCTCCTTTGATACCAAGCTCTATGATATTTCTTCTCCCATGTCTGGCTAACATGGGATTCTTGTCTGATACTGGTCTTGACTTAGGCCTTGGCTAGCATATGTCCCTCTGACTACTCTTTGTAATATCTCTTTGCAATTGAATTGGTACCCTTGATATGCAGACAAACATTCGGTATGTCTCTTCTAAAGAAATCTTCTTCTCAACAACCTGCTTAAGCCACTTGTGGACTATCACTCCCCTGCTTCTTCCTGCCACAGTGTTTAAAGAAAAAAATACATTGTCAGATTTCAGAATTAACTGAAAATATAATTCTTCTCATTCATGCCCAGATGTGATTCTAAATTGTGCATGGCACTGTGTCAGGCTTGGAGGAGGTATCAAATGAGACAGATCTAACTTAAAAGCTCCACAATCTTTGATACAGTGTCACATCCTATTCTTATCGGGCACATTGCTTAAGCAGGTATCATTCCTCCAGCATGGCTCAAGTCTTTTTTGTCACAGAGTTTTAAAGCATTGTTTCGTCCTTGTTTTCATCGCCTCTCTTCATCCATTGCTTAAAGAGTGCCCTGGAGTTCCACTCTCTGCCCTTTACTTTTAAATATATACATATGGCCTTTCTAACCCTAAAATTCTGCCCTCTCTCCTATGACCTATGCTGATGACACTCAAGTGATTGTCAGTCTTGAAGATAATGTGGGCTCAGTCCAATTCAACTTATGGGCATATCTCTCAGAAGTTGCTCATTACATGAAAATCAAGGCCTTAAATCTAAACTCCAATAACACTTAGATCTGTATAATTGGAGGCCCTTCCACCATCTGGTCTTCTCTCTGGTGGTCTTATGAGTTTGAGTCACATCCTGTTTGTATTAAATATGTAAAACTCTTAGGTGTTCTCTTTGACAAATATCTTATTTTTAGATGCAATCAACCATGTTTCTTCAACATGTTCCTCCTTTTTCTTGATTCTTTTTAATATCATCCCCTTCATCTGCTTTCCTGTTGTAAAACTGTGGTGTTTTTGGTAAATGTCCCCCACCTCACCTTTGACAATTCTCTCTATTTGATCCTCCCTTCCTAGATAACATATGGAAATCCTTCAGAACTCACAAATAATTCTTGAACTCTAAGCCTGCACTGCTATTAATGCAACCTTGCAGCTTTGCCTTTTGCTATGAATTACCAAGTGTTTCATGTTGAGCCCTAAAACAATTGCACCATTTATTTACAACATCACATTGCCCATTATCTCCACTCTTGGGCACAGATCATACATATCTGTGTCTAACATCTACTTGTCCCAGTATAGATGCTGGAAGCAGGGATGCAAGGGGTGCAGCAGCACCCCAAAAGTAACCATGCTGGAGTTCAGAAGGTGAATGAGCAACAAAGATGCTTTCAATGTTTTGTATATCGTGTCACATTTGCTGTGTGTTCAGAGACAAAAGTCAAATGTCAGGCTATGCTTTCTGACAAACTGCTGCTTATTCAGAAACTAGTGTTTACTTCTATTTTTCTGACTGCAAAATGAGAGGATTTTGTAAAAGTGGCTTAGGTGACAATCCTGATGGGGTACAGGAAGTAAAAGGAAAGGCTGCAGAATGTAAGCTTTATTCTAACACACAACAACATTGAAACACCTATAAATGAACTAGACACACATTTAAAAAAAAATATCCGCAATTAGGAAAGCATAAGTGAAGCACATTTTTTGTCATTTTGAGTTGTGTTGGAAAACATGATCTTAATAGGACCAAAACAAATCATGACCTTTTACTTGATGCGAAAATGGAAGCAATCTGATTTTCTCACACTATCGCTTGTGGAAGGGACAGATCCATTTGAGGGTTTGTCCCTGGATGCCTGCTTCATGGAGCATTATACATAAAAGGGTAGACCCAATGGTACTGGGACCTGGTAGTTAGCAGTACAATATAGAATGATCCCAGTAAACTAGAACTAACTGACATAATATAAAGCATTGTAATCGCATTAAATTAACAACACTACAAAACAAAAATACGTAGCAAGTGTTATTTAATCACACTGCTGCATAGAAAAATGCTTTGTACAT
This sequence comes from Calotriton arnoldi, assembly GCA_963921515.1. Lineage (NCBI taxonomy): Eukaryota > Metazoa > Chordata > Amphibia > Caudata > Salamandridae > Calotriton > Calotriton arnoldi. The sequence goes on from CAWUFW010010559.1 coordinate 53,510, forward strand.
ATATCAAAATTCAAGTCAATACACAGATAGGTGCCCAAAGGACAGGGAAAGGGGTGAAAAGGTAAGTGATTCTCGTGAGGGTAAGAGATTGTGAAGGAAGTATGGAAATCGTGAATGCATAAAATGCCCAATTCAAATAAATTCTAGCCTAAATATTTTGCCAGTAATACATGAATTATTCATTAATTCAAATAGCTAGACCACATTTGTGAAACACAATTGAGTATTCTCTGTTGTTTCTGGGGGCTGGCACAAAGGAAAGAGTGTGCCAGCCCCCAGAAACAACAGAGAATACTCAATTGTGTTTCACAAATGTGGTCTAGCTATTTGAATCAATGAATAATTCATGTATTACTGGCAAAATATTTAGGCCAGAATTTATTTGAATTGGGCATTTTATGCATTCACGATTTCCATACTTCCTTCACAATCTCTTACCCTCACGAGAATCACTTACCTTTTCACCCCCTTTTCCCTGTCCTTTTGGGCACCTATCTGTGTATTGACTTGAATTTTGATATATGTACAAAGCATTTTTTCTATGCAGCAGTGTGATTAAATAACACTTGCTACGTATTTTCGTTTTGTAGTGTTGTTAATTTAATGCGATTACAATGCTTTATATTATGTCCAGTTAGTTCTAGTTTACTGGGATCATTCTATATTGTACTGCTTCATGGAGCAATCAGATCAGAATGAGTTGGGAGATGGTGTTGAAAGCTGCTGATAGGTCCAGACCAGGGTTCTTCAAAGTCGATCCTAGAGGACCGGATCCATGCCAGGTTTTTATTATATCCCCACTTAGATAAATGTAGTTATCTTAAAAATCTGGCATGGATCCGGCCATCCAGGACCGACTTGGGAGAACCTTGGTCTAGATGGATGAGGGCTGTCTTTTCCCCCCTCTCGAGGATCATCCTGATGTCATCCATTGTTTGAATGAAGGTGATTTAGATGCTGAGGTGGAGGTCTGAATCCTGATTGTGTAGTGTAGAGAAAATGGTGTTCAGTGAGGAGTTCAGAGAGGCGCTTCACCAATAAAGATGCACAGTTTTCTTCTTTTTAGTTTAGAAGACACTGGAAGCCCAAATGGATTCCCCTATATGAAAGCAAAGTTGAACTTGCCCAAATATTCCTAAGTATTTGAGTATATGATGGATAGAAATATCTTTATTACACATTTTTCCACTTCTTCTGTAGTCATTAAAGAGTTGGAGGTTAGGGTTTGATCATTACACTTCATCAGTAATTTATGATGAGCTCGTAGGTCCAAATCTAGTAAATGTTTGCGCATGCACTTGTGAGATCAAGTCAACATAAAAGTTAGTGTCTATTACCTTTGGTATTCACAATGACGATATATAGGGAAGATCACAAGTACAATGTGTTACAGAAGAGTTTCTTTGCCCTTTAGGTAGTCAGACCAAATGGATATTTTAAACCTTCCCATTTTCATTGCGCACCCAGTTTTGCAAATATATCCAATATGTTGAATTGATATGAGACTGTGTTATATTTATTCTCTGTTATGTTATGTTATGTTTTTTCTAAAGCACATGTAGTCTGTTTCTTGTTTCATTGTAATGGGCAAGGAATTCCAAAATTGGGGTCCTTGTATGGAAAAATGTGACCCCCCCTGTCCGTTTACGTCTGAATCTGGGGACCACCAATAGATTCATATGCGCAGATCTAAGAGTGCGCTGCGGGGAGTATCTATGAATCCTTGAGGATATGTACTTGGGGCCTATGCCGTGAATAGCTTTAAAAATGATGCAGCCCATCTTTAACATGGATCGCTGCTCCACCGGGAGCCAGTGAAGCTCCTTCATCAGAGGCCTAACATGGCAGCGCCTAGGTTGTTGGTAGATGATTCTGGCAGCTTGGTTTTGTATCAGTTCTAATCGATAGTTTGGGTTGCACAGAAGACCTAGATAAATTGCATTAGCATAATCCATTTTTGACAGAATCAGGGCGATAATAATTTGAATGCTGGCCTCTCAGCTAAAGAATCTTCTAATCTTCCTAAATTTCCATAATTGGAGGAAGTGACAGAGCTTATTTGGGATCTCATGGATAGGTCTACTGCTATCATTGTCTTCAATTTCATTTTGTTGTCTTATCTAAAAAAAAATGCAATTCTTTCTTCTGATAAGTTCCTGGGCTGCCTATTTAAATCCATTCATGTTTTTAATTTCCTTTAGTATTGCTGACAATAGGATTGCTTGAGAAGAAGAGTCTAGTGGATTTTTCCAGCTCTTCAAAATAAAATTCCAGCTCCTGAATGCAAAGGGGGATCTAAGGAGCATGGCCCTAGAACAAGGGCTTGTATATGATTCTTTTTATAGCTGGCTTGCCAGCACAGTTGTATGTAAGGCGTATTGTTACCAATTGCTTAAACAAAATATAAAAGGGCTTTGGTTCCACTCATAGGAGCTACTGATTCCTTGGTGTCTCATTGTGCCTTTGAGGAAGTGCTTCGTTAGGAAGCTGAAGAAACTATTTTATATCTGAGAGCTACGCTACATCGTCATGCCGGTTGGCACATTCAATTATTTATAATCCTTTTGGCTCCATTTTGACAAGCTTTGGGAAAGCTAACAGTTCAGGTTGTAATGGAATAACCGGCATTTGTGTAGGCAACATATGTAAACAGCGTTTGCAAATGCCTGCAGTTACAGACATTGGCACACTAAAGCCAGATCTAGTGGGTGTCCCACTGCTTGTTTTGACATTGTTTTACTGAGGAGCACTAGAAAATATAATTATTACTGGTGAACAATGAGCATTCCTATTTTTGTTTTTTTTTGTCCTCATTTGCCTTATTTCCACCCTTCTTCTAACGATGCCAACCCTGGGTTATCAAACCTCATGCGCTGGAAAAGAGGGGTAATAAGGTGAAGGCTCCCCAAAACAGTGTCCCCGCCATTTTTGTAAGAGACCTCCTCCTTCAATCGACCGCAGACCCTTCCCCATGTCCTTCTACTCAAGCAGAAAAGACTACAACCAGCAGAGGCAGGAGAAGGCTTAATCATTGGACCGATTTTTCAAGTTCCCACACTCATATAGCTCCTCTAGACACAAAGGGAGTCCAGAATTCATATTTCCTTTTCCCCTGATCCGAAATATCCAAAATAGCAATATAACTCATAGATTTCAACCAACCATCCATTGTTGGAGGTGCCGGAGATACCCATAGTTTACATATCTCCCTATGCGCTAAAAGCATAGCATAAAATACCAATTTTGCGCCGTCTTTAGTAACAGTACATTGCAGTTCCAATCCTCCAAAAATAACCAATGCAGTGCTTACCTTAATCTGCAGGTTTAAAACACTAGCCAGGCATTTACTCACGGCCTCCCAGAAGAGCTGTATCTTCGGACAGTATAGAAACATGTGTAAATCGTCTGCATTCTGACTGCCGCATTTAGGACACGCCACCACTCCTCCTGACCCAAATTTGGATAGCCTTCGTGGAGTACAATACGCCCTATGCATAGTAAAAAGATGGTTCCTCCTCAGATGCGCAGGTTTAACTATTTTGTAAAGCATAGACATTGATACTTGCCATTGGTCTTCCAGCGAGGTCCCTGGCAAGCATCCTCCCCACAGATCCACTGGCAGAGTAAACGCGCCGTCTTCCATCTCCAAGATCATCCAGTACCATAGTGCGATTTCCTTTTTGAACACAACTGCGGACAGAAGTTTTCCTCAAATTCATTAGGATCTCCTAACTTTGCACCCATCGCCAAGAACCAACTTTGGATCTGGAGGAATTTAAACCTTGAAAGTGTTGGGCCTACCACCTGCTCGCACCAGCCCCACGAAATCAACTGACCATCTGGCAATAACTGCTTCCACCTAAAAATACCTGCTTCTTTTAAGGGTAGAGCCAGTGTGTCTTTTGTAAGGCTGGGCGTAGTTCGCGAAGTAATGCTTCGCGAAGCTACGCAAAGTGCAGTTCGCACTACGCAAGCTTCGCGTAGCACTACGCGAACTGCGTAGCGCACTGTTCGCAATGATTGCACAGTGCCGGATGCTTGTCCGCACTGTGCAATCATTGAAAACGGCAACTTGCACAGTGCGAGCTAGCTCTTACTGCCGCTCGAGTAGATTTTTACTCGAGCGGCAGCTTTCTCAACGCGGACTGGTAGTTTCTCATCGCGAGCGGTCGCGAGCATACGCGACCACTCGCAATGAGAAACCTGACCTCCCCGCGTTGAGAATCTCGCCGGGAGGTTTATTTTCCACGCTCGCGATCGGCAACTTGATGTTGCTGATCGCGAACGAGGAAAAAGTCTCGCCGGGATGTCATTTTGCTTGCTCGCGGTCGCCAACTTGACGCTGAGGACCGCGAGCAAGCAAAAATGACCGCGGCACTACGCTACGCTACGCTACGCGTGTTTGCACTGTGCTACGTGCAATTCGCGTTGTGCGAAGTAGCGCAAACTTCGCAAACTACGCGAGAGTAGCGTAGCACTTCGCCCAGGGTTAGTCTTTTGTCCATTCAGGAAAACCTGGTGCATCCCAAATCAGGGCCCACTGACTGAAATAAGGTATTTTTAAGGCCTTTCTAACTTTGTACCACATTTCAGCCATGTCCTTTAAAATCTTTAGCCTGACCTTCATAAAGTATTTCGGATCACATATATACATAAACCCCACGTCAGCTCCCTTTTCCTTTGTCAGCATCACTCTAAACATCCTGCCTATCTCTGAATCTGTGGGGATGTCCAATAACATTCTACCATTTTTAGTAAAAACGCCCAGGAATAAAACAATAAGTCGGGCAGCGCTAAACCACCCTTCACCAACCTCCTCCTAAGTTTACGCCATGCAATTCGCGGCCCTTTAGATGCCCAAATAAACGAACTTATATTGCTCTGTAATTTGATGAACCACTCTTTTCTAAAAGATAAGGGGATTGTTTCGAACAGGAAAGTTAATTTCGGAAGAACAATCATCTTTACTCAGTTCACTCGGCCGAATAATGTTAGTGGAAGATGCATCCAACACCGCAAACTAGCACAAATCTCCTTTTTAACCCTATCAAAATTTGCCTTAGTGAGGTATGCAATATTCTGAGTAATCCTAACTCATAGATATCTCATTTCTCTCTTGCTATCGATCCCTTCTGCCCCCATATTCCAACTCATAACTTCCGTTTTATCTTTGTTAATATCATACCCTGAAACTTTACCAAACTCGGTTGTTATTTCCATAACCACTCTTTGTGGAAGGTTCGTTGTGAAAATTAAAATATCGTCTGCATAAAGCCCAACCTTCTTAGTCCAGCCCTTAAATTCAAACGGCAAGATGCCGATGCTACTCCTTATTTTCCTGGCTAATGGCTCAATATAAAGATCAAACAAGAGAGGGGACAGGGGGCAACCCTCCCTAGTGCCTCGCATAATCTTCACTGGCTGAGTCAAAGCCCCATTAACTAACACTCTGGCTTCCGGGGCACAATAAATACCTCTCAATAATCTACAGAAGTTAGAACCCAAATTAAAATGTTTGGCCACAGTCTGCAAATAAGCCCAGTTAACGCGGTCAAATGCTTTGGCTGCGTCTAACACTATAACTGCCAAGGGAAGACCGTAGGCAGTTGCCATATCTATAGAGCCAATCAATGAATACGTCAGCTCTTTCAAGGCTCTTCCTCTTATAAACCCCTTTTGATCTTCATTTACCAATTGAGGCATAAAACCATTTAGCCTCCCCGCCATAACCTTTGCAAAAAGCTTATAGCATTCCTATTGTGAGTGTTTCAAAACCACAAGGATTCTTTAACAAAGTTGAATGGTGGCCAACAATGTCTGGAGAAGCAGAAAAAAACACCTCCAAGCATCAGCTCCTGATCATGTCAATTATGATGTTTTTACCATCAACACCCATGAATTAAGGATTGAACTTGGGAAGGAGTGCCACCACAGAAGTGCACACATTAAGGGGCTTTAAAATGTTCATGGGTGTAGGCATACCTCGTGGCTGCACACACTGCCTCACGAAGACATGGTCACACTGCATTCCACTGAAATATGGAAAAATTAAAAATCATTATACTCGAATATCATGTCAAAAAGTATCATCAAACCAAAAATATCTTGAGACCGAATATAGAAGTAAGGGATGTCATTTTTTACGTATTTAATATCATGTTCTCAAACATCATTGTATAAAATATAGTACACTTTAAAATACTGAATTAAAATAGTTGTTTTACTTAATTGAAAATACATTAGTTAATATATTAGTATTAGGAATTAATATCATTAAAATAATAGATTTTTCTTATTTTGTAGTACTGTTTATCTTTTTTAATGTGTATTTCAATAGTATTAAATAAGTAATGTTTAATTTAGTAGGAAGTTGTTAGGTTTGTAGGGAAATAGGACAGATATTTAAAATATGCTGTATTGGTTCTTTTATTTTTAATTAACTTTTAATGTTAGTTAAATAAACAATTAGAAATTAATTATGTAAATTATTTAATTATCTATTTCTTATTTTAAATATTTAGTATAGGTTGTAATTTTGTATGTGTATTTAAATGCTTTTAAATGTAATTACTCATTTCTAATTCAGAAGTGAGTTGTTAGGTTTGGAGGGGATTAGAGTGTTCAAGTTATTTAAAAAATAAATAGTTCTTTTATATTTGTAATTATGTTTATGTTAATTAAATAAATAATTTTCATTAAATATATAAAATATTTAATTGAATAATTGTTTGGTTATTGTAGTATAGCTTGTAAATGTTAATGTGTAGTTTATAAAGGTTGTTGGTTTCTAGGGAATTATGGTGGGAAGTTATTGTAATAATAAATTATTGGTTTGTGTTTATAATGATTGTTTCATTTTAATTAAAAACTTAATTGAAAATCATGCAAATTATTTAATTGATTATTTGTTATTTTTATGATTTTTTGTTTTGCAATAATTATTAATTTGTAGATCAGTGTATTTAATAACAATATTTGGGGAAAGAGATATATATTTATTAAGTATTTTAATTGTTTTACTTAATAATTAACTTTATATTATTAATGTTGTATTTATATCTTTTTTAATTGTTTTTGTTTGCTGGTATTCTTATAGCGTAGTATTGAGGAAGTGTATTTATTCTGATTTTTTACATTACTTTTGTAATATGAAATTTGTTTTTTTACATTTAATTTTATTGATCTCCTATGAAGATTTTTTTTAAATATGACTAAATCTTTTTATTTTTTATGTATTTAAATATTTTTTTAATCATTTAGAAATTAGAATGGTTTATCTAATCCCTTCAAATTACAATACTTTCTCTACTGTTACTGCGACTGGAGTGTGTATAGTAAATTTAATCACTCCACAGTCCAACACCTTCCCTGCTTTTGCTTAGATTTCAGTGGGAATAGTAATTCTACCCCCTCTAAAGTCAAACACTTTCTCAACTGTTGCTTAGCTTGGAGCACGAAGAGTAAATGTAACCACTCCTATGTCAAACACTTTCCCAGATTTTCCTTACATTTGAATAGGGATTAATGCATATAGCACGTCCAAAGTCAAACACTTTCCCTACTGTTGTTCAAATAGTGGTGGAAATATTAAATGTAACCGCTCCAAAGTGCAACACTTACCCTATGTTTGCTAAGATTGTAGTGGAAACAGTAAATCTAACCCCTCCAAAGTCCAACATTTTGCTACTCATAATTAGATTGGAGTGGGAATAATAAGCCTAACCCCTCCAAAGTCCAATACTTTCCTTGCATTTGCTTAGTGTTTATTTTGGAATGTTATTATTTTGCTATTTAGGGGCCGATTACGATGTTGGGCGGGCTTGCGTTCACCCAACACCAACTCGTAAACGGGACCGACGACCTCCGGTCGGCTGTCCCACGACCGCCTGATTTGGGTGCGACCGAACACTGTTCGCTCGCATTCTGACATTTCCCTATGGGAGCATGTGATACAGCTGTAAACCGGTCATAGTACATGCTCCAATAGGGATATGGGAGTTGGTATTAATCCCTACACTCCGTAACAGGCACCTCAAGGTGCCTGCCACGTTGTGCAGGGATTAACAGGGGGGCCCCCTTGGCCCCCAACCGGAGGCCGCGCACACAAGAGGCCCAGCTAGGTGCCCAAAAAGACACTTTCTGATGGGGTTTCCATGTCAGAAAGGCTGGCATGGAAACCCTGCCAACACCATGCATCCTAATCCCAAGGGTAGGAAGACCGCCCTTTAGGATTACGGGCCGGCCTCTGACTGGGTGATGGGCTCCTAGAGCCCATCAGAAGCCAGCTGGAATTACTGGTTGGTTTCAATTTTGACCAGCTGATTCATAATCAACCGGAAGGTCGGAGGCTTTCCGACCACCATCATATATATATATAAAAGCGTTTTATCTTTTGCCAATATCTTTTGGGTCGTGTGACAAATCTTCACAAAATTTTCAAAACTAATGGCCCACTCACTTTAGCTGCTGTCTTGAAAATGTTGGGGTGATCCGTCAAGCGGGGGCCGAGAAAAAGGAGGACCCAAAACGCTTTTTCTCCATGTTAATTTCCATAGGAAACTGCTGATGCAGCTACAGTCCGAACTGCTAAATGGAATTACACCAAATTTGGCAAAAAGGTAGCTCTTGGTCCAGAGTGCACTCTTTTGGTTAAATGGTGTAAATCTGTTCAGTAGTTCCTGAGAAATGTAAACATTTCTCAGATATACAAATATGGCCGTGGAGGATCTGTGAACCCTCCTGATCTCGTGCCTGAGATATAATTGGCTGCCAACACTTCAAACCAGGAAGTGTTGGCAGCCATCTTGTGACTCAGTTTGAACCGAGTCACAAGGAAAAAGGTACAAAAACATTAAAAAATAAGAAAAGGGGGCAGGATACAAACAACCTTACCCCCTAGGCCTGCTCAGGGGGTCCCAAAAAAGCATTTTTTTTAAATATATTTCGGTGGGATTCGCGTTGGATCCGCGAATCCGGGTGAAATTTTTTAAAAAACAACACGCGGGCTCCCGCTATTAGTTTCTTTTAACCCCCCAGGGGCAATGTTAAAGTGAGATGCAGGGGCCCCCGCAGCCCTGGGGACCGCCAACTCCCGGGACTTTAAAGATTAAAAAAATATGTGGGGGCTCCTGCCCCCCATGCAGCCCCAGGGACCGCCACCTCCCTAGGGCTGTTTTTAAAAGTAAAGTGTGGGGGGCTCGAGCCCCCCACACAGCCCCAGTGACCGCCACCTCCAGGGGCTATTTAAAAGATGGGAGGGGGGCCGCGCAACCCCCCTTCTGGAGCCGCAAATGGCCCTGGGGACCGCCACCCCCCAGGGCCGGCTCCAGCAATGTCCCGCGGGTGCCCACCCCCACCACATTGCAGTTTGCTAAGGCATGGCGGGAGCACTGCTCCTGCCATGCCATGGCAAAGTCTGCTTCACTTCATGGAAGCAAGAGCATGGAAAATGCTCTTGCTTCCATGAAGCGAAGCAGAATTGCTTTTGGACAGAGGGAACTGCATGTTTGCAGCTCTCTTTGCCCAAAAGCAATGCCAGCTCCCGCAGGAGGAGGGGAGCCGGCAGGGACCGAGGGGATCTTGAGGCTCCCCCCATGGTCCCCTAGGACTTGGCCATGCCCCGGGGGATGAGGTCCCCGGGCCGAAAATGGCCCGGGTTGGGGGGCCGCGCAGGCCCCCTACCCATTGTTTTTTTTTTAAAGAAAGGATGTGTCCATGCCCCTGGGGATGTGGTCCTATATCGGCCTCAGGAGGGGCACCCCCCTCCAAAAATAAAAGAAAATAGAGGGCAGGCCCGGGGGGATGAGGTCACAGGGCCAAAACTGGGCCAGGGAAGGGGGGCCACGTGGCCCCCCTGCCTTAAAAAGAAAAAAAATGGAAAAAAAGGCCGGACCCCAGGGGATGGGGTCCTTGGGGCTGAAATTGGCCTGGGGAGGGGGGCCTCATGGCCCCCCTCCCACCCTCCTATTTAAAAAAAAAAGCAGCAAAGGGCCAGCCCCGGGGATGGGGTCCCCAGGGCAGAAATCGGCCTCGGGAGGTGGGGCCGCGTGGGCCCTCTCCCGTTATATTAGAAAAAAAATGGGTCAGGCCCTGGGGAATGTGGTCCCCGGGGTCCATAAGCACCAAGGGAAGGGGGCCACACAGGCCCCTTCCCTAAATTTAAAAAAAAAGGAGGCCAGCAACTGGCCAGAGGCCCCCCTTTGTCCACTACTCTACAAACGCGCCTCCTGCCATGCTCTTGGTTAGGGGATGAAGTCCCCTTCGCTGCTGAGGGTCCTTAGGGGCCAAATAGCCCACCTGGTACCTCCAGTATGCCCCACACTTTGGGATTACTGAGAGGTGGTTAAACGCCACGCCTCTTTTTCACACCACTCTGCAAACACGCCTCTTAGCGCCCTGCTGGTGGGGGGATAAGGTCCCCATTGCCCTCCTTAAAGTAACTTGTGTATTTTCACCTAAATGTTTTGCCAAATCAGAATCGGTTTTTAAGGCTTCCCAGAACTTTTTGATACTGTGTTTGGTTTCCCATGCTTGACCATGAAAAGAGGTAATGAACCTCACTAGCTGTCTTTCTGTTTCACTTTCAGCACTGCGAGTTAAAAGTTCTGTTCTGTTGCATTTATTCACTTTTTCGCATGCCTGTTTGATCACCTTTTTTAAATATCCTCTTTCTAGAAATCTGCCTATCATAATCTGTTTTTCATTTTGAAACCCCTCTTCAGAGCTACAGTTTCTTTTAGCTCTTAGCAATTCCCCTAATGGGATACTTTGGAATATATATATTTCAATATACTTAGGGGCCGATTCCGATTCCGGACGGAAATCTCTCCGACCGAGCCGGACCCGGAGAGAATTCCGACCGAATCGGACCCTAGCAGTCCGACCGGACGAGTACGATGCATTTGCACGCTATCGGACTCGATTCGGTCGGACTCCCATTGAAGTCAATGGGAGCCGGTCGTACAACGCGTACGCGGGCTCCCATTGACTCAATGGGTGCGAGGCGAACAAGGGCGCCCCTACAGCGGGTACGCGTCCATGCGCATCGTGGCGTACATGCACAGGTAGGGAGACCCATGGTTCCCCCTGTGTGCGACTCGCACGCCTACGCGTACAGGGGGTCCAACGCGGACCCCCAAAGTCCGGCTCCGACAGCTCTTTTGAGCCGGACGGCGCGAGTCGGTCGGACTGCTCGCGGCGCGCATCGTACTTACCCGGCCGGGAAACGTCTCCATAGCGCGGTGCGAGTCGTGTCCGTGCGAGTCGGTCGGAGCGTGTTGACGCCGCGTACGAGTCGGTCGGCGATTTCGCGGGAGCTTGCATCGTACTCGCTCGGCCGGACCCGCGTACGATTCGGTCGGGAAACGGCTCCGCATCGGATCCGGTAAATCCAAATCCGATTCGGAGCACTACCGGCCGAGATCGGAATCGGCCCCTTATTTGTTTATGATATTCTGTCCCACACTATTCCTATTTGATATTTTGGTAGTTTACAGACAAAATAAGTAAACGTATTATTTTTGTTGATAATATTTCTGACATAATATTCTTGTGTCACAATGTTTTTGTAGACAATATTTTGTTACAACCAGTCATGCACCTCACTTTTGGGTACTGTACCTCTGGACACTCATGTTCAATCATGTAACTTGCTTTCACAGAATTTTACGCTTATGATTTCCAGGTCCACAGCTGCGGGACCCATAACAATTAATAATCATGTAATTTTCAATTGTGTGCTTATACCTTCAGGACAACAACTCAAGCTGCTAGTCGCTCACTCCAGAAGCTCACATTTTCAATCTCATTTCCCTTCTCATCTAAGTCGAATTTACAAAATAATCATCAGCACTATTGCTTGGAAGCATCCACCACTGCAGGAAATTTCACAAGACTAAGCACTTAAATGGCGTAGTCAGGTGAAAGTGATGAGACAGTTACCGTCTGTGGCCCCTCCTCCACAGGCTTTATTACTCTACGGTTCTGCCAACAATGTGAAACACACTATAAAGCCACAAATAGATACATAAATCCTTAAATGAGTACCACATAATCAAATGTGTCTGGTTCTACCTACAGAAGATGTCATATTATGAAACATTTACAGAAGTGGCAGGATTCTCGTCAGCTCTGGAACTGGAAAAAATGTACTCTGTGAAGCTACACATTGGAGTAAAGTTGTGGAAGTGGAAAGGCGGTGGAGTCAAAGGTGCAGTGTCAGGAAAAGGAGAGTTTGATACTCACTTTATACATTTAGGGCCCGATTAACAAAGGTAGACTGATATAAAAGTCTAACTTTACAACTTTCGGTATTCACAAGGGGCATTTATGAGTAGTAAAGTTAGACTTTTGTCTCAGTTTTGGTCACATTTAAACTTAAGACCAAAACGTAAGTTTAACTGAGACAAAAGTCTAACTTTAGTACTTGTAAATGCCCTTTGAGAATACCGAAAGTCGTAAAGTTAGACTTTCGTCTCAGTTTACCTTTGTGAAGCGGTCCCTTATATTTTATTTCAAAAACTGTATAGAAATTGGCAACAAAGACAACCTTGACTAATTCTGTTCTGGCTTTTGTAATTAGTCACTATGAGGCTGCATTTTTAGATATCTTACAGGGTTAAGGTACCTGCTGCAGAGGCCTTTTCAGGGGATAATATTATTAACAGAAAAAACAACCCCAGTGGCTATTGCATCTGCTAGAGAGAGTTGTGTTTTACTAAATCACAGTTTTGACTCATAAAGGAACACATATGAATATTATACCTGCATCAAAGCACATCGTGTAAATCTGGAAACCTGCAATTACTAGTGAAAATCTGAACCTAAACAGAGAGTAATGTTGCTGGTGCAGACTTAGACTTCCTTTTGTGAATCAGGCACACCTGTATTCTAAAAAGTATACCTTACACAGAAACATTATGTTACTGTTAAATAAAAACATGCAACATAAATTGGGATTTTGGTGCCGATGTGATAGAGTTGCAATTCTTTCTATTGATTTCCATGATGACTGGAAAAATAAATCCAACATCCAAACACCTCTAAGTAAGCATAGGTCTTTTATGGATTTCCATTTAGTTTGTCACAATTAGTGCACCCTTGCATGGGTCCTCTGTTTCTGCAATACTAGCCTCAGAAACCAGCTAGTGGTCTACGGTATGCATAAACATAGTTTTGCATTTAAGCTCAATTCTTTATTCGGGGATCATATTGGCTCTGCACACCGAGCCAATTTTGTTTTTGTCTTTGTATCTAATTACTCTATCCAGAAAGAGATTGATATCTCTTTCTGTTACTACTTCCATTCTTTACTCGTCTTCACTTACAGATCAGTTTCCTCTAGCCTAAACTAAAACATTTTTACCTAGTCTAGTGCCTTTTAAGTAACACCTTCAGTTGAAATAGCTAGCATTATTTAAGTCAGTGTTTAGAATATTTTTACATAGGCTTGTTCACCTGTTCCAAAGGATGGTACACAGATTGTTGGTGTTGTTTCTGTGAAAACATTTTGAGAAACTACTGATATTTTTGTCAGATTCCACATAAAGCTCATTTACTACCATACTGAGAAAAAACATGTACTTGTGGTGTAACCGACATTTTGATTGCCTTCACTTCTCCCCAAAGAGAGAAGTGCGGTTTGGCCCATCTGTCCTTGTCCGGCGTGATTTCATCTTTTACCATCTTTGGGATGTTTTTCACAGCACGCAGTGTGCAACTTCCCAGCTTAATTCTAAAGTACTTTAGTTCCTTTCTGCACCATTTAAAGTTGAATTTTTTGAAACATATAGAAGATAAAGTTTTTGGAGAGCACATTACTTCTGAATAAATCCCAGTATGATATGTCTTGAGATTGTCGAAAAGGTTTCCATCCCTACAACTATGATCACTACTGATGTCGTGAGTTAGTTTACGGTCATCACCTTCTCATTGGCTCCCAAAGGCATCCTCTAAGTCCCACCACTCCTAATTTTATGACAAATGAATGAATTAACTACCAGGGTCTGTTTTATGCAGAGTGTCTTGAGTGAGCAACAGGCATGTGTATCTGTTGTGCACCCCTGAGGCGCTATGGTATTACAGAAGTGACAGTAGATGCTTGTGCGACCCATTCTGTAATACTGATAGCGCTGGTGCACATGTAGCACAAGCACTACCTTGAGAAGATGTTTTCTCATTTGCATGAAGTTGTGGCCCCAGGCAAACAAAGGAAGCACTTTGTCTCTGTGCCCACTCCCTACTACGGTTGCAGGCGCAGAGGCCAACAGGCTCTTAGGAGCTGCACTAACAGTGCACCACAAAAAACCGGATGCATTTTGGGAGAGCACATTACTTCTGAATTATCCCAGTTAATTATATTTCTTGAGACTGTCGAAAATGTTTCCACAACTAAAGCTATGATCACTACTGATGTTGTGGGTTTGTTTATGGTTATCCCCTTGTAATTGGTTCACAAGGGAATCCTCTAAATCCCACCACTCTGAATTTTATGGCAGCTGAATGCTGACTACCAGGGTCCACTTTATGCAGAGCGCCTTGGGGGCGCAACAGACATGGGAGTCTTCTTTGTGCACCTCTACTGCACTATGGTGTTAAAAATGTGACAGCAGATGCTTGTGCAGGCTGGTGCACATGCAGCACTAGTTCTATCTTGAGAAGATGTTCCCTCATTTGCTTGGGGGTGTGACCCTAGGCAAATGAAGGAATGACTTTGTCTCAGCACCTGCATCCTATTAAGGATGCAGAGGCAAACAGGCTCTTAGGAGCTACACTGACCATGAGCCACAACACACTTGTGCATTGTTGGTGGGCAGCCCTCTTGATTGGGCAAAGGGGGTCTCATGCACCCCTGAGAGATCCCCTTGCAGGCGGGTGCAGTTATTCCCTGCACACACCTGCAGGGGAATCCGTGCCCCCTCTTTAACAACAGGTGGCTGCTACCTGCACTGTGAAACACTAAGCGGCTTGTAAGAAGCCATTCCATCTTTCATTAGAAAGGTGCATTTAGCATGGATTGGAACAATTTGCCCATTCTGCAGTCAGGGCCTTGGGGCCCAATAATGATTACTTTTTTACACTTGGTAGACACAGAAGAGGTCTACGCTTCTCTTTTTTTACATCTGACCCCTGACCTTGACTGGTAGGTCGCTCCCCCACCACACAGCTCCGTCTGTGTGCCCTGCTGCTGCCCCTGATTGTGCTCGTTTTTTCCTTTCTGTGCCCCCTTGCTGCCCCTGATTGTGCTCGTTTTTCCTTTCTGTACCCCCTTGCTGCCCCTGATTGTGCTCGTTTTATTTCCTTTCTGTGCCCCCTTGCTGCCCCTGATTGTGCTCGTTTTTCCTTTCTGTGCCCCCTTGCTGCCCCTGATTGTGCTCATTTTTCCTTTCTGTGCCCCCTTGCTGCCCCTGATTGTGCTCGTTTTTTTCTCCTTTCTGTGCCCCCTTGCTGCCCCTGATTGTGCTCGTTTTTTTCCTTTCTGTGCCCCCTTGCTGCCCCTGATTGTGCTCGTTTTTTCCTTTCTGTGCCCCCTTGCTGCCCCTGATTGTGCTCGTTTTTCCTTTCTGTGCCCCCTTGCTGCCCCTGATTGTGCTCGTTTTTCCTTTCTGTGCCCCCTTGCTGCCCCTGATTGTGCTCGTTTTTCCTTTCTGTACCCCCTTGCTGCCCCTGATTGTGCTCGTTTTTTTTCCTTTCTGTGCCCCCTTGCTGCCCCTGATTGTGCTCGTTTTTCCTTTCTGTGCCCCCTTGCTGCCCCTGATTGTGCTCGTTTTTCCTTTCTGTGCCCCCTTGCTGCCCCTGATTGTGCTCGTTTTTCCTTTCTGTGCCCCCTTGCTGCCCCTGATTGTGCTCGTTTTTTTTTTCCTTTCTGTGCCCCCTTGCTGCCCCTGATTGTGCTCGTTTTTTTCCTTTCTGTGCCCCCTTGCTGCCCCTGATTGTGCTCGTTTTTTTTTTCCTTTCTGTGCCCCCTTGCTGCCCCTGATTGTGCTCGTTTTTTTCCTTTCTGTGCCCCCTTGCTGCCCCTGATTGTGCTCGTTTTTCCTTTCTGTGCCCCCTTGCTGCCCCTGATTGTGCTCGTTTTTCCTTTCTGTGCCCCCTTGCTGCCCCTGATTGTGCTCGTTTTTCCTTTCTGTGCCCCCTTGCTGCCCCTGATTGTGCTCTTTTTTTCCTTTCTGTGCCCCCTTGCTGCCCCTGATTGTGCTCGTTTTTTTCCTTTCTGTGCCCCCTTGCTGCCCCTGATTGTGCTCGTTTTTTTTCCTTTCTGTGCCCCCTTGCTGCCCCTGATTGTGCTCGTTTTTCCTTTCTGTGCCCCCTTGCTGCCCCTGATTGTGCTCGTTTTCCCTTCTGTGCCTGTTTCCCGCCGCTGCGCCCCTGCGGCCCCGCCCCCTCACTGCCCATTCGCTGCCCCATTCCCTGCTCCTCCCTCCCACCTCCCCATTTATGGCGGCCGATGCGCGGCCGCGCCGCTGGCGCGCCGAAGGCGCGCCTAAGGCAAGCCCGTCTGCGCCCGTCCGCGCCGTGACCGCGCCCAGCGCCAGACCCCTGGTCCGGGCATCCCCGCGCCCGCCACATCAACAGACGCCAATACGACGCCAGCACCCTCCACGCACTCAACCCCGGAAAAGATCACGCCTGCTACCAGGCCACCCCGAAGCGCACCCAAGGGCCCTTCACCTGCCGGAACTGCAGCTTCGCCAGCACCCGCACCGCCAAACCACCGCCCAGGAAAGAACCCAACTACCTCAGATGCATCCTCCTCAACACCCGCTCCGCCCGCAAACACGCCATCGAACTCTGGGACCTTCTCGACTCAACCTCCCCAGACGTCGCATTCCTGACGGACATCGCCATTGCCATCCCGGACGGATACAAGATCACCCGCAGGGACCGCACCAACGGAGTCGGAGGAGGCATCGCCATCGTCCACAGGAACACCCTCAGAGTCTCACCCAACACCGACGACACCCTCAGCACCGCCGAACACATGCATTTCCAGATCCACACCGATCCCAACACCACCCTCAGAGGAACCCCCATCTACAGACCCCCCGGACCCCGACCACAGTTCAGCGATTCCATCGCTGACTTCGTCAGCACACACGCCATCGCCTCCACGGACTACATCCTCCTCGGGGACCTGAACTTCCACCTCGAGAACAACAAGGACACCAACTCCACCACCCTGATCGACAACCTCACCACCCTCGGACTCAGACAGCTCGTGACTACACCCACCCATGCCGCCGGCCACACGCTAGACTCCATCTTTTCCGCAAGCCCACATGTCTCCTTCAACCACACCTCCGAACCCCACTGGACTGACCACCACGCACCACCGCACCGAACAAATGCCTTGCCGCTGCTGGAGCAGAGTCACGGAAGACCAGCTAACCACAACCCTCGCCCTGAGCCCACCTGCCGAACCCTCCGACCCCGACACCGCCGCCCGCAACCTCAGACAGTGGATCGACGACTGCGCCAACACCCTCGCCCCGCTCAAGAATCCGCCCAACAGCCACACCAGCAAGAAAGCCACCTGGTTCACCGAAGACCTCCAGGCCTCCAAACGAACATGCCGAAAACTGGAGAAGATCTGGCTCCACGAACGGACAGCGGACAGCTACGCCGCCCACAAGAGCGCCACCCGCAGTCACCATCACCTCATCAGATCCGCCAAAAGGGCCTCACTCAAAGACCGCCTAGACAACAATGCACACAACAGCAAAGAGGTCTTCAACATCGTGAAGGAACTCTCCAACCCCAGCTCCAACACCAACGACATCCAGCCATCGCGAGACCTGTGCGACTCACTGGCCACCTTCTTCCACCGCAAAATCGCCGACATCCACGACAGCTTCAACACCACGACCGCCCGGCAACCACCGAGACCACTGCCCCCATAACCACCAACCGCCTGCTCTCCTGGACCAACATCAACGACGAGGACACCAGCGAGATCATGAACACCATCCACTCCGGTTCACCGCTAGACCCGTGCCCTCACCACATCTTCAACAAAGCCAGTACAGCCATCGCGCCCCATCTCCGGAAAATAATCAACATCTCCTTCGAGACAGCAACCTTCCCGGAAAGCTGGAAGCACGCCAAGATCACCGCCTTACTCAAGAAACCCAAGGCAGACCCCAAGGACCTCAAGAACTTCCAACCCATCTCTCTGCTCCCGTTCCCCGCGAAGGTCACCGAGAAAATCGTCAACAAACAACTGACCCGCTACCTCGAGGAGAACAACATCCTGGACCCTTCCCAGTCCGGCTTCCGCAGCAACCACAGCACCGAAACTGCCCTCATCGCCGCCACCGATGACATCAGGACCCTGCTAGACAACGGAGAAACAGCAGCCCTCATCCTCCTGGACCTATCAGCCGCCTTCGACACGGTCTGCCACCACACACTACGAACACGCCTTCACGACGCCGGGATCCAAGAGAAGGCCCTGGACTGGACCACATCCTTCCTTTCCGGCAGAACACAAAGCGTCCGCCTCGCCCCCTTCCGATCCAAGGCCACCAAGATCATCTGCGGCGTACCCCAAGGCTCCTCCTTCAGCCCAACGCTGTTCAACATCTACATGGCACCCTCGCCCACGTCGCCCGACAGCACAACCTCAACATCATCTCCTACGCCGACGACACCCAGCTGATCCTCTCCCTCACCAAAGACCCTCACACCGCCAAAGCCCACCTCCACGAAGGAATGAAGGCCGTCGCCGAATGGATGAGGACCAGCCGCCTGAAGCTGAACTCGGACCAGACGGAGGTCCTCATCCTTGGTTCCAACCCTTCAGCCTGGGACGACTCCTGGTGGCCAACATCACTGGGAACAGCCCCGCCACCCACCGACCACGTACGCAACCTAGGGGTCATCCTCGACCCCACCCTCTCCATGACTAAGCAGGTCAACGCCGTTTCCTCATCCTGCTTCAACATCCTCCGAATGCTCCGCAGGATCTTCAAGTGGATCCCCACCGAAACAAGAAAAACAGTCACCCAGGCCCTCGTCACCAGCAGGCTGGACTACGGAAACGCCCTCTACGCAGGAACGACGGCTAAGCTCCTGAGACGGCTGCAACGCATCCAGAACGCCTCTGCACGTCTTATCCTCGACATCCCCCGACGCAGCCACATCACACCCCACCTGAGAGACCTGCACTGGCTCCCTGTCAACAAGAGGATAACCTTCAAGCTCCTCACTGACGCACACAAAGCACTCCACAACTCCGGACCAGCCTACCTCAACAGACGACTCAGCTTCTACACCCCCACCCGCCAGCTCCGCTCGACCAGCCTCGCCCTCGCCACAGTCCCCCGCATCCGGAAAACGACCGCCGGCGGCAGATCCTTCTCCCACCTCGCCGCCAAGACCTGGAACACCCTCCCCACCAACCTCCGACAGACCCAAGACCTACTGGCCTTCAGAAGACTCCTCAAGACCTGGCTCTTCGATCAGTAGCAGCACCACCCCCCTCTTCCCCCAGCGCCTTGAGACCCTTGCGGGTATGTAGTGCGCTTTATAAGTGACATGATTGATTGATTGATTGATTGATCTGCCTTGCATTCATTAACTCAAAAAATCTGTTAGTGCATATGTTGCTGACAGCAGAGCTCAAAAACACGAAGCCGCAAATAATGCCCTGTGTGTCCGAGCTCTGCTGTCTATAGCTTATCTAGTAACAAAGATATTTGTTGCATTGAAGTGTGCACTGAAGACAGGAAAAGAAACAGACACCTTCTGCATCGGCGCAGGGAACAGGATCGTGATACAGCCCCAGCAGTCCATGGACCTTCACGAGTTTCCAACCCACCTTTGGTGGGATGGTGGATTAACAGCTTGCACATTCTCTTAAAACTTCAGCAATAAAATAAAGATTACCCTGTACAAATGCGGTTGTGCCTCTACTCAAATAACGAAATATGCTCCTTGAAATCATGGTGACACAATTTTCTTATGAAGAATGAAGTTCACTACTATTCAAAAGTAGCTTTAGTGGATACTGTCTATCAATATTACCATGCACCTCAGCGTATCAACCTTATCTTTGTAGTAAATTTAAAGAAAAATTTCTTGTTCACACACAGGCTGTGCACATCAGCGTATAAACCTAACCTTTGTTTTACTTTTTGTCTTTTTAAAATATTTTGTCCATGCAGGCGACAATGTACATTTAATCTCAATGTTAGCTGTTCATATCAGCATAAGCACCTAAAACATACAAATGAACAGAAGTCCCCTGATTTCCAGTATATGTGCTTCGGGGACTTCCTAACGCACTTACCTTTCCATTAAAGTCTCGCAGGGGAGACAGATTGGATTAGCGCTGCTGGCGGCCCTCCAGAATATATTAATGAACTGGGGTACCGGACACATTCCCACACACCAAGGATGGCTCCATAGATTATGGTATATAATGGGGATGGAAGGCATCACCCTCACACTGGCGAACCAAGGCTCTACGTTCCCCAAGCTTTGGAATCCCTTCTTATCCCTACTAATGACGGCATTCCGCGAGCTAACTTGCCCCAAGTATCTACGTCTACTCCGATTAACGGATGTTAACACTACACCAACACACGGCCATTGAAATGGGTTGGGGGGAGAAGACAGGGGCCCTTCCTTACTGCCTCCTCTAACCAGGTCACCAGGTCCGGGGTGGGTGAGAGGGGGGGAGTTTTCGGGTTAATATATAATTGTATTCATTGCAACTGGTGGCTCCCCCATCAGCCATTTTATAACTGTTTAATGAGAAATTACAATAAAAGAAATTTAAACCATAAAACATACAAATGAAATCCTGTTCACAATTTTGGACCCAAGATTATCAAGATAAACTATTCCAAATGGCATGTTTTTATGCTACATAGTTTTAATTGGGGTGCACATCAGCAATGTCGATTTGAGATGCACTTCACACTTGTACTGTGAACAGACATGCTTTTAAAGGCGAATTAATACAAGCTGTGCGTGTCAGCGCACTAGTTCTGCCGTGACGTGCATACTAAACACAAACTGCGCGCATCAGTGTTATAACTTATCCCTTGCTTGCCGTGCGCATACGCTTGTTTCTAATCCTTTCAAACATAGGGGCATATGTACAAGCCCCTATCGCCACCACAACGTCACCTATAGTGACGTTATGGTGGCGATAGGGGCTGCACCTTATGTACAAGGCAGCGTTAAGCCACTTAACGTGGCTTAACGCTGCCTTGTACATAAGGCCCCCTTTCACGCTAAGGTTAGCGTGAAAGGGGTGGGCAGTGGGTGTTGTGGTGGGCGTTCCACCACAACACCAATTCATTTTGATGTTGCCCCCTATGTACAAGGGTGGCGTACATAGAAGGCAGCGCCAAAATTAAGACCAGGTAAAAACTGGTCTTAAGATGGCGAAACGAGGAGAAATGCATTATTTCTCCTCGTTTTTGCTTTTTCCATGTGTGCTGCCTTGTGCAGCACACATGGAAAAAGCAAAATGCCATTGTTTGTTTATGTACAGGAAGGTGTCCTTTCCTGTACATAAACAAACTTTTAAAATGCCATTTTGTCACTTTCATGTGTGCTGCATGAAGCAGCACGCATGAAAGTGACAGAATGGCATTTCTAGGATTGTTTATGTGCAGGAAGAGACACCTTCCTACACATAACCAATCCTCCCCTGCACACAGACACCCTTGCACTCTGGTGCAAGGGTGCCTGCGTTGGCGCTAAGTTGCTAAACTTAGCGCCATCGCAGGGGGAATCGCAAGGCTGCACCACATTCTTGTAAATATGGTGCTACCTTGCGTTTCAGTAGTGGAGGACCGAAGCGTTAAGCCTGAAATGGGAATTACCCTCATCCTAATGGGAACAGTTTTTTCCTTGAGTTTTTCCCTTGATTTACAATAATGTATAAAAATTCTTTACCTTCAGAAAACCCGTGTGTTAATACAGACGGGTACATGGACTGATTTAAGTTAACAGAGCCAAATACGCTCGTAAATATATTTTTTATGAGGAGACACATTGCCCATAAATTTGTGGTAGTCTTCACATATATTTAGAGTTGATTGACAACATTTTTTGTTCACACATTATTATTGGAAGAGAACTGTTCACTGTCGACACTGCGGGAAATAAAGTTTGTTTCAGGTGTAAGAAACGTCCCGATTGTAGCTTTAAAACTACATTCCCATGAAGCTTTGGGAGTGTGATAGTTCGTTGCTTGAGACTACCGGAGATGACATCATACATGAGCGCCGACGGAGGGTAATTGTCAACACCTGTTCGGCGTTCACCGAGCCCCACAACTCCTTTTAAATGACCGCGGTTTCTGCACTTCGATACTGACGCCATGAGGTGCAGAACCCAATAGGTCGCAGTGCGGGGTCGGATCTTTGACGACGTAAGTCTATTTTTACTTGCCAAATCCAGCGGACTTAATACAACGATGCAGTCTGTTTTTTCACACTTGTGCCTTTAATTTTAGGGCAATGAGTATGTAATGGCACCCTTTATGGTGGTTTGTCTTTTTCTTAGTGTTCGACTATAAGACCACCCCGTTTCTCTGCACTCGTGAGAAGTGTGCAGTCCACCTAAGTCTGGTAAGAGATCTCATCTCCCTTTGGCATTTAACACACGGGGCAACCTATGCTCACGACGTAATCTTGTACCATTGATCTGCATGTACTTCTGTGCTAATATGCAGTTTGACTTTTTACTTTACAACCATTTGGCATCATTACTTATAAATCACTTATATACACTTTT
This sequence comes from Calotriton arnoldi, assembly GCA_963921515.1. Taxonomy (NCBI): domain Eukaryota; kingdom Metazoa; phylum Chordata; class Amphibia; order Caudata; family Salamandridae; genus Calotriton; species Calotriton arnoldi. The sequence continues at coordinate 76,262 of CAWUFW010010559.1, forward strand.
TATTTTAATATAGACGACGTATGAAGTTACTCTCACTCACTAGATCCGCCATGAGGTTGCTCCTGCATGAGGGATGGAGGAGAATGTATTACGCGCCTCCCGGAAAATACAGTTCCGTGGATTGACAGCCTCGTTTAATAGCTGCACATAAATTATTGATACACACTGCGGTAATTACGTCTAGGCCAACTAAGCACAAATACAAAGAGTAGGAAAAGTTGCGCAAAGCATAAAGTTTATTGTGAGGCTTCAGTTTTTAATCTGTGGTATACGAACAATTGGTGTGTGCTATGTTTTGTCTCCCCTCAGGTTGGACAAACTTGAATGTGAACGCCTCCTCAAGGATAAGAATATCCATACGGCGTTATCTTGCTTTGTTGTTTAAATAATGTTTAAACTGATATACTGTTTTGCTAACTCCAGGGAGGGACTTATCATTTGTGCCCTGAAGAAAGCCGTGAACCCATAGGGCCGTTCACTGGCTGAAACATGTTGGCATTTATAGGGTCATAGGACCATGGTATCCTGGAATCACCCTTGTTTCTATTTTAACATCCACCATCTCTCCATATTAAAGGGTTACCTGGAGTGTGTGGTGGTTTTTAATCTTTAACCCCCCTGGCCATTTCTCATAAGAGCTCCCTGAAATACGGTTGAGCCCACCCCGGCCTTTAGGAGCCAGGGTGAACCCGATGATGAAGCATGACACTATTAGAATGTGTGAGGGTTACTATACAAAGAGTTGTTGCTCCCAATATTGGTAGAAGCAACTGACCACCCCTCGGACTGTGAACTGTGCCTACACATTATACTTTAGTTCCATTGTTTGGGTTGGATACTTATTGATAGTGGATATTGCATGGGAGGACGTATCCCTTCCCCCTTCCCTTGTGTGGAAGTTCCTCTTTACCCTTGAGGCCTGTGGGCCAGTTTTGTATCGAGTTATAGAGCAGCGCACAGCTCTAGGGTTTTTCTAATATCGGTAATTCCAATCTACAGATATACATCTCCCTTTTGAAACAAGAAGTGTGAGTTTGAGTAAATAGCATCTTCTAATTTTAAATACACAGCCAGAGTGGTACATCTGATTTCCAAATTGTGAACATGACAGAAACACTGGGCATAGGCTATAGTGAGGAAATGGCATTGGCTATTTCAGCAGCCCCATCCTTGCTTCCGGACACTAACATTACTCAGTGCCTCAACCAGTCTCAGAACTGGGATGAATTAAAGGAATTTAAGAGAACTCAGATGAAAATCCTGTTACATGCAGCGATAATGACAGAATATCTGTGGGGCAATGCTGCCCCTGCAGGACTATTAGTCAGCAACGAACCACAGATTTTCTTTGATGACCTGATCTTTAAAAGAGAATGGTCTAATCGCGTGGAGATGTACACACGATTGGTTGATCCTAATTAATAATACAGCAAAACGCCTCTCCGAGGCACTAGTCATTAAAATCAAGACTAGTGAAGACTTTTTGAACACTCAAAGATCTCAGTGTTCAAAAAGAAATTGGAAGAGGTTAACAAAGACATCAATGAACATAAAGAGTTCCTAATGCAGAGTAAGATCACAAAGCTGCAAAAAGACCTTAAAAAATTCTCACACGAGAAGGTCTATCCTTATATTAGGGACGATTATAAGGGTCAACAAGATTCTGAGACCGATTCATCAAATAGAAGTGATTCTACGTCATCTCGGTCTGACACAGACGACTGGGGGAGCGATAACTCGACCAATAGATGGAGGGGGAAGCAAAGACGCCAAAGGGGGAGAGGGTTTACCCCCAACTATCACCACCATCCCCCCCACAGATGTTTGGTTGGCCTGGCCCATATGGCCCACAACAGTACCCTGGACCACCACCTTTTCAGAACATACCATTTTTCTACCCGTACCAGAACCAACAAAAAATGTTGGGTCGGGGATGAAGACGAGGAGGACGGGGCAGACGCAACAACAAGCAGGTACAGTGGAGCGATCAACAGACACAGACAGAGAGAACCAATACAATGAGTCAGAGCAAAGAACAATCACCAGTAACCAACTCCGCCTAGATCTGACTGTGAATCTCACCAATGAAACTTTCACAGATGACGAACTAGCCATTCTGAACAAAGGCCTTGGGTTTGTTGCAACCACCCATATTGACAAGTTTAAAATCAGGTGTGAACTTGGGGAATTTTTCAGAAAAATCCGGATTAAGGCTTTTTTTGAAGGGAAACCCAATATGGAAATAGATCCAGGATACACTACATTACGAAAAAAAAAATCGTTTTGTCCTGCCGGAGGCTGTATGCCCCCAGAAGTCCTGGCTTTTGAGGAAGCAGTGGTTCGGGAAATCGAATAACTGGAACCCAACATCACTGTTTTTAATAATTTGAGCAAAGGAGAACGAGAAGCTCTTAAGACCCTTAATGAAAGATCAGATGTAATAATTAAGCCAGCGGGCAAAGGTGGTGCTACGGTGATACAATATCGTGAAGATTACAGAGAAGCCTGTCTGAGTTTATTGCGGGATGATAGACACTATGAGAAATTGCAATGTGACCCTACCTCTCGCCTACAGAAAAAAATATCGGAGCTCTCTAAAGGAGTACTAGAGAAGGGGTGGATTACAAAGAAGGAAATGGAGTTCCTACAGACTACAGATCCCAGAACTCCATTGTACTATACACTACCTAAAATTCACAAGGGACGCAATCCCCCTCCGGGAAGACCGATAGTGTCGGGAATAGGTTCAACCTTGGAACCCTTATCACAGTACACCGATTGGTTTCTGCGACCTTTAGTCACTAGAATCAAGTCCTATGTCAAGGACACAAAACATCTCCTTAACATCCTTGCAGAATTGGAATATGATCCCTCACAAGAGACACTTATCTGCTTAGAAGTTGAGGCTTTATACCCCAGCATCCCCCAGGACGAGAGTCTTCGTGTAATTGAAAGTATATTACGAACACAAGAATGGACCTGGGAAGCACCTATAGAGTGGATTATGACCCTCATGAGAATAGCGCTGATGGAGAATTTCTTTCGGTATGATGACCAGCTCTACCTGCAAAGACACGGGACGTCAATTGGCAGCACTTTTGCCCCCAGTATTGCATGCCTCTACATGAGCCATTGGGAAGAGGAACACATCTGGGCCAGGAACCCATATTCTGAGAACATCCGGACCTGGCTCCGATATATTGACGACATCCTGGTGGTATGGCATGGCGATCAAGAGAGTATTGAGAATTTTGGGATCTGGATTAATCAACTCAACCCCTTCCTCAATTTTATCATGACCATGGATAGCCACAAAGTGGCCTTTTTGGATGTGAACATCATCGCGAGGGATGGAAGGTTGGAGAGTTCCCTGTACAAAAAACCAACAGATAGGAACAGCCTCCTGAGTTTTAATAGCGCCCATCCGAGATCCATGAGGGAAAATCTCCCCGTCGAGCAATTCCTCAGGATCTGTAGGAATTGTTCCTATCTGGAGACCTACAAAATAGAGGCAGCACTCGAAACAAAAAGATTGGAGGATAGACATTACCCAAAGAGAATAATCAATCGGGTGCAAAAAAGATCTCGTAACACCCCTAGGGCAGTTCTTTTGGAGGATCATCCAAGAAAGGAGACAGTCGCTTTAATATGCGTTACCACGTATAATTCCTCCTCTAATTCCATTAAGAAAATTATAAATCAGAAATGGAATATCTTGACCTCTAACAAATTGGTCTTCGAAAAACCAATGTTCTCCTTCAAAAAGAAAAGGAATCTTAGGAAAACTCTAGTCCACACAGATGCATCTCATCAGAGACCTGAGAGACAAATGACATTGTGGAATGCCCCTCAGGTAAAAGACCATTTTCCTTGTGGAACATGTGTTGTCTGCCAATTCACTATTCATACATCCCACATAGATTTGGGTCTCCCACGGCCGTGGGAGCAGCGTATACATACTAATTGTAATACAGACAACAGTATATATATGATTACCTGTCCCTGTGGAGAACGCTATAGTGGAATGACCACAAGGAAGGTCAAAGTTCGGATTAGCGAGCACAGGAGTACCATACGCAGAAAGATCAGCACCACAAAACTTACCTCTCACTATGTAGAACATCAGCATACAGATAGAGACTTGAGCTGGGCAATCATTGAAAGAGTAAAGGGGGGTCTTGATCTACCCAGGAGACTGTTGTTAAAAGAACAGAGATGGGTGTATACTCTGAAAACCCATAAACACGGGTTAAATGATTCTATACCGTGGGGCCAGTTGGGGAGGATATGATGCCTCTGCGACCATTGTAACTATAGCTATCGCATTTGAAGAATTCGAAATATTGCTAAATGCGCTGGCCTGGTATTTCTCTTCACTGTGAAATACATCTTTCTTCCTAGACACAAAGGGGAAGGGAACATTGTCTTGTCAATCAATTCCTTAAGGTGGGAGGACATCATACTTTTACCCGTTATTTATCAGAGGTTAAATAATGGATAACAACACATAATTTAATATGCCAGTGTTCACCTCAGATACGGTATAATAATACTTGTTTTCAAAAGGTGAGCATATGATAACACCACTACCACCGTAGTCACCAAAGTGGGAATTATCACCACTCTTTATTTATAATCCCCTAGATACGGTATAACAATACTTGGCTTTAACAGGCTAGTATGCTATAACACCACTATCTCCCATATCCCTGAAATGGGAATTACCCTCATCCTAATGTGAACAGTTTTTTCCTTGATTTACAATAATGTATAAAAATTCTTTACCTTCAGAAAACCCGTCTGTTAATACAGACGGGTACATGGACTGATTTAAGTTAACAGAGCCAAATACGCTCGTAAATATATTTTTTATGAGGAGACACATTGCCCATAAATTTGTGGTAGTCTTCACATATATTTAGAGTTGATTGACAACATTTTTTGTTCACACATTATTATTGGAAGAGAACTGTTCACTGTCGACACTGCGGGTAATAAAGTTTGTTTCAGGTGTAAGAAATGTCCCGATTGTAGCTTTAAAACTACATTTCCCATGAAGCTTTGGGAGTGTGATAGTTCGTTGCTTGAGACTACCGGAGATGACATCATACATGAGCGCCGACGGAGGGTAATTGTCAACACCTGTTCGGCGTTCACCGAGCCCCACAACGCCTTTTAAATGACCGTGGTTTCTGCACTTTGATACTCACGCCATGAGGTGCAGAACCGAGTAGGTCGCAGTGCGGGGTCGGATCTTTGACGACGTGAGTCTATTTTTACTTGCCAAATCCAGCGGACTTAATACAACGATGCAGTCTGTTTTTTCACACTTGTGCCTTTAATTTCAGGGCAATGCGTATGTAATGGCACCCTTTATGGTGGTTTGTCTTTTTCTTAGTGTTTGACTATAAGACCACCCCGTTTCTCTGCACTCGTGAGAAGTGTGCAGTCCACCTAAGTCTGGTAAGAGATCTCATCTCCCTTTGGCATTTAACACACGGGGAACCTATGCTCACGACGTAATCTTGTACCATTGATCTGCATGTACTTCTGTGCTGATATGCAGTTTGACTTTTTACTTTTCAACCATTTGGCATCATTACTTATAAATCACTTATATACACTTTTTATTTTAATATAGACGACGTATGAAGTTACTCTCACTCACTATATCCGCCATGAGGTTGCTCCTGCATGAGGGATGGAGGAGAATGTATTACACGCCTCCCGGAAAATACAGTTCCGTGGATTGACAGCGTTGTTTAATAGCTGCACATAAATTATTGATGCACACTGCGGTAATTCCGTCTAGGCCAACTAAGCACAAATACAAAGAGGAAGAAAAGTTGCGCAAAGCATAAAGTTTATTGTGAGGCTTCAGTTTTTAATCTGTGGTATACGAACAATTGGTGTGTGCTATGTTCTGTCTCCCCTCAGGTTGGACAAACTTGAATGTGAACGCCTCCTCAAGGATAAGCATATCCATACGGCGTTATCTTGCTTTGTTATTTTAATAATGTTTAAACTGATATACTGTTTTGCTAACTCCAGGGAGGGACTTATCATTTGTGCCCTGAAGAAAGCCGTGGACCCATAGGGCCGTTCACTGGCTGAAACATGTTGGCATTTATAGGGTCATAGGACCATGGTATCCTGGAATCACCCTTGCTTCTATTTTAACATCCACCATCTCTCCATATTAAAGGGTTACCTGGAGTGTGTGGTGGTTTTTAATCTTTAACCCCCCCTGGCCATTTCTCATAAGAGCTCCCTGAAATACGGTTGAGCCCACCCCGGCCTTTAGGAGCCAGGGTGAACCCGATGATGAAGCATGACACTATTAGAATGTGTGAGGGTTACTATACAAAGAGGTGTTGCTCCCAATAGTGGTAGAAGCAACTGACCACCCCTCGGACTGAGAACTGTGCCTACACATTATACTTTAGTTCCATTGTTTGGGTTGGATACTTATTGATAGTGGATATTGCATGGGAGGACGTTTCCCTTCCCCCTTCCCTTGTGTGGAAGTTCCTCTTTACCCTTGAGGCCTGTGGGCCAGTTTATTATCGAGTTATAGAGCAGCGCACAGCTGTAGGGTTTTTCTAATATCGGTAATTCCAATCTACAGATATACATCTCCCTTTTGAAACAAGAAGTGTGAGTTTGAGCAAATAGCGTCTTCTAATTTTAAATACACAGCCAGAGTGGTACATCTGATTTCCAAATTGTGAACATGACAGAAACACTGGGCATAGGCTAATGCGAGGAAATGGCATTGGCTATTTCAGCAGCCCCATCCTTACTACCGGACACTAACATTACTCAGTTCCTCAACCAGTCTCAGAACTGGGATGAATTAAAGGAACTTAAGAGAACTCAGATGAAAATCCTGTTACATGGAGCGATAATGACAGAATATCTGCTGGGCAATGCTGCCCCTGCAGGACTATTAGTCAGCAACGAACCACGGATTTTCTTTGATGACCTGATCTTTAAAAGAGAATGGTCTCTAATCGCGTGGAGATGTACACGCGATTGGTTGATCCTAATTATTAATACAGCAAAACGCCTCTCTGAGGCACTAGTCATTAAAATCAAGACTAGTGAAGACTTTTTGAACACTCAAAGATCTCAGTGTTCAAAAAGAAATTGGAAGAGGTTAACAAAGACATCAATGAACATAAAGAGTTCCTAATGAAGAGTAAGATCACAAAGCTGCAAAAAGACCTTAAAAAATTCTCATACGACAAGGTCTATCCTTATATTTGGGACGATTATAAGGGTCAACAAGATTCTGAGACCGATTCATCAAATAGAAGTGATTCTACGTCATCTCGGTCTGACACAGACGACTGGGGGAGCGATAACTCGACCAATAGATGGAGGGGGAAACAAAGACGCCAAAGGGGGAGAGGGTTTACCCCCAACTAGCACCACCATCCCCCCCACAGATGTTTGGTTGGCCCGGCCCATATGGCCCACAACAGTACCCTGGACCACCACCTTTTCAGAACATACCATTTTTCTACCCGAACCAGAACCAACAACATTTTTTAGGTCTGGGAGGAAGACGAGGAGGACAGGGCAGACGCAACAACAAGCAGGTACAGTGGAGCGATACACAGACAAGCAATACAAGGAGTCAGAGCAAAGAACAATCCCCAGGAACCAACTCGGCCTAGATCTGACAGTGAATCTCACCAATGAAACTTTCACGGATGACGAACTAGCCATTCTGAACAAAGGCCTTGGGTTTGTTGCAACCACCCATATTGACAAGTTTAAAATCAGGTGTGAACTTTGGGAATTTTTCAGAAAAATCAGGATTAAGGCTTTTTTTGAAGGGAAACCCAATATGGACATAGATCCAGGATATACTACATTATGAAAAAAATCTTCGTCTTGTCCTGCCGGAGGTTGTATGCCCCCAGAAGTCTTGGCTTTTGAGGAAGCAGTGGTTAGGGAAATCGAACAACTGGAACCCAACAACACTGTTTTTAATAATTTGAGCACAGGAGAACGAGAAGCTCTTAAGACCCTTAATGAAAGATCAGATATAATAATTAAGCCAGCGGACAAAGGTGGTGCTACGGTGATACGGTGATACAATATCATGAAGATTACAGAGAAGCCTGTCTGAGTTTATTGCGGGATGATAGACACTATGAGAAATTGTAACGTGACCCTACCTCTCGCCTACAGAAAAAAATATCGGAGCTCTCTAAAGGAGCACTAGAGATGGGGTGGATTACAAAGAAGGAAATGGAGTTCCTAAAGACTACAGATCCCAGAACTCCATTGTTCTATACACTACCTAAAATTCACAAGGGACGCAATCCCCCTCCGGGGAGACCGATAGTGTCTGAAATAGGTTCAACCTTGGAACCCTTATCACAGTACACTGATTGGTTTCTACGACCTTTAGTCACTAGAATCAAGTCCTATGTCAAGGACACAAAACATCTCCTTAACATCCTTGCAGAATTGGAATATGATCCCTCACAAGAGACACTTATCTGCTTAGATGTTGAGGCTTTATACACCAGCATCCCCCAGGACGAGAGTCTTCGTGTAATTGAAAGTATATTACAAACACAAGAATGGACCTGGGAAGCACCTATAGAGTGGATTATGACCCTCATGAGAATAGCGCTGATGGAGAATTTCTTTCGGTATGATGACCAGCTCTACCTGCAAAGACACACGGGACGTCAATTGGCAGCACTTTTGCCCCCAGTATTGCATGCCTCTACATGAGCCATTGGGAAGAGGAACACATCTGGGCCAGGAACCCATATTCTGAGAACATCCGGACCTGGCTCCGATATATTGATGACATCCTGGTGGTATGGCATGGCGATCAAGAGAGTATTGAGAATTTTGGGATCTGGATTAATCAACTCAACCCCTTCCTCCATTTTACCATGACCATGGATAGCCACAAAGTGGCCTTTTTGGATGTGAACATCATCGCCAGGGATGGAAGGTTGGAGAGTTCCCTGTACAAAAAACCAACAGATAGGAACAGCCTCCTGAGTTTTAATAGTGCCCATCCGTGATCCATGTGGGAAAATCTCCCCGTCGGGCAATTCCTCAGGATCCGTAGGAATTGTTCCTCTCTGGAGACCTACAAAATAGAGGCAGCACTCATAACAAAAAGACTGGAGGATAGACATTACCCAAAGAGAATAATCAATCGGGTGCAAAAAAGATCTCGTAACACCCCTAGGGCAGTCCTTTTGGAGGATCATCCAAGAAAGGAGACAGACGCTTTAATATGCGTTACCACGTATAATTCCTCCTCTAATTCCATTAAGAAAATTATAAATCAGAAATGGAATATCATGACCTCTAACAAATTGGACTTCGAAAAACCAATGTTCTCCTTAAAAAAAACAGGTATCTTAGGAACTCTCTAGTCCACACAGATGCATCTCATCAGAGACCTGAGAGACAAATGACATTGTGGAATGCCCCTCAGGTAAAAGGCCATTTTCCTTGTGGAACATGTGTTGTCTGCCAATTCACTATTCATACATCCCACATAGATTTGGGTCGCCCACGGCCGTGGGAGCAGCGTATGCATACTAATTGTAATACAGACAACAGTGTATATATATGATTACCTGTCCCTGTGGAGAACGCTATATTGGAATGACCAGAAGGAAGGTCAAAGTTCGGATTAGCGAGCACAGGAGTACCATACGCCGAAAGATCAGTGCCACAAAACTTACCTCTCACTATGTAGAACATCAGCATACAGACCGAGACTTGAGCTGGACAATCATTGAAAGAGTGAAGGGGGATCTTGATCTACCCAGGAGACTGTTGTTGAAAGAACAGAGATGGGTGTATACTCTGAAAACCCATAAACACGGGTTAAATGATTCTATACCGTGGGGCCAGTTGGGGAGGATATGATGCCTCTGCGAGCATTGTAACTATAGCTATCGCATTTGAAGAATTTGAAATATTGCTAAATGCGCTGGCCTGGTATTTCTCTTCACTGTGAAATACATCTTTCTTCCTAGACACAAAGGGGAAGGGAACATCGTCTTGTCAATCAATTCCTTAAGGTGGGAGGACATCATACTTTTACCCATTATTTATCGGAGGTTAAATAATGGATAACAGCACGTAATTTAATATGCCGGTGTACACCTCAGATACGGTATAATACTTGTTTTCAACAGGTGAGCATATGATAACACCACTACCACCGTAGTCTCAAAGTGGGAATTATCACCACCCTTTATTTATAATCCCCTAGATACGGTATAACAATATTTAGCTTTAACAGGCTAGTATGCTATAACACCACTATCTCCCATATCCCTGAAATGGGAATTACCCTCATCCTAATGGGAACAGTTTTTTCCTTGATTTACAATAATGTATAAAAATTCTTTACCTTCAGAAAACCTGTGTGTTAATACAGACGGGTACATGGACTGATTTAAGTTAACAGAGCCAAATTCGCTCGTAAATATATTTTTTATGAGGAGACACATTGCCCATAAATTTGTGGTAGTCTTCACATATATTTAGAGGTGATTGACAACATTTTTTGTTCACACATTATTATTGGAAGAGAACTGTTCACTCTCTACACTGCGGGAAATAAAGTTTGTTTCGGGTGTAATAAATGTCCCGATTGTAGCTTTAAAACTACATTTCCCATGAAGCTTTGGGAGTGTGGTAGTTCCTTGCTTGAGACTACCGGAGATGACATCATACATGAGCGCCGACAGAGGGTAATTGTCAACACCTGTTCGGCGTTCACCGAGCCTCACAACTCCTTTTAAATGACAGCGGTTTCTGCACTTCGATACTCGCGCCATGAGGTGCAGAACCGAGTAGGTCGCAGTGCGGGGTCGGATCTTTGGCGACGTAAGTCTATTTTCGCTTGCCAAATCCAGCGGGCCTAATACAATGATGCAGTCTGTTTTTTCACACTTGTGCCTTTAATTTTAGGGCAATGAGTATGTAATGCATCCTTTATGGTGGTTTGTCTTTTTCTTAGTGTTTGACTATAAGACCACCCCTTTTCTCTGCACTCGTGAGAAGTGTGCAGTTCACCTAAGTCTGGTAAGAGATCTCATCTCCCTTTGGCGTTCAACACACGGGGCGAACCTATGCTCACGACGTAATCTTGTACCATTGATCTGCATGTACTTCTGTGCTAATATGCAGTTTGACTTTTTACTTTTCAACCATTTGGCATCATTACTTATAAATCTCTTATATACACTTTTTATTTTAATATAGACGACGTCTGAAGTTACTCTCACTCACTATATCCGCCATGAGGTTGCTCCTCCATGAGGGATGGAGGAGAATGTATTAAGCGCCTCCTGTAAAATACAGTTCCGTGGATTGACAGCGTTGTTTAATAGCTGCACATAAATTATTGATGCACACTGCGGTAATTCCGTCTAGGCCAACTAAGCACAAATACAAAGAGTAAGAAAAGTTGCGCAAAGCATAAAGTTTATTGTGAGGTTTCAGTTTTTAATCAGTGGTATACGAACAATTGGTGTGTGCTATGTTTTGTCTCCCCTCAGGTTGGACAAACTTAAATGTGAACGCCTCCTCAAGGATAAGTATATCCATACGGCGTTATCTTGCTTTGTTTAAATAATATTTAAATAATGTTTAAACTGATATACTGTTTTGGTAACTCCAGGGAGGGACTTATCATTTGTGCCCTGAAGAAAGCCGTGGACCCATAGGGCCGTTCACTGACTGAAACATGTTGGCATTTATAGGGTCATAGGACCATTGTATCCTGGAATCACCCTTGTTTCTATTTTAACATCCGCCATCTCTCCATATTAAAGGGATACCTGGAGTGTGTGGTGGTTTTTAATCTTTAACCCCCCTGGCCATTTCTCATAAGAGCTCCCTGAAATACGGTTGAGCCCACCCTGGCCTTTAGGAGCCAGGGTGAACCCGATGATGAAGCATGACACTATTAGAATGTGTGAGGGTTACTATACAAAGAGGTGTTGCTCCCAATAGTGGTAGAATCAACTGACAACCCCTCGGACTGAGAACTGTGCCTACACATTATACTTTAGTTCCATTGTTTGGGTTGGACACTTATTGATAGTGGATATTGCATGGGAGGATCTATCCCTTCCCCCTTCCCTTGTGTGGAAGTTCCTCTTTACCCTTGAGGCCTGTGGGCCAGTTTTGTATAGTGGGTGCACTTGCCTGGTCGAAATGGCAGTTTAAAACTGCACTCACAGACACTGCAGTAGCAGGCCTTAGACATGTTTGCAAGGCTACTCATGTGTGTGGCACAATCAGTGCTGCAGGATCACTAATAGCATTTGATTTACAGGCCCTGGGCACACGCAATGCACTATACCAGGGACTTACTAGTAAATCAAATATGCCAATCATACATAAACCAATGACCAATATGCTTTACATAGGGAGCAATTGCACTTTGGCACTGGTAAAGTGCCCAGACTCCCTAAAACAGCAAAAACTAAATGCAGCACACAGTCAAAAACAGGAGGTCAGAAGCAAAAAGACAGGGGAAATCACACCATAAGATGCCATGTCTAACAAGTGTGCCCCCCAGCTTAAAGTGGGGAGAACTATCCCACCTCATGGGAGTTCTCTTCACTAAGGCAGAAGAACTAGGACATACCATCACTGTTGGCCTGTTCTGTTCCAAGGCAGTGTTCCACCATAAAGTCCATTCCCTGTAGGGAGAAGGACCACATCAACAGTTTTAAGTTCTCACCACTTATTTACATTAACCATCTGAGGGGTCTATGGTCTATCTGACCCCGGAAGTGAGTCCCAAACAAGTAGGGTCTTAGCTTTGTCAGTGCCCATACCACGGCAAAAGCTCCCCTTTCAATTGTGCTCCACCTATGTTCCCGGGGAAGTAACCTGCTACTAATGAAGGCTATGGGTAGATCTAGGCCCTCTTCGTTCAGTTGTCAAAGCAGGGCTCCCACACAATGCTCTGAGGCATCACCACAAACTCCTTAGAGAAGTCAGGAGCATTGATCATGGGTGCCTTGAACAAGGCCTCCTTCAGGGTGTCAAAAGCCATCTGGCATGCTTCTATCCAGATCACCTGATGTGGCTACCTCCTTGAAGTCAGCTCTGTCAAGGGCACAACACTAGTATCATACCCCTTGACAAATCTGCGGTAGTACCCAGAAAGGCCTAAAAAGACTTTCACCTCTGTCTTGATCTTGGGGGGTGCCCAAGACAGAATGGTGTCAATCTTGTATTGTAGGCGTGCCACATGGCCACTTGTACACCACAGACCCCTGCCCTATCTGGCACTTGCTGGCGTTGATAGTGAGGCCTGCACTCTGCAGGGCCTTCAACATCTCCTGAAGGTGGTATAAATGGTCCTCCCAACTGGAGCTGAAGACTGAAATGTAGTCAAGGTAGGCAGCAATGAAGTTCTCCAACCCAGTCAGGACCTGATCGACCAACCTCTGGAATGTGGTGGGGGCGTTCCTCAACCCAAAAAGCATGAACCAGAACTTGTAGTGCCCTTCTGGTGTTGAGAATGCTGGCATCTCTTGTGCCCTGTTGGTCAAGGCAATCTGCCAGTACACAGATGCTAAATCAAATGTACTGATTAGCTTGGCAGCTCCCAGCCGATCAATGAGCTCATAAGCTAGAGAGATGAGGTGCATGTCAGTCTTTGTGACGGCATTGAGCCCACGGTAGTCCATGCAGAACTGCAGTTGAGGAGTGACACCGGGCGGGGCAGTCTTTGGAACCAAGACCACTGGGCTGGACCAAGGACTTCTTGAGGGCTCAATCACCCCTAGCGTTAGCATTTTGGAAACCTCTTCCTTAATGCTAGCCTGCACTCAGTCAGTCAACCTGTAAATCTTGTGCTTCACAGGTGGACTATCCCCAATGTCTGTCATGAGTGCACCAATGGGTGACTCCTGGGATGAGTGAAAACATAGTTGCAAACAGTCACTTTGCTTCTCTAGGGTCAGTTTAAGGGAGAGGTAGGTGACGTTACTCTTGCACTTCTTCACCTCAAATGGGCCAGACTACTTGTCTTGTAGAGCGTGAGGGTCTACTGGCTCCATCGCCCACACCTTTTGACCAGGCTGAAACTCAACCAGAGTGGTATTCTGGTCATACCAACATTTCTTGTCCTCCTGGCTAGCTTCTAGGTTCTCCTGAGTGAGTTTCCTGAATCGTGCTGTCTGGTTCCAGAAGGCTGGCATGTAACTGAATACATCCTGGGGTGGCTTCGTAGGAGCTTGCCCCCAGCCTTCCTTCACCAGACTAAGACGACCTCTCACAGCATGCCTACACAGAAGCTCAAAAGGGCTGTAGCCAACCCCCCTTTTGCAGTACCTTCCTGTAATCAAACAGAAGGCCCAGTAAGAGGACTTCCCACTTGCACCTCATGGGTTCCGAAAGGCTCCTAATCATGCCTTTCAGGGCTCAGTTGAAACTTTCAACCAACCCATTACTCTGGGGGTGATAAGGAGTGGTCAATTTGTAGTCACTCCGCACTCCTTTCACATGGCCTTCATGTACAGTGACATGAAGGTGGTACCCCGGTCAGATACTACCTCCTTGCCTTATGGAAACTCATGCAGGAATAGATCCTCATCAGTGCCCGGGCCATGACGGGTGCCATCACAGTCCTCAGAAGAATAGCTTCCCGGTACCGGGTGGCATGGTCCACCAAGAACAGGATGAACAAGCCAAACCCAATAGGAAGGCTCTGAAGCACTAGGGTATCACCAGAACACACACTGCCTCAGGCTCAGCAACTTTTGGCTCACTATATAGGAGACCATTCTCCCAAAAGATCAAGTGAGATCTGGAATCCTTGCCAGCTGCCTGGTCCTCGGCCTAAACCAAATACCCACAAGGGTAGGGCACTCTTTCTGTACTGGGCCGAATTCTTCCCTGGTGGAACCCCCTTCCTGCTGCCAATGGGTCAGCTCAGGCAGGTTCCCCAATTTGGCCACTTCTTCTCCTGTAGGTTCTGCAGCTTCCCCCTCAGTTTCAGCCTCCTCCTGGACTATGGGAATTTCTGGAGTGGGTTTTCCATGCCCCTTGCCCCTCCTCTTCTTGGCAGACACCTGGGTCACTGTTTCAAGCTGCAGGGCCTTCTGATCTCCCTGGGCTGCCATGAACCATGTGGTCATGCATGCTTACTCAGGCAATCCCAACATCTCCAAGTGGGTCTTGTACTCCACCTCTTCCAGGTCGTTTCCCAGCAGATAACTCATAAGCATGGATGGGCTCACAGCTACCCTTAAAGGACCTGAGACCCCCCTCCCACTTGAAGGGAACCTGAGCCACTTTACAAAATCCTTCTCTGTTGTCTTTTGCAACTACTTGGTGAAGCACTCCATGGACCACTTGCTCTTCAGACACCAGGTAACACCTGGCATTAGTCACACTGGCTCCTGTGTCTCTCAGAGCCTCTAGCCTCTGTCCATTAATGGTCGCCCACTGCCTGTATTAATTAGATTTATCAGGCATTAGATTTTATGCACCATCCTACTGTCCACTAGTGAGACATGTGTCACCTCAGCTGGTTCCCCACACCCACCTGGGGCCAACTCCTCCCCAAGCACTACACTTGCCATCCCAGTGACTGCCCACTGGTGAGGTCCTGTGCCCGCTTGGGACACTTGGGACTACCTCTAAAGTGCCCTGTCTGGTTACAGTCAAAGCATGTCAGGGGTTTCTTCCCTCCAGGCTTTCCTGGCGGGAAATAACTCTTCTTCTTCCCAATGGGGGGGACTGGGAATCTTTAGCCTGGGAATTATTTTGGGGCCCTTTGGAGGTCTCAAAATGTTTACTCTTGGTCTCCCCCCTCCTTCTTCTGTTGGGGATCCTGCCTACCTTTGCTGAATCCCCCACAATCAACCTCTTTTGGATCCTGGTGCTGAGCCAGCGGTCCTCCTCCTTAGCACGCATCCCAGGGTCAGTAAGCTTGCTGTCAATCAAGTGCTGGCGCAGCTCGGGAAACAATGACTAGACAAGTGCTCCCATGCAATCAAATTGTACAGCCCCTGATAGTCTGTTACCTCACTCCCCTTCACCCGACCATCCAGAGCTCTGCAGTAGAAATCAACATACTCAACCCAAGTTTGGGAATCCAGTTTAGTACTCTCCCTAAACTTCACCCTGTAGCTGTCTGGGGTGAGACCATATCTTTTGGTTAGGGCTTCTTTTATGGCAGGATACCTCACCTGGTCTTCTTTTTCTAATACAAACAAGGTGTCCCTCCCCTCTACTTAGAAGTATTTCCACAGACCTGCCCCCCAATCTCTCTCAGGGATCCTGTTCATTCTCAATCCCACTTCATAACCCCTAAATAACTGCTCTGTCACCCCCCACAACAAAATCCTTCACCACATCCTTGGGTATAAGTACCTTTCCCTCAGACTGCACTGTAGAAATGCTGCCACCATCTGTGATGGATCTTCTTTTTAAATCTAGCTCCTTCAAGCTCAGCTCTTGAGCTAAAATAATTTTCTCTCCTCTATGGCTAGTGTGTCCTTTTCTGCCTCCTTTGCCAATGTATCCTTTTCTGCTGCTCTGTTGAGTTTGGATCGTTCCAACTGGGGCTCCCTGTTGACCTTTTCCCTCTCCATCTGATGTCTCCTTGCCTCCTGCCTGTCCTCCAGTTCTTCTGGAGACAGACCTCTTGAAGAAACACTAATACTTGCCCTGGAAGGTGCCTTCACCAGATGGATCCTGATTCACAAAATCCTTATGCAGATTATGTTCTTCTACCTCCACATCAACATTCTCATTCTATATAGGCCCACCAGCTTTTCTTGCTGCCAACCAGTCCATCAGCACCTTTTGCAGCTCCTCCTTTCTAGTGAAGCCTTTAAAAGAACACTTAAATTCCCTGCAGATACTTTTAAGTTGAAGTACCATATAGGTATCCAGCTTCTCCTCCTCAAGCACAAAATCTGCAGGTAAAGCTGATGGCTCCCCAGATTCAGACATGATTGTGGATCAAAAGCTCAGGAGTTGCAAAGAAGAGAAAAATATGTGGTTGTGTAATGGTCTGAAATATGGATGTAGTGTATACCAATCACTGTATGCAAAGTACAAGACAAGTCCTATTCTCACCTCTGACCACCAATGTTCGAAATATAGTCTCTAGTTGGCAGTGGTATGCACCCTGTACAAGGAGGGACCCCCACTTTAGTTAGGATAAGGGAGTCATACAGCTAAGATAACCCCTGCTCACCCCACTGATAGCTTGGCACTAGCAGTCAGGCTTATCTCAAAGACAATGTGTAAAGCATTTGTACATACACACACTGTAACACAGTGAAAACACTACAAACATAGTGCACACCAGTTTAGAAAAATAGCCAATATTTATCTGAATAAAACAAGGCTAAAACAACAAAAATCCAACATACACAAGTGAAGATATCACTTTTACTGTAAAAATATAGCTTCTAGAAAACAATAGCTCCGCCCTGGGCTATCTCGATGTCGTGACAGGTACCAATACAATAGTTCGGCACTGACCGTGAGAAGCGTGGTCCGGCAACGAAGTCACACTGACCCTGAGTAACAGTACCTTTAAAACAATGAAAACAAAGATGTTGCAAAGCGTTGGGGAAGTGAGGCATTGCTGGTGCCGGTGCGACATCAGTTCCTTACTGCTGCACAGGGGAGGTGATGTGGAGTTGGTGGCGAGGCGTCGGTTCCTTACAACGGTGCAGCGTCGATGAGTTCGGGAGGTCACCCATATCAGTTATCGACTCCGTGATGATACTGTTGAGGTGCTGGTGTTGACAGGCATGAGGGCTGCGGTGTAAATCAGGGCGATGCATCGTGCTCTTCACAAGCAGTGTCGTTGGCTCTGGTGCAGGCAGCGGCACGGCGTTGGTGCAAAGTGCAATCGTCGGAGAGGTTAGGGCTGGGGTGTGAGTCGGGACTGTGCGTTGTGCACTTCACGAGCGGTGTCCTTGGCTCTAGTGCAGACAGCAGCCTCGATAATGAAGTTGGCATTGATAAGTTGCTGTTGTCTGCAACACCAGGGCTGCAGTGTACGTTGGGGTGGTGTGTCATTCTCTCACGAGCAATGCCCGCAGCTCCGGTGCACACAGCGGCACTGCTGACAGCATCAATGTTGGTTTTCTTGAGTTGCAGCAACAGACACATGATTTCAAGGGCCCTGAAACTGGATTTGGCACCAGTTGGCAATCAGGATTCCCAGCAGAGACGTCCAGGTGCTGTTAGCAAGATGCAGGTGAAGTTTTTGATGGCCCTGAGACTTCTTAACAGGAGGCAAGCATGCACAATCCCTTTGAGAATCTTCAAAGTAGGATACAGAAAGCAAAATCCACTCCTTTCACTCTTAGGACAGAAGCAGCAGGCCAGCACAACAAAGCTATATGCAGAGTGGGGCTTCCTCCTGCAGTATACAGAAGTGTTCTGGTTTTGGGGTGTCAGAGTTTCTATACTTATACCCCTTTCTGCCTTTGAAGTAGGCAAACTTCAAAGGAAAGCCTTTGTAGTGCACAAGACCCTGCCTCTCCTTGACCTGGCTCCAGACACACCACAGGGGGTGGAGACAGCTTTGTGTGAGGACAGGCACAGCCCTATTCAGGTGTCTGTGACAACTCCTCCCACCACTCTAGCTCAGGAAGGCCAATCAGCCTGGTGATGGGCTATCAGGATATGCAAAGCACACCTCAGCTCCCTTTGTGTGACTGTTTAGAGTGAATGCACAAGAGCCCAACTGTCAGCTAACCCAGACATGGATTCTACAGACAGAGGCACAGAATGGTAAAGCAAGAAAATGTCCACTTTCTAAAGGTGGCATTTTGAAACACGCATTTTAAAAACCAACTTTACTTAAAGATGTATTTTTAGATTGTGAGTTCAGAGACCCTAAACTCCAGATCTCTATCAGCTCCCAATGGTAAATTATACTTAACAGATATTTCAAGGCAGTCCCCATGTTACCCTATGGGAGAGATAGTGCTTGCAATAGTGAAAAACGCAATTAGCAGGTTAGGTTAGGTTAAACAAAAGTTTATTGGGACAATTGTCCATAAAACATACTGAAATAATGAAGCAACTGTGCAGTCTAAAAACATCTAGCACCCCATATCCCCCATAGCAGCATATCCTATACAAATCCCTTCTTAAAATTTAGTTTGATAGCTAATATAAAACATGCAATTCCAACTGCCACATTGAAGGAGCACATTTCAGATAACAACTTCAACGCTTCCAGCCTTTGAAATGTTTGGTATTTTCAAAACAAGGGTCTTTAAAACTTAATCTGAGCAGAAATGTAAATAAACACAGTCCACTAATACATGGGGGAGAGAGCATTTTACATTCATGGAGCATGTACAAAATCCATTACAGTCCTGAACAACACTACCCCATTTCTAGGACGAGAAAACTGGATTACACGCCACTCTCACTTTTAAAATGTCATCCCATAATTTGGGATCAGACATCTGGGCCCAATAGGGGAAAACTGTATCCTGGTCAAGAGCATTCAATGAGAAGCTAATGGAAGGTTTCTTCCTCAAACAGGCCATGTCCAGAGAACCGTCAATCTTTCTCCCAGAATCTCTCAGAACTAATTTACTAGGAAAGGGAGACCAGTTTATAGTTAAACCCCATAGGGAATGCATTTTTTCAAAATCTTCTATCCTCTTCCTTACATCCTTTGCCCACCTTCGCTCACTACCACAAATTCCTTCCCCACAGGATTTACACACCTTCCGAGTTTCGTTATTTATAGTTATCTTATTAAAGTATCTCAACCCACAGGAAGGCGACTGCGAGTTCCAGGAAACCAGGTAAATTCTCTTCTTATACCCTGAACCATAGTTCCTGGTGGTAGCGATAGGAGTCTCCTAAGGACTGCACCCTCCATGGGATCCCGATCAGAGGAGGGATCAAGGGCAAGTACCTCTGCACCGTACAACCCCAAAGGGGGCATTTTCCCTTCATAGGTTTTCATTAGGAGTGTAAGGGCCAAACCCCCATAATTCTGATTGAATTTAACCAGGCACCCGGCTTGCAGCATGAACCTCTGCTTAACACTAACCATTTGAATATTCCCATTTTAGATTCCAATAGAAGGACAGCCCTAACTATAAGTAAAATTTCACAACTTCCACCTCTCGGTCATTCAAATACCATTTGAATTTATTCACTTTTTTCCCAAATATCACCACCTTAGTTTCCTCCAGATTAATTTTAAGTGAATTCTGTGTACTATATGTTGCTAAAGAAGCTAATTTTCTCAGTAGTCCAATCGGGGTGTAGTCCAGCAGAACAAAGTCATCTGCATATAGTAAACATGGCATATGCCGATTCCCAACCTTAGGGGAGAAAGAATGCGATAATTCTATGGCTGCTGGAAGGTCTGCCAAAATAAAACTAAATAGCAGGAGAGCTAATACACATCCCTGACGAAGACCATTCTGAATTGGAATTTCTTTTGATAGTCTGCCGGATTTATCCAGCTCTACCTGTGCCCGATTATCCATATGTAGTGCTTGTAGTGTGCTAAAAAGACCACTGGGGAACTTCCAGGTCACAAGTTTCCCCCATAGAAGTCCACTGTCTACTGGATCGAAGGCTGTTTGAAAATCGATGAAACAGCAGCACAGCCTTTGATTTACTTTCAGGCCCTTCCGTATGATGGCCCAGAGAGTGAAACAGTGGTCTGTGGTAGAATGGTCCTCCCGAAAACCTCCTTGCGGAATCGGTATAATCTTCTGCTCATAGGCCCATTCATCCATCGGCGAGAGTAAGATCTTTGAGAATACCTTCACTGATATGTCCAAGAGACTAATTATTCTATAATGTGAAGGTTCCGAACCATTCCCCTATTTCAGGATGGGTTTCACTATTGAGCCCTTCCAGGACCGGGGATAGTTGCCCATTGAAGCTATCCAACAGAACAGGAGGGAAAGCACCCTTGCCCACCAGGCACTATTGGTCTTAATTAGTACTGCTGGGATATTATCAGGACCTGTGGCTCTTGATAGTTTAATTTGTTAAATTATCTCCTCTACTTCTTTCATTGAAAGACAGGTAGGAGGCAACTTCCGAGACGGGATGCAGTTAACACAGATGAACTTGGGGGAGGTACCATATAAACCATCTAAGTATGCTGCCCAGGTATCCTCAGCAATCATACATGTAAGGGTCCCCCCATGGGGACTGGAGAATTAGTTTACCTTCAACCAGAACTCTCGTTGGTCCCCCAATTGTATAACCCTAATCATATTGTCCCACTTATTATGATAAAAAGAGACCTTTTTCTCTTTAACCAGCTGCCTATACAGGCACTTTAGCCTATACAGCTCTTGATCTAAATCACCTGCTGGAGACTGCCTAACTTGTTTGGTCGCCTTTCTCACCTGACTTTTAATTTGCTGACAAGTAATATCAAACCAGCCGTTCCCCTTAGCATGACAAGATGTTGGTGGCACATATTTATTTAGGTTTACACATATACAATCCAGCACATTTGCCAGGATCTCATTAAACCACACAATTCTATCCTCTTGGTTCAAGGAAAAACCCTTACTATTATTGTGAGAAGTTGGCCTGGTATATGCTGTCCACTAATTAAAGTGGGCACCTTGCACCAGTCCAAACAACCCTTATGGTGATTTAAGAGGTCAAAGATAACCTTAGAAAGCTATCCAAGTGGTAGCTGTGGAGAGCAGCCTTCAGGCTTAGTCTTGAAGGAATGTTAAGCAGCTTGTTTCACCAGAATGCAATCTTATTGTATTGGTTAAATGAAAGGAGAGCCAACAGTAGTTATAAGAATATATATTTATTATTATAACACCTTAAATACCTCAAAGTATCTGCTACATGCAGATAAACACAAAGCACACAATACTGTAGCACAGAAACAGACGTAAGTAGCAATAATACACAGTGGGCTCCAGGGGTAGACCAAACCATATACTAAAATAGTGGTATAAGAACCACGACTCGAGTCAAGACGATGTCTAGAGGATGTAGAATCGCTGGGACCCCAAGGAACCACCCAAGGTGAGTAAGTAGGGACCCCATGGAGGATGGGTGCAGTGTGAGAACACGATCGCGTGCTACGTACAATTCAATGGGAGAGTCGCAGTTGCAATTTTAAAGTTTAAGGACCCTTCCCAGCGGATTACGAGGAAACCCTTTGGAACATAGAAGGTCGGAGAGCCACCCCACCCGTGGATACTGAAGTACCAGAGTTACCTATCCCAGGGAAGCCGGGTGCATAGGGCTGAAGTGGCGTCGGAAACCGCTGTTGTTCTCAATGGGAGTCTTCAAAGAAATGTCACTGCTGGAAAGAAGAAAAGTGTCTGGTGGAATCTGCAGGTGGATTTTTGATGGAAGGAACCTGAAAGCAGAGGGGACAGAGTCTGGGTCACTCAGGAGTGACCAGGGGCTCGGTAGACGAATGCCCACCAATGTCGGGTGTGAAAATGGAGACCTTGACTCTACAGCTGCAGGGACTAGAAGATGTCGAGGACAACCAGGAGCCAGATACAAGCTGTCCCACAAAGGATGCTGAGGGGTCAGTGTCCGGCGGGAGCACCAACAAGCCTTGGCAACGGCAACCCACGAAGAAGGTCAAAGAAGGTTACGGTCTATCCCAGCAAGGACCAGAGGACTCACCACAGCAAGGGGAGTCGGGGCAGGCCTGGAGCAACCAGGGGAGCCTAAGAAAATAAGGATTGTCCCTCAAGTGGACCCACAGGCCGAAGGCACAGGAGTTGCGAGGGGACCTCTAGCAGTTTCACAAAGTCACAGCTTGCAGGGCACAGAGTGGGAGGAGGCCAGAGTCCTTCGTATGAAATGTGCACAGAGGTTGGGGCTATTAACAGCCCAATGCACAAAGTTGGGGAAGACTAACAAGCATATGCAATTGCAAAAGTACGCGGTGCACAGGGGTTCGGGTTATGTGGTCCCCACGAGGGATACTGGCCTCAAATGTGGAGAGAGGGCAGCTTAACCTCAAGGAACTTGGGAACCCACCTCCTGCATTGCTGGAGCCTCCTGAGTCCGCAGGAGCTCAGGATCAGCAGACCGGTCAGTTGCGTTACGGTGCCTGCAAAAGCAGGGGAGTGACTCGTTCACCCCAAGGGAGATACTTCAGTTGTCCTTGATGCTCCACAGGTTCTGCACAGAGCCTGTGTGGTGCACTGGCACAGACGATGCTTTGGACAGAGATGGAGACTAAGTCAGGCCCAGTCGACGTCCAGAATGTCCAGCCGGTCGAAGGTCGGTGGTTTCTTGTTCAGAATCTTGTCCACATCGAATCTAGGGTCCTACAGCCAGGTAAGCCCTTTTGTACTCACGGGAGAGGGTTGGACAGATTCAGGGGACCCTCCCAGGGGAGGGTCAGGACAGTGGGGAGGATACTCCCATGTCCTTTGTCCAGTTTCACAACAGAGCAGGAGCCAACAGCTCTCAGAACTGGTTTGAGCTGGACTATGCACAGGGACACCGAATGTGCCCCTCGTGCAGACTTTCAGGCACTTTGGAAGTGCACCCACCCAGTTCCAATACACTAAATCCTGTCTGGGAGGTGGTCGCACCTCCCTGTGACAGGATGCCTATTGTGCTGCCTTCCTCTGCTTGAGCTTGGCTCAGCAGCAGGAGGCAGGAAATGTCTCTGGTCAGCAGCAACCATTTTGTGCTGTCCGGGTCGAGAAGGATGGTACCGGGAAGACCAGGGACCCCACGAAGCTTGCTTCTGAAGGGTGGAATCATACCTCCCACACCGGTTACCGTTGTGGAGTTATGATTCCAAGGTGTTTGATACCAAGCACGACATGTTTTGTTTCAGCCGTTTTCGAGATAGCATTTACCGCGAGGTTATAATGCACCTCTACCTATATTTTATTTTATTTATTTTTATGTTTTATAGAGCGCGAACTTGACCCGTTAGGGTATCAGAGCGCTTTACAGAATCCTAGGGTTGTACAAAAGGCATGGAATCACAAGAGTAAACAATCGATTGGGAGGGGGCGGGGTGCTGGATACATAAGGGATAGAAGGATACATAGGTACAGTTTACATTGCAGTTACTCAAGACAAGGCCCCAGGTTTCTTGGAGGGGTGACTAGGTCATCCGAGGGAGGCAAAAGTCGGCAGTTGATCAGGGTATCTGTGGTGGTTGAAGGTAAAAGTTTAAACGAGGAATTTACCCATAAGGAAGGTTTTGGCCTCCTTTTTGAAGCGTGCCAGAGAGGGGATTCTTCTTATGACGGGTGGGAGAGAGTTCCATATTCTTGGCGCTGCCCCAGCGAAAGCCCGATTGTAAGTTTATTATTTTTTTTATTTATTTTTTTTTTCTCCTAAAACGTGCAGGCTGGAGCAAGAGGTCTCTGGTGGACCGGGAGTTTCTGATTCCTCCGGATACCACAAGTTTCTGTGCAAGGTATGCAGGGGAGTTTGAGTATAAAGCCTTGTGTGTGATGCATGCCAGCTTAAGCTGTATCCTGGCCTCGAGAGGAAGCCAGTTCAGCGCTTTCAGGTGTGGAGAAATGTGATCGAATTTCCTTGTGCCGGTAAGTAGTCTGGCGGCTGCGTTGAGGCAGGCTTTTAAAGGTGCCAGGGAGATCTTGGGTAGACCCGAGAGGGTAGAACAGCCGTATTCCAGTCTGGAGATGACTAGTGCTTGGACTGCCATTTTTAGGTCGGGAGCGTCAAGGAAGGGTTTCAGTTTCCAAAGGTAGCTCAGGTGGAATCTGGCTGATTTGGCCATCGAGTTGATGTGGTCTGGCTGTGTCACAGACAACCCGGGAGAATGGTCTCCGAAGGCTGCAGAGGGGCTCTGCACAAGCAGGGGCACCCACTCACGTAAAACCCAGCACCCTGCCTTCAGGATTGTCAAGGCCTGCTATAGGGGTGACTTATAGGTTTTAAGTGTAGTGACCTATAGATATAGTAAACCTATATCTAACGTAAGTGGTGTATGCACCATCTTAAACAGGCTGCAATGGCAGGCCTGTAGTTCCATTTTGCATGGCCTCTCATGGGTGGCATAATACATGCTTTAGCCCATGGGAGGCCTCTGGGGTACCTATGCCCTGGGTACATGTGTACCGTATACTAGGGACTTATAAGGGTACCCCAGTATCCAATCTGGAGTGTACCTAAGTACATGTCAATACATTCTAGGGAGAAAGCAGATAGACTGGGGTCCTGATTAGCAGGCTCCCAGCCAGACTAGTCAAAAACAGTGTAACATCAAGCAAAAAGTGGGGGTAACCATAAGAAGCAGATCCTACTTTCCTACAAATATCTGTCAATTGATAGGTGGCCAGGAGCAGTAGGTTAGTTGGGTCGAGGCAAATAGTGAGCCTCAGGGGGAACGTAACCCTGAAAAGCAGTACCTTCTCTACTGCAACGGGTTCCTGAAAATATAGGGTAGCTGCCATAGCCCAGTGATCACTTTCCCCATATTTTGCCACTTCAGAATCTAAAAAAAGACCAAACTGCCAGACTGGAGTGAAGATATGGAGTGGAGATATAATCAATCGGGCCCTCCAGAGAACCCTGCTGAAATGTAGCGGCTGCAAGGGTGTCGTGTTTTGTCTTTTCTCCAAGTCACCACTCCTACTAAGACACTCAAACCTGTGAATGTTCCAACTCAGGATTCTCAAACTGGGAGAGGATTCCTCCCTCTATAGCTCACAGGGCCAGCTCTCCCATTCCCATCCGCTAAGGAGCTGCATCAAAGGGCATATTTATTTCCCTGCTCCCAATCTGGGAGCCTCCTCTGTCATTTGTGAATACCACCCTCAGATTGTTAGGGGCCTTACCCCCTTGCCACGCCCTTACATCAATTTGCCGTAACCTTTCTTTGGGGATAGGGTAAAGTCTGCTCCTACTGGCTGGGAACCAGCCCACCATGCATGTTTGAAAAGGGGGAGGGATTTAGATCAGAAACTGAACCAGACACCTTAGAATTCTCTCTGATTGGGCCCCTAACTTCTAAGCCAACCTTGGCTAAGTCCACTTCTATTTTCGCTACCAGTAAAGCGATGCAGGGGGAAATAAAATCCAATTTGGATTGTTCTCTTCCCTGCAACTCCACCTGGAACCCTACTGAAACTATGTCACCCGAGGATATCCCAATGAGCGAAGGAAAATGATGGAATATGCTCAATATTTTTTACTCCAACGCAACCCCACCGTGGATTGCCCTCTCCAAGCTGATGCGTGGAGTATACGATGGAGGCATCGGTCTCCCCGACATAAAAAAATATTACTGGGCAGCGCACATATCGATCGCAAACGATTGGGTGTTTCCTCCCTGGAACGACCCGACCTTTAGGTTGGAATGGCTTTCTATGGGAACTGAGGGATATCAGGCCATACTCTATAGCTCACCTAAGGCCAAAAATGCATTTCCTCAAATGAATACAGTAGCTCAAGTATGGAGAACAGCTACGCCCGTCTTGGGTTGGAGGGGGAAGCTTACTGACATGACCCCACTATGGCATAGCGATTCGCTCTCTCAGGTGCATGATCTCCAGGGTTTTAAAGCATGGATCCCAATAGGGATATCCTCGTTGGGAAATGTGTGGAGGGAGTGCAATATGCTTACTTCGGAAGAGCTACAGATCCAGTATGAATTGGCCACCATTGAAAAATCTAGATATCTCCAGCTCTGACATGCCCTTGGGGCATATATCTCCGGGGGGACCCCCCTTTCGGACTCCTCCCCCCTAGAAGATAGAATCCTAACTGAACCATTAAATAAAAAAACAGTCTCCCTGATCAATAAAAAGATATGGAATAACTCTCCCAATATTCTCACCGCGCTTAGGTCTAAATGGGAGAGAGATATTGGAGATTGTGAGGACGGAGAATGGGAGGAGGTGCTGGGGACCATTCATGAGGTAGCTATACACACAGGGTTCCGACTGATTTTTCCTGCGCATACTACACAACTCTTACTACTCGAGCACGGCACTCAGACTCATGAGACGTGCCCCAACAGACCTCTGTCTTCAGGGTTGTGGGAGTGAAGGGACCTTCTTCCAAACTATATGGGCGTGCCCAGTGAGCCAAGCCTTCTGGACTGAACTACAAAGAATCATGGGGGGAAGTTACTACAGAACTCCCCCCAAAAACAGCAAAGAAATGCATTTTATATATCTGGGGAGAGGAGCCGCCACCAAAATACGTCAAGATCTGGCTATCATTGAGCCTTATAGTAGCTAAGCGGAATATTGCACGACTATGGGGAGCGGCTACGACTCAAACAGTGTGGGAGCGGGACTTAGACTGGTGTATGTTAAATGAGAAGCCGATATATCAAGGGAGGGGCTGCCCACCCATATGAGAGAAGATCTGGGTGGGATGGCGTGCCTATAGGGGCTTAGATATGGGACCCACCCCATTACAAGAAGATCGAGAGCTGGACACACTAATTGCCTGGATACAATGCCGCAACAAATTTGTTTCTGCTAACTCTTACTCAGATCACTCTACCCCTTATGTGCTTTCTAAAAGATCCTTCTTTCCAATTGATGAGACCTGTATCACTGCCTTGAGATCTCCTATGCTGCTCAATGTTATGTTCATTTATGTTTCACTCCTTTGCTTAAAAATCAATAAAAAAGGTTTAAAAATTATATATAATTTTGACTGGTTTAGGGGACGTAATCTTTGAGCTTTTTTTTTGTCCTCAGCGGATTACGTCAAACAACAAGACATAAGAACCAGGATCAAGAATTGGTGGATATCTGCAGTAACAATAGTTTCATTAAGTACTCTTTTAGGTCCTGAAGGATTAATGTCCTTTCCTCTGATTGTGGCTAGTGTGGCTTTACATGTGGCTACACCAACCTTTATTGGTCGGTTGGTCCTAACTGGCCGGCTAGTACCATGTGTTTCCACCACAGCCTGAGCGCTGGTATCTAGGTCTAATGATGTACCACTATAGGTTGGGTGGGGTCTGAGGACCTGGTCTAACCTGGAACCCTTTTGATGTGAGAGCACTGTCTTTACCTTCGATCTTAGACTCTTTCCTCCCTTTGGCTCTAAAGAACCTACTACTTTTTTACGCTTTTTTCCGCTGGGAGAGGTAATAGCTTGAGGAAAACTTAGGGGGGCCAATAATATGTTGCCTTTTTTCTACTAACATTGGGCATTTTGAGATGTATACAGGGCATTTAAGGTTTGGCAGAGCTCCTCCTTCATTTGAAGTGCTTAGCCTTTGACCCAAGACTACCTCTGAGTGAAGTACCTTGGGTACCATCCCCACCCCTGTTACCAACATGCCCTTGTTAGAATTACATAGATCAGTCAGAAAATCTTTCAAATGTTTAGATTGTACCGCTTGATTTGAACTAACAGTCACTAGAGTCTCTAAAATACCCTGTAGCGTGTTTTGCATAAGCAACATGACATCCAACAAAGATGATAAACCTGACAGCTGAATGTCAATAGACCCTCCCAGAGAGTCTTGAGTTACATTGTGCACCAGGGGCAGAAAGTCCTTCTGAGACTGTGAATTGCTCTGGTCCCGCAAAGCCCAATTATGTACGGACCAGCGTTGTCAGTGAGATATTACGACAAGGTGAAGATGAAAGTCTGGGGCCCCTATCCTGAGTAGCCGGTAGGGAGACATCCTGAATATTCTCTGTCTGGCCATATTTGTCTGCAGGAGCGGACCCCTATTCTTCTAGAACTTGGGTTACAGGAGGCTGACTGACCACACTTGATGAGGAAGGAGAACTGATGTTAAAATGTTTGTTGACAAATTTTCATATAGACGTAACTAAAGGTGAGTGCGAGCTTTTTCATTAGATGCTGATGGACCTTCTAAGCTATAGGAGATCGAATCAATCGGGTCCTTTGATTTTTTTTCCCTTCCGCCTTCCTCCTCTTCCATGTCCTCTCATGTTCTTTTCCTTTGGACACACCGAGCAAAGCCCTCTTATGGCGCAGTACAGGCAGTGAGACAGGATTCATGGTAGGTCCAGAGGTACCAAAATGGTCATAGGGGGACCACAACAGACAATGAAGCTGAACAAAAAATGAAAAAATCACTTACCTCCTCCTTTGTCTCTCCACCAAACATCCAATTCTGCAGCCACCACCGCACCTTGCTCTACCTAGCGCCTCGTTAAAAGTTTTTAATTGGCTTTTTATTGGAGTCCAGCATTGTCATGTAGTTCCGATATTACCCATACAGGACCTGCGCGTTTGGATAACATAAACTGTGGGCTTGGTGGCAGACTGACTCTGAACACCCCCACCGAAAATGTTAGCCTGTTTGCAAAAGCTAGCTCACAGTGCCACTAGTGTCTCCTCTTATCGGGGAGAGAATAGTTTCTGGCAACCTTAGAACATGACAACCCTGATCCCTCAAGATCGTGGAAACAATGTACTACTTTTCGCTCAGTCACTCGTGCTCACTTATCTCGTCTCAGAGATACACAGAATACACAGAATAAACAGCCTTGGCGTTTCAATAAAAGGTTTATTGAACAGTTGTTATTGTTGTGTAGAATATATGAGCTGCAACAACCATTAGACAGTAGCAGAGATATACGATTAGCAGTACTATGAATATAAATGGATAGTACAGTTCTACCATCTTGCAATAAGCATGAATAAATACATGAATATAAAATGCAGTGATAAAAGAAAATGCGTACTCCTACGATGCCTATCTAGATGTACCTCACAGGGGAACCCTACTCACTATGGAACCAGGGTAATTATGCAGCAAAAACAACTGTTCCTGTGGAATGATATAGCTAATATTTGGATTAAAAAAGCACAATCGCAATATAGAAGGTTTGGAGAATGTCAGAGGGCGAAGGAACTACAAACACAGATAATTCAAAACAAAACTTAATTTTATCTTTCAAAACAAAGTAATCCATAAATTGTACCATTTACATTTGAAAATAACATTTGTGCATAATGTCCCAAGTGAGGTGGGAACCCAAAACCTAAGTGAGAAAAGTGACATCTATATACATGGTTTCCACAGTATAAAAGAGTCGACCATTGTTCTGTAACTCCAATGTAGACAGCGGCTGTATACAATGACACGCGCTGGATCATGGTTCGCTCTTTATGTGTGTCGACGATGTTTCAACCCTTCAGTTAATACAGGGTCTCTTCAGGACATATGATGTAGGGACATCTGAGTATACAATTGCGCAGCCTTGTGAAGGGTTGTGCCACACGTGAGGAAAGAGAATAAAGAAAGAAACTCACTTGAGGACCCGTCCGGGTACTCAATGTAAGTGAGGCTGGCAATAAATGGGTACAGTTCGGCCCAGATGGCTCTTGTTAATGGACATGCTACGGCCATAGCGGTCTCACGATTCCCTTTGTTTGTACTGTATCCGTGAGGATGCACTGAATGTGATGGCAGCAGGAACAACGATGATTCAATATGTGCGGGACAATGCTCCGTGTATGTGTGCCAAAACGGTTAGATGCCGCTCGGTGTCCGGGTACAATGTAGATGTACCTAGCATGTGAGTAGGTGTGAAGCCAAGAATCCCTCTAGGATTTAATCGAACCCCATTACCTGAAGTGAGAATGTAGGAGCCCTTCTTGGTCTCGAGCTGGACACCCCGTGAGGGATGTTCAGACCACTGTCAGCTGGAGCGTCTGCATGCAGGATCCTCAGCGTCTCTGGTCAGTGTGTCGGCCTGGAAGTCTTGGTTCCCTCTGTCTAACACTAGCAAGAGGGCTTTATTTATACAGAAAGTATCTTGGGCTCCTTTGTCCCTTGTCGCTTGTATTAGCCCTTGTTGGATTTGAGGATGACGTATGGGATGAACCGTGTACGTAGATGTGGGGAGGAAGGTGGTGTAGCCCCAGCCTGGTTTCTAAGAACCCTTATGAATATCCATTCATACTGTGTGAGGCTATTGATGGAGTTATAGGACTCTATTGTTCAGGAGACACCCTCCTTCTGCACCCAGGACTTGAACGAGGAAAAAGGTTCAATCCTAAAAAGGCTTGTTACAGTGTAGTGTAGGGGACGTAATGTAGGTGAAGGATTATGATGTTCCCTGGGCCAATATTAGGGTACCTATATAAAACATAACAGCATAGTAAAAGGCAGCACACTTCATTAAAACAACATAAAGTGCACCACTTCCAGATAGAGTATCCAGGTTGAGTTACCAAGCTGAATTTCTGGGCTAGTGGAACAGTGGAGCTGGGGAGGTTGAAGTGGGGGTAGTCATGCATAGGAGACACAAAACTTCATAAAGGGCCTGGAATAAAGACTTAGGAGGTGCTAGACCCCCCCACCACCCTATCACACATCCAAACCCCCTGGCTCGCTGAGGGGGTTAGAACACAATCGTGAAGGGATAATGTGCCATCCCCGGGTTAATCAGCCCACAGGCTATATGGCCCCTATTAGGAAATTGTGCTCCGTACTAGTGTCTCCCCCAGGATTCTCCTCTTCTGCACGTCCCTTTTATGGAGTCGCGCATTGTCTCATCCACATTTAGCACTAGAAAGCTCCCGTCGATGTCCTTTCTGCGGTTCCTATGCCCTAATGTGGGGTCCCGATGCAGCCTTCGACCTCCGGTGCACTGGAACAATTCAAGCGACGCTTCTGCAAAGAAACCGGAAGCAAAGAAGTTTGCGGGCACAAGCACGGCTGAGGTGGCAAAGACCAAAGGAGCAGGAGCAGTTCACAACCTTCACAGGAGCGGTATTTCAGTATAGCAGTATTTCACTATTAGGACATCTAAAACACAACAGTAGATGTCCTACCTTTCAAATACATTGGACCCTGCCCATGGGGCTACCTTGGGCCTACCTTAGGGGTGTCTTAAATGTAATAAGAGGGACGGCTTGTTGCCATGTCGAAATGACAGTTAAAAACTGCACTCGCAGACACTGCTATGGCAGGTCTAAGACATGTTTGCAGGGCTACTCATGTGGGTTGCACAATCAATGCTTCAGGACCACTAGCAGCATTTGATTTACAGATCCTGGGCACACGCAATGCACTATACTAGGGACTTACTAGTAAATCAAATATGCCAATCATGGATAAACCAATGACTAATACACTTTATTCAGGGAGCACTTGCACTTTAGCACTGGTCAACAGTGGTAAAGTGTCCAGAGTCCTAAACCAGCAAAAACGAAATGCAGCACACAGTCAAAAACAGGAGGTCAGACGCAGAAAGACAGGTGAACTCATGCCAAAAGATGCAAGGTCTAAAATATTTGTTCCTATGGACAGTGGTTTACCATGCAGGCCTGAAAACATCCGTTTGCAAACTGTGCCAAGTAGGCATGTTTTTATGCATGTTTTACAAAAGGTATAAAAATAGGCAGCGATGCACATGAATTCCGTTCTACTCATTTTATGTTATCTCCACGTTGAAGAAAAGAAAATGTTTGAACAGGTTAATTGCCCTAGCAAAATGCTAGGGGTAGCGGTATCTACAAAAGTCGAGCAAGTATCATTTGCACTAGGCGCTAATACTAACACAGGAATAACTATCAATCCTGCACCATTTTAGCACCATTGCATGGGTGTGAATAACCATGACGAGCTATTAATTTAACAAACACAGAAACAAATGCATTCTTTACCTTACACAATATTCAGAGCTCTAACTTAAAAAGCCAGAAAAGAAAGTAATAACAACTGAAATTAAGGGTTCTAATTCGCTAAAACGCATTTCACGTTAATTGTTGAAAAGCTGGGGGAATGTTACCGCACCACGCTTCATCTCCTGAAAAAATATGCATATTTTAGCTGTTCACTCTATAGAAGTTTCTGCTCAGACGGAAATGTTTTATCAAAACATGCTTCAACCTTGCTTCTCCCAGAGATACCTTCAGCTCTGTAGTACTTGCCTGGGATTGCCCTATTGAACATACAGAATTTAGCAAGCAGTAATGATTAGCCTGGAGCTGCTCCACCCCTGTTTCTCCTCTTGTTCAGCTTCAAAGAAAAGTAGATGCAGTGATGCTCCCCGAGGCTTTGGCAATGTGTATTCAGCCAGGGTCAATTGCCTACGGGGATGTGTGAGCACCATTTAAATGCTGCTGCATTCCATCCTGCAGACATGCAGATTTACAATCCAGAAAGCACTCTCAGGGAACATAAAAACTAATATTCATCTAAAGCACACTACCAACCATAGGAAAAGATGCGGAGGCTCTCAGAGAATTACAGGGTATAAAAAATAAGCTAGTAACTAAGGGGCATATTACCAAGGATTTGCGATGATTATCGCAAAGCGCGCTTAGCGCTGTTTTTTTTTATCGCCGGCTATCGCTGGATTTCATCGCGGAGATAACGTGTTATTATCAACGCTTATCTCCAAGGCGATAAAAAATCCAGCGATAGCGGCAAAACCCAGCAATAGCGCGAGAAATCCAGCGATAAATTCACTGCGCTAATGAAAAGCTCGCTAATAGGCAGGTGAGGACTTAACCATCTTGTCAATGGGAGGTGGATTGTAAGGTTAAGTCAAGTTTTTAGCAGGTGTTAAATTCCAGCGATAATCGCAGTTAGCGCGAGTTTTTTTTATCGCTTTGCGGGCATTTCTAATAGGGGGAAGTTGTGTTTGCGACTGTTTGCAGTTGCTTTTAGTTGGGAACGCCTACTTTGCATGTCATTAGCGATAATTATCGCTGAAATGCAAAGCGGCACCAAAACGGTCGCTTTCGCCATAAAGCTGTCGCTAACAGCTGTTAGCGACAGCTTGCTAATAGGGCGATAGAAATATCGCCACTTTAGTGGCAAAAAGTGCCGCTAAAGCGGCGATACCGCCCTTGCTAATATGCCCCTATGTTTATAAATGTTAGTATAGTGAAAAACTGTCGATAACCAATTAACAGTGAATTTCAGACATCACATGCAAATACATCAAGTGAATGCGATTGTGTTGTTGAAATAGCCAGTGTCTCGCTCTACACTTAGCCCTCATATTGAGAATCACAGTAAATTTGCAGTAACATCAAAATCAGTAATTGTATCACCACACATAAGAATCACTATTTCTGCAAATCTATCTTTTAGTCGGCAACAACTTACCAAAACGTGTTCCCTCAAGTTTTCTGCATTTAGAGGTTCAGAATTACCACCAGCTTTTTACTGGTAGTATAGGGCACGGAAATCCACTCATGTATTATGGTATTATCACATAAAAATGCAAATTAATATATTAGTATTACCACAATATTTTAAGTAAAATAAATGTCAACAGTGTGGAAATACTCTTGCCACCCATTTAGCACGACTCCTATAACTTTCCCTGTAGTTTTTATTTTTTTCAGGGGGTATTTGAAGGCTACATTGCTGATGACTATTCATTAGCCCTATCAACTTTTGGCAAAATGAAAAAATTATACTATAAGAAGCAAAAACTTTGTGAATGTTAGAAAACATTAAAAATGTATTACAGCCTGCAAGAACAGTGTCATATTTTGCAGAATAGAGAAAATATTATGTTATAAAGTGCGTCAATATACAGATTTTACTAATGTTTTTTTAGCACATCATAAGAGTACCCCTGACTTTTTAAGAAGCACTACACTTAAATCAAACAAAAACGTACCCCCAATGTAAGATGTATTTGTTGAAATTATGGAACAATTTGAACATTTCTGCATTCTAAGTCACTGAGAAATACTCCTCACACACGTTCAATAGCGTTATATCTTCTTAGTTATTAATTCACATATATATAGTATTGTATTGGTGATATTATGTAACCTTGTGATGGTTCAACTGCTCCTTAGCAACCACCATGCTTCCATTCTTGAATATGGAATTATATGAGGAGGAGGCTTCGTGAGGAGAGTTGCTGAGGACCTGGCCAGATCAGGGGTCTTATGCACTGGCTGAATAAACTACTTTGAGAAATACATCCTGACCATCTACTTCTTAAAATTGGCGATGAGGGTGGGATCTCACCAATGAGGAATTCAGGATTATTACTGGAAAATATGGAAAGTGTGTTCATTTCGGCCAAAGAGAGAGACTACGACCCCTAATGATTGTATTTTGCCACTGAATATCGCATGGAAAAAAATTTGTTGTGAAACCTGGATATCAAGCTGATTGAAGAGCAAGAAAACGGCAGAAACAAAGAATGCAGCACAGGATTACCCATGGCTTACTGTTGAAAAGGTGCGAGCGTTAAACGAGCCATAGCAGCGTGAGCAGCTGATCAGCTTACTGGACTCCGTGGCTACGGTCAGGAACGCTGACCAGAGCGTGCTGTGCAGATCTCATGCGTTGTCGAGGGCGACGTTTGAAAAGCACACCAGGAGGGGGAGGTGTAGCAGACGCAGGCCCACCTTGACGAGCGGTGACGCAGTATGCATTGCCTGCCGCACAGCAATTTGGCAGCAGCAAGCAATTACGCGTCTACGTGCCGCCATATTGGGAACATGGAAGTATGGAGCAAACATCTGTCATATACGGAAACATATGTACAGCAAGTTAAAGCAGTATGCTGGCGTAAATATGAAGAAGGGTAAGTGTGACACTGCACAACGAGGAACCAAGAAGTGGTGATAGGCACACCATATTCCAGCCTATCAACAGCGATAGGCACGCTTCATCGAAAGTAAAGTACTGTGGTACAATTGTTTCTGGAAAGTAACTATTGAACTATAAAAAAGAACTTTGGCTGATAGTGTGTATAAAGGAAAAAAAAATCATGTCATTTTTCAAGGGTGTGCAGAATGGGGGATATGTTTCCAAGAAAGAAAACAGTCAGTCTAATAGAGAATGCAGACTTAAGAAAAGACAGAAATACCAATTCAAGTGATAAGGAGGATATAGAGGTGTTGATGATGAATGAGGGACAGAATCAGGGAAATCAACAGGAAGAAATCACTGTATTAAAATGTGATGAATATCGTCCGCTGAAATGTACCATAGTTATTAATGGTAAGGAGGTACAAGTATGGGCAGATTCGTTCTCACTGTGTACTATAAAAAATAAAGTCCTCTGTCAGGGTTTGGGATTGTGTGAGTTAGAAACAACTGATATAATACCAGAGGGATACTGTGGCAATAGATTACCTGTGTTGGGATGTTTTACCGCACGTCTTAAATTTTAGGATAGAACAGCGGAAGGTAAAGTGTATGTTGTAGAGAAAGGTAAAGCTCTCCTGGGATGGAAGGAACAACATAGTTTAGGAATAATATTGGATCCCAATCACCCTTTGCAGGTTCTATTGACAGAATCACAACCCATGGAAGAATGGGTAACTACATTTCCCAAATTGTTCAACACCAAGTTGGGATGTCTAAAGAAATGTCAACACCGCATAATTCTGAAAAAAGGTGCAGTACCCAAAGTACGTATAGTTCTAAACGTCTGTT
This sequence comes from Calotriton arnoldi, assembly GCA_963921515.1. Classification (NCBI taxonomy): domain Eukaryota; kingdom Metazoa; phylum Chordata; class Amphibia; order Caudata; family Salamandridae; genus Calotriton; species Calotriton arnoldi. The sequence goes on from CAWUFW010010559.1 coordinate 112,626, forward strand.
GTCATTAAGGGAGTTATTAAAAGAATAATTTCACAGGCTGTGCATTGAGGGAGTGATAGAACCCATTGAAGCTTCAGAATGGCTTAGTCCCATAGTGATCACAAGGAAACCCAACGGAAAAATCTGCATGTGTGTGGACTTGAGGGATGTAAATGAATGCATTTGGATCGATCGGCATCCTTTGCCCCGCATAAACGAAATGCTAGCAACCGTATCTGGTGGTAAGTGTTCACCACATTATATCTGTCAAGTGCATACCAACAGGTAACATTACACAAGGAATCCAGGCATTTGACGTCATTCATTACACCTGAAGGAGCTTATCAATTTATTCGTATGCCTTTTGGTTTAGCATCGGCCTCCGCCGTTTTCCAGAGGGTCATGCAAGAAGGGCTAAAGGACACATCAAATGTATTAGTTTTCCAAGATGATGTGTTGGTGTGGTGAAAGAACAAGAACCAGCATAATGAGAATTTGAAAGTAGTTCTGAGTAGACTGGATAAGGCAGGACTCACAATTAGTCTTCCTAAAAGCACATTTTGTAAAACTGAAGTGGAATATTTGGGACATACATTAACAAGTGAAGGTATCAAACCCAAGCATAGCCTGATAGGGGAAATTGAGAAAGCACCATCTCCGTAGGTCAAGGACCAACTCAGATTTTTCTTAGGTCTTGCAGAATATTATGCAAAGTTTGTACATCATTTTGCTGAAAGAGTGCATGTCCTGTTGGAGTTCATGAAAAAGAATGTTAAATTTGTGTGGTCTGATAAATGCCAGTAAGCTTTTGAGATTATAAAATAGGATATTGCAAAAGCAGTAATGCTCAACCTTTTGATCAAAAGGATAAAACAATTGTGGTCACAGACGCCAGTGGGTATGGGTTCTGGTGCAGTATTAATGCAAGAGCATGAAGGGAAAGAAAGGGTGGTGGCATTTGCGTAACGCAACCTTTAAAGGAGCAGAGAGTACGTATTCTGCAGTTGAAAAAGAAGCCTTGGCATGTTGGTGGGGAGTACAACACTTCCGTATTTATGTATGGGGTACTCACTTTGAACTACGCACAGATCACAAGCAATTAGTAGATCTATTTTCCACGACAGGTGTGGGTAGAGCAACTCCGATGATAGCAAAGTGGTTGCATCACATGCAAGAATCTATTTTTACTGTGAATATGTTCCAGGAGCAAGAAACCTGAATGCGGACTGCATGTCTAGGTTGCCATTAGTGGGTGAAGAAATGGGTGAAGAAAATGAAGAATGGGCAGTCGGTAAACTATCTGGGGAATACAATGCCATTGAAAAAACAGAGTGAATGAAGGCGATAGAATCAGATGCTGTTCTAGAGAAGTTAAAATGGAGATTACCAAAAACACTAGGTTGGAAAGGATATGATTTATTGTTAGATTACAAGAATGTTTGGGAAGAATTATCGGTATGTGAGGGTGTTGTAAAGCGAAGTGATAAATTGGTATTGCCAGGTAGTTTACGTGACAGGCTTTTGACCATATTACATGAAGGTCATGGAGGTATATCGACCATGAAAAGGAAAGTTAGAATGGATTTTTGGTGGCCAGGGATGGATAAGTATATTGAAAGGTTCGTCAGGGACTGAATTCCTTGCATGTGTAGTGATCAGTCACATATTTTTCAAGACAGAACCATAAGTCCCATGAAATTTCCTAATGGTGTATGGGGAAAATGTGGCAATGGACAATTGTGGTCCTTTTGATTGTTTAGGAGTGAATGAAAAGTATGCAATGGTATAAATGGATTATCATTCCAAATGGCCCGGGGTGGCATTTGTTAAAGAGGTCAAATCCAAGAATCTCATTAATTTCTGTGAACATTTTTTGCAGGTAAGGCTGTCCAGTGGAAATTCTTACCAAAAATGGGCTTCAATTCATATCCAAAGAATTTAATGATTTTTTGGAGAAATGGGCATCAAGCACTATATAACAACAGTTTATCATTCAAGGGGCAATGGTCTGATAGAACGCTTTAACCGTGTGTTGGGTGAATTTATTCAATTGGCTTTGGCAAGCAATTTGAATTGGAAAAAACAAGTCAAAAGCATGTTATGGAGTTATCGCACTGCTCCCCATTCAGCTACGGGAGTGACTCCATTCAGTCTGATGAGAGGCAGAGTACCAATGTCAGTAGCTGTACCGGCATGGATGGGTAGGAGTGGTCGGAAAATAATAAAAAATTCAGAGATAAAGTGGAGAAGTATCAGGAACAGTATAAACAAAGACACAAAAAGAAAGTAAGAAATAAAGGTGTGGTATATGAGAAAGGCATGTTAGTAAGAGTATGTCCAGGGAACCCAGTCAGAAAAGGGAACTCAACATTTCTTTGTCCTTTGATGGTGGAATTCCAGAAGGGTGGTTGTCTGCGGTGAAACTGCAGAAAGAGAGTGGATGAGCAAAGATACAACACCAGGGGAAAATAATTTGGAGAATGGGAATGATGGTAAAGAGCTGGGTGTTCTGAAAATATATAAACCTGTGTGGCAGAAGGATTATGTATGTTCATAGTGTATACATTTATTGTACATTTAGATGCAGTCTTTGTATAAGGATGTGTTATATCTTCGGTATTAATTCACATATATGTAATATTGTATTGGTTATGTTATGTAACCTTGTGATGGTTCAGCTGCTCCTTAGCAACCACCATGCTTCCATTCTGGAATATGGAATTATATGAGGAGGAGGCTTGGTGAGGAGAGTGTTGAGGACCTGGCCAGATCAGGGGTGCACTGGCTGAATAAACTTATTAGAGAAATACATCCTGACCATTCACTTCTAAATAAATTGTGACTTAAGTATTCTTTAGTTCTAACTGGTTACCATGTCTCTGAAGCTCTGTGTGATTACTGTCCCTCTTTTCCTTCCTTGCACTAAGCATCAACATGATGCAGAAATTCATAAAAATGTCTTAAATTTCTCACTGATGGAAAGGATCAACTACCTAAATGACTGGAACTCTTAACTACATGTGTAAATAATTACAAAACTACAGGCCTACCACCATAGCCTGTCTGTGCAGTTTTAAATCTGTTGATTTAACCAATCAAAATGACCCCTTCTTACAGGTCTCTCTTTTTTAAATATAAATAAGTCAACCCTAAGTAGGCCCATAAGGTAGATTTTAAGGTATTTAACAGTAGGACATGTAGAAGTTTAATGTTAAACGTGTTCTTAAAATGAGAAATACCCAAAACACATTTTCACCGTAGCCAGGTTAGCTGGCATACAATATTAAATGTAATAATGTTATCTATAGCTGTTACAAAAGTAATTCTTTGATTTTTAAAAAAAATATTTATTACAAACCTAATTCACTGGGGCATCAGATTTGTAATAAATATTTTGAAAAAGGTACTTTTAGAAAGATAACTTTTCCCTGTTTAAATCCTCTATCGGCCTGGTAGCTGGATAGTACGCTTGATGAGGTGTGAACTTGCTCCCAGAGCTGACGCGGAGGCCATGGGTGTGGGGAGGTGTTCTGTTCCTCTGGCAAGATGACTATCTGGAATGTGCTGAATTAACTCAGAGGCCTGTTCTCTCATAGTTACATTTAAGCTGACACCTGGGGATGGCCCTCCTTTGTTCCCCAGACAGACAGGCTCCAATCCCAGTGGGAACAGAGCTCCACCCATAATGGTTTAAAGTGACAACAAGGGATGGTTAGGTCATTTTCCTGGCCAAACCTCTGGGATAGGCACACAGGCTTTGCACAGTGGGAAAAGGGTTCTGCAATTATTGACAGTAAGAAACCAGCTCTGTGGGATATTTGCAGTAGGGCACTCATGAAGAGCTGCAAAAGTGGGTAGCGTTTGCCCTGGAACTTTTTCCCCAATTGGTTGGGAGAGGTCAGGAGTAGCCCCCACCTACAGATTATTGCAGGCATAAATGTGGCACAACTGGACACTCTCTGCAAAACCTTACTGGACCTGTTGAAGACAGAATAACTGCACCAGCTGTTCAGACATGTGAGGTGACCTGCCATGCTGGATATGCTCCCATTTGTATCCAGGATTAAGAATCCAAATTCAGTTGACTGACCTTCTTTTAAGCTACAGGGACACCAAAAGCTGTTAGATGCCCTTTCCCTGAGGAGCCCATCTGACCAGTTCCAACTGGACCTGCTCTAATCCCTGCTGAAGGCCTCTGCTGGAGTGAGTCTTGACCCCCAAGTGCAGTCCCTGAGTTCCTGGGATTCTTGGATGTGTCTAAGTGTACTCCTCCTAGCATTCAGAAAAAACAGAGACTTTTTGGCTCCAAAGACAATTGTAAGACTGGGACAAACCTGCCAAGTCAATCCAATGAAAGTGTGTTGCAGCTGAACCAAAAATTCTGGTTGCTCCGTCTTGGAGCTTTTACATAGCAGCAAATCAGTTTCAGTGGGACGTTGCAGAGAGGGTATCCAACCTTGTGGAGCCCTGTGTGGATACAGCTTACAGCCTGGCACTGCTGAAGGAATCCAAACTCCAAAAAAGTGACTACCTCTAAGCTTTCCCACCAAAAGTCAACAGCTTCCCCAGGGCCTCGTCCAATGGCCATTCAGTTTCATAGAGCCCTTCTGGGCCACAGCTTGCTGTCTTGCCCAAATGAGCATTTTTTACTTTAATTCCAGAAACTATGACTGAATGTAAAACGTCTGACATGGACAAACCTGATTTCTGTATCTGACCCCTGCTCTATCATAGTCGGTATTTAATTGTGCTGAGGTATCGGTCAAATACAACCAGATGACCATTGCTGGCACTTTATGCTTTTTCATTCTATATAATTCAAAGCTTTAAAACCTCATATCTTTAGTTCTCCTTATTGTATTTTTGTTGTTTTGGTGTCATTTTGTTCATCCAAATAATCTCTATTTTCACAAACTGGAGTGGGATTTTTATTTTGTTGTATTTTTGATTTTGTCACTGTTTTGGTACTGCTAAATGCTTCACACATTGTCTTAAGTAAGGCCTGTCTGCTCTGTGCCATAGCTACCAGGGGTTGAGCTTAGGTTTAAATTACTGAAACCTTTACTGTACCTAAGAAGAATAGTGGCATTATTACTTGTGGTGGAGGTTGCAAATTCATCCTGTGCCCTGGCCACCCCCATTTTTTGCTGACTGTTACTGGTAGTAACTGACTCCGACTGTCCCTGGGCTCTGCCTAACCAGGCCCAGGGGCAGTGCTATGCTGAAAATACACTTAGAATACAGTGAAAACACCTACATACACTAGGGTACACTATCGGTTAGGGTACCCCTATGATTGGCATGACCTCCCTTATAAGGCGCTTGTACATAATAGGGCAGGGGGATTAAAACTACCTTCAAGTCCCTAGGATATTATAGGGCAGGGCAGTTTAGAGGCCAGCAGCCCTTTCTGCACATGCCTGTGTGCACTGCTGAGGCCTGAGGTCAGTTTAAAACCAGCCCTGTGTTGCAGGACTACTTTTAAAATACAAATTGTGCCCGAATTTGGTGTTTCGGGCACTTAAACTTAATAAACTGCAATATTGTGGCATATTCGGTACCCCTACGGTCTCCCCTAGGTGTCCCAGGGGTTGGGGGTCAGGTACTTATAATGAGGACCCTTATAAAATAGGTTTTTATATGCCCTGGGGATAGTGAAATTACACATTTCACTTCCCTCATTGTAGTAAAGTGCTTCCCAAAATCAACTTTTGTGCTAGGAGCACTGTGGAGTGAAGATATACCATATATTTACATGTTCAGAACCCCTCAAGTCTCCCCTAGGTGTTCCAGGGGTGGGGGGTCCAGTAGATATAGGTAGGGTCCTTATAAAATATGTTTTATAAGCCCCGGTGTTGTAGAAATTGCCCAGTTCATTTCCCCCATTGTAGATCCCCAGCCACATAGATTAGCATGGCATTCAGTTATTAATTACTAACAAACGCTATGCTTTGCAGAAAAATATCATCCAAGGACTTAGGAGAATGGAATTGATAAATCCAACAACATGCTGTTGTGGAATTTATCCTAAAATGTACAGAAAACGAGTCATAAGACTCTTTTGTCTATAAACCAAAATTCAGCCTTCTAGTGGTCTGCTCTGATTGGTCAGAGTTAAGTGGGTGGGGTCGTAAACCATGATCTTCAAAGAAGTAGGGGAGAGGCAGAAGAAGCCACATCCAGTTACACCAATCCCCTTGTTGTAGGGATTCTGCACATACACAGAGCTATGCACAGGATAATAGGACCTCGGATTATAGTGGTGAGCCAACCATGCACCTTAGTACCTACAATCCCAATCCGACTAGCTTTAGCGCCTCATTAGCAACGATGCTACCAATGATTAGACAACCCAGAACACGGTTTCTCTCTCTCAGGACTCGCGGGAGCAAGGACACCCTTTCATAACTCACTCATACTTGTCCACAACGTGCGTAATAAGAGACACAGTATAGTTTAAAATGTTTATTTCAACTATCGTGCTCTAAGATACAGTACACGTGCCAGTACTATCAGCATAATGCATAAGAATAAAATAATAAGCATAGTTACAATTCCATAGAATACAAACGGGGAAAGCATTTCATAAAGCAGTGGATATAGGGCTAAATGACCATACCACCCTCCCCGTGCTATTAACTAGTTTATTATAAAAATAGAAGACCTCTGGGCATTGTCAGGCAGACCCTCATACCTCAATATCTAGATGCAAGGTTTACATCATCAGACAAGCACAGCTCTTCTCTCTGGAAAGGTTTTTCTCCAAGTGCTTCCAACAGTGAAAATCACAATATTAAAAGCACACGAATTTCTCCAGTGCAGCTGCATTCAGTGTTATGTCTAAGTGCGAGGGGCTGACCAGATCAGCAAGAACAAGGGACATTGTTTTTCGACCTTGTACATGATGTGCAGACGAAACCCAAAGGGAACAGGAGGAAAGGTGAAAGGCAAAAGGCAGACAGTTCTAAAATAGCCGGGCACAAGCAGAGGCTGGAAAAACAAAGGCACAAAGTAACGTGCGCAAAAAGGCATCATGGCAGCCAGGCCTAAGCCAACTTAGCAATGCAGACAAAGAGGCCACAAACCACACGACACCCTCCCCTGGTCAGTCCATTGGTGAAGACATAGGACGAAGACAGAGTTCAAATAGATGGAGCAGAACGGAAACGTCTGTGATGGAATAGTCCCCAACGAAGGACAACGAGTGGGAGAGGAAAAAAAAGTAAAAACACACCATCAGAAAAATCCAGGGAGGCAGGACGCTGAACGCGGAGGCCCCCTAATCCAATAGAGTGTAAGTGCAGAAAAACGCCACACCTTCCAAGAGGACATCGTTGGAATCGTCAGAAAAAAGAGACGCCATCCAGTCCAATAAATCAAAACTGCATTCATGTTCCTCGCAAGAGGGAGCAGCGAACAGCATTGCGGGACAACTTGCGTGATACTCAATATAACTTTGTTGTAGGAGAGTCTGAGCAGCCGCCCAGACATCCCATTGTGCCAAAATGCCAAGTGCAGCCGCACGCGCCATGTAGCCAGCACCGGAACAGTCCCGTTCATGGGCCTCTAAGGGACCCATCAACTGGACAAAATCCGGGTGAGACAGAGACGTATTGGAGAGGCAATAATCCAAGGACCATGAGAAAGGACATCGGATGCAAGACATCACAGGTTGCACGCAAGTGAAATACGCAAAGCGAAAAGAAAGTCTATAGGACACACCAAGTGTTGCCAATGGCAGGATGCCGAAGCCGGCGAGGATGCGCTCACGGAGCATCCGGAGTCGACCGTGGTCGTGGAGGGCCCCATGAAGTGCAGCCATTGCGTAGCAAACAGACCAAAAGCAATATACCAGCCGCCAAGGCGAGGATCAACGGAAAGCCGCCAAAGACGCTGGAAAAAATGGAATGAATAAAAGCTGGTATTACACCAAAGATAGTTTGATAGGAGGTAACAAGGCCAGAGCCCACAACTTTAAAAAAGTGCACAAGACCTTCGGTGCGCGAGGCATTAAAAACACGGTGAATCAGTTCACCGAAATGCTGTGGGAGGTTTGTGTTCAAAAGGGCCTGTATTTCACTGTGGGTACTCGCCACCTGGAGAATGAATGTCTCCCGGGCGGATGTGAGCATAACCTCCTGGTTCAATAATAGCGCCTTTATTCTGCTCAATTTATTGAAATCCGCCTTCAAAGTTGGAATGGAAGGCCAAATGGAACTATCTACGATGTCGTGCGGAGGAGGAAAAAGCACATTTTTGCAGCAGACAACCCTGTGGGAAACTGTTACAATATAGGGTATGCCGGCTAGCATGCCACAGCAGTCCTGATTATTCAGAAGGAGATAGCTACCATTTGCAAGCACAGTGAAAGTAGGAGATATAGCAGGAGCAGGAATGCCCTTTAAAACACAAGCAAGATTCGGAGCCGAAACGTTACAAGCTCCGTGCAATTTAATGTTTTTGCAAACAAGGGAATGACCCACAGTAGAATCGCATGACTCCCCTGTGAGAAAAACTTCCTTCCCGTCCCTAAGACATTTATACATGAAAGGCAGGGACCAAAGTTCATGCAGGAAAGCACTGCCTAAAGGCTGAAAGCGGCCAACAGGATAATGTTTCATGCAGGAACTGAATTCAAATAAAGAAAAAGGCAATGCGATAACCTCGTGTACTAACCACACTGCAGAATCCAATTCCGCCACAGAGAATGGTAAGGGCTCTATTTTTTCGATATGTAACAGAGTGTATGTTGCATCTTTCATGGACATGAACTGCTGTTTCTCAGTCAAATTAAAAGGTAAGAATAAGGCAGAGGTGTTCAAAAAGTGCCAAGGAACTTTACCCATTTTAAGTGTTTGCAAAGTCCATGCAAACTGCATTACTGAACGCAATTGATTTTGACCATGATATAACACAGAAACATCATCTTGTACAATATCAACAACAGAGGAAACAATATTCTCTAATGTGTAAATGCGGGAAGACAGGGTATTAATACTATTGTCAACAACAGCAAGCACCTTTTCTAGATTTGCTTGATCTATTTCCCGAAGACGGGAAGCAGCTTCAATTTGCGATAGCTTCCAGAGTTCATTATAAGTTTCATAAATGAATCTCTTAGGTCGAGGACCACGAGGCCCCAGAACAAAGTCGGACAGATCAATGTTGCCTGATAGGAGGGATAAATGTTGTTTAACAGAATCTAAGGAAGAGTGCTGCAACCACTGTTTACATAATTTACCAACAGAATATGTTGTAACAGTACGAGAGTCAGAAAACCTGGGGTCCGGCCTATCCTGTTTATAACCAGGATCCATGTCATGAAAACGCAGTTGGCAGGCATTAGATGCTATGGGCCAAGCCAACCAGGGTGACTGAACAATCGTAGAGACATTAAACGAATTGTTCTGAAACAAAACTTGCAAATCTGTAAGGGACATATTGAAGTGCAAGCTTTCGTTGGGAGTGGAAGACAATACAGGAATGGATGGGGCATTTAATTGTTTGGACGTAGCCAAACCCCAACATGTTGTCTGATAGATGGTTTGATTTAAAAATAAAATCTGGGCCGGGATGAGGCAAGCACGGTGCAAGGCTTCTGTGCCTTGCACCTGCCATGCTTTGGAGCCCCAAATAGATTTTAAGTCAATGGTGTCCCGCCAATGTTCATACCCACCCACAGCTAAGGTGTTCAAAAAGGAACCCGAATACAGCAATTTGGTGTGGGTCAACATGATTTTCTGAGTGGACGAAGTGTTCAATTTAAAATAATAGGACCCAGGGTTCGATCTATCAAAGTCGGTAAAATAAGTAAACTTATTTCTAAGAGTCTGGGAGCTACCTGGCAAAGGGGTCGGACAATGTTCCCATTGGGTGTAATTAAAAGGACCCCGAAGGGTACTGGGTTTATGGAGAAAGTGGTTGCCCCAATGCTGGTAACAATATAAATCGGCATAACTCGCAGAATTCATGTACAAATCTTCAGCATTAAAGGCAGCATAATATTTCAAATCAGTAAATAACGATTCAACTGCATGCACATCCCAATCGTCAGAATGAATATTACTTTTAACAACATCACCCATTGAAACACGGAGGACATTTGGAACATTAATAATCTCGGTTGGTCCATGAATTTGGAAATTTACCGCATCCCATACGATGCCATCAGCGACTGGAAAAGCTGAAATGTTCGCAAATGTGTGGTCACGCTTCATGATGTGAGATGAAGAATGCGGAGCCAAAGTTCCAGCGACACAGTTCACAGCAGAGCGTTCTGGTAAATAGTGACCATTGATGAGTAGGAAAAAAACTGTCACAAAGCCAATGGACATGAACAGAAAAATCAGGAATAGTACCAACCAGATGTATGTCCATGGTGGGATTAAAAAATTGTCTCTGAACCAGGATACAAAAATACTGAATCTGGACGGGATAAGTGCTGAGGTGGAATACGAGTCAAAGGAATAAAGTGTCGGGCTCAGTGGCGTTGTTGGTAAATGAGCCACGGACTCGGTTGCGGGGTAGGTGTACTCGGTTTCCTCGTTGCAGGGGGAATCCGGGTAGTCGAGCAGGCGATCAGGCAAATCTACCATCTCAATGGCAACATCAGTGACCGTTCGGGCTGGAAGGCCACAAACATTTGTCCTGGAAATGACTGGACAAGAGACCGCTGGTGTTACACTATTCAGGATCGGCCAGATGTTGTAGCTTGACATTTTCCACTGAGATGTATCTGTTTTCCTTGCGACCAGGAAGCGGTGGTAAGATGACTGTACGAGTACCCTTCAAGCCAAGGACTGGAACCGGTGCACGATAAGAGGGGCCAAATTCTTTTTTGTTCTCCACCTTCTCTCGGACCAGGTCTCCAACTTTCGGAAGCCAGCCGGCAACCGGAATCTGCAGCGCAGCGTCTGTGGCTGAAGGTAAATGTTCGATTGCAAGTTTGTCTCGGGCTTCTTGTAAGTCCTGTAACATAGTAGAATGGTTATCTACATCAAAGATTGCGGATTGCGCCGCCATGTCTAGACCATCAAGGTCGGGCACAAACATTCGTATGCCAAAGAGCATTTCGTATGGGGTCCGCCCACCCAGAGGTCTTCTAGGGAGATTATTAAGTGCACGTTGTACGGTATACAAGTGGGCCAGCCAGTTCCTGCCAGTACCTAAGACTCTAGCTGTCAAGGATTGCTTTAAGTCACGGTTCATTCGTTCAACAATCGAATTGCCCTCAGGCCGATATGGAGACGAAAATTTCACCCACACCCCCAGTGACCCCATTGCGTCCTTGTAGGCCTTAGAGGCGAACACTGGACCTTGGTCAGAATGGAAGGTGCCGCAGGCAAAAATTCCCACAAAGACACGCAAATCCCTGATGACATTTCGAGCGTCAGCACTCCGTTGTGGCCAGACCCAGATGAAACGTGTGCACGAATCCACTGCAACCAAGATGTACTTATATGCAGTGTCAGAAGAAAATGGACCGCAGTGATCCAGGTAAACACACCCAAAAGGTCTGTTAGAAATGCAGAGCGGTGTCTGTGGTGGTCGTGTAACCGTGGAAGGCTTAATTTGCTGACAAACGTCACAAGAAAGCACATAAGTACGGGTCTGTTTATATAAACCACGCCACCAGTAACGCTGCTGCAAGATGGAAACCGTCGCAGACACGCCAGCATGGGCCGAAGCCATGCCTTCGTGTGCGGCTGTTATCAAGGAAAGTCTGCGGTCCGCGTTGGGAATCAGCCGATCACCAACGTCTGGAATTCTTACGTAAGGAGCCTGTTCGGGACCTAATTGATAAGAGTATTTGGAAGGGAAACCCCGTGGGTAATTAGCACCTTCCTTTGTCGCAGCAATAGCTGCCAAAATATCATTATCTATTTTAGTCATGGATCTTGTAACTGCTGCTACTGAGCACGTGGCTACTGCTGATTTGGCAGCTTCGTCTGCCAAACCGTTACCGACAGCGTGTGCGCCCACACGCTGGTGGCCAAGAGTGTGAATCACCTGTGTGAGAGGCAGACGTTGTTTCAAATCTGCCACTCGAACCCAAAGCATCTTATGCTTAATTGTGCTGCCTTTTGCATCTCCTATAGTCATTTTGTGACCAAAAGAATACATTGTCATTGAAAGACTGAACACAGTAGTAAGAATCGCACACAATAAGAGTTGTCACATCTGGATTAGCGAACTCAAGTGCGAGCACCAAAGCGCGCAGCTCGGCCAATTGTGCAGTACTGTCTCCTAGTGCCTGAGTGTGCACTACCGTCTGTTTGAACTCACTGTTCACCATAGTACCCTCAACAATAGCACATGCTGCTGAATAAGCATGCTTGGAACCCGTGGCAGGTTGTGCCGAACCATCGGTATAGATAATACATTCGTACTCCTCAAGCGGTAGCAAAGACAGAGGAGGAGGATGAACAAATTCATACTGTAAAAACTGCTGTGTCTGTAGTGAAGAATCAAAGATTAAAGTGATTACATCCGGAGATGTCAGAGATGTAGCCCATTGTATCCAACGGGGGTGCAAAGCCTTAGAGTTCGGTACACTTGCTTTCGTCACTGCCTCAAGGGCAGGATATGGTGTTACCACCAAAATGCGTTTTCCCTGTGCCAGTGCGCGTTCCTTTAGAATCGCCATTTGCACTGCAGTCAAAACTTTCTCCACAGAGGAAAAGCGCATTTCTGCAGAAGTGTAAAGATGTGACTTGTATGCAATCGGTACTGTGTCACCTTCGTTAAAGGTTAAGTACGTGAAACCCACTGCCCCTGGAACGATTCTAATCACCAGGTTTGTGTGGTTGTCACGAGTCAACAAGAATTTAGATTCAAGTAGATCGGACTGCAAAGACTGCAGTATAGAGGAATGCTCGGGAAGCCAGCATGACTTCGAAAAGTTAGGTTGTATCAAGGCATAAAGAGGCTTGATACGCTGGGCATATTCGGGAATGTAAGTACGCCCGAAGTTTAGAAAACCCAGTAAAGACTGAAGCTTCTTCAGAGTGGTTGGAGGGCACAAGAGTGCGCATTTCTCCAGAAAATGGGGAGCTAAGCCCTTACCTTCATTGTTGAGCTCATAGCCCAAAAACAAAACGGTAAATTCAGCAATGTGAGATTTGGCAAAATTAAATTTGTATCCTAAGACCGCAAATTCAAGAATAATGCGGTCCACTCGGGAAAGATGCGGCCATAATTCGTCGTCTGTCAGATAGATATCGTCGACGTACGAACACGCATCTGGGTCTATGCTGTCCAACAAAGAGACAACACGGGCGGCGAAGACACCCGGACTGTTCTTGTAGCCCATGGGCAAATGCCGGAATTTGAATTGTTTACCACCGGAAGTGAAAGCGCTCCATTGGCTGCACTCCGGGGACAAGTTGTGCGTGTAAAATCCATTGGATAGGTCAAGTGTCGTTTTATATTTTTTACGAACAAGACTGTCTACAAGCGCAGAACTGTGGGTATTTTGCACCGCAAAGGTCCGACAATGAGAGTTCAAATGTCGGTAATCCAATACTAGGCGGTACGATCCATCGGGTTTAGAAACCGCGAAAAGGGGATTATTCATGGGTGATACGCATGTTTCAATTACTCCTTGATATTCTAACTGTGTCAGAATTTCGGAAACGGGACCTTTAGCTTCCCGCTTGATGGGATATTGGGGTTGTGGCTGTGGCAGCGACCGCAAAGGAATATCATGGGGGGGAGAGTCTTCATCCCAGCCCACGTGGTTGCGGTATAACGCCGGAGCCAGGGACACAGCCCACTCAGCTGCGAGAGCCTCCGCTTTGTCCTTGGGGACATGACGAGAAAAGCTCGGAAGGATTACCTCCTCCCCTCTACGCGCAGCAAGTACGAATGGGGGCGGCCAATCCGCCTCAGCTAACAAAATGTCGTAAGAAGAGGTCAGATTCTCCCAAAAAATCCCTTTAATAACACGCTGTATGTCACCTTCAATTTGAATGACAATATTATATAGTCTGTCAGGGGGTGCCACTCTGGTGTCTGCTGTCTCGACAGTAATGAATGTTTCAGTTGCTGTCGCCTCCACATGAGGACGTAGTGCCTCCCGCACTATGGTAACTTCTGCGGCGCTGTCTAGGAGCGTCACTGCCCACGTCCAATTCAGGAGTCTCGTTCTCACCGTCTGTGGCATACCTCGCTGTTACAGCTGCAACTTTTTCTTCTGAAACTGTGGGCGAGAACGTTGAAATTCTTCTGGTTTCCCTCGGACTTGTTGTCGAGGTTGGTCTCGTCCCTGTGGAGCCTCTCGACCCCTGCCTCTATCCTGGCGATCTCCTCCACCTGTCTGGGAGGTCGACGGTGCCTGTGAAGAACGAGGAGAACGCGGATCAGGGACTTGAAATCTCTCTGGAGATTTAATTCTCGCTCTATCGCGCAAATCATATGTGTGTTCAGAAGATACGGAAACCGGGGATGCGCCTCGCGACCCTGGCTTCTTCTGTTGCTTACCCTGTTTTTTTAACCTCCAGCTCTTTTTAGTAAAGAACGGTTTCTCATCTTTCTCAGATTGAGTTTTAGGTTGTGGTTGCTATTGTGTTTGCGTTTTAGCAAAAGGTTTGACTCCCAGGCTATTGCGGCCAATGGTTTTATAAGCCTGTGCAATAATTTTCGGTAATTCGCGCGGCCTGTCCGGTTCTGGGATCAAAGCCAAAGCATTAGCTACTTGAAAGTTAACTGCATCGCCCTTGACATTCGCAAGGATCAAATCAGCCACTACATCGAACACTCCCACCAGTCTCATCCCTAATTCCACAGCCGCTTCAGGGCCATGCTCATCCTGTACTCGTTTAATTACAGAGGGGAGAACTGTCATGGAAGGAGTGCCGAAACACTTTGCATATACTGCTGCAAATACCTTACCCAGTTGTTGCATTCTGCCAACTCGGGGATCAAGTCTTTTGGCAAACTAATCGTCAAAATCCTGTGTTTTTCCACAGGAGAAGTATTTGGAAAAACTGCCTCCAGCTGGTCAAATTTCTCTGCAAGCCAATAAGGCATATCATCCTTATTTTGTGGGCGCTTGCCCATCACTGAATTAACCATGACGGGACTTATGGTTACACCGCCTGGTCCAGCTGGATGCGCTGCAACTCCAGGCGGGGCTGCCTGGATGTTGCCTGTAACATACTGTACTAAAGCTCTATGCACACGTATCAAAGACGAATGCAAATTACGCAGGTCAGCGACCGGCAAGCGTCATATAACGCGGATGTGGGGTATACCCGGCCAAAACTGGCCAAGTGGCCCCTTCAATCGATAAGGGGCCTAAACGAACCGATGTAATCGGTTGGGGGTGGGCGCCATCAAACCAAACACGGTGTTGCCATGCCGTGAGCGGTACTTCAAGATTCCTGATAAGGCCTATAGATCATTAGGAAGAGCGGTGGCTGTATATTCATGGAACAAAGTATCAGTCCCATCCACCGCCGGAAAGGTGATCCAAGAGTAAAACACCTCAAAGTGGTAAGCTGGATCTGCTTGTACCACAAAGATCAAATCGACACCCGCGTCAGGCACTCCATACGCTGTCAAATGAGCCCGGAGCGCTGCTCGGCTATGTGCCGCAATTTGGACAGCCATTTAAGGCCAAAAATATTCGACAACCTAGTAGGAGGCAGCACAATATAGGGTTATATTTAAACACCTTTTAACAACTTCAAGCTTGAAAGAACCTATAAAAACGTCAATATAGGAGGTATCGCCCTCACACACGCCTCCGGAAGCGTCTGTGAAGGAGTTGTGGACAAGCACAAGAACTACTCAAGCGTCTCGCAGATAAGCAGCCCACTTCATTGGTGGCGCCATGTTGTAGGGATTCTGCACATACACAGAGCTATGCACAGGATAATAGGACCTCGGAGTATAGTGGTGAGCCAACCATGCACCTTAGTACCCACAATCCCAATCCGACTAGCTTTAGCGTCTCATTAGCAACGATGCTACCAATGATTAGACAACCCAGAACACGGTCTCTCTCTCTCAGGACTCGCGGGAGCAAGGACACCCTTTCATAACTCACTCATACATTGTCCACAACGTGCGTAATAAGAGACACAGTATAGTTTAAAATGTTTATTTCAACTATCGTGCTCTAAGATACAGTACACGTGCCAGTACTATCAGCATAATGCATAAGAATAAAATAATAAGCATAGTTACAATTCCATAGAATATAAACGGGGAAAGCCTTTCATAAAGCAGTGGATATAGGGCTAAATGACCATACCACCCTCCCCGTGCTATTAACTAGTTTATTATAAAAATAGAAGACCTCTGGGCATTGTCAGGCGGACCCTCATACCTCAATATCTAGATGCAAGGTTTACATCATCAGACAAGCACAGCTCTTCTCTCTGGAAAGGTTTTTCTCCAAGTGTCTCTAACAGTGAAAATCACAATATTAAAAGCACACAAATTTCTCCAGTGCAGCTGCATTCAGTGTTATGTCTAAGCGCGAGGGGCTGACCAGATCAGCAAGAACAAGGGACATTGTTTTTCGACCTTGTACATGATGTGCAGACGAAACCCAAAGGGAACAGGAGGAAAGGTGAAAGGCAAAAAGGCAGACAGTTCTAAAATAGCCGGGCACAAGCAGAGGCTGGAAAAACAAAGGCACAAAGTAACGTGCGCAAAAAGGCATCATGGCAGCCAGGCCTAAGCCAACTTAGCAAAGCAGACAAAAAGGCAACAAACCACACGACCCCCTAAGAACCCAGAAACATGTTTGGCTTAAGGAAGGAATGAGCAGATGCCAGGGGGAGGGAGACTATGGAAATGAGCCATCCTGGAGGTTGGTTTAGCTAGCTCTTGCCTCTCTGTTGAGACATCTGCCATATTTAATTTTGGAACAATACTGCTTTCTGGGAGACCATAGTGCCACACTCTGGAGGGAATGGTCATGCTCTGGGGTGTTGCCCTGCACCTCATTGGACAGGACCTATATAACACTGAATAAGTATCTGAGAGGGGCAAAGCCTCTCCTGCTACTTGAAAGAAGAAGGGTCCATGCCGAGAAGCTTGATTTTCACCAACCAGGCCTTGCACTCTGACTGACTGTGCCTGCTGCACAATATGGAACCACAGCCCTGTGGACCTAACTTGCTTAAAAGGACTAAAGAGTAGACTCTCTGCAAGCTACAGGTTAACAGAGCTCACCTGGACCATCACCACCAAGAATATCCAGCCTGGGGTGACTCCAGTGGATTTGTAATGGTTTTGTCCAAGTGGATTGTGAGCATTGAAGTCCCAAACTTTCAAGGACCATCTTGGAGCCTCCAGACCCTTGGAGTAAGTTTTGGACACTTTGGAACCCTCAAAGGAACTGCAGGAAGAAGTTCCAGAAGTTTGAAGAATTTTGGAGCAACTTTGGAAAAAGGCTCCATAAGTCGACCAACTCGATTTGGTCAGCCAAGTCAGTGACCCTCAATTGCAAGCCGGCCTACCCTCCAGGTTCTTCCCGCTGAAAAGCTCTGCAGGTCCTACTGTCAGAGTTTGACCGGGAGCTGGTTGAAACCCAAGCTGGCGAAACCTCACCAAATTCAGATTGGTGAAGACCATAGACGGACCCCGCAAGTAAAAGTCCGAAGGTAGAAGAGTTGGCCGGGACCAACCGAGAGAGTCAAGCCGCCCACCTTCAACCATAAGCCAGCCTGGATCGCTGGTTCATCCCGCTGGAAAGCTCCTGAGTTCTGACTTCCATAGGTTTGACTGGGAGCTCAAGGCAAGCTAGCGAATTCTCAACGAATCTGGACTGGCAGAGAACTTCGAGGGAACTCGGAAGAAAAGCTCCAGAAAAGTTTCAAGGTCAGAAGGTAAAAACTTTGACCAAGGCCTACCGCAAGGGGTAACTGTGAAGGGCTCCATTACGGTCAGCCTGAAACTTTGACTTTGTCCCGGTCTAGCGCGACCAGATGTCCCAATAGCTGCTATAGGTTTCTATGTGCTATATAGTGCTAAATCTTTAAAGATTCATATCTCCGGTTCTCCACATTGGATTTTTTTTGTTTTGGTGTCATTTTACAAATAAAAACATTTCCTATTTATATAAAGTGCATTAGGATTTTTATTGTGTGTTTTGCCTTAATTATTCACTGAATTGGTGTTTTTAAATGCTTTACATACCTGTCTCTGAAGTTAAGCTTGCCTGCTAGCAGCCAAAAAACCAAGGGTTGAGCATGGTGATAATTTTCTGAGACCTATTTTGAACCCTAGACTGTTAGTGGCCTTATTGCCAGTGGCAGATGCATATTTACCACCACTAATAATCCATGTTCCACCAGTGGACTACCATCCACTCTTGCTAATAATCCGCTTTCTCACAGCAATAAACATTTCAAGTGAAATGTCACCATGTATCAAAATAATTAGGGAGAAAAAGATCTAAAAATAACTGAATTTGACTGATTTAATAAGTATTCGCAGCTCCAAAATAGCTGTAAAAATCTTTATGGAATACTCTAGCTGAGGTGTTAATTCAAGCGGAGCATAAGGACAAAAAACAAAGTGACTCTGACAACTGTCAACTAATATATGTCCATAAATCCATGAGTTTAACTTCAAAACTTACTGTTAATTTTGATCAGCTTTATTTTACTCATTGTTGAAGAACTTTTGATGTGATTACATTTCTGTGATGTGATTCTTGTAGTGTCTTGTGAATTAGCTTAGACAGAACCCTTTTTGCTCCTGATGGACTCCGTAGAGCTGTGATGTAAGTGCTAGAGCGGAAGGCAATGAAGGGTGATTTAGAATGTTGAGTTCGCAGATACACACAGATGAATAAAAATGTGTAATACTAAGCTCCGTGTGTGGTGTAGTCATTGGCAGGGTAACCTGCTGGGGAAGACGCTACAATTGGCGACGAGAGAGGGCATATGTAACCTGAAGATCGACAGTGCTCGCCCAGAAACTTTTCCATGGTTCAAGCAAACTGCTTGTGCGTGCCACATGTGCCATTGTCGAAATACAGAATCAGCATTTAATGCTTGTGGAGTAAAAGCGCAGCTCCGGCTGCTGTGAAGCAGTTGAAGATAATGAAAGCATTGCAGAGAATCTACACGTCGTTGCGGAGAACCTGCTGGTCTGGCCATACATAAAGGTACTGTGCTGCCACGCAAGATAAAGTTATATGGAGTGTTAACAATGAAGGTGGATACAATCACGTTTTCAAAGAGCAGTCATTGATAATTGAAAATTATAAAATAGCACTGCAAACAGAAGTACTGCACGCCGAAGATAAACCAGGTGTCAGAAAGGGCAAACTGATGTTTAGAAAAGAAGAAATAATTAACTTACCAAATCCATTAAAGGGAGTCATTGTACTGTTGCACTTGGTGAGGTGGCTCAAGGAGACATGCCCAAGGTTGTGCTTACCGAGCCGTTCATACCCGAAGTGGTCAGCAGCCAAAACTGCCAAGTGGAGCTCAGAAAAACTTCACAGGTCTTTAAAGAATAAACCATCGAGAACGATTATCAGAATAGTGAGATTTTTCAGATGGCAGCGAAGGAAGTCAAGTTTCCCGCTATCACTAAAGATGATACAGAGGCCAGCACGTCATAAGGCCTCACAGATGAGTTGCATAAGCCAGTGATTCACAGGCAGTGTCATTAACTTTCACACATATCTACAATGTTGTCGCCTTCCTGAAACCACCACCACATTTCGATACCGCAAAAAAGCTAAATATTGGTGATAAATTGATAGTGTGGATAGATACATTTGATTATTTAATTGATGCACTTGAAAAGACTGATAACAAAAATATGATTAAATACTTCCAAAATCTTGCTGGTAATGGTGTAAAAGAAATCATAAGGAAGATGCAGCGAACGGACAAAGAAATCACATACTGTCAGATTAAAATTACTTTGAATCTCAAATTTAATCCAATGCCCAATGTGGATTACAAAAGATACATTTTCAGTAAAAAACAACAGAGAGTAGATAAAAACATTGATGAATTTGTGGAGAGACTCAGCACACTCATCAAACACTGTAAGTTCACTAAGTTAATGATGAAGAAGCTATACATCTTAGATTTATTGATGGATGCTTGTCAGATTCATTCAGATGACGAACCTTGAGAGAAACTCTTAGTCTGGAGTGAGTGTTAATGGCTGCCAGAGCTGAAGAGCATGCCAATAGACAAGCTGCTGACCTGGAGGCTAGCGGTGCCCAGACTGAATCAGTCATGAGGGTGAAAAGTAATGCCCTGGACTCAATAGCACCATTAAAACCTTTAAGAGCGAAGAGGACCAAACCTTCAGCCCCCTGGTTCTCAACTGAACTAAGGGAGAAAAGAAGCCACTGTAAAAAGCTAGAACATGTATGGAGAAAGTTCTATGGTCTGGAAGCAAAGATCCAATACAAGGAAGCAATCAGAAACATCTGCAAAGCTACCCGGGAAGCGCAGAGGGACAATTTCACCTCACGAATTTTAAAGGCACCCAACACGTCTCAGGAAGTATCTAAAGTTGTTCAGTCCCTCCTCTCGATGGAGTCTGTCAGCAGCAATTTTAACCCTTCTAGGGAATTGTGTGATGGCATCAGGATTATTTATAAAAAAATTCAAAAGATATATGCCACATTCCCGCCACGTTCCGAAACAGAGACATCAATAGATGTGGTGACAACTCTTAAATATAAACTTTCCCAGAAATCTCTGAGGAAAGCGCGCAGTAAGAATAAAAAAATGCAACTCATGTTCACCAGCTGACCTATGTCTACCTAGAATTTTAAAGTTGGTTTCCCCCACTATCAATCCAGTATTTACCAACATTTATATTCAATCTCTAGAAGTAGGTCTCTTTCCATCAGAATGGAAACAAGCGTTTCTTTGACCATTGTTGAAGAAATCCACTGCAGTTCCGACGATACTGAGTAATTTCAGACCCATTTCCCTTTTGCAGGCAGCAGCAAAAAATATAGGAAAACTGATTAACAGACAGCTCTCTGCCTAGCTGTAAATTAATGGATTGTTGCATGATACGCAATCTGGCTTCAGGCAAGGGGTGAACACCTTAGACTGCCTTATTGGAAGTCATGGAATTCATCAAAGAAGATCTTGATGTCCGGCATGCAGTGAAGGTGGTCCTTTTAGACCTATTGGCAGCATTCAACACAGTCTCTCATATTCCCCCCTTAGAGAGATTCAAAATGGCAGGTATTCAAGGGAAAATCTTCTCTTGGTTGTGGTCCATTCTACTGGAGAGTTCACAGAGAATCCATCTTCAGCCGCTTTTATCTGACCCAAGTCCCATATTATTTGGAGTCCTGCAGGGCTCTGCATTGAGCCCTACACTCTTCAACCTTTACCTAGCCCCTTTGGCTCAACTGATTGAAGCTTTGGATGTACAAGTAGTGTCCTGTGCAGACGAAACAAAGCTTCTATTATCTTTCCAGGAAAATGCAGTGATGTTTAAGTTCAAAGAATGCCTAGAGGAAGTTGCAGGATGGATGAATGATATTTTTGTAAAGCTGAACTCTGATAAGAACTGAAGTTCTTTTTTTTGGGTACTTGCTCTCCTCCCTCTCTTAACCTATGGTGGCCTGAGGAACTCGGATCTCCACCAGCCCCTGCGGACCATGAAAGAAATTTGAGAGTCATGTTCAACTCCAGTCTCTCTTTTTCAACACAATTCAAACAAGTGTTTTCTGTTTGTTTTGCCAAACTGAGATCTCTAAGGAAGATGTTGCATCTGATCCCAAAGAGACACGCAAGATAGTGGTTCACACCTTGGTTGCTTCCTGGTAGGACTATGCAAATAGTCTATACCTACGACTCCCTACCTTCCTAATTCTCAGATTGTGCAGAATGCAACAGCAAGGTTGATCTGAAGAGTCTCATATAGGGAGGCCATAATCCCCTCATTTGAAGCAACTTCAATGGTTACCTGTGATAAATTGGATCAAGTTTAAAGCTCTAACATTTGCTTTTAGAGCTATTTCTGCAAAAATGATTGTGCCCATATCAACAATGCAAAGCTCTCAGATCAAACCATTTGCTACTGCTTCATGTCCCGAAATTTATTAGGACAAGAAAAGGAGGAAAATCTTTCACTGTCCTAACAGCCAAGCTGTGGAATTCTCTCCCACTAAATCTGCGCATAGCTGTGCCCATCTCAAGTTTTAAGAAAGAATTGAAAACTTTTCTTTTTGACAAAAGCTAACCCCTCTCTTTATTGCATTGAATGTACCAGCTGTCAACTGTCCGCTTGAGTACCGGGACACTTCATTGGAAGCAGCTCTTCTCTATACAAATGGATGATTGATTGATTGATTGACTGAAGCCAAAATAAAAGACTGAAGAACACAAGGTGATGTGTACACTAAAAAGAAGTTATGTTTTAGATGTGGATTCTCATTTCCACACGAAGGTAAATGGCTCGCCATCGGACAGATATGTAAAGTCTGTGGGAAGGAGAACCATTTGGTGACAAGGGCAAGCGGCGACATCAGTTGCGACACCTCAACACTGAACAAAGTCGATTGTCATATAAGTCATCATCAAACAGTTCTTCTATACCTGTCTTAAGTGAAAGTGAAGAAGATAGTTGTGCCATGTTGATGTTTGCCTCAGAAAAGCATGCAGATGTTGGACTAGCTGCATGTAAAGAAAATAGTTAGTCAAAGAAAATTCAACATGCCAGAGCACGAAAGTCATTCAAACATTGTTCAAAGATTACACAGAAAGTAAATGGTTGTTCAATACCTTTCATCCTTGACAGTAGTGCTTCTATACACATTATGCCTGAGGAGAATATAATGAATTGTCTCCCTTACCTCAACTTACACCATCGAAGACCAAAGTGTACACATGGGCTGCATCGATGCCCTTAAAAAGTTAAGATTCATTTGTAGCGAGGATAAAACACAAGAAAATAAAGGTGCAAGCACCCATCGATATGCTTCAAGATACAGCGTCAATTGCCTGTTTACTCAGTTTCAGCACAGCTGCTGATATGGGATTGATTTCCGTAAACTACAACATGAAACCATGAATGTTCACCACAAAATAGTGAGTCAATTCCCTTCATTGTTTCATGGTTTAGAAAAGCTTAAAACTATGAAAGAAAAGCTGCATATTAATGAGGATGTCCGTCCTGTTTCTCAAAGACATAGACAAATTGCTTTTCATTTACAAGATTCTGTTGAAAAGGAACTTGAATTGTTACTTAAGCATGATATCATTGAGCATTCTACAAGTCCCCTGCCATGGGTTTCTCCAATAGTGGTAGTGCCCAAAAAGGATAGTGAAGGAGCTCTACGCAAATGAGTTCATATGCATTAAGCAAACAAGGCAATTGACGAGAACATCCAGGTCCACACATTGCTGACATGATAACGCAATTAAATGGTTAAATGGTGCAAAGGTCTTCTCTGCCTTGATTTGAATAAAGGTTATCATCAGTTGGAACTCAAAGAAAATTACAGGTACATAACAACCTTTTCGACACATGTTGGTCTGTTTCAATACAAAAGACTATGGGGTTTATTTGCTATCCCAGTGCACTGCCGGAGCATCACTTTTCTTGATATTCTGGCTGCGCACTGGGCTTACTCATATCTACAAGGCCACAGAAAACAACCCTGTATGGCTTTTCATGTCCTCATAGATATGGTGTGAGGCAATGCAGCACAAGTCGCTGCGTTGCTTCACACTGCATGGGGGAGGCGTGCCATGGGTGTTGCGGTGGGTGTTCCAACTCAATGTCCATGGTTTTTGTCAAATTCCCAGATTTACAACATAGCGTAAATCTGGGAATGTGGCAAAACCATGTGCCTGCACAGGGCAGTCGCACCGGTTGTTTTGGTGTCTTCCACTGCAGAACTTTTTACAGATGTCATTCAAAATATCATGCAGCCTGTCATGAATGAGTTCAATTATAG
Source organism: Calotriton arnoldi (assembly GCA_963921515.1). Lineage (NCBI taxonomy): Eukaryota > Metazoa > Chordata > Amphibia > Caudata > Salamandridae > Calotriton > Calotriton arnoldi. The sequence goes on from CAWUFW010010559.1 coordinate 136,525, forward strand.
CGATGACATATTGATTTTCGGAGCTACACAAAACAGCACGAGAAGGCTCTCACACAAGTTTGTTGTTTACTGTCTGATGCAGGTTTGACTTTGAATGCAGATAAATGTGAGTTCCACAAGACAAAGCTAAAATTCTTTGGCCATGTCTTTTCTGATGGGGGTAGGACACCTGATGAAGTGCAAGCGTTGTCAAATGCTGATCCCCCACAAGATGTTTCTATGGTTCGTTCATTTCTTGGCATGGCCAGCTACTGTTCCCATTATATACAAGACTTTGCCACTGTAAGTGCTCCATTGAGAGAGTTGCCGAAAAATAATGTTTCATTTATTTGGTCACATGAATGTGAGAAATGTTTTAGGAAAACCAAACAAGCTATTGAGAATGCTATTGCAATGGCGTATTTCAATCTGAAGCTTCATACAGAGGTTGTTGTTGATGCTAGCCCAGTCGGGTTAGGCGATGTCCTTGCCTAGCACAGTGGACACCCGAATGCGGTAAGGCATATTGTGGCATATGCAAGTAGGAGTTTGTCATAAACAGAGCATGCTTATTCACAACCTGAAAAAAGAAAGTTTAGCCTTTCAGAAAGCCTGTCATGCTGGTAACTGATCATTAAGCTTTACTAACTATATTTGGCAATCCAAAGACCAAGATGCCAGCTCGCATTGATCGATGGGGAATATGATTACAAGAGTACAGTTATAACATTGTGCACTGTCCAGGGAAGGATCAGAACCCTGCTGACTGTTTTTTCAGAGTACCTATACAAGGTCATGGTCACTATCCGAATACCTAATGGTCACTAACATAGCCAGCGAGCAACCAATGCAACTTCTTACATATGGATTGAGAGTCCCATAGAGTAACTAAGAGGCCCAGACATATCCAATTACACATCCACATAGCTACAGAGACACTCATGTAGGTATGTACTGAAGAAGTGGCACTAACAAGTCATCCATTTATTTAATTATAGGTTTTATATAGCGCTAGCTAGACCCGAAGGTATCAGAGCACTTTACATAAAATGAAAATAAAAAAAGGATAAAATAGGTTTACATAAAATGCGAGACACACAGGTTCAAGTACAAGAATAAATAGAGACAAAGAGAATGGTATGAAACAGTAATATAAAGAATTATGTAAGTGTTTAGTTTCTTGAAATATGGAGTGTAAAATTAGTTTAGTTTAGTTTAAGCATTTATAGAGCGCATGGTTACACCACCGGTGTTTCCCCGCGCTAAGACGCTCGATAGGAGAGAGAGGGCGTGTGAGACAGCGGACTACAGAGGTAGAGGTACTAGGACCCCTAAAACCCATCGGGCTTCACATATAGCCATGTTTTTAGTTGCCTCCGAAATCTTTTTTCGCATGGCTCTACTCGGAGTTCAATAGGCAACCTGTTCCACATTTTTGCTGCCTTATATCTAAAAGAGCGTTCGCCCATTCTCGCTTTAAATATTCTAGGCACCGTAACCAATGCCAACTCTGACGATCTTAGATTGCGGCCAGGGATGTACTTGGTTATTAATGGATGTAGATACTTCGGGCCTTTGCTTAGTAAGATACGGTGGCAGTAGCACATAGCCTTGAAGGACACTCTTTTCTCCACTGGTAGCCAATGCAAGGCTTCCAGTGCTTTCTTAGTGTTAGACCTTCTAGGGAGGCTAAGTACCAACCGTGCGGCCGCATTTTGGACCCTCTGTAGTTTTGCTAAACCTTGTTTAGTAGCTCCAAGGTACAGTACATTCCCATAGTCTAGTTGGGAGGTAATGACTGCATGTACTATAGTCTTCCTGGAGCTAGCTGGTAGGAGGTTTAGGATTTTACGTAGAACCCTCATAGCACCATAGCATTTGCCAGCCACTTTACATATTTGGGAGTCAAAAGTAAGTCCGGAATCCATCCAGACTCCGAGATTCTTGACTACGGGCTTAGGGGTAGGGAATTGGCCCAGGGATTCAGGCCACCAGGCGGATGACCATATGGACGGGGTTTTACCAACCACCAGCACTTCAGTTTTGCTCCCATTTAATTTGAGGCAATGATTTGACATCCAATCCGCGACCTCATCTAGGCACTCTGCAAAACGGATGGGAGCCTGATTATTCTCCTGTGTTAACATCACAATTACCTGTGTATCATCAGCATAGGAGACGATCGATACATTATATTTCTCCACTAGTTCTGCAAGCGGCCCCACATATAGGTTAAACAGAGTGGGGCTCAGAATGGAGCCCTGTGGCACCCCCTGTGCCAAAGGAAAACTTTCCGATACAGAGGACTGCTGCCTGACTTGGAAACTTCGTGCTGAGAGAAAAGATTTCATCCAACCGAGCGCACTATGCCTAATGCCACATTTCTCTAGCCTCTGCAGAAGTATTTTATGGGAGACAGTATCAAACGCCGCACTTAGGTCAAGCAGAATTAGTGCGGCTGTTTGACCTTCATCTGCATATTTCCTTAGAGTCTCAGTGGCGATGAGAAGGGCCGACTCAGTGGAGTGGGCCATTCTAAAACCTGACTGAGAGGGATGCAGTATATTATTCCTCTCTACATGTTCTACTAGTTGGATGTTAGTTACTTTCTCTGCGATCTTAGCCACGAAAGGTAGTAGAGAGATAGGCCGAAGATTATCTAGACTAGTTGACTTCACAGATGGATTTTTTTTTAGTGGCTTAACGATGGCCTGTTTCCATTTATGCATACTGTATTTAGTTTTGAGATATCTACTTGTGTTCAAAGGGGAAGAATTTAAGATGACATAAAAGGAGCAGTGCAAAAAGCACAAAAAAACAGTACTACCTAGAAAAAACGAGAACAAAAAAGAAAATAATGGACAGAATGTAGTGAGGAAGAAAGATCTGCTGGTAAGAGAACTAAGGAGTTTCTGAAAACAGTATTACAATAATGAAAAACGTGGAAAATGATGTGAACAAAAAGGAAACTTTACCAAGAACTCATAAACAAAAACCAGCAACTCATGTTCAAAGTGGAAAAAGTTCTAAAAAAACAACTGATCTGACAGCAAGGCAAAAACAATACTTAAGAAGAAGAATGTTTAGGAGTAGGGTGATACAAAATTCGCAAAGAAACATAAATCAGTATGAGAGAAGAACATCAGCTAACAATCAAAAAGAACACATTAAAAGTGTAGTAGATAAAGCATCTGCCTTCAAGCATGAACTTTGTATCTTGATAGCAAACAGAACGAGAATACTAGATGAAACAGTGTTGTCTATGAAGAGGAAAAGCTAGAAAAAAAGACTTGTTAATAGAACTAATTTTTGTAAAACATTCAGTAGCGAATGGAAGAATACCTCCAGTACTGAGCCTTTCTTCAATGAAGAAAGCTACTTGCAAGAGAACACATTAGTGCATGCAGTTGCAATAACTGGTTGATGTTATGAGGAGAAGGATGGTACTCCCATTCCAAAAGAGGAGATAGTTCCTAGGAAGGTCCTAGGAATGTTGAGGAAGTGATACGTATGTTGCATGTGGAAGTCTAAAACAGAAAATAGGGATTTTGCTAGGATTAGATTCATGCAAAGTAAGGAAGTATGGAAGTTTCTAGGGACATTCACTATCATGTCCATCAAAGAAAGTGTGCCAAAGCAGCTTTCACCCCATCAGAATGTTAGCTGTTCACCACTCTAAAATGCAACATTTAGTTAAAAGGCTTTACTATGTCAAAATCCGTGCCATACGTTTAGGAGAAATTAATAAAGCCATGTTGCATGGTACACTAGCAGAGGTAGAAAATGTTTGTGAAGATGTTGAATTGCATTTCTTTGGTCCTGAAGAGGAGTCTAGGGTAAATGAGGAGTTGGTATGTGGAGGTATAGAGGAATAGGACTGTGATCCCACACCTCTCGTGGGCGGGAATTTCAACATGGCGCCCGCGCTCGGATGCCAGGATAAGGAAGTAGGAGGTCCAGTCCCTACGGACGAGCGAGCGTCGGCCCGTCGAGAGGAGGGGCGAGGAACGAACAATAAGAACGCCAAGGCGGACGGAGGATCGCTCGTTGAGTTTCCCGGGGAGCCGAATTCTAGAAGCAAGCAAAGAGCCCCGCTGCTGCCCCAAGAAGAGGAAGAGGAGGAAAGAGACACGCCACACGAGGAACTGCCCAGAGGCAACGCCCGTGAGTCCAGCCGACCCGGAGAGGAGGAGGGCGGTGAGACTCCCCCTGCCATGACCCAGGAGGGCCATGGCCACCGGCAAGTACTGTTCTATAATTATTTCACCGCGGGTTGGTGGACATTGGGGGGGGTAAAAGGCACGCATTGTTTGTATGCCCTGAGACCCTTATTCCCTCCACTTGCCCCTTTAAATCTTCACGGTCCAGGTCTTGGGTGAAGGTGGCGGTAGGCAGACTGACACAAACTCACCATACCTGACTATTGTTTATTTTTCTCCGAGGGTCCTGGCCACACTCCCGTCTTCCTGTGTCCTGGCAAGGAGAAGAAGTAAACCAAAGATGTCTCCCACAACACGTCGAGGAGTTGAGAGGGAGAGATTCCCCCATTGCATAGTGACTGAACTAATAGCAAAGGAACTCTCCAGTTTTTGTTACTGGTTATTTTGTTGATTTGTCTCCGTATGATCTGTCCCCCATAAAATATATGGACTGATCAATAAAATCCCAGCTAAGCCTCACTCCTGACTCAGTGCCCTATATGACCAGGTGACCACAAGGACAGAGGTATTAGTGTTGATAACTTTACAGAAGAGATTAGGAAGTTTAACTCAGTTTCTTCTGAGAAACCTAACTGTGTTTGTATTTGTTGTCGACACACTCACTACAAAAGCCAAACACGCAATGTAGTTGTCTTCTTTAAAACTGAACAGTAGAGTAGAGAAAAGTGGCAAGAATTTGCTGTTTATTTATTTGTAGAGGAATGGTTTAACTTGTTCACACAGCAAGTTATATGTAATTACTGCTATGATAAGTTACAGAACAACGAAATTCCAGAGCAGTACATAACAATTTAGAATTAGTATAGAAGAACTACAAAATGTAAATGTTTATGAATTCATTTTATACAATGTGTACACCCATTTCAGGCTATAGTTTGTATGGAGCCCAAGACAGAGAAGCTGCCCTAACTGACCTTCAGAAAGGCCTTAAAGGGAGAGTCATCTATTTACCTTTAGATTTTAATCAGAATATTGAAACTATTGTTGTACACAGAGAGGATCATGAACCAGATGTCATTTAAGTAAATGGTGTAGCTACGAAGAATAAAAAAATCTGGCAAGAGTCAGTGAATATTAATAAAGTAAAAAAAGCGACATTATACCAGACCCGGGCAGGTAACTCCGCTCCGCCAGCGGAGTTTATGGAGTTTTGCCTACTCTGCGCTCCGTTGGGAAAGCAAAATTTAGGCAAAACTCCGACTCCGTGGCAGAGCAGAGCAGAGTTAGCCGACCCCTCCACCCTCCCTAATGAATTATAATTACAAAAAAGGCACTTACCTGCCGTGGCTGCCTCCTCCTCGCCCTGGCCGATCTCCGTCCTCGCCATCCTTGTTCTTTGGAAACCCCTACTTTGTACGTCATGCGCATGGGCACACAGTATGTGACATCCCAAGAGACAGTGGTGAAAAGGGCTTGAGACAACAAGTTCTACCATTTCAAACTCATAGATGTCGGAAGTACTGTCATCAAAAATATAGATGCAAAGGAAAGTTTTACATAAGCTCTTGATTTGGATTCCCATGACCTGTGATTTCACAAGGAAGTGTGAACAGCTTTATGTCTGCAGTCAGACATACATTGACATGGAAATCACTGAAAACCACATACAACCTGAGAAGAACAGAGGCCTCCAAATACATAAATGACTGTAACCCTGTGATTCTAAAGATGTGGAATGCAAATATCTAGCTACAATTTGTTGCACACAACTCTATCGCTATTGCTCAGTATTTGACTTCATAATTATAAAATCTGAGAATACAGAGATGAAGTAGATGTGGGAAGAGATTTCAGCAGAAAAGAAATTGTACAGCTTTAGCTTGAAAATGCTTCCCCTTCGAGAGATGGGCTCCTATGAGTGCTGTGACCGGCTGAGCTCAGCTAGGTTGTTCTCAAAGTCAAGGGGAATTGTTTGGCTAAGTCTAGGCCTAGCAAGTGCATGGAATAGAATGTTAAAGTGTTACCCAGAAATTCAGTATCTAGCAGAGTTTGACCCGGAAAGTACAGACATTGTGAAGACAAATATGCTAGATATGTGCTATCCAAGAAGGAGACCACATCTTGAAAACATGTGCCTTTATGAAGCACTTCAATAATACAGATACAAAAGGACTGTAAAAGAAAACATAGAAGAAGGAAAAAATGCGATAGTTGGATGTGACAGTTGTTTAATGAGACATAGCAAAGGAAATCTAATTAACCACAGAATACTGAATTGCCAAATGGAAGACAGAAGGGAGTTTTTCTATTTGGCACTTCTGCAACTGTTCAAGCCTTGGCGTGCTGAATCATGATTTACTTGGAGACTACGACTGCTACAATGTATCTTTCAATGCTGTAAAAGAGAACATTCACTGTCCAGCCTTTTCAGACTACTTGCAAATGTTGAAAGATGAGATTGAACAGGAAGAAAACTTTGCTGCTCAATTAGCTAAAGAGAGTACACAAAGCAGCCAAAGTTCTGCACCACTGAGTCAAGATCCACTTTGATAACCAATTATTCAAAATGAAGCAGCCATAGCCATGAGTGAGGTGGAAACTGCAATTTAACAAGTTAGAGAAGAAAGTGTGGATTTCGAACACTTAATAGCAAAACTGAACAATAAACAGTAAGAAATTTATATCGAAGTAAAAGATAAAATAGAGAATTGATTTCTGCATGAGGGGACAAAGAATGTGAATGCTCTTCATTTAAGCCAATTCTACTATACATCAGTGGTCACACTGGCACTGGGAAAAGCTTTTAAACTAAAGTTCTCACCTCTTATTGACAGAGGACTACAGGATCAAATGTATTAATATTAAAGGAATTACTTTGCACCGACTACTTATGCTACCTACTAAACATGGCATTAAGCTGGACCACCAGAAGTTATCTGATGAAGCTTGTCATAAGATGGCAAGAGTATTGAAGAAACTGAAGTTTTGGATCATCGATGAGGTGAGCATGGTTGCAAACTTAATGCTTGCCTTTGTACACTTAATTATGCAGTAAATGTTATACACAGAATATGACATGCTGTTTGAGGAAAACATTTAATTGTCTTTGGTGACCTACTGCAACTTACCCCTGTGATGGGACAACCGTTTCAAGACACTTCTCCATAACAAAACAAAACATTCTTTGGGATGTATTGGAAATGTAAACATTTGGTTAAACTTCGAATACAAGGAATTAGTGAAGTATATGCATCAAGCACCTGATGTAGAGCATGTACATATATTTTGAAGGACATTAGAGTAGGAGTTCTGAAAAAGGAGGGAAAACCTGCTTTAGAAAGTCGACGTACCAAGACACTGTTTTCATCTGACAACACACTAGCACAATTAAGTGTACAATTTCATTGAAAAACACAAATCCATGTCTGTTTAATGCCTACGCTTCAAGAGTGCTCCAACATCGATGAAGAAATAATGAAGCTGGAGAAAGAAGATATTTTGGAAATTACAGCTATCGATAATAGGGAAAACCAGGGAGTAACAATACTACTACCTGAGAAACTACAAGCAAAATTGGATTCTTTGCAGAAGTCTGTGTTGAGGACTGTAGGATTAGAAAAGTGTTTAAGTGTGTGCAAATAGTGGCGAGGAATTTTGTGGCATAATTTAAATGTGGAGGAAGGGTTAGTAAATGGTGCTATGGGCAAAGTGACTGATTTCATAAATTTTCCAAATATGGATGAGGTTGCGTACTTAGCCATAAAATTTGATCAGATTGATGGTGTGAAGCAGATTGGACAAAGTATTGTACAGTTTTGCTTGTAAAGGACTTATATGTGCAATGGGAACAGTTTTCAGTGTCTCTAGGATATGCAGTAACTATGCATAAATATGTGTGTAGGTGCAGCTTTTATTAATATCGGAAGCACAGTACTTAAAGAAGGTATGTCATATGTAGCATTATCCCAAGGTAGATTATTGTCCAGTTTGTTTTTAGTTAAATGTGATGATAAGACAGTTAGGGCCCTATTACGGTGCAGAACGGACGAGCGTCCGACCAGCATTGTGTCAGAAACTGGACCACCTGACAAGGAGTCGGAGGTCCAGCATTCCGAATTATGATGCAACCACCTTCACGGCGGTCGGAAAGTGTATGTTTACTATTGTGGCTTGTGTTGCGGTCTGCAGCACAAGCAGCAATAATAAACATACACTTTTTAAATATAAATGCACCCTGTGTCAGGCACCATGCTGTGCCTGCTACATGATGCATGGATATTTGGGGGTGCACCACGGGTGCCCTAAGGGCCCCATAGCGGAGGCCCAGGGGGACCGGGGGCCCTGCTAGAGGCCCCCAAAAGTCCCTTTCTGACAGCCATTCCATGGTGGTCCTACCACCATAGAAAGGCTGTCGGAATGGGACATCGTAATACCTTTGGCGGTGCCTGAGCAGGCACCGGCCCTATTGTAGGATTACGATCCAAGCACTGCCCGGACGGGCTCCTTGAGCCTGTCGGAAAGGCAGCAATCAATCCCTTTGCCCACTGCCTCCGACCGCAGCATCATATTGCAGCGGTTGGACTGCATAGATAGATGTCGGTAGGTCCACAACCGATGACCTGGCGGTTGCGGTCCGACCGACATTATAATGAGGCCTTTAGTGCTGATGCAACCTGTGTAAGAAAATACAATGGTTAAGAAGTCTATACGCCCTCATTTAGGTCAGTACCCTATTTATGTAAAACTGGAAATCAGTCCAAAACAGAAACTTACAAAAGATTCGACCGATGTCAAAGAAAAAAGCTAATCAGTACAAGGTAGAAGGCATTAATGAGGGAGATATTGTAGATACCAGTTGTAAAACAGTTCAGTTCAACTGCTATGCAAATGTTGTTTCCAATGTACTGTTTCATTTATAACATCTTGTGAATCAAAGTGAAGAACAACCAGATAAGAGATTGTGTTCTGCACTGTATCATCTGCTCCAAAATTTACTTAGTGACAGATCTGTTATACATTCTGCTTCATGCATTCAAGACCTTTTAGATATATGTAGTCGATCACTAATATTTACTCTCAACAGTCAACAAGACACTCAAGAATTTATAATGGTCATGCTTGGCGTTTTAGAAGAAGGAGTACATATTGATGACTTATTTCGACTGAGTTACAAATGGAACCATCATTGTAATGTTTGCTCATTTACATTCACCACTCAAATACATTCTGAGCGATTTCTTTACTTAACACTACCAGATTGCAAAACTGAGCCTTTTGACAGATTAATTAAAAACACAAACCAAAATATGTCTTGCTCAAATTGTAGATCAGATGTTATGTCTACATTGCATCTACAAAGAACTGGAAAATAACTTATATTGATGTTACAATGATGCTGAGCAGATGGATCTAAACTGGAAACTGAAATTACAAACTTCAAAGGTAGAAAAGATAAATTTATGGAGGAACTTATAGTATTGTAGCTGCTATCTTTCATGAAGGACTTCACATAACTTCTGGAAACTACATTGTCTATTTTAAGAGTGAAAATGGAGGGACGGAATGCAATGGCAGCAACCTTAAATTTAAACCAAAACTGCCTTTTAAACTACAAAATTCTTACCTCTTGTTTCTTCAACCAAAATCTAGGGAGCATTTTTGGGAAAAAGTAATATACAGTGTTTTTTGTTTGTGGCTCGTCAGTGTTTTAGACATCATTCGGCCTATCAGGGGTGATGTCTTGAAAAAGTTCTCCAAAATTCAACAGTCCTTTTCTCTTCCACAAAGGAGCTAATATAGCATGTGGATACTACACTCTCTAAGTAAAGACTGCAACAGGATGGACACAATGGAATCACAGCAACCTTCAATTGACACCCAAGCTACCTTTCAAACTACAACATTGTCACATTTTATTTCTTCAACCAAACTTCCATGTATTATTTCTGGGGAAAAATAATGTATTGTATTTCATTTACATTGATCATCATTTTAGACATCATTCGAGCTACTAGGGTTAATGTTTTCAAAAGGATCTAAAAAATTCAAGTGTGGTTTATATTTATTAGTAGTTGTATACCAGGTATAATAATAAAGGAAAGGTTTTAAGGTATGTTTGTTTACATTAGTGTAGTAGGTGCTGGCACAATAACTGTTTAACAAATTGTAGAGAGTGCAATGGATAGTGTAACTTATTTATATTGATGTACTGTGCAGTTATGATTTTTTCTTTCTGCATCTTTTACAACAGGTTTTGGAGTGATATGTGTTTAGATGTTTCAAGATACATCTAGTGCCACAGAAATATTTTTTTACTCACTCATACAGCCACTCAGACACCCAATCACTCTCCTATACAGCCACTTACACAGCCATTCACTCATCCCTGCAGTCACTTATCTACCCAGTCACACACTCATACAGACATCCATGCATCGTTACTCACCTGTACAGCCACTTACATACCTTATCACTCACCCATACAGTAATGCACCCTTTCACTCACTGATTCAATTAATCGCATACTCACTTACCTATGTACCACTCACACACCCTCTCACTCATCCACATACCCACAAATGCACTGACTCGCTCACTCATACGCCCACTTACACAGCCAATCACTTACCCATTGAGTTACTCACGCACTCACTTATCCATACAGACACTCATCTATCCAGTTACTCATCCATATATCCACTCATGCACCATTTATTCATCCATACACCTACTCATGCACCCTCTCAGCCACTCACACAACTACTCACTCAGCCACTCACTCACCCATAGAGCCACTCAACACCCACTCACTCACCTATACAGGAAGTCATGCACCCTGTCACTCACCCATATAGCGACTGATGCAGCCACATGCTCACCCATATGCCACTCATACTACCACTCACTCTCCAATTGAGTTACACACACACTCACCCATGCAGGCAGTCATGTACCCTCTCACTCACATATATCGACACTCATGCACCTACTCACTAACCCATACAAACACTCATGCATCCTGTCACTCCCTCTTACAAACACTCACACACCTGCTCACTCACCATACAACCACTCAAAAGTCACTCCCTCACCCATACAGGTACTCATGCATACCCTCAGTCACTCAGCCACTCACTCACCCATACAGCCACTCATACACCCTCTCAGACATGCATACATCTACTCACACACCCACTCAGTCACCCATATAGATACTAACTCACTCATATAAATACTAAGACATGCACTCATTCATATAAATAATCACTGACAAAACTACTCATTTATCCACTCACCTACTCATGCACTCACCCATACACCCAGTCACATATGCAGTCACTCACCCATGCAGTCCTTCATGAACACTTTACTGACTCATACACCCACTCAGATACCCACTCACCCCCCTATACAGCTACTTACACAGTGACTCACTCGCCCATACAGCCACTCACACACCCAGTCACTCACCCATACATCTACTCACACAACCACTCATTCACCCATACTGCTTCTCACACAGCCACTCATTCACCCATACAGCCACTCCCTTGCCCATACAGCAACTAACACACCCACTCACTCACCCATACAGACACTCACTCATGCACCCGTAAAGCCGCTCACTCACTCCTATATACAGCCAATAATGAATCCAGTCACTCACCCTACAGCCACTAACATACTCACTCACATACCCATACACCCACTAAACAGCCACTTGCTCACCCCACCAGCCACTAACACATCCACTTACACATCCACTTAATCACCCATACAGCCACTCATAAATCCACTCACTCACACAGCTACCGATGTACCCACTTACTCTGCCATGCAGCCACTCATACATACACTCACTCACTTATACAGCCACTTATCTAGTTACTCATTCACATAACCACTAAAATAGCCATTCACTCAATCATGCAGGCACTCAGACACCCACTCACTCACCCATACAGCTGCTTACACACCCAGTCACTCATACATACAGACACTCACTTACCCATACAATCACTAAGGCATACTCATTCACCGATAACTCAGACACACAATCACTCACTCACCCATGCAGATAGTCACATACCATCTTATACACCCAAACAGGTACTAACACACCCACTCACACACCCATCCAGGCACATACACAAGCACTCCCTCATCTATACAGCTAGTCACACATCCATTTAATAACCCATGCAGACACTCATTTACCCATTCAATCAGTCATAGACCACTGATGCACTCTATCACTCTCTTATATACCACTGACACACTGAGTCACTCACCCATAGAACAACTGACACACCCACTCACACCTATATTCTTCTGACACACCCTTCAGCTAACTCATACTCACCGTAAAAGAGACTAATACAACCACTCACTTACTAATACAGGCACTAGTACAAACACTCACTCACACACTCAATCACTTTCCCTAACCATATACCAATGTAAATACAGGGTAACATACTAATAGACATAATAAGAAAATCCACCCTGTTACAAACATACATTTAACATTTAATTGTCCTTCTTAAACTGGAATGGGTGTTTCTAACAGAACCTTTTCTTTAAACATGTTTTCTTTTTTTGGATTTTATTATGATTTTGTATTTTTTGGCGTTTTTTTTGTTTCTTCAGAAAAAAAACCTGAAACACCCTTAGGAAGAAGAAGCACACAAATACAGTAAGTGCGCTAGTACTCTGGAAATAACATTCAGAGTAAATTTCTGAGGCTTTCTGATCGACATCGTAATCAGGACCTAGGTTGGGGGACACTGTGAACATGCTAGTCCTGAAACATGATTTAATAATTCTGATTGAGGCCCAGTTAAATAACATTGAGCAGATTCCAACATTTACAGGGGGGCCACAGGGAGTATCATATATTTCATATTAATATCTGCAGTTGCTGTGCCCCTAGTCTTGAATTATAAAATGTTGGTTAGTTGCTTCAATGACCATAACCCTGTATGCTTACCTTTGAGACAAAGATCCATAAAACTCCTGCAGCCAAGGAGTGCAATATGGGTCTCACTAAGAATAAAGGTCTTCGGATAAAATGGGCAAAAGTGGATCCTCTTAACTTTGCTCAGAAAATTGTGCATGATAATATGGATTCTTTTATTGCATGCCTGGATGATAATTGCACTCATACTTCCATTTTATCTGAATTTAAAAGTTTATGCGAGGCAATTTCAGACAGTTTGGCTACTCATAGCCCACTTTCTGGGATTTTTCCACATCAATGGTTTAATGCAACCTGTTCTTTGGCTCACAGATATTTAAAGGCGTGACTTAAAATTTCACCACGCAATCCCTCGGATGTCAAATTCAAAAAATCTTTATTCGATCCATTTAAAAATACAGATCATAAAAGTACAAAGCAGTAAAAAAGACATTTATATTCAAATCAATTTGCGCACAATTCCTAATTTGATTTTTAACACCAAACATGCTAGAAAGACGAATAAAGTTTAAAAATTCATTTCATAGATACTAATTACAAATATCCGTATTACAGTTGGATTAATAAAACTTATAGCTAGTTCATAAATATTCACAAGGCATGTGCAGAACAGTTTTCCATCTCCTTAGACATGCCAGTAAGAAGGTAGCTATTAAAAAACATGCAAATGGATCTGAGAGTTTCTTTAAGAAGTATAATGCAGGACGACATTGGTTAAAATTCATTTTCTTTAAAATTGGACATAAAAATCTGATTCGTTCATTTTTATAAAACCCACAGGAAAAAAAGTATATGAAGGTCCAACTGCTCTGAACCACAGTCACAGGGGCAAGGTACCAAGTCAGCATGTCTATATCTCTTCGCAGGGAAACCCAGCATGAGAGGGATTAGGTTCAGCGAGAATCTAATCAGGATGAATCTGTGCTGCGAGTTTCTTATATGTTCTAAGTATGAGTATGAGGAACCCCCAGATGATATTCCAGGAGAGGTATGATACAACATCACAGAAACCTTGGAGTAATTTACATTTTGGCGCTCATATATCAATTTTTCTAAGAGTATAGTCCTCAGTTTTCCCTTTGATATCGTATTACACAAACTCGGTTAACAAAATGTTTTCCCTAATCCTAGTGTCTTCAATGAAGATCTCGCGTACCCAAACCAGGGAATTTTACTAGTATTATCCAGATCTATACAATTTTTAATTATGACCTGGGTCAGGTTCACTGTGTTCCTGCACCAGATCTAGTGCCACAAGAGTACCGGGGCAATCTTAATGTTGTCGACCAGGTACGGGATTTCTAATTCAAGATGGTAGTTATAATTTGAATATGAAATAGGGACAGCATACAGCTTCTTATAAAATCTATCCTCCAATGTTTGGAGTTGGATTGCCGTGGCCATCCCCAATACCCCTACCCCATAAGTTGCTGCTGTTACTATCTTCGCCTGGTATACTTTCCTTATTGTTGATAGTGGTTTAGACCCTAGTCTTTTGCAAAAGTTCAGATTGCTACCATACCCCGCTCCATTACTAACACCGTATTATTTACCATAGGTGCCCATGACTGTTTTTTATCGAAGTGGACCCCTAGATATGGAAACAAGTCTACAATCTCCAGTCTCCGTGAACCTATTGTAAAGTTCTGGGATCTTTTTGAGGATGAAGTCCCTGTAACGAGGACAAAGGACTTTGATTCGTTCACCTTCAAACCCAGTGAGGACATAAATACAACATAGTCTGTTATTAGCCGTTGAAGGGCCACCCCTGTTCTTGCAATTAAAACTGCATCATCGGCGTATGCTAAAATGGGTATAGGAGTGGAGCCAAATTTAGGAACGGCTGGGGTTACTCCTAGGAGAGCTGCTTCAACTCCATTGGTGTATACAGAAAATAAAAAGGGGGCGAGGACACATCCCTGCCTAACACCTCATTTGATCTTAAATGGGTGTGTTAACTCTCCCTCTTTCCCAAATCTAACACGAGCAGTGGTATTGGAGTACATTTGTCAGATAAATCAAGTTATTGCAGAACCCCCCCCAACTCCTCCATTGTTTCCCAGAGCTTTGAATGGATTACACAATCAAACACTTGACTTAAATCCATAAATGCCATAAAAATATGGCCGGACTTAGCTCTAGTGTATTTCCCAGTAATTAATGATAAATTGAGGCACTGATCTATAGTGCCCCTACCATTCTGAAAGCCATACTGTGATTGCATTGTCCAATTGCCTCCTGTTGGACAACATGTAAACCATATCCGCTATGTTCAAACTGTTAGGGGCAGATTCTCAAGAATCCAACACAGCGCAGTTACACAAGTCATTTTCCAGTGCCAAGCTGTGTTAGTTTAGAAGCACAGGGGTGTGACATATTGACAACAATATGTTGCATCTCTGTGCTTCCCCCTGCGCTGGTACACAAACTGCTGCCGTGTTCCTGCGCAGGCACCCTTGCACCATGGTGCAAGGGTGCCTGTGTTGCATCACTGATTGATGTTGTGCAGGCACGTGACCCTTCCTGCATAAAGCAACTCACAATAGCTGTCTCCCTCATTATATAGGTATATGTACAAGTCCCTATTGCCACAGGAACGTCACTTTTTAGGACGTTCTGTGGCAGTAGGGGCTTTGCCTTTTTTACAAGGCAGCGTTAAGCCACTTAACGTGGCTTGATGCTGCCTTGTAAATAAGGCCCCCTTTCAAGCAATGCTTAGCGTGAAAGAAGAGAGCAATGGGTGTTGCTGTGGGTGTTCCACTGCAACACCCATTGATTCTGACACTGCCTCCTATTTACAAGGGAGGCGTAAATAGGTGGCAGCGCCAGAATTATGACCAGGGAAAACCTGGTCTTAAACAGGCGCAACGAGGAGAAATGTTTTGTTTCTCCTTGTTTTTGCTGTTTTCATGTGTGCTGCATTGTGCAGCACACATGAAAACAGCAAAACGCCTATGAATGTTTATGTACAGGAAGGTCCCTGTCCCTGCCGTTTTGCAACTTATGTGTGAGCTGCATTAAGCAGCACACATAGAAGTTACAAAGCGGCATTTAAAGATTGTTCATGTGCATGAAGGGGGACCTTCCTCTACATAAACAATCTTCCTCTGAACGCAGACACCCTTGCACTATGGTGCAAGGGTGCCTGCGTTGGCACTGTGCAGCCAAATGTAGTTCTTGTGCAGGGTGAAACTCATGTATGCACCATAATGTTGTAACTATGTTGCACCCCTGTATATCAGAAGTGGTGTAGCATGGTGTTCAGTCAAGGAGGCTAACGCCTTGCAATGCCACTTACCAGTAAATGTGCCTTTATAGTGTTGCCTGCAAAGGATACATACCATCAAGAAAACTCAAAGCACGGCAGTGTGGCTTCACGTGTCCTTGAAAATATGGGCCACCACACTGCACCACTGGTGTATCACAAAAAGCGGTGCAATGCTGATGCTAGGGGGCATAAGTCTTGCTACTAGGTCAGCATCACGATAATGATATCTTACTTGGCCCACAGCAATCACATTTTGAAAAACACCTGTGAAGCTGTATAGAAAACGTTTCCCGGATTCAACATGCAAGTAGTAGTAACACATTTCTTTCTGTTTGCAGAGGATGCACCTACAACATCTGAATAGGTTGATGAAACACCTGATTTCCAAGACAGCACTTGATTGCGTAGCCTGTCCTGGGGCTGGTGTTGGTGCTGATGATGGTCCAGCCTGCACATCATGTCTACCTCCATTGCCCATGTCCTTGGAGGCCATCTTGTCCGGCACATTAGGTTTCCTTTTGGCAGGAACGGTGGTCACCCATGTCTTTGCAGCCTTTTGCTTCTCATAGAGACGAGCCATTCCACGGAACCCCTTAGCTATCTCACAGATGTGTGCATAACATGTCTTTCTGATTCGGAAAGCACGTTCCTCCTCAGCATTCATGTTGTCTGTTGGACAATAATGACACTTGTGTCATTCATTGTGTTCATAGCAGACACTCAAAGATAGTCAATGCATGAGCACATTGTAGATGCTGACTATGAAACTTATATCAAGCGTCTGATCACTGTGTGATAAACACACAACAACAGCACACATCAAGGTTGTTCATCACATCGGGTGCCATCAGCTGAACATCATAAATATAAGATTGTGATAAGATGTCATGGGAGACAATTGATCAAATCACACAGAGCCATGATAATCTATTGACCATACATCATGTTTCCCAAACAGTTTTCACCAACATGTACGTACTATGCCCCACCATGATATAAACAGCTACTCAGGGGATCCGTGACAGGAAATTTGTGCTGTGCTCAGAAAGTGTCACAGTGTGGCGCAGGCAAAGTGCTCTGTGGTTACACAATGATGCCACATCTATTGAATGCCACACTCAATGTTGAAAGACATGCAGCATGCTAGGAAGTACTAGCAGGTGAAACTAACTATGTATTGATGATGTAGTGACACATGTCCCTACCTGGGTCACAACATCCTTGTGTATTGTGTACATTGTTCGCTATTGAATACATCACATTTGCACAACAATCATGACTATTGCATCATGTCAATACACTAACCCTCTGTAAAAACACTTTTTTGGGGAAATGACAATAGGCCTCATGCTGATGCCACATCCAATCACTTGTGATAAACATATCTATTCTCAGACAAGGAGGACTCAGAAGGCAGTTCTGGAATCCCAGGTGTACATTGATGGTGTAAAAACACATTTAACTTTTGTACTTTACAATGCACAATGATCACATCATGACATGCCACAAGGCTGACTGGCATTCTCAGACATCTGTTGTGTACTATTTGTACTAGTCTTATTTTTGTCATTGCAAGTGAATGATTGGTACAGTGTCACATCACCCAAACATAAGAGATTTGCTGGATGTACCAGATCTTATTATTCAACATGTGAACTTGCTCACATGTGATGTTGCTAAATTATGTAACATAGATGTCCTGGATGCGCACTAAGCCTGGGTGGAGATTGCATCATTGGACTCCGTGGAATTACATGGAGTTACTGCAAAACTTCCAGAAATTCTGCAGAGTTCCGTGGCCTGGCAGAGTCACATATTGCACTCCCCCTCTGCACCCCCATCCCGTCAAACCCCTGGACCCCCACCCCCCCTCCCGCGTATTGAGGCCTGCTGGTAGACTTACCTTCCCACCAAATCGGTGTCCTGCTCCTACTGCTGGCTCCACTTGGCTTCCGCTGCTCCAGTTAAATTAACATGAGGCACTGCATTGAGCATGGCGTACTGCGTGAAGGCATGCCTGACCCTATCCTGGGATTTGATGGGGTCAGGCATGCCTTCACGCAGTACACCAGGTGCAATGCAGTGCCTCATGTTAATTGAACTAGAGCAGTGGAAGCTAAGTGAAGCCAGCAGCAGGAGCAGGACACCGATTTGGGTAAGGTAAGTCTACCAGCAGCACCGGTCAACTCTGCTCCGCTACAATTCTTGACTTCTTGAAAAATTCACTCTCCAAACGTAGTGCGGAGTTCTAAAGCTCTGCAAAGTTTGCTGGTGGAGTGGAGTTAAATGCACATCCTTAATGCCCACATACAGCGCACTGACCGATTGGTATGCAGACAGAATATCTAGTTGGAAATGTCGACCTACACAAATATCGAGTTGGAAATATTGTGACACAGAAATATTAACAGCAAGAATATCGTGGTCAAGAATATCGAATTTGAGGTAAGAAATATCGTTTTAAAAAATATCGAAGTCATTAATATTGTTTGCAAAAATATAGTTGTTTAAAATATTGATTTTTTAATTAGTGTTAAGTATTTTTGTTTATATTTTAAATGTATGTTTTTTGTATAAGTATTGTTTATGTTTTTAAAATGTGTTAAATTTTTAGTTGTTATCAATTTTATTTAAATTTAATTTTGTGTTTTTTAGTTCCGTAGCGGGTTGTGGGTTTATAGGGGAATCGGGTGGGAAGTAATTTAATTATAATAAATTAATGAATATTTTTTAATTAATAATATTTATTTAATTGAGATTTTATAGTGTTAATTGTGGGAAGTAATTAATTTGTAATTAATTATTAATTGGTTGTCAATTAATATTAACTAATTAATTGGTGATTAATTATGGTAATTGTGTAATTTTTTAAAGGTGCAGGTTGTGGGGTTTATAGGGGTTAAGGGTGGGAAGTAATTTTTGATTAATAATTAGTTGTTAATTTATATTAATTAATTGATTGTAAATTAATTATGGAAATTGTGTATTTAATTTTAAGTGTGGGTTGTGGGGTTTATAGGGGTAAAGGGTGGGAAGTAATTTATGTTTAATCAATTAATGAGTTGATTATCATTAATGAATTAATTGATATTTAATTAGGGTATTTGTTTATTTTTTTGTGTCTGGGTTTTACTTTTATAGGGGTAAAGGGAGGGGAGTATATTAATTTTACTTACTCTATAATTAGCTGTCAAATACTATTAGTTTTGTTATTGAAAATAAGTTTTAATTTTATAATTCATTTTTTAACAGTTTAATTTTAGCTGTGAATTGTGGGGATTATAGGGGTAAAGTGTGGGAAGTTAATTATTTTTTATGAGTTTTAATCTGTTTTTTAATTAATATTACTTTAATTGGTAATTAATTATGTTAATTATGGAAGTACATTGTTTTTTAATTTAGATGTGGTTTGTGAATTGTGTGGTGTTATAGGGTAGGAAATAAAAAAAAAGTAAATTTATATAATGCTTTTGTTTCTAAATAATGTGTAATTAAAAATATTTATTTGTTTGAAAAGTAATTTTTATTTTATTTAATATCATATTTGTAGGTATTTGTCATATGTATTTAACATTATATTATGTTTTTTAATTTTTTTTAATGTTAAATATATTTGTATTTTAATTTTTAACATATTTAAATATTTTTTCATTTATTTTGTTTTTTAAATATTGTTGTTGTTAATATTTTGTTTTGTTTTTATTTTGAACTGACTGTAGTGAGACTATTAATTGTTACCCCTCCGCAATCCAACACTTTCCATACTGTTGCCCTCATTGGAGTGGGAATGGTAAATTTTATCCCACCACTATCCAACACTTTCCCTACTGTTGCACTCACTGGAGTGGGAATAGTAAATGTTGCCCCTCCGCTATCCAACACTTTCCCTACTGTTGCACTCATTGGAGTGGGAATAGCAATTTTTACCCCTCCGCTATCCAACACTTTCTCTACTGTTACAATATTTGGAGTGGGAATAGTAATTTTTACCCCTCCACAATCCAACAATGTCCCTACTGTTGCACTGACTGGAGTGGGAATATTAATTTTTACCCCTCCTCTATCCAACACTTTCCCTACTGTTACACTGATTGGAGTGGGAATAGTAAATGTTATCCCGCCATTATCCAACACTTTCCCTTCTGTTGCACTCACTGGAGTGGGAATAGTAATTTGTACCCCTCTGCTATCCAACACTTTCCCTTCTGTTGCACTCACTGGAGTGGGAATAGTTATTTTTACCCCTCCGCTATCCAACACTTTCCCTACTGTTGCACTCATTGAAGTGGGGATAGTAATTTTTACCCCTCTACTATCCAACACTTTCCCTACTGTTACACTCACTGGAGTGGGGATAGTAATTTTTACCCCTCTGCTATCCAACACTTCCCCTACTGTTGCACTCACTGGAGTGGGAATTTTAAGTTTAAAGATTTTTAAATAGTTTAATGTTTTAATTTATAATAAAATGTATTTTTTATAAGATTTTATGTTATTGGTATATATACTTGTAAATGTTTATATAATTTTAAAATGATAAAATACATTTAAATAATAGTTTATTAATTGTTTTAAAGTTAATAAATATATATATATATATATATATATATATATATATATATATATATATATATATATATATATATATATATATATATATATATATATTCAACAAACACGGTCCTTTTCGGGGGAGCACCCTCCAGCTGGTGCTCGTGGCGAGACAGGACCACCTCTCGCATAAAGTATTATCCAACAACAGCTTACACGGCACTCTCCTTGGTACAAAAATATATCTTTATTGAGACCTCCTTCTCCACCACCAGGAGGTGGTGGAGAAGGAGGTCTCAATAAAGATATATTTTGTACCAAGAAGAGTGCCGTGTAAGCTGTTGTTGGATATATATATATATATATATATATATATATATATATATATATATATATATATATATATATATATATGCCCCTTCCTGCACAAAAACTATTTTACCATGACACAGGCATCCTTGCACCATGGTGCAAGGGTGCCTGTGCAGGGGCATGTCAGCAGTTTGTGCGCCAGCGCAGGGGGAAGCACAGAGATGCAACATATTGTTGTAAATATGTCGCATCCCTGTGCTTCGAAACTAACTCAGAGCGGCACTGCAAAATAACTTGCAGCACCGCGCTGCATTAGTTTCTTGTATATCTTCCCCTATAGTCTTTTCTCTGAGCCCTTTGCATCGCCAGTGCTTCGCAAGTGATAATGGAGGAAGTAATATATGGCAACGCTGGAGACCTGTAAATTAGCCACATATGTGTATTTGTAGGTATTGACTTACCAATAGGTCCACCGACTTCCAGTCCGAGATGGTCCAGCAAGTTTGCCTCTCTGCTCACAACATCCTGCCAGCGGTGTTTGAACTGGTGGACCGTCCGATCAACATTATAAATGTGTGACATGTGGTGCTGGACCTTTTCCCACCTCTGCCGGCATTCCTTTGGTGGGTACCCTTTGCTGACCCATCCACCTGTGATGAGCATTCTGGGCAGGAAATGAAATATTAGCCAAAGGAGGCCCTTAAATTGTTTGTGTGACAGGTTTTTGGACCTGCCTGACATGTTTGGTGTGAATTATTGTAAAAAAAAAAGAAAAACCCAAACAGAAACTTAAAACCCACCCTTAAAACTAACCTACACCTTCCTACCCCAAAAACTGCACAAACACCCCACCCAAAAGACAACAATTTAGACAAGACAAATAGTTTAAGAGGACAATTAACTGACAAAAATGTAATTAGTTTACTAAACACACAAAAAACACAGGACAAGGTCAACAAAATCTCTCCACAATGCACAACAGGTTCCTCCACGAAGCACACTCCTAGGACTAGTAAGTGAAAGAGAAAGTAACTGTGTACTTCCTGATTTGCAGCATGGCTGAGTCATTGCATCATTTCCTGTATGGATATGACACGTTTTTACATTTTACGTCATATTTGTGCAGATGCGTCGTGGTTTAGATGCAATTTCCATTTAACGTGCACATCTGCATGCGTGACATTTTTATGGGTTGCGTGTTTTTTAAAAATTTGTTGTGTTAGGCTTAATGAGGCAACATGCATTTGTACATGAGATGCAATATGATAATTTGGTGGCGTCAGTATTCAGCAAGATGAGACCCGTTTTGTGTGTCAAAGTGACTCAACCCAGATTTATGTTGAATTAAGAGGTGATGCATGGTCTTGTGCAAGTGATGCATCACGTAATGCTCAGATGAGGTTTCCTTACAACACGATGCATGTATTTGACTGTGCGCTGGTCATTTTTGGTTCAGAAATTCACATACGTCCTGGGATATGGGCCAAATCTTTGTTTGTCCTGGAAATTGTGTGATGTTTTTTGTTCATTTACAGGCACCTTGCACAACAGGTGCATCACGTTGCATCACGCACCAGCAGCACAACCTGCAGGGCAATTCTTACAATGACACATACAGGCACCCTGCGTGGCTTTACATCTGCTTGTGTATATTGCCACTTCTCATGCAACACTTTACATGTTGGGGTGTGACATGGGTGTTGATGTGGCTTTTCCATTCAACACACATGTACACTGTTGCATTTCTACATTTACAGCCAATGCATGAGACTGCTATGCCATAACAGTGTTGGTCTCACAAGCCACAACGAGGTGAAAAATCTTCTTGTCTCATCCATTTCCCCTCTTTCAATGCGTGCTGCATTTGACAGCACACATTTGAAAAGGTGATCTTTTTCAAATGTGTTTTTTATGCATGAAGGTGCCACTTTCTGCAGCACAGCATGTCATCAACACCAGCCAGCCTTCCTTGTACCATGGTGCAAGTGTGCCTCTGCCGACGCATGGCACCAGTTTGTGCGCATGCACAGGGTAAACGTCAGAGAACAACATGTGTTGGCAAATACGTTGCCTCTCTGTGCCTCATAAATGAGCCTGCTTGACTCTGCAAATGGACTTGCAGCAACATGCGGTGTTACTTTCTCATTCACAGGGACAGTTGTGCTCAGTATTGACACTTTCCATTGGAGATGTATTTATTAGTGATGTGACACATAACATTATTGCGTACTATGCACTGTTGCTTATGTAATGACATTGCCTATTGGCATGCCGTGTCACTACATGTATATTTTTCATGTAAATGCCTCTTCTCAACAATTTTGACAGTCACTGCTTGAGGCAGGTGCCCATGCTATGAAAGACTGATGTATGCACCCATTTTGATGGTGCCGTGCACACATGCCAATCTGTGTGCCACATCTGTAGATGTTGATAGCTTTATGACTGCACATGGCCTATCTGTATAAATGGTGTGCACACACAAGCGGATGCAGCACATTCATTAAAATGTTGTTTTATCTGGGAGGCAAAGGCCTATGTAGACACATGTTACTCACCCAGGTCAGTTAGATGATTCAGACCATGATATTTTGAAAAAACATACAGGAAATTCACATTTGATGCTGTTGTATCTAATAACCTGTGTACAAAAGGGACACACCTGCAATTCTTTCATGTGTATTTGTGAGTTAATTTGAAACATTGGTGCTAATTTGTACAAATGTAGAAACTCAACAGCATGTGAAGAATTGTGTGACAATGTGAGTGTGACGTCTTCCCCTGCAGCAGTGTTGAGGATGGCTCTTCGTTCTGTTTCTGATTCATCATCAAAAGACGCACAGTTGATGGACGGAATGCAGAACAAATCAAAACATTCACCCTCAGTCAAGAGATCTGGGTTAAATCCATCATTCTTTTGCTCACCATGCCACCCCAGTTTAGACCTGGCATATGCAAATCAGTCTTGACCCTGTGCCTCATGGGAACAGTCAAGCCCGAACTGCCAAGCCAGGTCCTCCCTGGACCGGAAACAAGCATCCTAGGACCGGTTTCAGGGTTTCTCCCCTCATTAGCCAGGATAGCTTGAGTCCAGTGGGACCCACGTCTGGGCATACCCGGCGCACTTAGGGCGAGAAAGCTAAAGACACACAGTTGATGGACGGAATGCAGAACAAATCAAAACATTCACCCCCAGTCAAGAGATCTGGGTTAAATCCATCATTCTTTTGCTCACCATGCCACCCCAGTTTATACCTGGCATATGCAAATCAGTCTTGACCCTGTGCCTCATGGGAACAGTCCAGCCCGAACTGCCAAGCCAGGTCCTCCCTGGACCGTAAACAAGCATCCTAGGACCGGTTTCGGGGTTTCACCTCATATCAGCCAGGATAGCTTGAATCCAGTTGCACAGTGAGCCCGGGACCCACGTCTGGGCATACCCGGCACACTTAGGGCGAGAAAGCAAAAGACACACAGTTGATGGACGGAATGCAGAACAAATCAAAACATTCACCCCCAGTCAAGAGATCTGGGTTAAATCCATCATTCTTTTGCTCACCATGCCACCCCAGTTTAGACCTGGCATATGCAAATCAGTCTTGACCCTGTGCCTCATGGGAACAGTCCAGCCCGATTTGCCAAGCCAGGTCCTCCCTGGACTAGAAACAAGCATCCTAGGACCGGTTTCGGGGTTTCACCCCTCATCAGCCAGGATAGTTTGAATCCAGTGGCACAGTGAGCCCGGGACCCACGTCTGGGCATACCCGGCACACTTAGGGCGAGAAAGCATAAGACACACAGTTGATAGACGGAATGCAGAACAAATCAAAATATTCACCCCCCAGTCAAGAGATCTGGGTTAAATCCATCATTCTTTTGCTCACCATGCCACCCCAGTTTAGACCTTGCATATGCAAATCAGTCTTGACCCTGTGCCTCATGGGAACAGTCCAGCCTGAACTGCCAAGCCAGGTCCTCCCTGGATCGGAAACAAGCATCCTAGGACCGGTTTTGGGGTTTCACCCCTCATCAGCCAGGATAGCTTGAATCCAGTGGCACAGTGAGCCCGGGACCCACGTCTGGGCATACCCGGCGCACTTAGGGCGAGAAAGCAAAAGACACACAGTTGATGGACGGAATGCAGAACAAATCAAAACATTCACCCCCAGTCAAGAGATATGGGTTAAATCCATCATTCTTTTGCTCACCATGCCACCCCAGTTTAGACCTGGTATATGCAAATCAGTCTTGACCCTGTGCCTCATGGGAACAGTAAAACTAAGAGGTCCCTACAAACATTAAAGAGTCAGTACACAAAACATTTAGCAACCTAGACTAATACTAGTGGTTAAAAGGCTAACAGTTGTAGGAATACATTACAATTGTACCATGGAGTCAAAAAACATCGTAAAAAACAGAAAGTTTGCATACAGTATTTATTCAATACATTAGTAAAAAGTATTACCATAAAAGCATTACATTAAAAAAACATAATATTAGGCAAATAGTAATCATAAAAACATTTCATATCAAATACATAGTTTTGAGAAAACAGTTGTCGACGCAGCGTTTCGGTGGATATATGAAATAAACACCTTCTTCAGGACAGTTTTCTAAACAACAAAAACATATATTTAATACAACACATTGACTACACGGTATTGTTTAACAATCATGGTTTCTTTTCTTTTTTTTTAAATTTACAAAAATATTCTCCCTTAATGACATATCATGTCTCCTTTATAACCACCACAAAACTGTTAAGCTAAAACAATAATACTAGGTCGTTGATCACACATGGACCGTTAAAGTAGATCTCACTTACTACAGGGAAAAGGCCATTGTAACATCCCTCGCCTTACTCAACACAACAAACATACCAGTGTTGTTTGAACATATAAACAGTAACTATCATAGCTACATTACTGAAATCAAAGAAAAAGTAACCACCTACCTAACCACACTGGAAACGATGTTAGTGTTTAATTAATACTAACACATCTGATGGTTAAAATCAGTCTGAATTAAAAAATCTTTGGAGAGGAAGGAAAATGATGTTCTCCTCTTCAGTCGAGAACCTTTGCATAAAGAGGGAAATAGAGGTTTCATGTTTAGAATGCATCTTACTCTGCTATATCCTTCTGATATGAAATTTTAAATGACATACCTTATAATGCAAGAGGTTCTTTCTGTCGCTATGTATACTGGTGCCACCGTTATTTGACTAGGGTCAGGGTACTGAAAAACCAAACCATCAATGATCAGTACCACTACTAGTATTATACCCAGTAATTTCAGTCTCTAAAAGAACCCATCTTACCGGATAAAAAGGAGCTGAATAACACCAACCGTTGTAGGGTGATTAGAATTCTACGATTTGGGCTGATGTGCCGCTTTATGAATACGTATTCCCCCTGGTGGGTAGGTTCACAGCCAGTAGTCTTGGCCGCTGATATACCACCTATAACAGGATATCACTTAATCATTACAAGTGTTTTAACCGTATTGTTGGACATACAGGCATATTCTATTATACTCCTTCCTCTATAGGGCAAAAGTCAATAGACCTCCTATCTGAACAGGGGCCCTCGATCCTAATGCATAGATTATGGAGACTAAATAAATGTTCCAGCAGTGATTAAGCGAAATATAAACAAAGCTGGTATGGTTTGCATTTTAGTACATTAAAGTACATGCGAATATATCTAAAGAAGGGCCCTCGGTCCTCATGCATAGAGTATAGAAGCTGAAAAAATTCAAGCAATAATTAAACAATAAAAACAGTGCTGATGTAGTTTGCATATTAAGCCCACACTTTATATGACATCTATCAATATGCCACATTCAATATGAGACAATGTGCACATCGTATCCGCCATATATATAAAACAAAATTAGAAAAATAGAAAATGACTCCGTGTTTTCCCTTCAATGCAGATATAATTTTAAAAGGGCAAATCCGCCCTCTAGTTGAATACGAATCTATCTAAAGGACGTCCCGCTAATTTGCAGCTGCTTACCAAGGAAGCCTCTTCCTAAATGCCGTTGTTTTATGACATCGCAAATGCGGCAAAAATACCCAATATTAGATGTGTTACCATCATATTTACGCCTGGCTACCTAGGGAACATCTTGCGTGATGCTACTATTTAATAGGATACCGCAAACATCCCTAATGTCATATCAAATGTAAACCACATGGACAACCTAATGTGCCAGTGTGTACATAACCACAAGATTGGTTTGTCTCCTCATTGAAAAATCAAACGAAACGAGAAAGTTTCATGGCAACCGCGCCACACCAGCACCCGTGTGAGGTACGGAACATACCTTATCAAAGTGACACGGCCTCCCTGCAACCAGTATACAGCTTCCGGATCAGGATACGTGAAAGGGTTCTTACCGGAGCTGTTTAAATACGCCTCCTCTTACGTCTTTGATACGTACATATCACGTGATATTGACGGAACCTTAACCTTTCTCGGATTTTCTTGAAAAACTTTATTAGTACTGTGTTAAAACATGGGGAAATGAAACAAAAGGGCGGTGTCGCTCATACTCGCAATCTATTAGGCATTATGCAAAAATTATACTCACGACGAAAATACCCACTTGAATTATATTAAACTGTAACTCGCCTACATTGCGTGCATAGCTCTACATCTATCGCAAAATCTTGTCATACTCATGATGAACTAAACGGATATAGGCTCATAGCAAAGGCATAATATTAAGCCTAGGTGAAATTTATTAAAATATTAAGTACTTTATGTCATCCTTCCCAGTACCATCTTTCTGTGCCACAAACTGTATGCCATTATTATTGTAATATACCCAAATCCACTAAAGCAGGAGTGTGCTTAAAATGAGAGATAACATTTTTTTAAATACAAAGATTTGTAATATGTAGTCAACTATCAATAATTACTAATCGTTACCGCACCATTGCCTAGGGATCGATCCATGTGCCAGAAAGAAAGTAAAGAAACAAAAGTAAGGAGACAAATCAATCTCTTACTGGGCCATTATTATTGTGATGTACCTAAATGCAATTACTAAATAAAGAAATTAATATTATTATCAAATGTCAATTATTTCTAATCATGACTACAGGGTGAGTCTATAAACCAGGGAGAAAGTAAAAATTAAAAATTAAATCAGTCTCTCCCAATCCTCTCTACTATTAAGTCCCTCCCTAACCGTATTAAGGCGGGACATGTAGAATTGTTCGCGTTTCTTTCTTTTGGAGGTCATATCACCTCCCCTAGAGTTCATGTGAACTACCTCAAGACCGCACCACTTGAGATCATCAATCGCATGTCGTTCTTTGTTCCAATGTTCTACAAGGGGAGCACTTTTTTTGTTGGTCCTAATGGATGACTTGTGCTCACATATCCTTGTCCGAATTTCTCTAGAGGTCTCACCAACGTATCCTAGTTGGCATGGGCACATGATTAAATATATCAGATTTTTAGTTCGACAGTTTAGGAAATTATTTATTTTCATGGTAACTCCATTACATAGTACAGAAGCTCCTTTCAAAATGTTATCACAGTTAGTACATCCTCTACATGCAAACGTGCCAGTTGGTAAAGGTGCGTTATTAATGCATGGTTGATGGTTGACCTTAATTTCTCTATAGGTATGTACCAGGCAATTCCTTATTGTACTGTTACGCCTAAACGAAAACATAGGTTTTGGTAGAGACTCTTTCTTATTGTTCGTGATCAAGTGCCAATTTCTGTTGATAACATTTTTAATTTTGTTACTGATATTACTGTAATTAGTTACGAAAATTAAAGGCTGAATCTCAACTTTGGATTCTTTTGGTCTGCTATCAAAAACGACTCTCTATTAAAATATTTAGCTCTCTTGTACGCATGTCTAATTAGTCTCTTCGGGTGATTTGCATATGCCAGGTCTAAACTGGGGTGGCATGGTGAGCAAAAGAATGATGGATTTAACCCAGATCTCTTGACTGGGGGTGAATGTTTTGATTTGTTCTGCATTCCGTCCATCAACTGTGTGTCTTTTGCTTTCTCGCCCTAAGTGTGCCGGGTATGCCCAGACGTGGGTCCCGGGCTCACTGTGCCACTGGAGTCAAGCTATCCTGGCTGATAAGGGGTGAAACTCCGAAACCGGTCCTAGGATGCTTGTTTCCAGTCCAGGAGGACCTGGCTTGGCAGTTCGGGCTGGACTGTTCCCATTGGGCACAGGGTCAAGACTGATTTGCATATGGCTGGGTTCAAACTGGAATGGCATGGTGAGCAAAAAAACGATGGATTTAGGCCCAGATCTCTGTACTGGGGTGAATGTATGACATTGTTCTGCATTCTGTCCATCAATTGTTGCTTTTGCATCTGATTCATCATCAGCATCATCCATTGGTTCGGGGAGCTGTTCTTTTTTAATCCCAAGGCAATTTGTTTTGGCACATATGTTGTGTTGTATTGCACATACAATGATCATCTTGCAGACCATTTCTGGTGAATACAGTAGCCTTCCACCTGATAAATCCAGGCAACGAAACCTGGACTTGAGCAGGCCAAAGCTTCTTTCTATGATGTTTCTTGTTCTGCAATGTGCATGGTTGTAGGCCTTTTGCGGATCAGTCTGGGGATTTTCAAATGGTGTCATCAACCACATCTGTAGGCCATATCCTTGATCAGCTGTAAGTGGAAAGTAAGAGAACTGTATTAACTTACTTGAGTATACATGGCATGTGGCGTATGTCAAAACTTTCAGTGAGATTACTGTTTGGGACATTAGATGTAGTGTTTAACATAGAGTTTTACATTGTTTGTAACACATGTCACTTAATTTGCTGTGTATCATTTATTGTGCATGACAGGGGCTGGTGCATTGCAGTGAATTATTTTGTGACTGAAATGTGTGAGGTCTTGCAATGTGTAAGTGATCCCTGGGTACTTAATATGTGTGATACACACTTTCCCTGATTGTGCATGGCCCTTTTCGCTATGAAAGTGATGCAAATCATTTGGCTGCGCAGAAGTGAGTCACTTTCAGGGCTCAGTGATGCAACATATTTATAAGGATTGTTTTATTCAATGTGCTTGCCCCTGTGTTGTCACACAATTGGACGATATGGCCCTGCACTGGCACCCTTGTACCATGGTGCAGAAATGCCTGCGTCATGTATAGATTGTTTTTGATCTTGAAGGGACACCTTAATGCACACACACAATCCATTTTGGTGTTTTCCCCTTTCCAGACATGCTTTACAATGCTGTACACATTGAAAGAGGTAAATTGAAGTAGGTGAGATGTAAGCATATATCAACAGTGTGACACACTATGCAAAATGTGGTTTAGCAGAGCATTCAGCTGCATTTCCAGCTTGTATGTTTTTGCACTTTATGATGTGCCTCAAGATACATGGTTGCTGCGTTGAAAGACCCACAGCATCAACCATGTCACACACCTTACACGCATAGTCTTGCATGGAAGGGACAGTATTAGCTGGCACATAGAAAAGCACACATGGTGAATTCATGTGTCCTTGAAATTGTGGACCAGCAGGTTACGCCCCCGGTGCATCACACAATGTGGTGTACCAGCTGCGTGAGGAGCTCGTACAAAATCAGACTTGACTTGTGTGCAGGCGTCCCCAAAAATGGAAGGTGTGACATGTTACATAGATTGTGCTGCACACATGGCTGACACTTACTCATGCTGCCATGCGGGCAGAACATTCAATAGATATGCATTTCAGCTTTCAATTATTTGCACCATGTGTCACTGTGCATGTGGTTTCCAAAATGCAACTTTGACAGATGCTTCATGTTCCCTTGAAGACAGGTGCTGTGACTAGGTGCACACACATGCAACGTGATGTCTGTGTTAGCTAAGGGACACCCTTTCAAGCCTAAGTATGGGTAATCTTTGTGGGCGCACTGACAGTGACACATCTCTGAGGTGGTGCAATGTTTGTGCACATGATGTGAGCTTCTGGTACTCAACTCTTGGGTCTGTGGTACTGTGCAGGCATAGGGCCTAAAGGGATTTCAGCATTAGCATGTGTTCACACACACCATGCAATGGTGAATAAGTTGCCACCAGACAGCACCTTTGCCTTATGGGCACATGTGCATTCAGCATTTCATGAGGTGAGTTACATGCATCTGTGCCCACCTCTGTAATCACAATGTGCCCTGGGCGCAAACGTATAGGGCAGATAGTACCATGACACCCACAGCACACTTTCTGTTATGCTGCCATGGGTGTGTGCTCCTTTTGACTGTATGTTATGTACTTATACTGTAGAAGTGGGTTTGCCTTTTCACACTCACTTATTGTGTCATTATTAAAAGAGGCCCTGAAAGGTGCCAGGTGGCCAGCTATTGTGACAGAGTATTGGTATGTGTGTTAATTGATTTTTGCTTACCTACAAGTAGGCCATTGCCATATTGTCCATTATGGAAACATTTGTTGTTGATGCTGTTTCTAAATTTATGAGTCATGCACACTCCCAGGATATTTGGGCAGTACATTGGTGAAGAGTCCCCGATGGTCCACAATGGCCTGGACATTGATGGAGTGTGTGTGCTTCCTGGTACGGTAGAGATGGGCAGTTGCTGCAGGTGGTACCAGTTGTACATGCATGCAGTCCATTGCACCAAGAACATGTGGGAAGCCTGCGATACCTTAGAAGCCTTGTTTAATCTCCATCTGCTGACTTTGTGTGTTGAGGAAATGGATGTGCTTTGGTGTGAGCTGGAGAATGGCATCCAGGACAGAAGGGAGGAAGGTTGAGAAAAAGGCCTGGGAGACACCTGCCACTCATGCTGCTGTAGTTTGGAAAGATCCTGAGGCCAACATGTGTAAGACCGCCAGGAGCTTTGTCTGCGGTGCAATACTGCAGACCCTGTCAGTTGGTGGCTGTAGCCGTGGTGAGATCTGATGCAGCAGGGTCACAATGGACACCTCTTGAGGCGATACATTTTGATGACTTGTTCATCCCTGAGCCCAATGAGGGTGGTCCTTTGGCGATAGATGCGCTCCCTTCTCCTGCACTGCCTTTGAGGTGATGGTGGTGGTTGCGGTTGTGGTATTTGGTCTGGAGGTGGTTGTCGTCATCTCGGTCCAACTCCAAGCTGCAAGAGTAGGAGGTCCATGCTGTCTGATCTGCTGCAAGACTGCTCAGCTTGGATTAGCTTTTGTTTCTATGGCACATGCGTCATTTCCTGCGTGTGGGTTTGTGAGGCGTAAGGATTCGAGCGTAGTTTCAAAGATGTGTGACGCAGCCAAAAGATGCGTCACCACGGGGAATGTTTGTAAATATCCCTGCGTCAGTAATGTGTTAGATTTTACAATGGAACGCCTACCTTGCATATTTTAATACTTACGTGACTCACCAGGTTCTCGTACAGTTCCATTCCGACGCAGTGCTGTCTTCCGTGATGCATCTCCCTAGATGCGTCACTTTGTAAATATGGCATTAAAAAAAAACACTGATGCGTTACAAAAGGTGACGCACCGGTGGCGCAAGGGGCTTGTAAATCTGCCTCTCTATTTTTAATTCATTCGTGTTTCTTGACTGAATCCTAAATCCCATGCGAATCAATTAACCATATTATTTTTAGTTTTTTGATAACTATTTATCCGTTGCAAACCTCGTGGTCTAATTTATGTTAGAAACTAACAAATCAATATATTTTATTACAAGGCCCTTGCTTGTTTTATTTTCTGGTTCCCAGTTCAGATTATGACTAATAATAATTTCTCAAGATAATAGTTATACCATTTTTTAAAATTTGTGAAGAACAAAGTCCTATAAACATCAAGTGATGTTTTTAATTATTGATATATGTGTCCGTTATTTTCATAAACACATTATTAATTGGATTTGACATCACTTTTTGAGTTAGTTTTTCTAAGAGACACAATATTATTATTTGTTGGATTTTATCATTTCCATTTTCTTTCATTCGTGACTTGTGTTGTCCCATTCAGGAAAGAAGTATTATGAAATAGTCCTTGTTGGAAGCCGGAGTACCCTTCACACGTCACTGTCACAAATGCGCGACCCGGGACTCCCCACTAAACGTTAGGCCAAGTAAGGACACCGTTTGAGATAGTCCTGCTTACCCCCTTAGTAGCTTGGCACGAGCAGCCAGGCCTATCTCCAAGGCACAAGTGTACAGTATGTGCAACCACACCCACAGCAACCCCCTGGTGACACCACAAATGGACTCCACACGAGTTTGATAAAAACGAGTATAAACTTTATATAGAAAGATATACGATCAGACCACACGTTACAAAAGCCAACATATAATAAAGGGTAATATTTGTTCCGGCTGGTTGGTAGGTTCAAATCCCAACCACCGCTTTCCAAACGCTATGCTGGTCGTAATGCTAGAATCACACACATTGCAATGGACAAGCAATAGTGCTCTGCGTAATGATACAATCCTGTGCCGGGCACAGGAGAAATAATACAAGGCATAACGATACACTCCGATACCTGCAATTGGAGAAATTATGCAATGCGTACCGCTACAATCAATTTCTGTGCAATGAAGGAATATTACAATGCATCATACCCCAATCACGTACTTTGCAATGAAGAAACAATGCAATGCGCGCCGCCACAATCATGTACTTTGCAATTAAGGAATAATGCAAGGCGTAGCTACAATCATGTACGTTGCAATGACGAAATAATGCAATGCGGGCCGCTACAATCCTGTACTTTGCAATGGAGAAATAATGCAATGAGTAGCGCTACAATCGTGTACTTCGTTAGGCGGAAATAATGTCAGGCGTCATAAGACAGTCCGGCAAATCGTTAGCAGCAATATTGGCAATGTGTATTACGACAGTCAGCCTCTTCGATAACAGTTGCCCCCCACACGTATTCACGATGAAATAAAGTACAGCTTCCCACTCGGGCCCCAGTACCACCACTCCTTGGTTAGTACGGGCCCCAATCTGAGCCGAAGCAAAGGCTCACGTCGTCAGAAGGACGGAGAGGCCGAGAGAGTGTCCCTCTGAGCCCGCACCCTGCCCAGGCAGTGATCCACGTTACCTGGGGGGCGCGACCCCACTCTCCTCTCCTCCTTCAATGAACTAGGCCTTTCGTGCAGAACTTTCTCAATGGGCCTCAGCGGCTCGGCCTGGCAGCTCAGCTCCTCCGCGACTGTTAGGAAGGTCTCAGGCGGCCACAGGGCACACGTACCCCACGCCCCTGAGATTACGTTACTCCGGGTGCACGTTCACCACCGCACCCTCCGGGTCTCTTCAGGCACGAAGCCACACACACATAAAGCTGATGGGACTTCACATCGACTCCGAGTGCACGTTCAACCAGCACTCCTTCCTGCGGTCTCAGGTCACACCAAGACACGCACACGACGCTGCAGAGACTCACTTTCTTCCGGTGCACACGATGATCAGCCGATCAGCCGATCACCTCCACAGTCCGAGGTTGCACCAAAGCACGCACACTGCTTCACTGAGACTTACTCCAATTCCGGTGCCCCGATATCCAGGCGCTCTTCACCAACGCCTCCGCCAGCACCTCGACACGCTCACCGTGTCCGAGCCTCGCTTCTCCTCCGGTGCACTCGATCACCAGGCGCTCTTCACCAATGCCTCGGTGCACCCCGACACGCACCCTGCGTGTCCGAGACTCACTCCACTTCCGATGCACGCGTTGACCAAGCGCTCCTCACCAACGCCTCCAGTGCACCGCGACACGCACCCAGCGCGTCCGAGACTATCTTCACCTCCGGTGCACCCGCTCACCAGGCACTCTTCACCAGCGCCTGCGGTGCACCCCGACATGCACCCTGCGCGTCCGAGTCTCACTTCACCTCCGGTGCACACTTCAGCAGGTGCTCCTCACCGACGCCTCCTGTGCACCACGACACGCACCCTGTGCGTCCGAGACTCACTCCTCCGTTGATGCACATGTTCACCAGGCACTCTTCACCAATGCCTCCTGTGCACCACGACAAGCACCCAGCGCGTCCGAGTCTCGCTTTTCCTCCGTGTGTCCAAGATCACAGGGCACACCTTCTGAGGGTCTCAAGCTGCCACAACACGTGCCCACCGCGTTGCTTGAAACTTCTCCGGAAACTTTTATGGTCCTGTGTTTCTAAACAGGGAGCCAGCTCACCTCGGGCCCTTGGGGTTACAAGACACAGCACTAAGCACAGTCTTCTTCAAGCAGGGGGACCCTGCGCCTCCAAGCACAGTCCCAACAGCCTCTCCCTTAGTTAGAACAGCAAACTGCAGACCAGCCCCAGATCACGAAGCAAGGATTGGTCTTTCCACTGCAGTCTCTTCAGTTGCTCCTTCTTTAGCAGAGGTTCCTCTTGACCACAGAATGGGTCCAAGCCTTTTCAGTCTCAATCCATTTCTGTTTCATTCCAACGTTCAGGGGTTTCAGCTCTCATAGATATACCCCTAAATGTCTTTGAAGTTCGTTGTGCTCAGGGGTCCCTGACCCCTGCCTAAATCAGTTCTGGGTGTCTCCCTCCCAGTGTCACCTTTCTCCCTTTGATACTGGGGGTCTGGATCCTTAATCACTCAGCAGGAGATGGGTCAATTGTTTTATAGCCGCAACCCAGGCCTCTTCACCTCCCGGGGCTTCTCCTCGCATACTCTCCAGCTGCAGGTCAGCCTGGTGCCATCTCACCCCCTCCCCTCTCAGATCCAGACAGTCAATCCACATTCAACAGAGACACACAGAAATGCCTAAAGCACAAAACTCAGCCACTTTCTAAAAGAGCGGCTTCTGAACACACAGTGACAAAACCACTTTCATAGAAAGATGGGTTATGACGCTGTGAGCTCATACATACCAAACTTCACCTCTCCATTTTAAACTTATGGGAAACTAGGCTAACAAACACAATACCCAGCCTCCCCCATTCTGTCCTATGGGCAGAATGGCCTTTCACCAGTGAAAATCGAAATGGAGTGTTTTTCACAGTCAGGACATAACACACACCTCAGTATATGTCCTGCCTTTTACTTACACGCCACCCTGCCCAGGGATTACCTGGGACCTACCACAGGGGTGCCCACTGTGTACGCAAAAGGGAAAGTAAGGCCTGACAAGTGGTTGCACTTGTCAGGACAACATGCTAACTTAGCAAAATCATCGCAGGCCCTACACTGCAGGCCTGCGTTCCCTTCTCCGCACACCCTTTGCATTACTAGCCCTGGCACACACAGTGCACATCACTAGGGACTCTAATATTAAGGCAACCATACCAATCATGGCTAACCAATTACCATTACACTTTACACAGGGAACTACTGTACTTTGACACTGATCAGCAGTGGCAAAGTACCCAAAGCATCTAAATTGGCACTCTATGTCAGGAAAACGGTCTAGGGGGAAAGCAAAATGTTTTAGGGAACTTTAGCCAAAAAGGCCAAGTCCTACACAACCCCCTCCCAGCCAAAAGCCAGGGTAGACCAATCATTAGCTTGATGGACTTCCCGGCTTCGGGCGATAGAACCAGGACGCAGGCCCTCTACCACAGGGACACCCTCCTGTTCCACGCCTTCCTGACCCCAGGGGGTCTTCTTGATCACTACTCCCTGAGCCAACAATGCTGTTCCATGGATCCATCCCGGCCTGGGGGACCCCTCCAGGGGTGTTGGTCCCATGCCAACCCCCCTGGAGTGGTACCCTGGGAAGGCCCATCGGTCAGGATACTACCTCCAGTCATCCTGCCCTCCAGGTTAAAAGTGGGTTCACCCTGGTCATTTCTAGGGGACCCAGCCCCACTGGCTGGACACTGTCCCACTGGTGTTCCCCCGGGGAACACAACCCTCTTTAACCTTCCATTTATTTTTCTGGGCCTGCCACTTAGGAATGGCACCCACAAACTTCAGGACGGCAGGAGCTCTGGCTACAGACTCCCCACGCCCTCCTGACGCTAGGTGTTCTTCCTCACACCTGTGGCAAGTAGGCACTAGGCCTCCACCCGGGGGCTCCTCTACGGCCCCCCAGTTTCCTGGGTGGTGCTGCTGATCCCTGGGGGTGCTGCTTACTCTTCCTCCCCCTCTTTGAGACAAGGGGCTAGCCAGCAACCCCTCCTCACTACTCTGGGATCTCCTTGCGCCACTTGGCCCTTCTTCCCTCTCTGGGGCCTCTTCAGGCGCCCTGGACCCATGACCAGGGGTCCGGTTCTCGTGCAGGTTCCCGGGAATCAAGGAGCCCACACCTTAACCCGGGGTGGCGCAATCCTGGAAAATAATTTCTGAGCCTAGGCTCCCCTGGGGCCACACTGGACAACCCCTCCAAATCATTTAACATGCTAACCACTACCCAATCTTCCAGTGCACTCTTGTACTCCTCTGCACTTGGCACTGGCTGTACGCTGCCACCATACGAACTGGACTCTACTTGTTTACCCTCAATGTCCAGTTCCCTCATGCTTAACTCATGAGCGAAGAGAATCCGTTTCTCTTCCAACGCGAGAGCGCTCCTGCTCTCCTCTGCTTGAGTTTTAAGTTTTAACACCTCCAACTCATGCAGTCTGACCCTTTGGTTTTCCTCCAACTCCTCTGGTGAAAAACTCCTCCCTGAATGGCTACTACCAGCCCCTGCGGCTGGTCCCTCCACTGGCAAATCCTGTGGACCAAATCCATTCCCTGGGTCATCCTCATCCACCTCAACATCACCCATCTCCTGAGCCTCTTTGGCTTCCCACCAGGCCCTCAAGGCCACTTGCAGCTCCTCCTTCTTGGCGCTACCCTTCATGGGACATCCCAAAGCTCTGCAGAATTTCCTCAACTGATCAACCTTGTAGGTCAACAATGCCTCAATGTTAAACTCTAATTCTGCAGCCGCAGCCTCACCGGCTATCTGGCTCCCCTCCTGAGACATGATGTGTGGTTTAAAGGTTTCTCAACAATAGAACCAACAATTCAAAACAATATGTTGTTGCGTCGTGGTCTGCGATCAATTTATGATGTACACCAATTACTGTGAGTGGTTTTGCACACACGCTTTTCAATTACGTTAGGATCGTATCCCACCGCTCTGCCGCCAAATGTTGGAAGCCGGAGTCCCCGTCACGCGTCACTGTCACAAATGCGCGACCCGGGACTCCCCACTCAACGTTAGGCCAAGTAAGGACACCGTTTGAGATAGCCCTGCTCACCCCCTTAGTAGCTTGGCACGAGCAGCCAGGCCTATCTCCAAGGCACGAGTGTACAGTATGTGCAACCACGCCCACAGCAACCCCCTGGTGACACCACAAATGGACTCCACACGAGTTTGATAAAAACGAGTATAAACTTTATATAGAAAGATATACGATCAGACCACACGTTACAAAAGCCAACATATAATAAAGGGTAATATTCGTTCCGGCTGGTTGGTAGGTTCAAATCCCAACCACCGCTTTCCAAACGCTATGCTGGTCGTAATGCTAGAATCACACACGTTGCAATGGACAAACAATAGTGCTCTGCGTAACGATACAATCCTGTGCTGGGCACAGGAGAAATAATACAATGCGTAACGATACACTCCGGTACCTGCAATGGGAGAAATTATGCAATGCGTACCGCTACAATCATGTACTGCGCAATGAAGGAATAATGCAATGCGTCACACCCCAATCACGTACTTTGCAATGAAGAAACAATGCAATGCGCGCCGCCACAATCATGTACTTTGCAATTAAGGAATAATGCAATGCGTAGCTACAATCATGTACGTTGCAATGACGAAATAATGCAATGCGGGCCGCTACAATCCTGTACTTTGCAAGGGAGAAATAATGCAATGCGTAGCGCTACAATCGTGTACTTCGTTAGGCGGAAATAATGTCAGGCGTCATAAGACAGTCCGGCAGTTCGTTAGCAGCAATATTGGCAATGTGTATTACGACAGTCAGCCTCTTCGATAACAGTTGCCCCCCACACGTATTCACGATGAAATAAAGTACAGCTTCCCACTCGGGCCCCAGTACCACCACTCCTTGGTCAGTACGGGCCCCAATCTGAGCCGAAGCAAAGGCTCACGTC
Source organism: Calotriton arnoldi (assembly GCA_963921515.1). Classification (NCBI taxonomy): domain Eukaryota; kingdom Metazoa; phylum Chordata; class Amphibia; order Caudata; family Salamandridae; genus Calotriton; species Calotriton arnoldi. Next base: position 175,793 of record CAWUFW010010559.1, read on the forward strand.
GTCAGAAGGACGGAGAGGCCGAGAGAGTGTCCCTCCGAGCCCGCACCCCGCCCAGGCAGTGATCCACGTTACCTGGGGGCGCGACCCCACTCTCCTCTCCTCCTTCAATGAACTAGGCCTTTCGTGCAGAACTTTCTCAATGGGCCTCAGCGGCTCGGCCTGGCAGCTCAGCTCCTCCGGGGCTGCCGGTCCGGGCCGCGACTGTTAGGAAGGTCTCAGGCGGCCGCAGGGCACACGTACCCCACGCCCCTGAGATTACGTTACTCCGGGTGCACGTTCACCACCGCACCCTCCGGGTCTCTTCTGGCACGAAGCCACACACACAACGCTGATGGGACTTCACGTCGACTCCGAGTGCACGTTCAACCGGCACTCCTTCCTGCGGTCTCAGTTCGCACCAAGACACGCACACCACGCTGCAGAGACTCACTTTCTTCCGGTGCACACGATGATCAGCCGATCACCTCCACAGTCCCAGGTTGCACCAAAGCACGCACACTGCTTCACTGAGACTTACTCCAATTCCGGTGCCCCGATATCCAGGCGCTCTTCACCAACGCCTCCGGCCGCACCTCGACACGCTCACCGTGTCCGAGCCTCGCTTCTCCTCCGGTGCACTCGATCACCAGGCGCTCTTCACCAACGCCTCGGTGCACCCCGACACGCACCCTGCGCGTCCGAGACTCACTCCACTTCCGATGCACGCGTTGACCAGGCGCTCCTCGCCAACGCCTCCAGTGCACCGCGACACGCACCCAGCGCGTCCGAGACTCTCTTCACCTCCGATGCACCCGCTCACCAGGCCCTCTTCACCAGCGCCTGTGGTGCACCCCGACATGCACCCTGCGCGTCCGAGTCTCACTTCACCTCCGGTGCACACTTCACCAGGCGCTCCTCACCAACGCCTCCTGTGCACCACGACACGCACCCTGCGCGTCCGAGACTCACTCCTCCGTCGATGCACACGTTCACCAGGCGCTCTTCACCAACGCCTCCTGTGCACCACGACACGCACCCAGCGCGTCCGAGTCTCGCTTCTCCTCCGTGTGTCCAAGATCACAGGGCACACCTTCTGAGGGTCTCAAGCTGCCACAACACGCGCCCACCGCGTTGCTTGAAACTTCTCCGGAAACTTTTATGTTCCTGTGTTTCCAAACAGGGAGCCAGCTCACCTCGGGCCCTTGGGGTTACAAGACACAGCACAAAGCACAGTCTTCTTCAAGCAGGGGGACCCAGCGCCTCCAAGCACAGTCCCAACAGCCTCTCCCTTAGTTAGAACAGCAAACTGCAGACCAGCCCCAGATCACGAAGCAAGGATTGGTCTTTCCACAGCAGTCTCTTCAGTTGCTCCTTCTTTAGCAGAGGTTCCTCTTGACCACAGAATGGGTCCAAGCCTTTTCAGTCTCAATCCATTTCTGTTTCATTCCAACGTTCAGGGGTTTCAGCTCTCATAGATATACCCCTAAATGTCTTTGAAGTTCGTTGTGCTCAGGGGTCCCTGACCCCTGCCTAAATCAGTTCTGGGTGTCTCCCTCCCAGTGTCACCTTTCTCCCTTTGATACTGGGGGTCTGGATCCTTAATCACTCAGCAGGAGATGGGTCAATTGTTTTATAGCCGCAACCCAGGCCTCTTCACCTCCCGGGGCTTCTCCTCGCATACTCTCCAGCTGCAGGTCAGCCTGGTGCCATCTCACCCCCTCCCCTCTCAGATCCAGACAGTCAATCCACATTCAACAGAGACACACAGAAATGCCTAAAGCACAAAACTCAGCCACTTTCTAAAAGAGCGGCTTCTGAACACACAGTGACAAAACCACTTTCATAGAAAGATGGGTTATGACGCTGTGAGTTCATACATACCAAACTTCACCTCTCCATTTTAAACTTATGGGAAACTAGGCTAACAAACACAATACCCAGCCTCCCCCATTCTGTCCTATGGGCAGAATGGCCTTTCACCAGTGAAAAACGAAATGGAGTGTTTTTCACTGTCAGGACATAACACACACCTCAGTATATGTCCTGCCTTTTACTTACACGGCACCCTGCCCAGGGGTTACCTGGGACCTACCACAGGGGTGCCCACTGTGTACGCAAAAGGGAAAGTAAGGCCTGACAAGTGGTTGCACTTGTCAGGACAACATGCTAACTTAGCAAACTGCGCGCAGGCCCTACACTGCAGGCCTGAGTTCCCTTCTCCGCGCACCCTTTGCATTACTAGCCCTGGCACACACAGTGCACATCACTAGGGACTCTACTAGTAAGGCAAACATACCAATCATGGCCAACCAATTACCATTACACTTTACACAGGGAACTACTGTACTTTGACACTGATCAGCAGTGGCAAAGTACCCAAAGCATCTAAATTGGCACTCTATGTCAGGAAAACGGTCTAGGGGGAAAGCAAAATGTTTTAGGGAACTTTAGCCAAAAAGGCCAAGTCCTACACAACCCCCTCCCAGCCAAAAGCCAGGGTAGACCAATCATTACCTTGATGGACTTCCCGGCTTCGGGCGATAGAACCAGGACGCAAGCTCTCTACCACAGGGACACCCTCCTGTTCCATGCCTTCCTGACCCCAGGGGGTCTTCTTGATCACTACTCCCTGAGCCAACAATGCTGTTCCATGGATCCATCCCGGCCTGGGGGACCCCTCCAGGGGTGTTGGTCCCTTGCCAACCCCCCCCTGGAGTGGTACCCTGGGAAGGCCCATCGGTCAGGATACTACCTCTAGTCATCCTGCCCTCCAGGTTAAAAGTGGGTTCACCCTTGTCATTTCTAGGGGACCCAGCCCCACTGGCTGGACACTGTCCCACTGGTATTCCCCCGGGGGAACACAACGCTCTTTTAACCTTCCATTTATTTTTCTGGGCCTGCCACAAACTTCAGGACGGCAGGAGCTCTGGCTACAGACTCCCCACGCCCTCCTGACGCTAGGTGTTCTTCCTCACACCTGTGGCAAGTAGGCACTAGGCCTCCACCCGGGGGCTCCTCTACGGCCCCCCCAGTTTCCTGGGTGGTGCTGCTGATCCCTGGGGGTGCTGCTTACTCTTCCTCCCCCTCTTTTGAGACAAGGGGCTAGCCAGCAACCCCTCCTCACTACTCTGGGATCTCCTTGCGCCACTTGGCCCTTCTTCCCTCTCTGGGGCCTCTTCAGGCGCCCTGGACCCATGACCAGGGGTCCGGTTCTCGTGCAGGTTCCCAGGAATCAAGGAGCCCACACCTTAACCCGGGGTGGCGCAATCCTGGAAAATAATTTCTGAGCCTAGGCTCCCCTGGGGCCACACTGGACAACCCCTCCAAATCATTTAACATGCTAACCACTACCCAATCTTCCAGTGCACTCTTGTACTCCTCTGCACTTGGCACTAGCTGTACGCTGCCACCATACGAACTGGACTCTACTTGTTTACCCTTAATGTCCAGTTCCCTCATGCTTAACTCATGAGCGAAGAGAATCCGTTTCTCTTCCAACGCGAGAGCGCTCCTGCTCTCCTCTGCTTGAGTTTTAAGTTTTAACACCTCCAACTCATGCAGTCTGACCCTTTGGTTTTCCTCCAACTCCTCTGGTGAAAAACTCCTCCCTGAATGGCTGCTACCAGCCCCTGCGGCTGGTCCCTCCACTGGCAAATCCTGTGGACCAAATCCATTCCCTGGGTCATCCTCATCCACCTCAACATCACCCATCTCCTGAGCCTCTTTGGCTTCCCACCAGGCCCTCAAGGCCACTTGCAGCTCCTCCTTCTTGGCGCTACCCTTCATGGGACATCCCAAAGCTCTGCAGAATTTCCTCAACTGATCAACCTTGTAGGTCAACAATGCCTCAATGTTAAACTCTAATTCTGCAGCCGCAGCCTCACCGGCTATCTGGCTCCCCTCCTGAGACATGATGTGTGGTTTAAAGGTTTCTCAACAATAGAACCAACAATTCAAAACAATATGTTGTTGCGTCGTGGTCTGCGATCAATTTATGATGTACACCAATTACTGTGAGTGGTTTTGCACACACGCTTTTCAATTACGTTAGGATCGTATCCCACCGCTCTGCCGCCAAATGTTGGAAGCTGGAGTCCCCGTCACGCATCACTGTCACAAATGCGCGACCCGGAACTCCCCACTCAACGTTAGGCCAAGTAAGGACACCGTTTGAGATAGCCCTGCTCACCACTTTAGTAGCTTGGCAGGAGCAGCCAGGCCTATCTCCAAGGCACGAGTATACAGTATGTGCAACCATGCCCACAGCAACCCCATGGTGACACTACAAATGGACTCCACACGAGTTTGATAAAAACGAGTATAAACTTTATATAGAAAGATATACGATCAGACCACACGTTACAAAAGCCAACATATAATAAAGGGTAATATTCGTTCCGGCTGGTTGGTAGGTTCAAATCCCAACCACCGCTTTCCAAACGCTATGCTGGTCGTAATGCTAGAATCACACACGTTGCAATGGACAAACAATAGTGCTCTGCGTAACGATACAATCCTGTGCCGGGCACAGGAGAAATAATACAATGCGTAACGATACACTCCGGTACCTGCAATGGGAGAAATTATGCAATGCGTACCGCTACAATCATGTACTGCGCAATGAAGGAATAATGCAATGCGTCACACCCCAATCACGTACTTTGCAATGAAGAAACAATGCAATGCGCGCCGCCACAATCATGTACTTTGCAATTAAGGAATAATGCAATGCGTAGCTACAATCATGTACGTTGCAATGACGAAATAATGCAATGCGGGCCGCTACAATCCTGTACTTTGCAAGGGAGAAATAATGCAATGCGTAGCGCTACAATCGTGTACTTCGTTAGGCGGAAATAATGTCAGGCGTCATAAGACAGTCCGGCAGTTCGTTAGCAGCAATATTGGCAATGTGTATTACGACAGTCAGCCTCTTCGATAACAGTTGCCCCCCACACGTATTCACGATGAAATAAAGTACAGCTTCCCACTCGGGCCCCAGTACCACCACTCCTTGGTCAGTACGGGCCCCAATCTGAGCCGAAGCAAAGGCTCACGTCGTCAGAAGGACGGAGAGGCCGAGAGAGTGTCCCTCCGAGCCCGCACCCCGCCCAGGCAGTGATCCACGTTACCTGGGGGGCGTGACCCCACTCTCCTCTCCTCTCCTCCTTCAATGAACTAGGCCTTTCGTGCAGAACTTTGTCAATGGGCCTCAGCGGCTCGGCCTGGCAGCTCAGCTCCTCTGGGGCTGTCGGTCCAGGCCGCGACTGTTAGGAAGGTCTCAGGCGGCCGCAGGGCACACGTACCCCACACCCCTGAGATTACGTTACTCCGGGTGCACGTTCACCACTGCACCCTCCGGGTCTCTTCTGGCACGAAGCCACACACACAACGCTGATGGGACTTCACGTCGACTCCGAGTGCACGTTCAACCGGCACTCCTTCCTGCGGACTCAGTTCGCACCAAGACACGCACACCACGCTGCAGAGACTCACTTTCTTCCGGTGCACACGATGATCAGCCGATCACCTCCACAGTCCCAGGTTGCACCAAAGCACGCACACTGCTTCACTGAGACTTACTCCAATTCCGGTGCCCCGATATCCAGGCGCTCTTCACCAACGCCTCCGGCCGCACCTCGACACGCTCACCGTGTCCGAGCCTCGCTTCTCCTCCGGTGCACTCGATCACCAGGCGCTCTTCACCAACGCCTCGGTGCACCCCGACACGCACCCTGCGCGTCCGAGACTCACTCCACTTCCGATGCACGCGTTGACCAGGCGCTCCTCGCCAACGCCTCCAGTGCACCGCGACACGCACCCAGCGCGTCCGAGACTCTCTTCACCTCCGATGCACCCGCTCACCAGGCACTCTTCACCAGCGCCTGCGGTGCACCCCGACACGCACCCTGCGCGTCCGAGTCTCACTTCACCTCCGGTGCACACTTCACCAGGCGCTCCTCACCGACGCCTCCTGTGCACCACGACACGCACCCTGCGCGTCCGAGACTCACTCCTCCGTCGATGCACACGTTCACCAGGCGCTCTTCACCAACGCCTCCTGTGCACCACGACACGCACCCAGCGCGTCCGAGTCTCGCTTCTCCTCCGTGTGTCCAAGATCACAGGGCACACCTTCTGAGGGTCTCAAGCTGCCACAACACGCGCCCACCGCGTTGCTTGAAACTTCTCCGGAAACTTTTATGTTCCTGTGTTTCCAAACAGGGAGCCAGCTCACCTCGGGCCCTTGGGGTTACAAGACACAGCACAAAGCACAGTCTTCTTCAAGCAGGGGGACCCAGCGCCTCCAAGCACAGTCCCAACAGCCTCTCCCTTAGTTAGAACAGCAAACTGCAGACCAGCCCCAGATCACGAAGCAAGGATTGGTCTTTCCACAGCAGTCTCTTCAGTTGCTCCTTCTTTAGCAGAGGTTCCTCTTGACCACAGAATGGGTCCAAGCCTTTTCAGTCTCAATCCATTTCTGTTTCATTCCAACGTTCAGGGGTTTCAGCTCTCATAGATATACCCCTAAATGTCTTTGAAGTTCGTTGTGCTCAGGGGTCCCTGACCCCTGCCTAAATCAGTTCTGGGTGTCTCCCTCCCAGTGTCACCTTTCTCCCTTTGATACTGGGGGTCTGGATCCTTAATCACTCAGCAGGAGATGGGTCAATTGTTTTATAGCCGCAACCCAGGCCTCTTCACCTCCCGGGGCTTCTCCTCGCATACTCTCCAGCTGCAGGTCAGCCTGGTGCCATCTCACCCCCTCCCCTCTCAGATCCAGACAGTCAATCCACATTCAACAGAGACACACAGAAATGCCTAAAGCACAAAACTCAGCCACTTTCTAAAAGAGCGGCTTCTGAACACACAGTGACAAAACCACTTTCATAGAAAGATGGGTTATGACGCTGTGAGTTCATACATACCAAACTTCACCTCTCCATTTTAAACTTATGGGAAACTAGGCTAACAAACACAATACCCAGCCTCCCCCATTCTGTCCTATGGGCAGAATGGCCTTTCACCAGTGAAAAACGAAATGGAGTGTTTTTCACTGTCAGGACATAACACACACCTCAGTATATGTCCTGCCTTTTACTTACACGGCACCCTGCCCAGGGGTTACCTGGGACCTACCACAGGGGTGCCCACTGTGTACGCAAAAGGGAAAGTAAGGCCTGACAAGTGGTTGCACTTGTCAGGACAACATGCTAACTTAGCAAACTGCGCGCAGGCCCTACACTGCAGGCCTGAGTTCCCTTCTCCGCGCACCCTTTGCATTACTAGCCCTGGCACACACAGTGCACATCACTAGGGACTCTAATATTAAGGCAACCATACCAATCATGGCTAACCAATTACCATTACACTTTACACAGGGAACTACTGTACTTTGACACTGATCAGCAGTGGCAAAGTACCCAAAGCATCTAAATTGGCACTCTGTCAGGAAAACGGTCTAGGGGGAAAGCAAAATGTTTTAGGGAACTTTAGCCAAAAAGGCCAAGTCCTACACAACCCCCTCCCAGCCAAAAGCCTGGGTAGACCAATCATTACCTTGAAGGACTTCCCGTCTTCGGGCGATAGAACCAGGACGCAGGCCCTCTACCACAGGGACACCCTCCTGTTCCATGCCTTCCTGACCCCAGGGGGTCTTCTTGATCACTACTCCCTGAGCCAACAATGCTGTTCCATGGATCCATCCCGGCCTGGGGGACCCCTCCAGGGGTGTTGGTCCCTTGCCAACCCCCCCCTGGAGTGGTACCCTGGGAAGGCCCATCGGTCAGGATACTACCTCTAGTCATCCTGCCCTCCAGGTTAAAAGTGGGTTCACCCTTGTCATTTCTAGGGGACCCAGCCCCACTGGCTGGACACTGTCCCACTGGTATTCCCCCGGGGGAACACAACGCTCTTTTAACCTTCCATTTATTTTTCTGGGCCTGCCACAAACTTCAGGACGGCAGGAGCTCTGGCTACAGACTCCCCACGCCCTCCTGACGCTAGGTGTTCTTCCTCACACCTGTGGCAATTAGGCACTAGGCCTCCACCCGGGGGCTCCCCTACGGCCCCCCCAGTTTCCTGGGTGGTGATGATGATCCCTGGGGGTGCTGCTTACTCTTCCTCCCCCTCTTTTGAGACAAGGGGCTAGCCAGCAACCCCTCCTCACTACTCTGGGATCTCCTTGCTCCACTTGGCCCTTCTTCCCTCTCTGGGGCCTCTTCAGGCGCCTGGACCCATGACCAGGGGTCCGGTTCTCATGCAGGTTACCAGGAATCAAGGAGCCCACACCTTAACCCGGGGTGGAGCAATCCTGGAAAATAATTTCGGAGCCTAGGCTCCCCTGGGGCCACACTGGACAACCCCTCCAAATCATTTAACATGCTAACCACTACCCAATCTTCCAGTGCACTCTTGTACTCCTCTGCACTTGGCACTAGCTGTACGCTGCCACCATACGAACTGGACTCTACTTGTTTACCCCTAATGTCCAGTTCCCTCATGCTTAACTCATGAGCGAAGAGAATCCGTTTCTCTTCCAAAGCGAGAGCGCTCCTGCTCTCCTCTGCTTGAGTTTTAAGTTTTAACACCTCCAACTCATGCGGTCTGACCCTTTGGTTTTCCTCCAACTCCTCTGGTGAAAAACTCCTCCCTGAATGGCTGCTACCAGCCCCTGCGGCTGGTCCCTCCACTGGCAAATCCTGTGGACCAAATCCATTCCCTGGGTCATCCTCATCCACCTCAACATCACCCATCTCCTGAGCCTCTTTGGCTTCCCACCAGGCCCTCAAGGCCACTTGCAGCTCCTCCTTCTTGGCGCTACCCTTCATGGGACATCCCAAAGCTCTGCAGAATTTCCTCAACTGATCAACCTTGTAGGTCAACAATGCCTCAATGTTAAACTCTAATTCTGCAGCCGCAGCCTCACCGGCTATCTGGCTCCCCTCCTGAGACATGATGTGTGGTTTAAAGGTTTCTCAACAATAGAACCAACAATTCAAAACAATATGTTGTTGCGTCGTGGTCTGCGATCAATTTATGATGTACACCAATTACTGTGAGTGGTTTTGCACACACGCTTTTCAATTACGTTAGGATCGTATCCCACCGCTCTGCCGCCAAATGTTGGAAGCCGGAGTCCCCGTCACGCGTCACTGTCACAAATGCGCGACCCGGGACTCCCCACTCAACGTTAGGCCAAGTAAGGACACCGTTTGAGATAGCCCTGCTCACCCCCTTAGTAGCTTGGCACGAGCAGCCAGGCCTATCTCCAAGGCACGAGTGTACAGTATGTGCAACCACGCCCACAGCAACCCCCTGGTGACACCACAAATGGACTCCACACGAGTTTGATAAAAACGAGTATAAACTTTATATAGAAAGATATACGATCAGACCACACGTTACAAAAGCCAACATATAATAAAGGGTAATATTCGTTCCGGCTGGCTGGTAGGTTCAAATCCCAACCACCGCTTTCCAAACGCTATGCTGGTCGTAATGCTAGAATCACACACGTTGCAATGGACAAACAATAGTGCTCTGCGTAACGATACAATCCTGTGCCGGGCACAGGAGAAATAATACAATGCGTAACGATACACTCCGGTACCTGCAATGGGAGAAATTATGCAATGCGTACCGCTACAATCATGTACTGCGCAATGAAGGAATAATGCAATGCGTCACACCCCAATCACGTACTTTGCAATGAAGAAACAATGCAATGCGCGCCGCCACAATCATGTACTTTGCAATTAAGGAATAATGCAATGCGTAGCTACAATCATGTACGTTGCAATGACGAAATAATGCAATGCGGGCCGCTACAATCCTGTACTTTGCAAGGGAGAAATAATGCAATGCGTAGCGCTACAATCGTGTACTTCGTTAGGCGGAAATAATGTCAGGCGTCATAAGACAGTCCGGCAGTTCGTTAGCAGCAATATTGGCAATGTGTATTACGACAGTCAGCCTCTTCGATAACAGTTGCCCCCCACACGTATTCACGATGAAATAAAGTACAGCTTCCCACTCGGGCCTCAGTACCACCACTCCTTGGTCAGTACGGGCCCCAATCTGAGCCGAAGCAAAGGCTCACGTCGTCAGAAGGACGGAGAGGCCGAGAGAGTGTCCCTCCGAGCCCGCACCCCGCCCAGGCAGTGATCCACGTTACCTGGGGGGCGCGACCCCACTCTCCTCTCCTCCTTCAATGAACTAGGCCTTTCGTGCAGAACTTTCTCAATGGGCCTCAGCGGCTCGGCCTGGCAGCTCAGCTCCTCCGGGGCTGCCGGTCCGGGCCGCGACTGTTAGGAAGGTCTCAGGCGGCCGCAGGGCACACGTACCCCACGCCCCTGAGATTACGTTACTCCGGGTGCACGTTCACCACCGCACCCTCCGGGTCTCTTCTGGCACGAAGCCACACACACAACGCTGATGGGACTTCACGTCGACTCCGAGTGCACGTTCAACCGGCACTCCTTCCTGCGGTCTCAGTTCGCACCAAGACACGCACACCACGCTGCAGAGACTCACTTTCTTCCGGTGCACACGATGATCAGCCGATCACCTCCACAGTCCCAGGTTGCACCAAAGCACGCACACTGCTTCACTGAGACTTACTCCAATTCCGGTGCCCCGATATCCAGGCGCTCTTCACCAACGCCTCCGGCCGCACCTCGACACGCTCACCGTGTCCGAGCCTCGCTTCTCCTCCGGTGCACTCGATCACCAGGCGCTCTTCACCAACGCCTCGGTGCACCCCGACACGCACCCTGCGCGTCCGAGACTCACTCCACTTCCGATGCACGCGTTGACCAGGCGCTCCTCGCCAACGCCTCCAGTGCACCGCGACACGCACCCAGCGCGTCCGAGACTCTCTTCACCTCCGATGCACCCGCTCACCAGGCCCTCTTCACCAGCGCCTGCGGTGCACCCCGACATGCACCCTGCGCGTCCGAGTCTCGCTTCACCTCCGGTGCACACTTCACCAGGCGCTCCTCACCGACGCCTCCTGTGCACCACGACACGCACCCTGCGCGTCCGAGACTCACTCCTCCGTCGATGCACACGTTCACCAGGCGCTCTTCACCAACGCCTCCTGTGCACCACGACACGCACCCAGCGCGTCCGAGTCTCGCTTCTCCTCCGTGTGTCCAAGATCACAGGGCACACCTTCTGAGGGTCTCAAGCTGCCACAACACGCGCCCACCGCGTTGCTTGAAACTTCTCCGGAAACTTTTATGTTCCTGTGTTTCCAAACAGGGAGCCAGCTCACCTCGGGCCCTTGGGGTTACAAGACACAGCACAAAGCACAGTCTTCTTCAAGCAGGGGGACCCAGCGCCTCCAAGCACAGTCCCAACAGCCTCTCCCTTAGTTAGAACAGCAAACTGCAGACCAGCCCCAGATCACGAAGCAAGGATTGGTCTTTCCACAGCAGTCTCTTCAGTTGCTCCTTCTTTAGCAGAGGTTCCTCTTGACCACAGAATGGGTCCAAGCCTTTTCAGTCTCAATCCATTTCTGTTTCATTCCAACGTTCAGGGGTTTCAGCTCTCATAGATATACCCCTAAATGTCTTTGAAGTTCGTTGTGCTCAGGGGTCCCTGACCCCTGCCTAAATCAGTTCTGGGTGTCTCCCTCCCAGTGTCACCTTTCTCCCTTTGATACTGGGGGTCTGGATCCTTAATCACTCAGCAGGAGATGGGTCAATTGTTTTATAGCCGCAACCCAGGCCTCTTCACCTCCCGGGGCTTCTCCTCGCATACTCTCCAGCTGCAGGTCAGCCTGGTGCCATCTCACCCCCTCCCCTCTCAGATCCAGACAGTCAATCCACATTCAACAGAGACACACAGAAATGCCTAAAGCACAAAACTCAGCCACTTTCTAAAAGAGCGGCTTCTGAACACACAGTGACAAAACCACTTTCATAGAAAGATGGGTTATGACGCTGTGAGTTCATACATACCAAACTTCACCTCTCCATTTTAAACTTATGGGAAACTAGGCTAACAAACACAATACCCAGCCTCCCCATTCTGTCCTATGGGCAGAATGGCCTTTCACCAGTGAAAAACGAAATGGAGTGTTTTTCACTGTCAGGACATAACACACACCTCAGTATATGTCCTGCCTTTTACTTACACGGCACCCTGCCCAGGGGTTACCTGGGACCTACCACATGGGTGCCCACTGTGTACGCAAAAGGGAAAGTAAGGCCTGACAAGTGGTTGCACTTGTCAGGACAACATGCTAACTTAGCAAACTGCGCGCAGGCCCTACACTGCAGGCCTGAGTTCCCTTCTCCGCGCACCCTTTGCATTACTAGCCCTGGCACACACAGTGCACATCACTAGGGACTCTACTAGTAAGGCAAACATACCAATCATGGCCAACCAATTACCATTACACTTTACACAGGGAACTACTGTACTTTGACACTGATCAGCAGTGGCAAAGTACCCAAAGCATCTAAATTGGCACTCTATGTCAGGAAAACGGTCTAGGGGGAAAGCAAAAAGTTTTAGGGAACTTTAGCCAAAAAGGCCAAGTCCTACACAACCCCCTCCCAGCCAAAAGCCAGGGTAGACCAATCATTACCTTGATGGACTTCCCGGCTTCGGGCGATAGAACCAGGACGCAGGCCCTCTACCACAGGGACACCCTCCTGTTCCACGCCTTCCTGACCCCAGGGGGTCTTCTTGATCACTACTCCCTGAGCCAACAATGCTGTTCCATGGATCCCTCCCGGCCTGGGGGACCCCTCCAGGGGTGTTGGTCCCATGCCAACCCCCCCCTGGAGTGGTACCCTGGGAAGGCCCATCGGTCAGGATACTACCTCCAGTCATCCTGCCCTCCAGGTTAAAAGTGGGTTCACCCTGGTCATTTCTAGGGGACCCAGCCCCACTGGCTGGACACTGTCCCACTGGTGTTCCCCCGGGGGAACACAACCCTCTTTTAACCTTCCATTTATTTTTCTGGGCCTGCCACTTAGGAATGGCACCCACAAACTTCAGGACGGCAGGAGCTCTGGCTACAGACTCCCCACGCCCTCCTGACGCTAGGTGTTCTTCCTCACACCTGTGGCAAGTAGGCACTAGGCCTCCACCCGGGGGCTCCCCTACGGCCCCCCCAGTTTCCTGGGTGGTGCTGCTGATCCCTGGGGGTGCTGCTTACTCTTCCTCCCCCTCTTTTGAGACAAGGGGCTAGCCAGCAACCCCTCCTCACTACTCTGGGATCTCCTTGCGCCACTTGGCCCTTCTTCCCTCTCTGGGGCCTCTTCAGGCCCCTGGACCCATGACCAGGGGTCCGGTTCTCATGCAGGTTCCCGGGAATCAAGGAGCCCACACCTTAACCCGGGGTGGCGCAATCCTGGAAAATAATTTCGGAGCCTAGGCTCCCCTGGGGCCAAACTGGACAACCCCTCCAAATCATTTAACATGCTAACCACTACCCAATCTTCCAGTGCACTCTTGTACTCACTCTGCACTTGGCACTGGCTGTACGCTGCCACCATACGAACTGGACTCTACTTGTTTACCCTTAATGTCCAGTTCCCTCATGCTTAACTCATGAGCGAAGAGAATCCGTTTCTCTTCCAACGCGAGAGCGCTCCTGCTCTCCTCTGCTTGAGTTTTAAGTTTTAACACCTCCAACTCATGCAGTCTGACCCTTTGGTTTTCCTCCAACTCCTCTGGTGAAAAACTCCTCCCTGAATGGCTACTACCAGCCCCTGCGGCTGGTCCCTCCACTGGCAAATCCTGTGGACCAAATCCATTCCCTGGGTCATCCTCATCCACCTCAACATCACCCGTCTCCTGAGCCTCTTTGGCTTCCCACCAGGCCCTCAAGGCCACTTGCAGCTCCTCCTTCTTGGCGCTACCCTTCATGGGACATCCCAAAGCTCTGCAGAATTTCCTCAACTGATCAACCTTGTAGGTCAACAATGCCTCAATGTTAAACTCTAATTCTGCAGCCGCAGCCTCACCGGCTATCTGGCTCCCCTCCTGAGACATGATGTGTGGTTTAAAGGTTTCTCAACAATAGAACCAACAATTCAAAACAATATGTTGTTGCGTCGTGGTCTGCGATCAATTTATGATGTACACCAATTACTGTGAGTGGTTTTGCACACACGCTTTTCAATTACGTTAGGATCGTATCCCACCGCTCTGCCGCCAAATGTTGGAAGCCGGAGTCCCCGTCACGCGTCACTGTCACAAATGCGCGACCCGGGACTCCCCACTCAACGTTAGGCCAAGTAAGGACACCGTTTGAGATAGCCCTGCTCACCCCCTTAGTAGCTTGGCACGAGCAGCCAGGCCTATCTCCAAGGCACGAGTGTACAGTATGTGCAACCACGCCCACAGCAACCCCCTGGTGACACCACAAATGGACTCCACACGAGTTTGATAAAAACGAGTATAAACTTTATATAGAAAGATATACGATCAGACCACACGTTACAAAAGCCAACATATAATAAAGGGTAATATTCGTTCCGGCTGGTTGGTAGGTTCAAATCCCAACCACCGCTTTCCAAACGCTATGCTGGTCGTAATGCTAGAATCACACACGTTGCAATGGACAAACAATAGTGCTCTGCGTAACGATACAATCCTGTGCCGGGCACAGGAGAAATAATACAATGCGTAACGATACACTCCGGTACCTGCAATGGGAGAAATTATGCAATGCGTACCGCTACAATCATGTACTGCGCAATGAAGGAATAATGCAATGCGTCACACCCCAATCACGTACTTTGCAATGAAGAAACAATGCAATGCGCGCCGCCACAATCATGTACTTTGCAATTAAGGAATAATGCAATGCGTAGCTACAATCATGTACGTTGCAATGACGAAATAATGCAATGCGGGCCGCTACAATCCTGTACTTTGCAAGGGAGAAATAATGCAATGCGTAGCGCTACAATCGTGTACTTCGTTAGGCGGAAATAATGTCAGGCGTCATAAGACAGTCCGGCAGTTCGTTAGCAGCAATATTGGCAATGTGTATTACGACAGTCAGCCTCTTCGATAACAGTTGCCCCCCACACGTATTCACGATGAAATAAAGTACAGCTTCCCACTCGGGCCCCAGTACCACCACTCCTTGGTCAGTACGGGCCCCAATCTGAGCCGAAGCAAAGGCTCACGTCGTCAGAAGGACGGAGAGGCCGAGAGAGTGTCCCTCCGAGCCCGCACCCCGCCCAGGCAGTGATCCACGTTACCTGGGGGCGCGACCCCACTCTCCTCTCCTCCTTCAATGAACTAGGCCTTTCGTGCAGAACTTTCTCAATGGGCCTCAGCGGCTCGGCCTGGCAGCTCAGCTCCTCCGGGGCTGCCGGTCCGGGCCGCGACTGTTAGGAAGGTCTCAGGCGGCCGCAGGGCACACGTACCCCACGCCCCTGAGATTACGTTACTCCGGGTGCACGTTCACCACCGCACCCTCCGGGTCTCTTCTGGCACGAAGCCACACACACAACGCTGATGGGACTTCACGTCGACTCCGAGTGCACGTTCAACCGGCACTCCTTCCTGCGGTCTCAGTTCGCACCAAGACACGCACACCACGCTGCAGAGACTCACTTTCTTCCGGTGCACACGATGATCAGCCGATCACCTCCACAGTCCCAGGTTGCACCAAAGCACGCACACTGCTTCACTGAGACTTACTCCAATTCCGGTGCCCCGATATCCAGGCGCTCTTCACCAACGCCTCCGGCCGCACCTCGACACGCTCACCGTGTCCGAGCCTCGCTTCTCCTCCGGTGCACTCGATCACCAGGCGCTCTTCACCAACGCCTCGGTGCACCCCGACACGCACCCTGCGTGTCCGAGACTCACTCCACTTCCGATGCACGCGTTGACCAAGCGCTCCTCGCCAACGCCTCCAGTGCACCGCGACACGCACCCAGCACGACCGAGACTCTCTTCACCTCCGGTGCACCCGCTCACCAGGCACTCTTCACCAGTGCCTGCGGTGCACCCCGACACGCACCCTGTGCGTCCGAGTCTCACTTCACCGCCGGTGCACACTTCACCAGGCGCTCCTCACCGACGCCTCCTGTGCACCACGACACGCACCCTGCGCGTCCGAGACTCACTCCTCCGTCGATGCACACGTTCACCAGGCGCTCTTCACCAACGCCTCCTGTGCACCACGACACGCACCCAGCGCGTCCGAGTCTCGCTTCTCCTCCGTGTGTCCAAGATCACAGGGCACACCTTCTGAGGGTCTCAAGCTGCCACAACACGCGCCCACCGCGTTGCTTGAAACTTCTCCGGAAACTTTTATGTTCCTGTGTTTCCAAACAGGGAGCCAGCTCACCTCGGGCCCTTGGGGTTACAAGACACAGCACAAAGCACAGTCTTCTTCAAGCAGGGGGACCCAGCGCCTCCAAGCACAGTCCCAACAGCCTCTCCCTTAGTTAGAACAGCAAACTGCAGACCAGCCCCAGATCACGAAGCAAGGATTGGTCTTTCCACAGCAGTCTCTTCAGTTGCTCCTTCTTTAGCAGAGGTTCCTCTTGACCACAGAATGGGTCCAAGCCTTTTCAGTCTCAATCCATTTCTGTTTCATTCCAACGTTCAGGGGTTTCAGCTCTCATAGATATACCCCTAAATGTCTTTGAAGTTCGTTGTGCTCAGGGGTCCCTGACCCCTGCCTAAATCAGTTCTGGGTGTCTCCCTCCCAGTGTCACCTTTCTCCCTTTGATACTGGGGGTCTGGATCCTTAATCACTCAGCAGGAGATGGGTCAATTGTTTTATAGCCGCAACCCAGGCCTCTTCACCTCCCGGGGCTTCTCCTCGCATACTCTCCAGCTGCAGGTCAGCCTGGTGCCATCTCACCCCTCCCCTCTCAGATCCAGACAGTCAATCCACATTCAACAGAGACACACAGAAATGCCTAAAGCACAAAACTCAGCCACTTTCTAAAAGAGCGGCTTCTGAACACACAGTGACAAAACCACTTTCATAGAAAGATGGGTTATGACGCTGTGAGTTCATACATACCAAACTTCACCTCTCCATTTTAAACTTATGGGAAACTAGGCTAACAAACACAATACCCAGCCTCCCCCATTCTGTCCTATGGGCAGAATGGCCTTTCACCAGTGAAAAACGAAATGGAGTGTTTTTCACTGTCAGGACATAACACACACCTCAGTATATGTCCTGCCTTTTACTTACACGGCACCCTGCCCAGGGGTTACCTGGGACCTACCACAGGGGTGCCCACTGTGTACGCAAAAGGGAAAGTAAGGCCTGACAAGTGGTTGCACTTGTCAGGACAACATGCTAACTTAGCAAACTGCGCGCAGGCCCTACACTGCAGGCCTGAGTTCCCTTCTCCGCGCACCCTTTGCATTACTAGCCCTGGCACACACAGTGCACATCACTAGGGACTCTACTAGTAAGGCAAACATACCAATCATGGCCAACCAATTACCATTACACTTTACACAGGGAACTACTGTACTTTGACACTGATCAGCAGTGGCAAAGTACCCAAAGCATCTAAATTGGCACTCTATGTCAGGAAAACGGTCTAGGGGGTAAGAAATAAGTTTTAGGGAACTTTAGCCAAAAAGGCCAATCCTACAGTCCTAAACACTATTTTGAGTATCTATCAGTTTCTGAACCGTGTGAACACAAACATTGTTTTCGATTTGTTAGAGATATATTCATTCCTTCAAGTATCTCTCTTAACGCAGTGACTGATAAACCCTTTTGATTACTTTGTTTGCTTTCACCAATCCCCAAAGTAGCTTGTAAACTGAAGGTATAGAAAATTAAAAATTAAATATAGGTATGTGCTTTGTTAAATTAAGGTGTGGATGTAAACAAAAGCGCAGTAGTGAAATGTGTAACAGATTTATAATTTTTTGAGCTAATTTTCTGCAGGATGCAACTGAAACTGACTTTGCCACTGGTTGGAAATTGCAGTAGTGCCAACGATATCAGAGTGATAAAAAGAAAATATATTTCAAGTTTATCAACATACAGAATAAAGCGCTCTCTTCTCTAAATCAAAATAGTGCCTCCCCCAAAATATTCTATTGGAAGGTACATTTTAATGCAGAGAAAGCCCGATACAGTGCACTCTTGCTCATCACATGGCGTGTTCTGCTGCTGGCCCATTCTCACTAACCTTCATGTTGGCTCCCTGTTGTTTCAAAAATGAACCTCTACAAGACTCAAGCAGCGATGGTCAATAAAACCAATATAAGGTTTTTTAACAGTACAAGACACTCAACACGGGAGGGTGCCTAATGGGGTGATGTGATTCAATGCTCAAAAGGCATATTGTATTGTCACCTATTCTATAGACAAGCACTCTCTTGACCGATATGCATAAATAAACATGACATATATGACCACAGTCGATACCATATTTCAATTACCACAGCACGTATCAAACTCATATATGGTCACAAAGCCTCCTAAATGAGTCCAGTAACAGATCAGAGTAATGAAGTCATACACATGCCATCCCCTAATCGCCCACTAATACCCATCTTTGAGGATAAACCATTTAAATGATAAATATGTGAAACATGGCATTTGGAAAATGTCCTTATGTGTTCATGCACAATTTAGATGTTGATTCTTTGATGGTGGTGTTTTGGGTGAGCTTATAGTTCCACTTCATTATCGCCAAATACCCTTTGTATGCAAAATGGATTATGTAATACCTTTTTATGGACTGCTCAATCACCATATGTAGCTTCTAGTTGCTCATTGAGAGATTTACGTGTGTTACAATGCAAATTTACTGAAGTGCATTGGGGCATCAACCGATTCTGAGCTGCTTAAAATAAACGAAAGCTCCTTTGGTAGCGACTACTATATAATTGTATTTTGAATGAAGAAGCGAATTTGAGTAAATCAAAGAAGCATCAATGAGCTGGCATGACATCATACTGTGGTAAAAATAAGAGTGGTAGAGAAGCACGTGGGATAAGTGGGGATTCGTTTTGGTTTAGGATTAGCTATGAATGACATAATAGCCTATCAACATTAAGAACACATTTAGGCCCATTGCTAATGGGTATCCAATTATATTAATTTAATGACAAAATACAATTTAGGGGTATTAGACCTGGCATCTTTTGTCGTGTTTCCCCTGTCTTTTTGCTTGCTGTCCTGCTGTTTTTACAGTTTTTGATGGTATGCTGGATTTCGTTTTTACTGGTTTAGTGTCTCTGTACACTTTTTCACTTCTTTTCAGTGCTAAAGTGCAAGTGCTCCTACTGTAATTTGTGTTATGACTGGTTCTCCATGATTTGCATATTTGAATTACTGGTAAGTGCTAGTAAAGTGCACTGTGTGTGCCCTGGGCATGTAAATCAAATGCTACTAGTGGGCCTGCAGCACAGATTGTGGCACCCACACAAGTAGCCTTTCAAATTTGTCTCAGACCTGCCACTGCAGTTTTTATCTGCCATGTCGACCTGGCAAGAGCATCCACTTACCAGGCCTAACCCCTCCCTTTTATTACATATAAGTCACCCCTAAGGTAGGCTCAAGGCAGCCTCATGGGCAAAGTGCAGTGCATTTAAAAGGTAGGACATGTAGTGATGCATTTTTACATGTCCTAATAGTGAAATATTATGCATTTCTTTCTTCACTATTGAAAGGTACTCTTTTTCATAGGTTAACATGGGGTCTACCTTGAAACATCTTTCAAGTGCAGATTCCTTTAGGAAGATCATAGGAAGTTGGAGTTTCGGATCTCTGATCTCACAATTAAAAAACACAACTTTTAGTGAAGATAGTTTTTAAATTGCGTTTTTAAAAAATGCCATTTTTAGAAAGTGCAAAAGTGGTAGAATGCACTCCGAAATACTCAAAATGTTGCAAACAGGCTTCAAGTTTTCAAAAGGTTGCGGCGTGCCACCCCTAAGTGCGATCCATCCATTCACACGAGATAACTTGAAAATAGTGGGACCTCGTCAGGTCCCAACAAAGGGATGCACAGCCAAAATGAACACTTCCCGATAGATAGATTCCAAAGTTTTTATTTCTTTTGATCCAATTTTGTATTTAAATCTTAATTCGTAATCAGTTCATACCAAATAGTAATTCAAGTTTTTGTTCCATATAATACGAATGCCTATCCAGGCCTTTCCGTGACAACACCTGGGGATTCTCCCCTCCACATAGCATGACATACAATTAGTTAAAGAACCCAATGCATTTCGGGCAATCTATGCCCTTCGTCAGGGGTAACTGCAAGGAAAACAAATGATGTATGCATTACAAATACGTCCAGCTCATAATCATGATGTACATTCCAAACGAATGCTCAATACAATCTATCCCATATTCCCATATGGCCCAGCAGAGAAACAAAAATGAATTTACATTCCATGTACCAAAATTGTTAAAAACTAAATACTACGAACAGCTTTCACCCTTACACGTGCTGAGAATAAACATGCCCCACGAGCAACTTAACCCTTAAACGTTGGAATCTATCTATTGGGAAGTGTTCGTTTTGGCTGTGCATCCCTTTGTTGGGACCTGACGAGGTGGGCATTTTCCTGCTTAACCATTCTGTGCCTGCCTGTGGAATCCTGGTCTGTGTAGCTGGCAGCTGGGGCCTTCTGCATACACTCTAAACAGCCACACCTAGGGAGCTTATGTGTGCCTCGCATATCCTGATGACCCATCCTGGGCTAAGAATAGTGGGAGGGGTTGTCACTCACACATGAATAGTGCTGTGTCTGTCCTCTTACAAAGAAGTCTCCACCCCCAGGAGAGTGTCTGTGGGCAGAGTAGGGAAGAGCAGGACAGAACTGGAATTTAAGCTATAAAAGGAAGGCACCCCCTAGTGGCTTAAAGGTCGAAGAGGAGGGGGAAGCAAGAAGACTAACAGGAAAAACCTCTAAACTGACCTATATCTCTTTTGGTATGGCCACGGTTGGCTCAAAATTATCACAAACCCAACATCACTGTTATACAAAACAATATAAATCACACCCATCAGATGCCTCTGGTGTATCTGTCTCTCAAGGACCTCTCCACATGTGTACTACTGGTCTACGTGCGTTTGGGCCGAAATCGTACCGGGTACCGAGCGGGAGGCTCGCTGATTTAGAACTGGACTGCCTCGCAGCAAGCACATCGGAGGTCCTAATTATAACTGAACATTAGCGGCCCAAAAAGAGACGCTATACCTTGAACTAAAGGTGGAGCCCACTTGAAAGCTTCAATGAGGATTAAATTCGTACTGTTGGGAACAGGAGAGCCACTGGTTGCTCTCATTTGGCTGTGCCCCATCAGCAGCTAACACCCCGGACACACGCTGAACGTGATTGCCAGTGGTCGCTGGCCAAAGACAACCTCCGGCCACTTTATTTGAGATTCAATTTTATCTTACCTTGGTCCTGAGGAAGGTGGTCTGATTGCGGATCCACCAAAACGTACGTAGACCAGTGATACACATGTGGAGAGGTCCTTGAGCGACAGATACACCAGAGGCATCTGATGGGTGTGATTTATATCACCAACAACTACAGAATCTGTCCCTATTAGACTGACATCGGATCTCCCCTATGTTTGAATCTCTCTTTTTTATGGATGTGTGCAGGTTCGAATGAGCAGGTTTGAATGGTGAGAATGATTTGTTGATGGCCTCTGTGGGGTTATGTATTTATTTACTCATTGATTTGTATTGTATTGCATCTAATCTTTGACCAAATGTATGCGCAGACAATGATGAATTTGTTTTTTAATTGTTTGTACAATGAAAAAATAATCTAGCAAAAAAACTTTTTGTATAAAGAAATATTAAAGAAAATTATATAAAAAAAATGTATATACATATTTTTTGTGATTAATTGTTTTGTATAACAGTGATGTTGGGTTTGTGATAATTTTGAGCCAACCGTGGCCATACCAAAAGAGATATAGGTCAGTTTAGAGGTTTTTCCTGTTAGTCCTCAGAACTGGATTTTATGCACAACAAGGACGAACTGGTATATGTATTGGGGCACAGACCCCACATCTTCAAAACTCTTTTGGACTAAGGGACCTGTCAAGAAGAAGAGCTGGAAGAGCTGCCAGGAGGAGTACTGCCCCTTTGTTGTGTGTTGCCTTATTGGGTTGGCCTCCAGTTGCTGCTTCTGTCTCGGGCAGTGAAAGGACTGGACTGAACTTCCTGCAACTTATTGCCTGAGTTTCTCCAAGGGCTTGAAGTAGAGCTTGCCTCCTGTTGGAAGTCTCAGGAACATCAAAGACCTCAGGTTCATCTGCCAACAGCACTGGGAACTGTGTGCAACTGAAGAAAAACCACTACAATGCCGTCAACGACGCCGCAGCCGGCTCCATGACCCTAAGGCACTGCAGAGAGCATCACATCGCAACCCTGGGCTCCCTGAAGTTACCCTGACGCTGTCACTAAGCCGTTGCTTGCACCGTAATCTGTGGGCACCGTACTTCGAATCGCCTCGCTTCACCTCGCTGCCCTAGTATCACCGACGACAAAGCACCACGCTTACATCAACGCTGCTGCCTGCACCGTGGCCTGTGGACACCACTCATGAGGTACACAAAGCATCGCCCCATCTCACACTGCAGCCCTGGTCCACTGACATGAGCGCCATTGACTCCAGCCTTGTCAACCTGAACCACTGCTTGCATCACGACCTGTGAGCACAGCACAAAGCATCGCCCCACTTCGCATCACAATCTGGGCTCTTTCAACGACAGTGCTTCAGCAACGACGACGCTGCTGCTGCCTGCACTGTGACCTGTGGACACCGCACGTCACATCACCCCACTTCATGCAGCAGCCCTGGTGTCATCGACACCGCTGGATGCCACCACCAAGCCACTGCCTGCACCGTGACCTGTGTGCATGGCACGTCTCATCGTCCCGCTTCTCACAGCAGCCCCAACGCAATCAACGCCAGCACTTTAAGCACCCGACTACTCCTGCAACGACTTCCGGGACCGACGCCTGCTGACGCCAGTGACGCAGCCTCTTCGGAGCTTATTGCGAGGTCCCTGACACCCTGCATTTCCAAGGGACTGTTTGCGGGTCTCCCCAACCCCTTAGCTGGCCCTCAAACTTGTGGTCTGCTTAAACTGTTGGATTTGTTCTTCACGATGCCGTGATAGCCTCGGATGGATCTATCACCTTCAAGGAACTATATTTTAAGTCTATTTTTGCAATATTAATATTTTGGTTACTGTATGTAGGATTTTTATCATTTTGGTCTTGTTTTACACAGATAAATATTAGCTATTTTTCTAAAACTGGTGTGGTGTCCTTTGTAGTGTTTTCACTGTAATTCTGTGTGTTTTGTGCAAATGCTTTACACATTGCCTCTGAGATAAGCCTGACTGCTTGTGCCAAGCTACCAAGGGGGTGAGCAGGGATTATTTTAGAAGTGTAACTCCCTTATCCTGTCTAGAAGGAAGGGTCCCTATTTGGACAGATTACAAACCTGCCAACTGGAGACCCCCATTTCTAACAAGGGGAGACCGGAGGATGAGGCATAAAGGCCACATGAAAAATGTTTGGCTGAGATTATCTGTGCACTCTCCATACTATAATATACATTCAACCTGACAAAGGTGGTCCTGTGCATCTGTAGTTCAGTTATTGGAGCTGTTAGCCCTCCTAATGTTATCCCAAAGGTGTGTTAAAAAATTGTGCCATTCAAATGGGGGTTGTTTTGAGAGTGAAGGAAACTTCCTTTTGGCTGAGCATAAAAGATCTGAGCCTGGTCAGTAGATCTCATGGGGCAGATTTACAAGCCCCTTGCGACACATTTGCACCGCAGTTGCGTCACTTCTGTGATGCAGCGGCGTCGTAAACAATGCGCCACGTTGCGACATATTTACAACGTGACACATCTAGGGAGATGCGTCACGTTGTAAAGCCCTGCGCCACATTATACCTGTGTCAGGTATAATATATGCAGGGTGGGCGTTCCGTCGCAAGAAAGCCTCGTAAAAGTGACGCAGAGAAATCTACAAGATTTCACTGAGTCACTTATACGACGCCGCTGCGTCAAAACCTTGCGCCTGCTTGAAGCAGGCGTAAGGAGTGACGCAGCACTTTAAGTATAGGCCGCCCCTGAGCAGTGCTGGAGTTGCGTTGCGCTTGCGACACAACTCCAGTACTGCGTCACCTTTATGCCGAAAGATGCGACACGTATCTGTCTATCCTTGCGTCACAGTGCGCCGCATTGTAAATGCAACACATCCGTGGTGGCGCAAGGGCATTCTTGCGTGTCGCATCTTTACTGGCGCATCCCTGCTAATATGCAGAGATGCGCCAGTCCTTGTAAATCTGCCCCATATCTTCGTCATTTTCAGTTTACAAACAACAGTCATTGGGAATTCCTGTAGCAGATGGATTCTTTAAAGCCCACACCTAAGCATTAGTCAATTGCAAACAATCTCATTTGGGAACGTACCAATGTTTGTCATGAAACATGGACAGTCCACCTGCAAAAGTATTGTATATACCTATTTTGAATAGTCCCATAAAATGTGAGGGGAGTCGCACTTAATTCTTATTGCCATTAATTGAGCTAACCATGAGCAAACATGTTCATAACAGGGGCAACTGTCAGAACAATGGCTTGCTCTATGCTGCTGGTTTGGTTATCTTTGTCCCCTGCATCAGGGGTGGGGGGGTCAGGAACGTATAAGGAGGACACTTATAAAATAGGTTTTATATCCCCTGGGGATACAGAAATTGCACATTTCACTTCCCTCATTGTCATAAAGTGCTTCCCAAAATTGACTTTTGTGCTAGGAGCACTGTGGAGTGAGGATCTACATTATTTTTATATATTCAGGACCCCTAAAGTCTTACCTAGGTGTCTCAGGGGTGGGGCTCATGTAGATATAAGTAGGGTCCTTATAAAAGCATTTTTATAGGCCCTGGTGATGGAGAAATTGGTCATTTCATTTTCCCTATGGTAGATCCCCAGTCACATAGGTTAACATTGGAATAGTTGATGAATCCATGACTACGGCAAGGGACAACCGAAAAATATCATTCAAGGACTTAGGAGAATGTTATTGATAAATCCAACAAAATGCTGTTGTTGGATTTATCCTAAAATGTACAGAAATTAAAATATAAGACCTTCTTGTCTGTAAGCCAAAATGTAGCCTTCCAGTGGTCTGCACTGATCGGTCAGAGTTAAGTGGATTAACCAGGCTGTTTTGATGAAGTTATAAGTGGCACTCAGGGAGAAAATGCTATCTCTTGTAAGAGGACCCTGCTCCACAGGAATGCCAGAGCAGGGGGGAAGGTTCGTAAAGCTACAGCTTCAAAGGCAGAAGGGGACAGGCAGAGACAGCCAGGTCCATCCACCCCCATTCTACTCTGTACCCAGGCAGATGGCAGGGTTACAGAAGGAATGTGCAGATGTAGGAGGGAGGGGAGTTATTGAAACAAGCCATCCTGGAGGTTAGGTTAGCTTGCTCTTGCCTCTCTGCTGAGACTTCAGGCATATTGAATTTTGGACAAATGGTGCTTTCTCTGAGACCATTGTGCCACACTTTGGAGGAAATGGTCATGCTCTGGGGTATTGCCTGGCACCTCATTGGACAGGAGTGCCCTCCTGATTGACCCCAGAGAACAATGAATAAGTACTTGAGAGGGGCAGAGCATCTCAGATCTGCTGCTTGAAACCATGAAAGAAGAAGAACCAATGCTGGAAGTTTGATTTGCACCAACCATGCCCTGCACTCTGACTGACTGCGCCTGCTGCACAGTCTGGAACTACAGTCCTGTGGACCTAACTGGCTTCAAGAGGAATAAAGAGTGGACTCCCTGCAAGCTACAGGTTAACAGAGCTCACCTGGACCATCACCACCAAGGATCCCAAGCCTGAAGTGCCTCCAGTGGATTTATAAGGGTTTTGTCCAAGTGGATTGTGGAAACTGAAGTCCCAAACTTTCAAGGACCATATTGGAGCTTCCAGGCCCTTGGAGTACATTTTGGACACTGTGGGACCCTCAGAGGAACTTCAGGAAGAAGTACCAGACATTTGGAGAAGTTTGGAACAACTGTGGAAAAAAGCTCCATAAGTGAACCGACTCGACCTGGCCAGCCAAGCCGGCAACTCTCAACTGCGAGCCAGCCTGCCCTCCAGGTTCATCCCACTGAAAAGCTCCAGAGGTCTGACTTCCAGAGTTTGACTATAAGCTCGTCCAAGGCCAAGCTGGCAAACCCTCACCAAACCCAGCCTGGTGAGGAGCAGCGAGGGAACCCTGGACTAAAAGCTCAGTAAAAATTTCTAAGTCCGAAGGTAAATGTCTTGACCGGCTCAACCGCGAGTGTCAAGCCTCTGACTTTCAACCGCGCACTGACCTGGATCCCTGGTTCGTCCTCCTGGAAAGCTCCAGAGGTCTGACTTACATAGTTTGAGCAGGAGGTCATCGAAAGGCAATCCGACGATCCCCCATCGATCTCAGGCTGTTGGGGAGCCTTGAGGGACCCCGGCAGAAAAAGCACCAGGAATGCTTATAAGTCAGAAGGTAAAAACTTTGATTAAGGCCTACCATGAGGGTTAGCCGCGGAGGGCTCCATCGTGGTCGGCCTGAAACTTTGACTTTGTCCAGGTCTAGCATGATAAGATGTCCCAAGAGGCGCTATAGGTTTCTATTTGCTTTATAGTGCTAAATCTTTGAAAATTCATATCATCGGTACCCTACATTGGATTCTTTTCATTTTGGTGTCATCTTAAAGGTAAATATATGTCCTATTTTTATAAATTGATGTTGGATTTTTATTGTGCATTGTGTCTTAATTATTTACTGAATTTGTGTTTTTAAATGCTTTACATACCTGTCTTTGAAGTTAAGCCTGCCTGCTCGCAGCCAAGCTACCAAGGGTTGAGCATGGGAATAATTTTCTGAGGCCTATTCTGAGCCCTAGACTGTGTTAGTGGCCTTATTGCCAGTGGTAAATATATATTTACCACTACTAATAATCCACTTTCCAACAGAGGCACACAGAAAATCAATAGAAAAATAGTCCAAAACTGCCTAAGTATCTCTCTGCGGTCCACAGACAATTAAATACCTTAGTGGACGATCCATGAGTTCACATAGTCATATTGAAGCTGGTGAGCATGATGTTTAACATTGCACGTGGAAATAATTGTGTAGTAAGAAAAAGTCAATTGAGACCAAAGGGAAGGCTATAATCAACCAACAAGTATGCCATTGATTTGCATATGCAACTAGCAAGTAATCAGAGAAGATTTAGTGTTAGGTGTGAAAACTAATAGTAAAGGGAAAAAATGTAGGCCAATCTGAAAGCGCTCCTAAATGAATTGTCTATAGTGAAAGGACTTGATGAAAAAATCAGTTTTGTAATTAGTCAGTTCTTTGAAGTTAAAAAAGATTTAGCAGCATAAAGTGACGATTTTTTTCTAGTGAGTGCTTCAAAGTTTTGATTAGTTAGATGGAAAACCACAGTGAACGCATTCTGCAGAAACAAAAAAACCTGACAGAGGAATGAGGTGGTATGGCAATCCAAAAAATCGCACCTCAGTTTGATGTGTACTTTATTTACAGTATGTGCTTCTAGGACTTAAAAATATTTTTTGTTCCAGAAATCATGGGCATGTTCTGTAAAACAAGTGGTTTGGGATTACTTGATTACCTATGCAGTTTTTTGAAGTTGACATCCTCTGTAGGGATCTTGGGAGGCCCTAGTCCATTTGAAATCAGATGGAGGCGAAACCTCACACTGGTTCAGATGTCCCACACTCTTTCCAACAGCACATCAGTTAACTGGGTTTCTGTCAGATAGACAACAATCTCCTCTGGTGCTGGTCATTTTCAGTTCTCAGGCCCCACTTAAGCAAGATCTTTAGTTAAAGTCTGGAATTTGTTCTGATAATAATTTGTCCATTTATGCCTGTAGATTGCGACAGAAACTTGTCCCTCCACGTTCTCGGGATCCCTCGGAATCAGGCCGTGTGGCGCAAGCTTTAGGTAAGCAACAAATCTATCAATGTTCCTCTGGAAGACACACAGTGATATCTCTAACACGGTAGGCAGGGACATCTTCCTCTTTGATCCCCCACAATGCCTATATGAAAGTGCCAATAGGTGAAGCATTTTTTTAAAGACAAACAACACGCAATATATACTATTTTTTTTTAATTTTATTTTTTTAAATCAGCATTGGCAACATATTTAAACCAGACCCACTTCCTCCACTTTCTCATCCCTTTTCATCCATTGTCTCTCTCTTTCTCTCCTCTCTTTCTCTCCAGTCTCTCTCACTGGCACCAGCAGCTGCCTTGGGACTTCAAAACCAGCCTCCGAAGGCTCCATCTACATAAGGACCCTCAAGTTTTCCACCATCACCCACTAGGAAATGCCCAATGAGATTAATGGACAGTCTGGTCCTGGTTTGAGTCAAAGGAAATTGCTACAAGAGATAACATAGTAATCTCGGCATGTTTCTGGGAGAAGATTGGGTAACTTAGCTCTAATGCAATCATTAGCTCACCTTTATGATATAATTGCATCCAGATTAAATGCACTTTCTTTTGTGATTCCTATCTGTATTGAACAACTGCATCAGTTTCTCACTCACTGTATCCTTATTTGAAATTCGGCATGTTTGTACAAAATGCCCGTATTGTTGATTGGTAGAAGGGTTATTTCGTGAATTGTACAAAACGACCCAAAGGCCTATTGTTTCCTTTGTTTGTGGCCAGCATTTTTTGTTTCTCCCCATCTATGCATTTGAGACAAGTTCTGAGTGAAAAATGTGGGCGATCTGCAGAGAGCCATGAAACTCTGTAAAGATTGCACTAACATCGTAGTACATTTTAGTGCTTGCAAGGTGAGATCAGTTTTGAAAGGAGGAGCAAGTAAAATGCTGTAAAATCAACAATCATTAGTTTGTCTGTACGATCTGGTAAGGAGGTCAGCAAAATGTACATTGCAACCAGTGATTTGCATGGGACAAAGTAGACTGTTGTGATAAGTATATAATTGGGATAGGAAAACAATTTATATATGGCTCTCGTTGATCTATTTTCATTTTTAAGAGAATATTTATTGTGCAAACTTTAGTAATAAAAATATGTTTTCAACGTGCTTGGTTTTTATGGCGATATCAAACTAAAATCTGATTTCACTGTTCCTTTTTATTCATATGGCTTTAGGCTGGTGCGTCATAAATCAGAGAGTGCTGGTAGACATTGGGCATCATTCTTTGACGGGCCAGCTAAAGTTTAGTTGCCCATCTCTTCAGTGCATAATTTCCCTTGCAAACTGTCTCCCACATCTATGTTGCGAACCTTAGGCCTCCTTTATAAGAGGCCTATGCCATCGGAGGGTCATTTTTTATCACGCTCCCGTGGCGCAGGCCTCTCGATCATACCTATGAGGTGACTCAAAGCCACCCTGCGTGGCTTTGCATGGCCTCATAGATATGGAGTAAGGCAAGGCAGCACAAAGCGCTGGGTTGCCTTACTCTAGGTCAAGGAGATATTGCTTTGGCGTTGCAGTGGGTTTTCCCAAGCAACAGTCCTAGATTCTGACACATTCCCAGATTTACAAGCATCTGTAAAACTGGGAATGCATCAAAACTGTGTGCCTCCCCAGGGGAGGCATAACGAGAAGAAATAACTTTTATTTCTCCTTGCTTTTTCCTCTTTCTATGAGTGCTGCATTTTGCAGCACACATAGAAAGAGGACAATGCCTCCATTATTTGTTTTTGTGCAGGAAGGTGCTCAATAATCATGGCAACAACGCAGACACCCTTGCACCTTGGGTCAAGGGTGCCTACATTGGCACTAGGCACCAATTTGTGTACCAGCACAGGCAGAAAGGACAGGAATGTGCCAAATTTCATTAATACAGCACATTCCTGCCCTTTCCTTTTGATGCAGGGCAGCGCAGCAAGAAGCTTTGCGGCGTTGCCCTGTGCCAAAACGTTGTCAATGAGGCTCTGTTAGACTAGACCCTTTTGAAAGGTTTACCCCCAAAATTTTGCCTTTTGCCTCCTAATTTTCTGACCCTGTTTTTGTTGGCTATAGGATTCTGGGCACTTTACCACTGCTGATCAGTGGTAAAGTGCATATGCTCTCTTTATAAACTATGATATGATTGGTTATCCAGGATTGGCATATTTGATTTACTGGTAAGTCCCTAGTAAATAGCACAGTGTGCACCTGGGCCTGTAAATCAAATGCTACTGGTGGGCTTGCAGCACTGGTTGTGCCACCCACCTGAGTAGCCCTGTAAATGTGTCTCAGACCTACCACTGTAGTGTCTGCGCATGCAGTTGTAAATGTCATGTTGTCCTGGCAAGTGCCCCCACTTGCCAGGCCCAAACCTTCCCTTTCCTTACATGTAAGGCACCCCTAAGGTAGGCCCAAGCTACCCCCATGGGTGGGGTGCAGTGTATGTGAAAGGTAGGACATGTACTGGTGTGTGTGACATGTCCTTATAGTGAAATACTGTGTATTTTGTTTTTCACTATTGAAAGGCTGTCTGTCCCATAGACTTATCATTGGGGTTGCACTGTAACATTTTTACATAGGAACAAGATGGGAAAATGGAGTTTAGGCTCTCTGAACTCAGAATTTATTAACACACCTTTTTGTAAAGGTGGTTTTTAAATTCTGTGTTTGAAAATGCCACTATTAGAAAAAGTGTAAGTTAAATATAGACTCAATCAGTACTATATTATCTGTCCAGCCGACAGCTTTTAATGTACAATATTGTATAAAGCAATAAAACGAAAAATTACAAGTGGACACAGCCTGCGTCCTGCTGACGATACATTTACAAACAACATAGAGGGAGGGTTCAGGCAAGAAAAGCGTGTCTGTAGTTACATTGGATATAGGTACAGCAGACTAAATGCGCACACCATTACAAATTAAACATTGTAATATGGTCAATGTATATGGTGTACAGTTGTCGACGACGTTTCGATCCCTATTTAAATCAGCGGGATCATCTTCAGGACATTATAGTGGCATGCCTGTATACACTGCTCAGCTATGGAGCTGGTGTGCCGGTGAATTCCTGGCAGATATGGGAGACACCGTCAGCGTGCTTAATCAGCGCTACAGTGGTTGTGTTGAGCGCGATGGCTGCGGGACCGCACCAATAGAGTGCACCTGAATAGAGGTACCACGATTACAAGGGAGCCGCGTGCGCGCTTCTCCGTGATTAAAGTCCGAGCGACTCAAGGCTTCAAAAGAGGGCACAGTCCCAGGCGGGAGCGCGAGCAAATCCTTAGCGCGTTCAATAAATGAGGATTTGCTCGCGCTCCCGCCGGGACTGTGCCCTCTTTTGAAGCCTTGAATCGCTCGGACTTCTTAATAACGGAGAACGCGCACGCGGCTCCCTTGTAATCGTGGTACCTCTATTCAGGTGCACTCCTCTATTAATTGCGGTCCCCGCAGCCATCGCGCTCAACACAACCACTGTAGGCGCTGATTAGGCACGCCAGACGGTGTCTCCCATATCTGCCCAGGAATTCACCGGCACACCAGCTCCCATAACTGAGCAATTGTATACAGGCATGCCACTATAATGTCCTGAAGATGATCCCGCTGATTTAAATAGGGATCGAAACGTCGTCGACAACTGTACACCATATACATTGACTATATTACAATGTTTAATTTGTAATGGTGTGCGCAACGTAACTTGTCTGCTGTACCTATATCCAATGTAACTACAGACACGCTTTTCTTGCCTGAACCCCTCCACTCTATGTTGTTTGTAAATGTATGTCAGCAGGACGCAGGCTGTGTCCCGCTTGTTATTTTTCGTTTTATTTGCTTTATACAATTATTGTACATTAAAAACTGTCCGGCTGGACAGATAATATAGTACTGATTGGGTCTATATTTAACTTACACTATACCTAATTGTCTAGGGATCATTGTCCTCAAGAACAGTAAACGTACCCAAGGTCCCTGACCAATAGCACATTGGGTTCCCTTGTTTTTTGTAACACTATTAGAAAAAGGTCATTGTCTTACTTTACCCTTCTGTTTGACTCTGGCTGTTTCTGTATTCAGCGTCTGGTGTTTGAGTGACAGGACCTGGGATGTGCAGGGGGGGGGTTTGAGGTGTTCCATGCCTTGCCTGGGTGACTCATTGCAGGGCTGAATAGATCTGGTCTGCATTTAGAGTGGCGGGAGAGGTTTCACTTGCACATGAATAGGCTGTGTCTCCTTTTTCACAATGCTGTCTCTACCCCCTGTGGACATGCTGCACCAAGGAGCACAGGACTGGTTTGGACTGGGTTCATAGATCCTTACAGCAAAGAGAGCAATGACAAAATGGGCACTGGCGAACGAAATTTGAGGGGGCCCCCTGCAAGGCACGTGGAGGGGCCCTCTCCAGACTCAATCAGGAGATTTCCAACCAGAGTACTTTGCTGAGGGGGCCCCTCGGAGCTTGGGCCCCCCGCGGGGGCTGCAGGGGCCTGTGTTACGCTACTGAAAATGGGGTATAAGTACTACACCTAAAACCCCAGGACTTAAGATTACTTCAAGGAACAAGAGAAAACGGACTGTGTGAGGAGAGCTGCCTTTTCTGGCCTGCAGTTACTGCTCCTGTCTGGAGTAGGTCTGACAGTTCTTTCCCCTTTTTATTTTAAAGAAAAGCATGTGAGGAGTGCTTTAGTGTTCAGCCCAAAGCGTGAGGAGCGCTGTTTCTGCTCCTGGGCTGTTTCTGGTGTTTAACCCATGAAGGAAGCGCTGGATTCCCTGGAGGGAGCACACTTTGGGAGTTACCTACCGCCCAGCGCCGTAATTGGCCATTCCTTCCTGGTGAGTTTACAACCGCACAAGTGGAGTGCTTCGCCCGGTTGCTGAAAGTCCATGCCAGGGCGTTGGCTCAACTTGCAATGAGTGCGGGCTGCTCGCCTCGGTGCTGCACTACGAAATCCACTGTCAGCACTTCGCCCCCTCGCTTGCGAAAGGAAGCCATGCTGTGTGCCACCTGAGGACATGAAGAGGCAAGTTGCCGTAGCTGAGCAGGGAGCTGAAGAGCTCTGCGGTCTTCCAGCAGTGGGCGGGGCTGGAAAGAAAGGCCACACCCGCCCTCCACGCCCGAAGAAGAGATGAGTTGCCGTAGCAACCAGAGTCCAGCGTGTGACACTGGGCAGGGAGTGGAAGAGCTCCGCTGTTGTCTGGCTGTGAGCGGGGTCAGCAAGGAAGGCCACACCCACCTTCCACAGCTGAGGAAGAAAGGTACGGCGGAGCCCGCTCGGCCCCTGGTGCTCGTAGAGTGGGGCTGAGCTTGGCTTGGAGCTGAACATGGCAGCTGCACCTCGTGGTCATGGGCAGCTACTGGGTGTGCATCACATGTGCGGGGGACCTAGGGTGGTCCTCCAACTGGCAGCGGGGCGTGTCCGCCCCACCCATCCCTTGGGGGGGCACTTGCTGTTTCTTGTGGCCCGATATAGCGGGGGAAAGGAGTGCTCAACGGAGGTCCCGCTCAGCCTCTTCCCCATGTCTTTGCACTGCTGCACCGGCTGAGAGTGGGCAGCGGCGTTTTCCACTCACTTTTGGGGGCCATCAGTTCACTGTCATTTTCGCAGAATGGGGCGAACCCTCGACAGAGGGCCAGAGCATGCGGAGTCTTCAAAATCACCATAACTCTGATAAAGGGCATTCTGGAGATCCAGTGCCCAGGGGGCTCATATGGTGGTACTGTATAAAGTGGGGTAGAAGTGTGGGGAAGCTGCACCCTACTCGTTCATGGTGTTACTTGGGGATATTACTCTAGCCTAACAGCTGCAGTCTCCATACCTAATGTTATGAGGGAGGTCATGGTGACAATTGTAGAGACCAGATCCTGAGTATAATTTTCAGGAACTACATGATGTTTCCAGTAATGGCATTTGATGATGTTTGATCAGGTGTGCAACCTATCAGTAGTCACTTTTACCTTATTACACTACTTATGATGTATGTTATGTTTATAACAATTGACTCAAAGTGAGGTATGACCTGTGACGATTCATGGGATTTATTGTATTCACCTGCCTAATATGTACCTTAATGGTGCAAGGTGCCTTTCATAATGTTTTTGTGACCTATGCAGCAGAAGAGTATTTACTGTGATATTTTAAGTGTCATGATTCTGACAATTGCCTAGTTGGCAAGGTGACTTATGGTCGATAGCAAAGTGATTTATAATCTACATTTTTATGACAAGTGCCTAGTGGCGCAGTGATTTATGTGATTGTGGTCTAATGTGTTTTGTGTATAATACAGAGGATATTTTTTATATAACCTTGTGTGGAGTCTCTTGTGTGGTGTGCCAAGTGTGTCACTGGTGTGTGTATGTGTGTTGCTCGAATGCTTTACTCATTGCCTCTGAGATAAGCCTGACTGCTCTGCCAAGCTACCAGGGGGGTGAGCAGGGGTTATCTAGGGTGTGCAACTCACTTACCCTGACTATAGTAGGGTCTGCCTGGCTGAGGTGCATACCTTAGCCAATCAGAAACCCCATTTATAACAGGCCCCCAGTCTGGGGAAAACAGTGCAACAAATCTGCCATGCCTGCATGTCAAATGTGTCATCACTTATGACATTTCCAAAGAGAGCCCACCATATGAAGTTTGTTCTTCAAAAATAATATATCTGATGTCCCCCTGAAGGAGATTTCTGAACGATTTCTCGCTGAGACTACCATGACAAGACATATCTGAACAGAATGGGCACCAGAGGAAATTGTGTTGGAAGTGTCACCCTAAATAGGGTGGCTCCTTTGAAGTCATTCCCATGTGTGCCTTTTCTGCTTCAAGGATTTTCCATGAGTCAGCTCCCATCAGAAAAACTGCATTCTCTTATAACTTATAAACGAGACAGTGGATGGGCGTGGAAATGGCATTTGCCAATTTTTGGTGGTTGCCTAATTACTAACCTCCTCTAATTTAATCCAATTTTTATATCCCTCACTAGCAGATTTCCACAGGATGATCTGCATCTTCATACCTCTTGGACTTTCCACATAGAAGGAAAATAATCTATTTAAATAGAGGTGGAATACGAAGAAGACAGCTGCTGCAAAAAGAGAAAATGATTAGTTTGAAATAACAAGCTTATGTAAATGAAAGGAATGATATGGAGTTTGGCGGGCTATCCCGCAAAGTTAGAGGAAGCTAGGTCCTCCACTACCCTGGCGGAAGACTGTCCATGGTACTTAGAGATCCCAGTCAATTAGGCAGGGATCTCTGTGCTTTCAGTAGAGCTGCCAAGCAGTGCCTGTCCTGAAGGCACTGAAGTCGCCCTTAGTGAGTAATCTCTGATGCTCCCAATCAACAATGTTTTTGCTTTTCAATTATAAACTCCTAAAGCGGTTGTTTGTTAGTGAAAAAAACACAACTGTCCTTGACGCGCTGAGAGTTTCCTTCCATTACACATGGGGTTCACTTTTGTTTCCTGTTCAGGACTGCCAGGCTTTCCTTGACAGTCCTAAACTGAAAAAAT
The DNA here is from genome assembly GCA_963921515.1 of Calotriton arnoldi. Classification (NCBI taxonomy): domain Eukaryota; kingdom Metazoa; phylum Chordata; class Amphibia; order Caudata; family Salamandridae; genus Calotriton; species Calotriton arnoldi. The sequence goes on from CAWUFW010010559.1 coordinate 211,251, forward strand.
GTACGCCAGACAGACAACTTCAGCTTAAGTAGGTTCATTGCAAGTCTGAAGTGTTTAAACAACTGTAATTCATATGAGAAGCAGGGAAATATTCAATCCTCATAAGTTCCACAAATAAATTTGGTAAATTAATTCTGTGTGAAAACTTGATCAATTCAGGGCAGCTTATCTGTAGGATATAGATTTTGCATCAATTAATACCACCTATTCTGAACTCCAGAATTGAAAACAAATGTTATATTTATCCTCATAACACATTTGCTGGAATTTGGGGGGGATATATCCTGTCCCATTATTCCATAACTAAGATCCAACAGCCAGACTTGTCTGCACTTTTAATTATTGACCTAAATGGCAAGTTATTCATATTTCAGTAAATTAAGGTCTCAATTAGAGGCCATCATAGGCAGTTCAATCAGTCACACATTAGCAGGGGATTCATTGTGGATCAAAAGTGAAGCTTTTTCTTAATAAATATTTGCCCAATATCTGTTTAGCAGGTCTCACCCCAGAGCAGGGGATACCATTTTTAGAGGTCCAAGGTAAAATAAAAAAATACAGGGGGAACTCACTATTCAGAAGTATGTCTTATACAATGAAACAATGTTTTGTTGGAAATATTTAATATAGCCCTCCATATGTTTGAATTTGCTACTTTTTTATCAGTTTACTCAGTGATATTTGTGCAGTGCCCATCCATTAATCTCCAAACAGATGTGATCTGAGGGGGTTTACAAACCTCGAAGTAGAAGTTTAACCTCACCCCCGAACTGACACCTTCCATAAGATCGGCTTCTAAACTGTTGATTACTTGTCTTACTTTGTATGTTCCTCCAGTGCACATTCATCCCCATAGATACAAGTTTTACCTATGTGCTATGATGTAAAATTAGCAAAAGACACGTCCTGTGCTCTCCATGCCACTGGAGTCAAGCTATCCTGGCTGATGAGGGGTGAAACCCCGTAACCGGTCCTAGGATGCTTGTTTCCAGTCCAGTGAGGACCTGGCCTGGCAGTTCGGGCTCGACTCTTCCCATTGGGCACAGGGTCAAGACTGATTTGCATATGGCTGGGTTCAAACTGGAATGGCATGGTGAGCACAAAAATGATGGATTTAGGCCCAGATCTCTGTACTGGGGTGAATCTATGACATTGTTCTGCATTCTGTCCATCAATTGTTGTTTTTGCATTTGTCACCACGAGTGGGACGGGTATGCCCAGACGTGGGTCCCGTGCTCTCCATGCCACTGATGAAGGGTGAAACCCCGAAACCGGAACTAGGATGCTTGTTTCCTGTCCAGGGAGGACCTGGCCTGGCAGTTCGGGCTGGACTCTTCCCATTGGGCACAGGGTCAAGACTGATTTGCATATGGCTGGGTTCAAACTGGAATGGCATGGTGAGCAAAAAAACGATGGATTTAGGCTGAGATCTCTGTACTGGGGTGAATGTATGACATTGTTCTGCATTCTGTCAGTCAATTGTTGTTTTTGCATTCGTCACCCGAGTGGGACGGGTATGCCCAGACGTGGGTCCCATGCTCTCCTTGCCACTGGAGTCAAGCTATCCTGGCTGATGAGGGGTGAAACCCCAAAACCGGTCCTAGGAGGCTTGTTTCCAGTCCAGGGAGGACCTGGCCTGGCAGTTCGGGCTGGACTGTTCCCATTGGGCACAGGGTCAAGACTGATTTGCATATGGCTGGGTTCAAACTGGAATGGCAGGGTGAGCAAAAAAATGATGGATTTAGGCACAGATCTCTGTACTGGGGTGAATGTATGACATTGTTCTGCATTCTGTCCATCAATTGTTGTTTTTGCGTGATGTAAAATTAGAGCACACAAGAGTGAACTGTCACAGTTATTGTTTACCACCGAAGATAAGCGCCAGTAAAGGACACTGATGAAAACAACAAAAACAATCAACAAACAACTCCTACTTATATACTCTTATTGTATCAGTGCTTAGTTTGAGCTGGTGGTTGCTGGTGAGGGCCACAGCACTTATTTTTGGAGACGAGCACTTATCTTTCCACATCAGACATTTTCAGAATGAAGAGAAGACAACAAACACAGTTTGGAAAGACGGAGTAACAGAAAGACGGCCAAACCGTCACAAATGGAGAAAGTAGGAACCTGCAGTAGTGACATAAAGGGGCAGGGAGTGTCTGGTAGTATATTAAAGAGGCATGAGCTGGATTTAAGACTACCAGCCTTGATATTCACTGTGCCGACATTTAATTGCACCAGCTGCGGGCTTCTGAGCACAGATTTGGCACTGCACTCATTCTTTTACAAATTAAGCAGAGGTTGTATGCATCTGGTACTTTACTTCACTGCAGCATGGTTCTATCAAGGAAGAAGTGTTACTTGGTTGCTAGAGTCATTGTCGGCATCTTTAAGTGAGCATGAGCCCGGTAGCCATGATGCTGCTTCTGCGCACAACACTACATGTCTTTATTTTTACGAGACTCTGTCTATGCCTTTCACATGAGAACACTCTGCTGTGCTCGTTCTCTGCCTGTTCCGGGAGTTTAGTCTGAACATTGTGAGCAAGGTCGATAAACACTGCCTCTTGTTATCCTGTTCTGGTCAGGCCCTAGCACTTAGACAAAACATACTAATGCAGCTGTGTTTGCTGGAGAATCGTACTTCGATATTATGGGATGCATGTTTAGGTGGGACACACTTGGAGAGGGACCTTTCCAGGGAGAAGAGCAAACCGCACCTGTGATGTAGAAATACGATCAATGGCCTGAGGTATGGGGTCCACTGACAAAGCCCAGAGATCTTCTATTATATAATAATACTTCTGCTTACCAAGGGGAGGGTGGTTAGGCCTTATAGTCATTTATCCACTGTCTTTATAAAATGACATCTCCTTATATGATATATGGTACTGCTGCAATGCTAACTGTATTGATATTATACATTTTGCTGCTGGTTGTGGCATGTATACTACATTTTAGAGCACGTTAGTTGAAATAAATATTTTAAACTATCGTCATGTCTCTGTCAGATCTTATTGTGGACAAATACGAGAGTGTGGGCGAAAAAGTGTGTCTTGTTACCGCGATTCCTGAGAGATCCGGGAGTGTTGTGTTCTGAGGTGTCTAATCACTGGTTTCTCCGTTTGTGAGCAGGAGAACGAGTGAGACACTATAGCTAGTCTGTCCTGGGCTCGTGGGCACTAAGGCGGTAGGAAGGCTTAGCCCCATACACCGAGGTCCCATAATCCTGCGCATAGTTCTGTGTATGTGCAGAATCCCTGCAACATGGCGCCACCAACGTTTGGTCTGGTACTTATTCGCGAGACCCCTGAGTAGCGCTTGTGCTTGTCCATAATACCCTCTCACCAATTACCGGAGACATCCGTGGTGCGAGGGATTTACCTCCTATATTAGAGATTGTAGGTTTTTCAAGCTTGGATTTTAAAAGGTTTAGTTTTTCTTCTTTAATACCCAGTGTTGCGCTACTGTTTTTCTTCTTTTAAACACTGTTTTGATAATGGCTATCGCTATTGCTGCTCATAATCGCGCAGCACTAACTGCACATTTGACTCAACATGGAGTCCTGGTTGCGGGAGCAAACATTATCTTTGTGGTTGAAGCGAACGCTGCTTTTCGCTTTGAGGTTTTTTATTCTTGTGTTAAGTTACCAGCGGTGAATGGGAATGATAATTTCTTTCATGATTATGAACATGCTGCGGTTCTCCGGCAGTTTAGACCTTATCAGTCACTTGCAGTTACGCTGTCAGCTTGGCAGCACACCATCTGGTTTAATGGTGCCCTACCTCACCCTGTTACAGTGGTCTGTTTAGGCCCTTTATCGGTCGACGGGGCCACATGGCCCGTTTTGGCAGGATTTACACCACACTCAAATTATCGTGGTGTTACACACACAGAGCTGTGAGAATTGCATGCATCTTTAGTTCATATTCACAGAAGCGTGGTACAATATGTGTCACGAATGGTCCAGTTGGCTCCGGCTGGAGCCCCTCCTGAGCAACCGACACATGGATGAATGGTAATTAGCCCAATCATGATTAATTCAGTGATGGGAAAGCATCCGCAAAATAGGGATGATTTACTGTTCTGGTTAGCAGAGAGATTTGAGCAACTCGAGCTGTATTTCCTAATACTGCTCCTTTGGATAAACTCAGGATACTTGCAATGAGTTTACCGAAAGGTCTTATTCCCAATTTAGCTGACTGCACCACTTGGGGGAAGGTGTTTGCTGCGCTGTATTCTCCATGCTTTGGCACCCCCTCCATGACAGTGCTTCCGACAGTTCTTAAGAAAGTTCAGGAGGAGCACGGGGCAGAGGCCGCTCTGGAGTTGGGGATGGGACTGGTTGGGGTAATACCTATAGTCTCTGATATGATACTAGCCAATATAAAAGAGGAAGGAGTTAGTGTGCAGGTGAGTCAGCGTCTTGAGGCAATAGACGACGTTGATAAACAGCGCGAATTGCCTAAGATTATCGCTAAGGTGTATAAAGCGTTAGGACGTAATAATTTAGGGAATAAAGCTTATACTCAGCCACTGACTAAACCCCCTCCTGAGAAGGAAGGGCGTCCATTCTTTCCTAAAAAGAATTGGAACAAAAATAAACAACAACAACAACAACAACAGCAGCCGCAGAAGCAAGGGTGCGTGCTGGTTCACCGACACCTGATGCTTCCGAGCTTAGGTATGATTTGTGTGACCGCTCTAAGATTAAGACGCCAGAGAGGTTTCAGTTCCTGATCCTCGCTCTCCTCATTCCTTGCAGGACTCGTCGGATCAACAGTCCGGTGGAGGGGAGCATCAAGATTGTAGACAAGGCGAGACCACGCAACAACAATGTGATCCGCCACACCAGTTTGACGTAAAAGCCAAACCGGAGGGACAACAGACATACCGTGCTCCGTTTCAAAAGAAAAAAGTTGCCGCTTTAACAGCGAAGTATGCCTCAGACAGTGAGAACCCTGCTCCTCAATTGGAGATGGGCTGTGACACTCCTCAACAGCGCGGCAGAAGTTACCATAGTACGGGAGGTACTCCGTCCTTGTCTGGAGGCGAGAGCAACTGACACATTTATTACAGTGGAAACAGCTGATAGGAGAATTGCACCCCAGATAGACTTTATGAAATAGTCCTCCAAATTGAGGGTGATATACAAGGTACAATTAAGGGTATCTTTTGGGATAACCTTACCTCATCATACGACATTTTGTTGGCGGAGGCAGATTGGCCTCCTCCATTTGTTTTGGCTTCTTCTCGAGGTGAGGACGTGATACTTCCGAGTTTTTTGCGTTACGTCTCTGAGGAAGCTAAACAGGCTTATGCATTGGAATGGGCTTTAGCCCTAGCGCCGGCTGTGTATCGCAATCAGGTGGGCTGGGATAGAGATTCACCGGCACATGAGATTCCTTTGCGATCAATGCCACAGCCTCTGGCACAATATTCGATCAAACGAGAAGCGAAAGCATCCATTAGTGACATTTTAGCCCAGTTGGAATATCAGGGCGTAATTGAACCCTGTGTTACATCAATGAATAATTGTAACGAGGGGCGCCCGGACTTGGTGGGTGCTGACAGGACTGTTAACCCGGGGAAGGAGAAAACCACCTTCTCCACTCCTCTTTCTCCACAGCAGGACGAGTGGGATTGCATCAACGCAAGAGGAGTGAGAGGGGAAGGCGGAATGGAGTACCGGCCCTTTAACTGGGACGAATGGTCGACAAGCCACGCCCCCAGCGATGACGACGGGGAAGTCTGGTCCACAAAGCAAGGAGAAAGACGGAAGTCGGGGTGCGAGTACACCGGAGGAGACGAGGAGAGAGACGGAAACAAAAGGAGAACGGAGGAAGCAGAATCGAGTAACGGAAGGGAGCCACTGTGTCCACAAAACGGAGGAGAGCCAGGAGGCCAACGTTCCCGTGTTGCGCCCAGCCACGCTCCAGGAGGAGCGTGGCTCACGCAGGTACGCAAGCATTTTGCGGGCTGGGTGGGAAGAAAGGAGAGACCAGAGTGTTAACCCGTGGGGCCCCCAAAACCTGGAGTACCCTTCCCGAGCACTTTTTCCCCCACTTACCTAGACGTGTTGTGCACCGGGCGATCCCATCACTACCCTCCCTTCTTAGTGTGCTGGAACGCTGCACTGACATCAGATCCCTTTCTGTTTATTCTTTCCTGCCTCATCACGGCTGACGGGTCCGAGCTGGAAGGAAGGAGGTGAGGCCGGACCTCTACGAGGGACCGAGACATCCAGGAAAAGACCCACCATTCCCCTCTGCCATACTATAGACTGGCGACTACAAAGAAGCGTGTCCTAATAAAACCCTCGTTACCACTACCCCGTCTCTGGCCCGTTTCTGTCGACCCGCTACAAGTGGTGGAGAATGCGGGCATAGACACATCCATCTGTACACCCACGATGGACGCATTAATCCAACACCTCGTCAAGCGCCAAGAGAAGCTGGAATGGGCCGTGGAGCGTCAGCTGACGTCGGCCCAGGCGGATAGAGACACCTTCAGGGACACCATCACAGCCCAGATAGAGGGACTACAGAAGGCGATGACCGGCCAGCCCCACCCTATCGTACAGGAGCACAGGAGCCCCAACCCCGGTCCCTCTGGAATCTCTTTGCAGAAATACGTCCCAGGTGAGGATCCAGACGCATTCCTCCTTAACTTTGAACGAGCCGCATTAGCGTGCGGCTGGCCCATAGAGAAGTGGCCTTTCTTTCTGGCTCCCCTTCTGACAGGCGAAGCACAAGCTGCGTACCAGGTGGCCAATCCCATGGGTAACAGCCCTTACGCTACCATCAAGAACATTATATTAGACCATCTGGGACTGGATGCGGAAGCCTATAGGGCACGCTTCAGAAAGGAGAGAGGCGCCCCTGGCGAAAACCCAAAGACATTGTTTTTCCACCTGAGGACGGCAGCCGACAAATGGCTAACCCCCAGTGTGAGCACGAAAGAGGAGATAATGGACAGAATCTATCTCGAGCAGTTTCTGGAGGCCCTTCCACCGCATACGCAGAAATGGCTACGGCAACATTCTCGCCTGACGACTGAGCAAGCCGTAGAAATGGCTACCACCTTCTCACGTGCACAGCCTGTACCACAGAGGTGGGAATCAGAGAAACCCAATCGGCCCACTACAAGTAAATATGATAAGAAATCACGAGCAGCCCCAGAGCCATTGAACCAACGTTATGGTAAGCCAGGGGTACCAACGTTCAAGGGACCCCAATGCTTTGACTGTGGGGAATGGGGCCACATCGCCCGAATGTGCCCCCGCAGAAAACCCACCGAAGAACCGATGGAGGTGGGATACCTACCGAAATCAATTCTCTACACTGCTGAGCTGGGGAGTGCATATCACGTAAGTGTACGGGTGAATGGGAAGGTGGTAACAGCCCTACTCGACTCAGGTTGTAGACAGTCCGTTATACAGAGGGTCTTTGTACAGCCTCAACAGGTCATTCCCGATGCCCTGGTACACCTCCGATGCGTCCATGGAGACGTCAAACCATATCCCATAGCCGTAGTGACCCTGGCCCATCCCAATGGTAGAACCCATGTCATCCGGGTGGGGGTGTTGGACAGCTTGCCGGAGGACCTTATTATAGGGACCGACAATCCCGAGTTCCTAGACATGTTCCTACATACGGTACAAACCCGAAACCAAAAGAACAACGGAGGGAAGTCGGCAGACAGTCCAGCGACAGCTTTGATAACCCCTGAGCCTTGGACACTGGACAGGAGCTTTAAGTTCGCCCAGGCCAATGACGCCTCCCTATTCAATGCCTGGGAACAAGCCCACAGAGAACAGGACACCTCCTCCCCCGTGTATCCCAGGTTCCTTATAAAGGAAGGATTGCTATACCGACAGGGCACCAGGGAAGCGCCACATCAGTTGCTAGTCCCCCTAGCTTTCAGGGAGCAGATAATGTTCTTTTTGCACTCCCACTTGACTGCAGGACATATAGGTAGTGAAAAGACAACACAAAACATCCTATGACACTTCTTTTGGCCCGGGGTGTATAACGACATCAAGACTCACTGCCAGACCTGCGAGGTATGCCAGAAACTAAACACTCATCGCCCCCCCCGCTGTACCCTTACAACCCCTTCCAATCATAGGCACTCCTTTCGAGAGGGTGGGAATGGATCTGATAGGACCCCTACCAAAAACCCAGAGGGGTAATCAATACGCGCTCGTTATAGTGGACTATGCTACCCGATACCCCGAAGCTTTCCCCCTAAAAGCCCCGAACACCCGCATCATATCAGAGAAGTTTCTTGAGTTGTTCTCCCGTGTGGGATTCCCCAAAGAGATCCTAACAGATCAAGGGACCCCGTTTGTGTCGAGATTGATGAAGGAGGTCTGTGGGATGCTGGATCTGCGACAGATTAAAACATCAGTATTTCACCCCCAGACAGACGGCCTCGTAGAGAGATACAACGGGATGCTCAAGTCTACGTTAAAGAAAATGCTCACCGTAAACGGAAGGGAATGGGATCAGCTACTACCCCTGGCCATGTACGTTATTCGTGGCCAAAGACAGAGCAGTCTGGGCTGCTCGTCGTTCGAGATGCTGTATGGGCGACAGCCCCGGTCCCTACTGGAAATGACGAAAGAGGTATGGGAGAAAGAGGACGCCAACGAAGCAAGGGGTATGTTGGAATATACACAGGCCCTGAAATCCAAAATAGGGAAGCTGAGAGACCTGGCGTATTCGAACCTGGAGAGGAACCAAGAGAAACAGAAAACGCTTTATGATAAAGGGAAACGATGGAGGAGGTTGGAACTTAACGATTGGGTGCTGGTATTGTTACCCTCCTCCACGAAGAAATTCCAGGCTGAGTGGATGGGACCCTATAAGGTCGTTGGTACTATCGGTAAGACCAGCTACCGCGTACAAATAACGACAAGGAGAAGCCAGACGTACCACATAAATATTCTAAAGAAATGGCTAGGGCCCCCACCGAGGACTGCACATCTCACCCTACCAACACATGCCTCTCCTGTCGACACCCTGGGGCAGCTGGTGGTCAATGAGGACCTAAGGAAACAAGAGAAACGCGAGCTCAGGGATACCCTATCCCCCTTCTCCTTCCTGTTTTCCGACATACCGGGAAAAACAACCCTGGCAGAACACTGCATTGAAACCCTCCCAGGGATGATTGTCAAACAACGCCCAGATAGAATACCCACAGCTAAGCGGGTGGCTGTACAAAAAGAGGTGAAAGATATGCTAGAACTTGGGGTTATCAGACCATCGAAGAGCGAATGGTCATCCCCCATCGTTATGGTGCCCAAGCCCGATGGGAGCACCAGGTTCTGTATGGACTTTAGAACACTTAACGACATCTCCTCCTTCGACGCATATCCCATCCCGCGTATCGATGAACTGATCGAAAAGTTGGGTGAGGCCAGATATATCACCACGTTGGACCTCAGAAAAGGGTACTGGCAGGTCCCTCTGAGGGAAGCAGACCGCAAGAAAACCGCCTTCGCCACACCAGATGGGCTGTTCGAGTTCACGGTGCTCCCCTTTGAGCTACATGGGGCCCCAGCGACATTTCAGCGTCTCATGAACACTGTGCTCCGCCAATACCACACGTTTTCCTCCGCCTACCTGGATGACATCGTGATCTTCAGCCCCAGTTGGGAATCACATTTAGGCCATCTGCAGACCATACTACGTGCCTTACAAGAAGCCGGACTACACATAAATTCAAAGAAGTCCCGGGTGGGCTACCAAAAAGTCAAGTACTTAGGGTACATACTAGGTCATGGGATGATCGAACCACAAATTGAGAAGGTCAGAGCCATAGCAGAGACCCCTTTCCCAATACCAAGAGAGAGATGAGAGTCTTTCTAGGGTTGATCGGCTACTATCGTCGCTTCATCCCACAGTTTTCAGACGTAGCCGCCCCGCTAACAGACACCCTTAGACAAGAGGTAAAAACCCAACACCTTTCACACCTCACCCCACAAATGTGGAAAGCCTTCAACACCTTGAAACGAGCCATCACTACCAATCCCGTGTTGTCTTCCCCCGACCCTTTATCCTTCACACAGACGCATCGGACTATGGGATAGGGGCTGTCCTCTCCCAGCTATCATCCGAGGGAATCGACCATCCCATATTGTACATTAGCCGCAAGCTGTTTCCTAGGGAGCTAAAATACCCCACTGTTGAGAAGGAATGCCTGGCTGTGAAATGGGCTGTCGACAAGCTGCGATACTATCTCGAGGGCCACCATTTCACCCTGTACACAGAGCATGCCCCCCTCCAGTGGATGAGCCGAAACATCGCTCTTAATCCCAGGGTCCTGCGCTGGTTTCTGTCCCTCCAACCCTTTTCCTTCACCGTGAAACAGCGTAAAGGCAAGGACAATGGCAGCGCAGATTTCCTATCCCGGCACCCTCTCACCGATCGGGAGAATCCAAGGGGGGTGGTGTGTAACGAGGGGCACCCGGACTTGGTGGGTGCTGACAGGACTGTTAACCCGGGGAAGGAGAAAACCACCTTCTCCCCTCCTCTTTCTCCACAGCAGGACGAGTGGGATTGCATCAACGCAAGAGGAGTGAGAGGGGAAGGTGGAACGGAGTACCGGCCCTTTAACTGGGACGAATGGTCGACAAGCCACGCCCCCAGCGATGACGACGGGGAAGTCTGGCCCACAAAGCAAGGAGAAAGACGGAAGTCGGGGTGCGAGTACACCGGAGGAGACGAGGAGAGACGGAAACGAAAGGAGAACGGAGGAAGCGGAATCGAGTAACGGAAGGGAGCCACTGTGTCCACAAAACGGAGGAGAGCCAGGAGGCCAACGTTCCCGTGTTTCGCCCAGCCACGCTCCAGGAGGAGCGTGGCTCACGCAGGTACGCGAGCGTTTTGCGGGCTGGGTGGGATGAAAGGAGAGACCAGAGTGTTAACCCGTGGGGCCCCCAAAACCTGGAGTACCCTTCCTGAGCACTTTTTCCCCCACTTACCTAGATGTGTTGTGCACCGGGCGATCCCATCACTACCCTCCCTTCTTAGTGTGCTGAAACGCTGCACTGACATCAGATCCCTTTCTGTTTATTCTTTCCTGCCTCATCACGGCTGACGGGTCCGAGCTGGAAGGAAGGAGGAGAGGCCGGACCTCTACGAGGGACCGAGACATCCAGGAAAAGACCCACCGTTCCCCTCTGCCATACTATAGACTGGCAACTACAAAGAAGCGTGTCCTAATAAAACCCTCGTTACCACTACCCCGTCTCTGGCCCATTTCTGTCGACCCGCTACAATAATCCTCTTTTTCCGATATCGAAACCGGATGGCTCATATCACATAGTTTTGGATTATAAAAATTTGAACAGTCATGTTCGTATGTTTTCCGTGCAGAACACACACAGCTCTGCGTTAATCAATAACATTGTTCGTTAAAAAGTGTAAAACCACTTTGGATATTTCCAATGGCTTTTACAGTCCCAATTTGGCTCCTGAGAGCCGTGACTGGACCGCATTTACTGCGGTCGGCAATCAGAAAAGATTTATGAGATTACCCATGGGCTATAAGAATAGCCCTGGTGCGTTTGCAGCGCGTGTTGTGTCACTTTTACACGACATTGATCCTGATGCTTTCTCTTACGTCGATGACATTTATTAGACTGATGATGAATTGATTCCGCATCTGGTGCTTGTGGACCGCATTATTTTGTCCTTTGCTGACTTAGGATACAAATTTAATTTTGCTAAGTCACACATAGTCTACTTGGCTGTTCTCTTTTTGGGTTATGAACTCAACAATGAAGGGAGGGGCTTAGCACCCCACTTTCTGGAGAAATGTGCTCAGTTACAGCCTCCTTCGAATTTTAAGAAGTTACAATCTTTGCTGGGTTTTTTGAATTTCGGGAGGACATACATTCCTGATTATGCTCAGCGTATCAAGCCACTTTACGCGTTGATTCAACCCTCTTTTTCATCTTCCAGCTGGCTTCCGGAACATACAGAAATTCTTCGGTCTTTGCAGTCTGATCTGCTTGCGATCAACTTCTTGTTAACTCGTGACAACACGACTAACTTAGTCAAACAGATTGTACCTGGTAAAGTGGGATTCACTTACTTGACGTTCAATGAGGAAGATACAGTCCCCATTGCCTACAAATCACACTTGTACACATCAGCAGAGATGCGTTTTTCCCCCATTGAGAAAATTCCTACAGCTCTACAGATGGCGATCCTGGAGGAACGCTCTTTGGCTCAAGGGAAACACATTCTTATGGTCTCGCCTGTGCCTACTCTAGAGGCGGTCACAAAGGTGAGCGTACCGAATTCTAAGGCCTTACACCCGCGTTGGATTCAGAGGGCGAGTTCTTTTACATCGGCTGATGTTACTTTTATCTTTGACCCATCCTTGCAGATGCATGAGTTTTTACAGTACGAACAAGTTCATCCTGCGCCACAGTTTTTGTTTCCTCTTTACCATTACAAATGTATAGTTTATACTGATGGATCGGCACAACCGGCCACTGGTTCCAAACATGCTTACTCGGCCACTTGTGCTATTGTGGCGGGCTCTATGGTTGATGGTGAATTTAAGTCTTCCTTGGCCCACACACAGTCTCCTGGGGACTGCACAGCACAATTGACTGAGCTGCGGGCTTTAGTATTGGCTCTCGAATTCACTGATCCTGATGTACCTACACTTATAGTGTGTGATTCTTTCTATTGTGTACAATCCTTTAATGACAATCTATTCTTTTGGTCTCTGAATGATTATCGGTACTCTAAAGGTAGCACAATCAAGCATAAAACACTTTGGGTTCGAGTGGCAGCTCTTAAAAAAAGCTTGCTGCTCACACATGTTATACATACTCTTGGCCATCAGCGTGTGGGAGCACATGCTGTTGGTAATTCTTTGGCTGATGAGGCAGCCAAATCTGCAGTTGCCATGTGTTCAGTAGCAGCAGTTCCAAGGTCTATGACTAAAATTGATAATGAAATTCTGGCGGCTATTGCTGCTACAAGGGATGGGACGGCGTTCCCACAAGGTTTCCCTTCTAAGTATTCTTATCATTTATCACCGGAACAGGTTCTCTTTGCTTCCATTCTGCCCATTGGGGATCGGCTGATTCCCAACGAGGACCGCAGGCTTCCTTTAATCATTGCCGCTCACGAAGGCATGGCATCTGCACATCCTGGAGTTTCGACGACAGTGTCTCTTTTGCAGCAGCATTATTGGAGGCGTGGTCTGCATAGACAGATGTGTAATTATGTACTTTCATGTGACATTTGTCAACAGATTAAGTCGTCTACGGTTGCACGTCCACCTCACATGGAGCTATACATTTCAAATCAACCGTTTGGATCTATTTATCTTGATCACTGCGGTCCTTTGACGTCCAACACTGCCTATAAACATATTCTTGTTGCAGTGGATTCGTGCACTAGATTCCTTTAGGTTTGGCCGCAACGTAGTGCTGACGCTGGAAATGTCATTAGAGATTTGCGTGTCTTTATCGGGACATTTGCTTTGGCACCTTCCATTCAGACCAGGGTATGGTGTTCGCTAGAGTCTTAGGTACTGGCAGGGGTTGGCTGACTCATTTATATGGGGTTCAACGTGCGCTTAATAATCTCCCGAGAAGAACTCTGGGTGGGTGGACCCCATGCGAAATGCTCTTTGGCATCAAAATGTTTGTGCCAGATCTTGATGGTCTAGACGTTGTGGCAGCTTCCGCAACTTTCGACGTAGATAACCATTGTGCTATGCTACAGGATCTACAAAAGAATCGGGACACTCTTGCTAGAGCTGAGTTGCACTCGTCCGAAGAAATAGCGGTGCTGATCCCAGTCACAGGGTGGCTTCCTAAAGTTGGAAATCTGGTCCGAGAAAAGATTGAGAACAAAAATGAATTTGGTCCCTTCTACCGTGCACCAGTCCCTGTTCTTGGATTAAAGGGCACTCAAACTGTGATTTTACCTCCACTACCTGGTCGCAAAGAAAATCTCTACATTCCCATTGAACATGTCAAGTTGCACCATTTGGCCGATGCTGAACAGTATGCCCAAACCCGTCCTGCGGAGAGATGTTTCACTTCCTGTGAGGTCTTCGACAGCAATTACCGTACGACAGGAGCGTCAAGTGGAAACCTCATTTGATGTGCTGCCTGTTTTGTCATCAGGTTCGATGGCTACACCTCAAAGTCAAGTCTCGCCACCTATGGAGCTTACTGTGGACATTCCTACACGTGCGCTCCAATCATCCTTTAATGCTGACCGACCACCTTGGTATCGCCTAGGAACTGTGGGTTATTATATGGACAGAGAAAACGTTTGTTCAATGTCATCGTCCTCTTCATCGAGTTCAACTACGGAGGAACCCCCCAGTCGATTTTTGATTTTCTTTTCTTGGTTTTGCAGAACTTACCTGGTTCCTCCTTGGACCTACATTTGGATGGTTCTTACAATTATATTCCTCTTCATGTGGATTGGGTTTGTGACTGTTTTTTTCCTTTTGGATAGCACTGTGCTAGTCCTATGCTTAAAAACTTTGCTGTAGAAGTGGCAAAAGACTTTGTCCCTTTCTATCTCGACGTGGATGGTACTGTGCTAATCCTATGCTTAAACACTTTGATAGAAAAGCAGACATTTGAGGTGAGCAAATTTAGAGTATCGCTGGTGTTGAGAGTGCTCTATACAGGAGCTGCCTTCCACCAAACTTGAGAACTACCTAGAGTTCTCCGCTTCTTTTTTGCATAATTTATTTGTGACTCTAAGGCGGAAAGGGTATTGTTTTTACTTATACTGGATGCTTCCTTATGTCTGGACAAAGCTATACCTCTCTGAAGAGCTCTAATGAGAGTGAAACACGTGTCGGGTTGTTTTTATTCATTTCAGGTTGGCTTGGTTGGTATTTTACCAATTCAAAGCTGTAATACTGTGCCTGGAGTGGAAAAAAGGCTTTTGTCATTTTACAGCTCGGCATGGATAGCACTGTGCTAGTCCTATGCTTAAAAATATTGCTGTAGAAATGGCAAAAGACTTTGTCCCTTTCTATCTCTGCATGGATGGCACTGTGCTAATCCTACACTAGAAGAGTGTGATAGAAAATTAGACATTTGAGGTGAGCAAATTTAGAGTATCGCTGGTGCTGAGGGTGCTATATTCCAGAGCTGCTTTCCACCTAAACTTGAGAAGTACCCTGAGTTTTCTGCTTCTTTTTTGCATAATTTATGTGTCACTCTAAGCCTGAAAGGTTATTGTTTTGACTTATACTGGTTGCTCCCTTGTGTCTGGACAAAGCTACACCTCTCTGAAGAGCTCTAATGAGAGCAAAACACGTGTCAGAGGTTGCTTTTATTCATTTCAGGTTGGCTTGGTTGGTATTTTACCAATTCTAAGCTGTAATACTGTGCCTGGAGTGGTAAAAAGCTTTTGTCAATTTACAGCTCGGCATGGACAGCACTGTGCTAGTCCTATGCTTAAAAACTTTGCTGTAGAAGTGGCAAAAGACTTTGTCCCTTTCTATCTCGACATGGATGGTACTGTGCTAATACTACGCTTAAAGACTTTGATAGAAAAGCAGACATTTGAGGTGAGAACATTTAGAGTATCGCTGGTGTTGAGAGTGCTCTATACAGGAGCTGCTTTCCACTTAAACTTGAGAACTACCCAGAGTCCTCTGCTTTTTTGTTTGCATAATTTATGTGTGACTCTAAGGCAGAAAGGGTATTATTTTTACTTATATTGGATGCTTCCTTGTGTCTGGACAAAGCTATACCTCTCTGAAGAGCTCTAATGAGAGCATAACATGTGTCAGGGGTTGCTTTTATTCATTTCAGGTTGGCTTGGATTGTATTTTACCAATCCAAAGCTGTAATGCTGCGCCTGGAGTAGTAAAAGGCTTTGACCATTTTACAGCTGGGCATGGACAGCACTGTGCTAATCATATGCTTAAAGACTTTGCTGTGGAAATGGTAAAAGACTTTGTCCCTTTCTATCTCGGTGTGGATGGCACTGTGCTAATCCTACGCTTAAAGACTTTGATAGAAAAGCAGACATTTGAGGTGAGCAAATTTAGAGTGTTGCTGGTGTTGAGAGTGCTCTATATTGGAGCTGCTTTCCACCTAAACTTGAGAACTACCCAGAGTTCTCTGCTTCTTTTTGCATATATACATATATATATATATTCGTTAGCCTTAATCATTGGAGAGCTGATCATGGTGCCAAGTGGTCAAATTTAAAGGTAGACTACCTCGTTTGTAGTCCCAAAGTCCTCTCTTTCCCAGAATGCAACAAGGGAGTTTGAATGCCATCAATATGGAGAATGCCATCAATATGGAGTGCAGTGCAAAACTTAAAATTCAGTACAGTACTTTATCGCTTATAGCTCACTTTGCACTGCATACAGTCCCAGTGAATGTACTCCCAAGGTGCCATTGCGCTCAGATACTGCCACAGATAGTAAAAGTCATAAAAAGCCCGGGCCTCCGAAGTCCACAAGAGTAGGTGAAATACCTCTCTTGAATCTCTTGCTTGCCCCTCAATATTTATTCCAGGTTAATCCTTTGTTTTTCTCCAAATGAGGCAAGCGGGTCATGCCCCCGTATTTAATCCCAAACAGCTTTCTCCGTGCTGAGGGGCCACCAACCTAGGCAGGCCGGCCTCTGCAACGCAGGAACGGAGCATCCTGCTACTGAAGCATCAGAACAAAAGAAACGCCGAAGCTCGACTTCAGAGGTCAGTAGGCTTTTTATTAAACACATGGCAGCAGGTTGCAATTAATTCCAGACGCGTTTCGGCATACTCGTTAGCCTTAGTCATTGGAGAGCTGATCATGGTGCCAAGTGGTCAAATTTAAAGGTAGAATACCTCGTTTATAGTCCCAAAGTCCTCTCTTTCCCAGAATGCAACAAGGGAGTTGAATGCCATCAATATGGAGTGCAGTGCAAAACTTAAAATTCAGTACAGTACTTTATTGCTCATAGCTTACATTGCACTGCATACAGTCCCAGTGAATGTACTCCCAAGGTGCCCTTCGCTCAGATACTGCCACGGATAGTAAAAGTCATAAAAAGCCCGGGCCTCCGAAGTCCACAAGAGTAGGTGAAATACCTCTCTTGCATCCCTTGCTCGCCCCTCAATATTTATTCCAGGTTAATTCTTTGTTTTTCTCCAAATGAGGCGAGCGGGTCATGCCCCCGTATTTAATCCCAAACAGCTTTCTCCATGCTGAGGGGCCACCAACCAAGGCAGGGCGGCCTCGGCAACGCAGGAACGGAGCATCCTGCTACTGAAGCATCAGAACAAAAGAAACGCCGAGGCCGCCCTGCCTGAGTTGGTGGCCCGGCAGCACAGAGAAAGCTGTTTGGGATTAAATATGGGGGCATGACCCGCTCGCCCGGACTGGGGGCCACGGGGCTTAAAATATTCGGAGTCCTAAGAGTGGACCAGCAATGCAGGGATCAATGGTTGTTCCGCAGTTCCAGGCCCATCAGTGTTCATCATTTTCGTGCAACCATTTGGATAATGTACTACCAGTCCCACAAGTCATAGCGTGGCACTCATCTGTGTGGCCCATCCGAGGGCGGTTAATTGTGAATAAAGTGGGTGTGTCCATATGCACGAACCTGTTATTAAGCCTCTGATGAAGGGCGAGAGCCCAGAAACGCATCAGGCTATAATCATTAACACCAGGACTGTAAACACGTGGAGTTGCAGTGTTTAGCCTTACCCGTCGGTCGGCTGCTGGAGAGTGCGGTCCTGCCTGCGGGCAACTTGGAGCTTTATATTATACGCGGCTGCCTGGCCGCGAGGACTCGCACCACCCCGTGAGGACTGGGGGCACGGGGCTTTGAATATTCGGAGTCCTGAGAGTGGACCAGCAACGCAGGGATCAATGGCTATTCCGCAGTTCCAGGCCCATCGTGGGCTTTAAAGTGACAGTGTTCATCATTTTCGTGCAACCATTTGGATAATGGACTACCAGTCCCACAAGTCATAGCGTGGCACTCATCTGTGTGGCCCATCCGAGGGCGGTTAATTGTGAATAAAGTGGGTGTGTCCATATGCACGAACCTGTTGTTAAGCCTCTGATGAAGGGCGCGAGCCCAGAAACGCGTCAGGCTGTGATCATTAACACCAGGACTGTAAACACGTGGAGTTGCAGTGTTTAGCCTTACCCGTCGGTCGGCTGCTGGAGAGTGCGGTCCTGCCTGCGGGCAACTTGGAGCTTTATATTATACGCGGCTGCCCGGCCGCGAGGACTCGCACCACCCCGTGAGGACTGGGGGCACGGGGCTTCGAATATTCAGAGTCCTGAGAGTGGACCAGCAACGCAGGGATCAATGGCTATTCCGCAGTTCCAGGCCCATCGTGGGCTTTAAAGTGACCATGTCATGAGTGATGTAATATGTGACGTCATCAGCAGTGCACTGCGGGGGCGCGAGTTATAGTTAGCTGAACTAACTATAACGGGGGAATTTCACGGGTTTTGTACGAGTGCAATGTCCAACTAACTATAACTGTCCCTAAAACCTATGGTTTTTTCAGTGAATTTCAAAGGTTTTTTAAATGCTAATTTCTAACTATAACGTGTCTGAAACCTATGGTTTTTCAGTGAATATATATATATACATATATATATATATATATATATATTCTCAGTGAAAAACCATAGGTTTCAGGGTAGTGCCTGGGTGATTGCATGAGTGCATGGGTAGTGCCTGGTTGATTGCATAAGTGCATGGGAAGTGACTGGGTGATTGGAGGAGTGCATGGGTACTGCCTGAGTTATTGAAGGAGTGCATGGGTAATGCCTGGGTGATTGCATGAGTGCAGGGGTAATGTCTGGCTGATTGGAGGAGTGCATGGGTACTGCCTGAGTGATTAAAGGAGTGCATCAATAATGCCTGGGTGATTATGTAAGTGCATGGGGAATGCCTGGGTGATTTTGTAAGTGCATGGGTAATGCCTTGGTGATTGCAAAAGTGCAGAGGTAATGTCTGGGTAATTGGAGGAGTGCATGGGTACTGCCTGAGTGATTGAAGGAGTGCATGGGTAATGCCTGGGTTATTGCAAGACTGCATGGGTAGTGCCTGGGTGATTGGATGAGTGCAAGGGTACTGCCTGAGTGATTGAAGGAGTGCATGGGTAATGCCTGGGTGATTGCATGAGTGCAGGAGTAATGTCTGGGTGATTGCATAAGTACATGGGTAGTGCCTGGGTGATTTTAGGAGTGCATGGGTACTGCCTGAGTGATTGAAGGAGTGCATGGGTAACGCTGGGTGATTGCATGAGTGCATGGGTAGTGCCTGGGTGATTGCATGAGTGCACAGGTAATGTCTGGGTGATTGGAGGAGTGCATGGGTACTGTCTAACTGATTGAAGGAGTGCATAGGTAATGCCTGGATGATTGCATGAGTGCAGGAGTAATGTCTGGGTGATTGGACGAGTGCATGGGTACTGCCTGAGTGATTGAAAGAGTGCATAGGTAATGCCTCTGTGATTCCATGAGTACAAAAGTAATGTCTGGTGATTGGAGGAGTGCATGGGTACTGCCTGAGTGATTGAAGGAGTGCATGGGTAATGCCTGGGTGATTCCATGAGGGCAGGAGTAATGTGTGGGTGATTGGAGGAGTGCATGGGTTCTGCCTGAGTGATTGAAGGAGTGCATAGGTAATGCCTGGGTGATTGCATAAGTGCATGGGTAGTGCCTGGGTGATTGGAGGAGTGCATGGGTACTGCCTGAGTAATTGAAGGAGTGCATGCGTAATGCCTTGGTGATTGGAGGAGTGCATGGGTACTGCCTGAGTGATTGAAGGAGTGCATCAATAATGCCTGGGTGATTTTGTAAGTGCATGGGTAATGCCTGGGTGATTGCATGAGTGCAGAGGTAATGTCTGAGTGATTGGAGGAGTGCATGGGTAATGTCTGAGTGATTGAAGGAGTGTATGGGTAATGCCTGGGTAATTGCATGAGTGCAGGAGTAATGTCTGAGTGATTGAAGGAGTGCATCAATACTGCCTGGGTGATTTTGTAAGTGCATGGGTAATACCTGAGTGATTGAAGGAGTGCATGTGTAATGACTGGGTGATTGCATGAGTGCAGATGTAATGTCTGGGTGATTGAAGAAGTGCATGGGTAATGCCTGGGTGATTGCATGAGTGCAGGAGTAATGTCTGGGTGATTGTAGGAGTGCATGGGTAATGTCTGGGTGATTGTAGGAGTGCATGGGTACTGCCTGAGTGATTGAAGGAGTGGATGGGTAATGTCTGGGGGATTGCATGAGTGCATAGGTAGTGCCTGGGTGATTGGAGGAGTGCATGGATACTGCCTGGGTGATTGAAGGAGTGCATGGGTACTGCCTGAGTGATTTAAGGAGTGCATCAATAATGCCTTGGTGATTGCACGGGTACTGCCTGAGTGATTGAAGGAGTGCATGGGTAATGCCTGGGTGATTGCATGAATACAGGGGTAATGTCTGGGTGATTAGAGGAGTGCATGGTACTGCCTGAGTGATTGAAGGAGTAGATGGGTAATGTCTGGGTGATTGCATGAGTGCATGGGTAGTGCCTGGGTGATTGGAGGAGTGCATGGGTACTGCCTGAGTTATTGAAGGAGTGCATGGGTAATGCCTGGGTGATTGCATGAGTGCAAGAGTAATGTCTGGATGATTGGAGGAGTGCATGGGTACTGCCTGAATGATTCAAGGAGTGCATGGGTAATGCCTAGGTGATTGCAAGAGTGCAGGAGTAATGTCTGGGTGATTGGAGGAGTGCATGGGTACTGCCTGAGTAATTGAAGGAGTGCATAGGTAATGCCTGGGTGATTGGAGGTGTATATGGGTATTGCCTGAGTGATTGAAGGAGTGCATGGGTAGTGCCTGTGTGATTCCATGAGTGCAGTGGTAATGTCTGGGTGATTGGACGAGTGCATGGGTACTGCCTAAGTGATTGAAGGAGTGCATGGGTAATGCCTGGGTGATTCCATGAGTGCAGGAGTAATGTATGGGTGATTGGAGGAGTGCATGGGTAGTACCAGAATGCATGGATGAGTACATGAGTAATGCCTGGGTGATTGCATGAGTGTACAGATAGGGCCTGGGTGATTGGAGGAGTACATAGGTAGTGTCTGGGTGATATTATAAGTATATGGATACTGCCTACCTGATTGGAGAAGTGCATGGATAGTGCATGTGTGATGGGAGGAGTGTGGGAATGGTGCCTAACTGTATAGATAAGTGCATGGGTAGTTTTTGAAAAAAAGAATGAGTGCAGTAAAAGTGACTGTAAACATTAGTACATATTATCATGCTTATTACATTATTTCATCTTACCTTTTTATTAAAGAAGATACAAAACTTAAGGGAACTATTTTATAGTAGTTTTGTTGTAAACTGAATTTAAAATCTTTTCAAACTTTAGTATTACCATCTGTGAAAAAAAGAAGAAAAACTGGTATTGCATATAATATTATAGTTTTAAGAACACAACATAATTTTAGAATTACATAACATATTCAGTTTCCTTTTGCTGTTCTCAGATTCTACAGAATTTCACCATACACAGTGATTTCAATGTAGATCATCATATAACAGCGGGGAAAAAATACAATCAATGAGATTGTAAAATAAAAATAAAAAAATCTGCGTTGAAAATATTTACAACCAGTGCAACTATCTGTTTACCTATCTACAGTTTGTAAATTACATTCTTCAACTACATTAAATATTTTACTTCTCTCAAGTACATTTTGTAAAATATACACTCTCATTTACATCGTGTATAATATAAAGATCAAATATATAAACTACTTCTTTCAAACACAATTTTGAAAATGCAATAAGAATTTGCATAAACAATAATCAAAACAGTAATTGTTCACATCTTCCCAATAGGCCGAATAATGTTTCCAAAACTTTGGCATCAAAATATCAGATATGAATTTGGTAATTCGTAAGGCAACCTACATTTGAATTCCAAATGGGCATCAATACAATGTGTCCAGCCTTTATTGTACTTTAAATACACAGTATAGTGTCCAGATGTTGTAGTAGGTCCATCATGAAAAATAATAGCCACTGCTTTAAAAGTTCTTCCTGAAATTGATACTTGACTTGCCACAACATTTTTAATGTTGGTTTCCAATTTTCTTCCATCTGCTCTACAACGTTGTAGCATTAAAATGACATATTGTCCAAATCTTTCTATAAATAATGTTGACAACATTTCTGATTTACAATGATAACATTTCATATCTTGATTAGCTGTTTTTAGTAACTTGTTAAAAGATACTGATTTGCAATCTGGTATTGTCAAATATATGAATCGTTCAGTGTCTATTTCAGTGGTTGAAGAAAATGAACACTCTTCACATTTGTGATCCCATCTGTAACTTAGTCCAAACAAATTTTCAATTTCTATTCCTTCATCTTCCAATACTGCAAGCATAAACATAAGAAATTCTTGTGCATCTTGTTGTACATTCAATCTAAATTTCAATGATCCAGTACATATATCCAAAAGATGCTGAATGCAAGAAGAAATATGGATTTTAGTTCTATCAGTTATCAACTTTTCAAAAATATAATGTAGTAAAGAACAGAATCTTTTTTCTCGATTTTTCCATAATTGCATGATGAAGATCCTCTAGATAAAACACAACATTCACAATTACATTAGCATAGCATTTGATACCTGAACTATTTTCTAACTGGTATCCTACAATATCATCAACTGTTTCCATTTTCATTTTCTTTGCAGTTTTATCATTCTCTTGAATTCTTTTTTTTTTTGGGAATCTCAGTGAAATATTTGTCATATTTCCGATTTGGACACACTATACGTTTCTCATATACGGGATATTCACCTAAGTTAGGAGCATAAAGTCTTCTTAACTGATTGTACTCTCTTACACAATGTACATCAGCACCAATCTTTTTCTCATTAAAATCAATCAAATACAAACCAGATAATGTCCTTACTCGAGACAATGCAACATATGCCATGGCTTCTTTAAACACTGTACTTCCAATATTTACCAAAGCAGTGTCCACACTTAAACCTTGAGATTTATGAATGGTTACAGCATATGCTAAAGAAAAAGGAAACCGTTTTCTATGAACATACAAGCCTTTTACAAGCAAAAAACGAACAGTACAACGTCCAATCTGTTTCACCTCTTCAATCTGATCAAATTTAATCTTCAAAAATTTAATTCCATCTCTATTCTGAAAATTTACAAAATCAACAACTTTTCCCATTGCTCCATTTACTAAACCTTCTTCTACATTCAAATTTCGCCGTAAAATTACCCGTCAGTTCACACATACATTTAAAGTCTTTTCTAAACCTGCAGTCTTGGACACCGACTTTTCCAAAGAATCCAATTTTGACTGTAATTTCTCTGAGAGAAGAATAGTAACTCCTTCGTGCTCCATTTTATCGATAGCTTCCATTTTCAGTATTGGTTGTTTTTCCAATTTCAAAAGTTCTTGATTGAATGTAGAACACTCTTGCAGTGTAGGCATTAGGCAAACTATAGACTTCTTTTCTCCAATTTGTTGTATATTATTTCAGGTGCTATGTTTTCATTTGGAAACAAGTTCATTAAAAGCCGAATTTGTAAAGCTTCTTTTCCATCTTTTGTTAAAACACCAATTCTTATCTCTTGAAGAATGTTTCCATAATGTTCATCACTTGCTTGTCGCATATTCTTAATAAGTTCTTAATATTCAAAATAAGACCAAATGTTGACATTTCCAATACTTCCCAAAGATTTCTTAGTGTCTTCATGAAGAAGTGTTTTAAAAACAGGTTGTCCTTTTACAGGAGTAAGTTGTAGTAGGTCGCCGAAAAGAATTACATGTTTTCCTCCAAATAGAACATCATAATCTGTTTTTAAAATCTGTTGCATTCTTAAGTGTACAAAGGCAAGCATTAAGTTTGAGACCATGCTCATCTCATCAATGATTAGAAGTTTCATTTTGTTGAGTAGTCTTGAAACTTCATAACAAGCTTCTCCAGATAACTTGTGATATTCCAACTTATTCTCATGTTCAACTGGTAGCATGAGTAATCGATGTAACGTAATCTCTTTAATCATCAAACAAAAACTCTGAGAGGCAACATAAACAAAGAATCAAATGTAAGCAGCACAGATGCTAGACACATGCAAATGGGATGAGAGGACAACTTTAGATTTTTGATCCTTTATTTCAAATGTTTGAGATAAAAAGGCAATACAGCCAACGCGTTTCACCCGTGGTGGGCTTCTTCATACAAATACATTTGACATTACACAAAGGAAACTACCAACAGACATAAAAAGCAATCATCACAGATATACTTAAAAAATAAACAGGCAACACAACTTAATACAAAAACATATACAAAAAGAGAAAAAGACAGCAATACACTAACAAAAATATTTTTGATCTCACTATTAGTACTGACTATTCAAACTAAACACTTAACAAATCAATATTTAAATATAAAAGGGAAACAATCATAAAAGACGAAGGAATTATACAGACTTGAACTAATATGAACAGATCAAGTTTCATTAATGGCAAAAAATGGAGTTCCATTAATAAAACATTTTTGGCCATAACACTTTTTCTAGTTCATTATTACCCAATCATTTGTATGCAATGACCCTCCACTTACCATCCAAAGAGGAGAAAAGGGCTCCTCTGGAGATACAAGTCCTGTGACAACACTGGTAACGGTGGAAGGCAAACCACCCACTAGATATGTAAGAAGAAAAAAGAAAAAGAAAGAAAAAAGAAGAAAGAGAGGGGAAAAGGACAAAAGAAAAAATTGAAAATCCAAAATTAAACACATGAATCATAAAAAATACAATTCGCATCCCCTCACTACCAAAAATACACAAAGTACAGCATTGTTGCCTCATACCTGTGTGTACCGAGGGAGATCTTAAGTGTAATTCAATCCCAGCAAAACAATTTAAGAGAGTGGTGTCTTTCAAATGTAGAACCTCAAAATGGTGCAGCAGAAAAAACGGTTTTTCAAACGGAGAGCCTAAATCGAATGAGGCACCAAAAAACAAGAAAAAAACGAGAAAAATTTGTAAGTACATAAGCGCCATTCTTAACTGATATGCTTATGCAAAAACACACAAGAAGATACAGATCAACAAAGAAACTGGTAGCATCAGGAATAGTTCCTCAATGCTACTCGAGTGAAACAATAACATCAAAAATAATGCAATGCAAACAATATCTCAGAAGCCACTAGTGCTACTCTATACAAAGAATTTGCTCAAGAGTTAATTATTTGCCCTAGGAGAATATTGATCACAAAAGATAAACAGCTGACAATACCTGTTTCGGCTCAAGTAAGGCCCAAACAGCATTAAAGGTGTGGAACCGTCCTCCACATCTTATAGCACACCTGGAAAGGGATGCAAGAAAAAACAACCCATAATCCTCGATGTGCCCAGTATCTCATAACTAAGTTACTACTTACAATCCACAATTATTCTAAGCAAGGTAGCACAGCGTAATGGTCAAAATATAAACGGAGGCTAGTTTGATATATCTTGCATAAACAGAAAAAATTGTAATTAATTAATATAAGTCCACATTAAGTTCGAATGAAAAAGCGAAAGCAAAACAAAACATTTGAATACCGATTATAAATACAAAGGTTACATATGTGTTTTATAAGAGAGTTAATATAAGCGTTTGAGTGTCAAAGTCATTTGCAAATACCTAAAAAGCCCCGAAATTTCACAGCGAAACTGTTAAGTGACTGAAGTAAAATAACCACTCGGGTAAGGAATAAAAAGAATAGCAAATACCGAAGGGTACTAAAAGCACTAGCATAGCGGAAATGAAAAAGAAAGAGAAAGGAGGCAAAACAACAATCTAATGACAATGTGACCTCGTCAGTGCTACGATTCTCCGAAAAGATACTAAAGGTTGCAGTTAAGCAATACGGGGTGAAAAGATGTCGCATCTACCTATAATCAGAGGAGTTGTCACCCAACTGAAGGGTAAGTCAATTTCTATAGATTAAAAAATTCACAACTCGTATACTGTGCCCCTCAATGAAAAAAAATGTATCAATTAACTTCTAGCCGCACTAGTGCGTTTAAAAAAACAATATTTAGAGACATAATCACATAGCGGTATGCCCAATCTATTTCGCAGTAGTATGGTTTAACAAAAAGGTAAGGATACAGTGTACCTCACCCGCTAGTCACATAGCATGCAAAAAATACCCCTCTGTTCTTACCCGTATCGTTCTCGGGCATCACGACGCGGCAAAGTCAATTTCAAAAGTGTCAACAAGGAACACCATTCGCAACCGTCCTTAAGTACTCTGCCAAAAAAATAAACTAGAACGCTTAACCCGGAAATGCGGTTTACAGCAAGTTTCGTCGCATAAAAAACGTATTTAGGTTATTGACGTTGTCATGTATATAACCAACAGGTACACTTGCCTAATGTCAAAAAACGCGAGGGACACATATATGTAGGTCGCAAAGAGTAAAAAGTGTAAACAGTTTATAAGCACTGACGACCAAATCCATATTTACCATATCATCGTCTAGTGGAACCTTATTTACATGAGAGCATACAATTAGCATGATCCTTAATAGATCTAAAAGCCAACTAAATAATCAAAGTGAGTCCAGAAATAGTCTCAAAGGAACAGGAGGGGGAAGGAGGCTGAGAAGACAAAGGAGAACAGGAAAGGAGAGAACATGCAGATTCACACTCTGCTTAATTACATGGAATGGAATTAGGGAGAAGGGAAGTACAGGAAGTCCATGTAAACTAAGAGGCGAACACATCAATACTTAACCATAATATTAAGGTTAGCCGTATTAAAAACATTGTGTTAAAAGAATATCAGATCACCCCAAAAGAAATTGTGAGATTGTTATACACAACAAATTGGGCCATAAAGAACATCATGGTTCACAGTATTAACAACCAGTCCAATCGCACCAAATAAGGATTGTGAGATTGATTTACACAATAAATTGGGCCATACGGAGCATCATAGTTATTAATAGTTACAGAATTTTCGAATGAACTAGAGACATACTCAGGGAGGTTTAACAATGTTAACTAGGAAGCATGGTCACGAGAGACAAAATTCTTTGTATAGAGTAGCACTAGTGGCTTCTGAGATATTGTTTGCATTGCATTATTTTTGATGTTATTGTTTCACTCAAGTAGCGTTGAGGAACTATTCCTTAGGCTACCGGTTTCTTTGTTGATCTGTAGCTTCTTGTGTGTTTTTGATTAAGCATATCAGTTAAGAATGGCGCTTATGTACTTACAAATTTTTCTCGTTTTTTTCTTGGTTTTTGGTGCCTCATTCGATTTAGGCTCTCCGTTTGAAAAACCGTTTTTTCTGCTGCACCATTTTGAGGTTCTACATTTGAAAGACAAAACTCTCTTAAATTGTTTTGCTGGGATTGGATTACACTTAAGATCTCCCTCGGTACACACAGGTATGAGGCAACAATGCTGTACTTTGTGTATTTTTGGTAGTGAGGGGATGCAAATTGTATTTTTTATGATTCGTGTGTTTAATTTTGGATTTTCAATTTTTTCTTTTGTCCTTTTCCCTCTCTTTCTTTCTTTTTCTTTCTTTTTCTTTTTTCTTCTTACATATTTAGTGGGTGGTTTGCCTTCCACCATTACCAGTGTTGTCACAGGACTTGTATCTCCAGAGGAGCCCTTTTCTCCTCTTTGGATGGTAAGTGGAGGGTCGTTGTATACAAAAAATTGGGTAATAATGAACTAGAAAAATGTTTTATTAATGGAACTCCATTTTTTGCCATTAATGAAACTTGATCTGTTCATATTAGTTCAAGTCTGTGTAATTCCTTCGTCTTTTATGATTGTTTCCCTTTTATATTCAAATATTGATTTGTTAAGTGTTTAGTTTGAATAGTCTGTACTAATAGTGAGATCAAAAATATTTTTGTTAGTGTTTTGCTGTCTTATTCTCTTTTTTGTATATGTTTTTGTATTAAGTGTTGCCTGTTTATTTTTTAAGTATATCTGTGATGATTGCTTTTTATGTCTGTTGGTAGTTTCCTTTGTGTAATGTCAAATGTATTTGTATGTATTTCAGCCCTGAAGAAGCCCGCCACGGGTGAATCGCGTTGGCTGTATTGGCTTTTATCTCAAACATTTGAAATAAAGGATCAAAATCCAAAGTTCTCCTCTCGTCCAATGTGCATGTGTCTAGCATCTGTGCTGCTTACATTTGATTGTTTGTTTATGTTGCCTCTCAGAGTTTTTGTTTGATGTTTAAATATTTGTGGTTTATTGGTGGCAAACCATAATCTGAGGTGGGCAACTTTAAACCAGTTTTTGTGTTCTTTTGAAGATTTAAACTACACGAGTCTGTGCGATAGTACGTTCCCCTGGCCATCATTGTTCGTTGAATCTCTTTAATGTTGAGTGCTGCTAACCCAGTTGGAACGGTTACAACACAAGATAAATGTGATTCAGTGGTTTTATGTAGATAACTGGTCAAAACTTTAATTAAGAAACTTTGTCCTGTTCCAGCTTGCCCACTGATATACATTCGACGAGGTTGAAATGATGTGCATTGGCATTCTTTTTTTTCATGCAGTAAACCATGCTGTATCTGTTGTGTCACTTGCTGATATATTTCTTTTTGTTCAATATTTAATTGTTCTTCCAAGTTTCCCAACTCAATAATATCCTGTTGTGCTTGTTGCATTGCCGTTTCTACCTCATTCATGGCTACTGCTGCTTCATTTTCAAGAATTGGTTGACCTAGTGGATCTTGACTTAGTGGAGCAGAACTTTGACTATCTTGAGAACTGTCTCTAGCTATTTCAGCTGCAATAGTAGTTTCTTGTTCAAGCTCTTCATTTAACATTTGTAGATAAGTTGGAAAAAGTGTGCATTGAATGCTATCTTTACATGCATCAAAAGAATCTTCATAGCACTCAAAATCTCCAAGTAATTCCATTTCACTACGCCAAGGCTTGAAGAGTTGCAGAAGTGCTAAATAGAAAAATTCCCTTTTATCTGGAGTGTCCCAACTGAGTTTTCTGTGGTTAATAAGATTTCCTTTGGCATGTTTTACCAAACATCTATTACATCCAATTACTCCATATTTTTCTTCATTTATATTTTCTGTAACATTTCTCTTAAAACTGAAATGTTGCAGTACTTCATAGAGACATTTGTTTTCCAGATGTGGACTCCTTTTCGGATAGTACGTATCCAACATATTTGTTTTAACAATATCTGTACTTTCCGGTTAATTCAATGCTAAGTTTTCAATTTCTTTTAGAGATGTCAATACTCGATTTCGTGTTGCAGCAAGACCTAGACTTACCCAAATGATTCCTCTTGACTTTGAGTATAAACTTGCAGAGGTCAACCGATCCGAACATTTGTAGGATCCAATTTCTCGATGGGAAAGCATCTTCAAACTAAAGCTGTACAATTTGTTGCTAAGAGTCTTCTCTTGTGAAATTTCTTCCCACATTTCTTTCATCTCCGTCGTTTCAGATTTTGTTATATAGGACATAATATACTGAACAACAGCAATTGAATTATCTGCAACATACTGGATGTCCATATTTGCATTCCACATTGTCAAAATCACTGGATTGTAGTCATTAATATACTTTGAATCTTCAGTTCTTTTTATGTTGTATGTATTCTTTGGAGATTTTCGAGTGATAGTATGTCTTACTGCTGACATGAAACTATTGACTCTTCCTTTTGAAATTACTGGACGTGGAAATGCAAAACGACATTATGTATAAAATTTCCCCTTGATGTGTATTTTCGTAGACAATATTTTCCACATAGATGACTTTGAAACCGTAAAACTTGTTGTCTTAAGCTATTTTTTCCTCCTTTTTTTTGGAATAGCACAGGTAACATATTCTTCAATGAAAGACAAAACAGTTTCATCAGAATCGGTTCCAAATTTAGGTGCATCCTTGATCCATAATAGCATGTGTATATGAGGAGCACTTCTGGCTTGGTACTCCTTTCTCCAAAAGAAATCAATAACTTCTCCAAGAGGTGGATTTTTTTTATTGCAGATAAAAGACATCATAGCTTGAAACCTATGATTAAAATATCTGCACACATTTACAGGATCCAAGAATCACAGTTCTCCAGCTGTCTTCAATTCAATGTTTTTTACATCTGAATTTGCATGTCATAGAAATTCAAGTAAATCGTCCCATGCGTATTCAGCACAGCTAAGCGTAACAAACCACGTAGGGGTTCCTAAGTTTCTTAACATACATTTAAGTTCTCTGTGATGACGATACCAATACTCATTAGTAGTACGTTGACACGCCATCAAATTAATTTACTGAGATTCTAAATGATCGTCTCTTTGTTGAACTTTGTCCAAAAAATCCTTTGCAGAAACATGTGTAAGATGAACTCCCATTTTTAATATGTGGGTCACTTCATATGAAAGTCCAGACAAGTCACTTTCAAACAGAAGATGAAATAAATATGGAGTACACTGTCAAAATCTTGGATCTTCTGAGTTCAATCTTGTTGTACGATATTCTGAAGCTGGAATCTGTACTGGTCGTTCATCATATCGTCCACCATTTCCAGTAGGGAATCTTGGATCTTCTGAGTTCAATCTTGTTGTACGATATTCTGAAGCTGGAATCTGTACTGATCGTTCATCATATCGTCCACCTTTTCCAGTAGGGAAGAGCTGTGGAAAACAACGAGCTTCTAAACTTCTTTCCCATACACTCATGGGAGTTCCCTGTGCTTTCTTCATTTGGAATAATTCAATAGTGTTTCCTATAACTTCTTTTGAATGTAGAGGATGTATACTGTAATGTTTATACATTTCTTCACTCCTGGAGTTGTCCACTTTTTCTATTTGCCCAGTTGAAATTTCTCTATTATCTTCTAAAGATAATTCTTGTTCTTCCACATATACATTTTTATAATCAAGATTGTTATGTACAAGATATAATGTAGCCTTTTGAAGTTTGGTGACATCTACTAACACTTGCCATATTTTCCGACTCTTTTTTGGTACACCATTAACTAGAATAACTACAGGTTCACTTTCCTCTCTCTCTATACCAACAGTTACAATATTTTTCTTAAAATCTATAGGTAAATACACAACTCTCCCTTTTAAACCTCTTTGTAAATCTGTTGGAGGCAGCTTATCTGTTTTAGGCTCCATACGAACTATAGTCTGAAACGGGTGCACAGATTGAACAAGAATAGACTCATAAGTATTTAAATCTACCAGTTCTGGAGGAATAGCTACCAACTCTAGGTTGTTATGTACAGCTCTAGCTGGCATTTTGTTCTCTTCTAATTTGTTGTAACAATATTTACAAATACGTTGATCACTTTTTAAATACACATCAACATTCCTATTTTGACTTCTATAGTGAGTATGTCGACAACAAATACAAACATAGGGGGTCATTACACAAGCAGTGGATCGCCACCGCCCGTATGGCGGTGGCGATCCGCCCGCTATTTCCCTCTGCCCGCCCACATTTACCCCCCGCCATATTACTATGGCGGGGGGACTCCCGCGGACGGTAAAACCGCCTGCCGCTCACGCCGGTCGACTCGTCGACCGGCGGAAAGGGGCATTATATGGTGGCGGTGTCTGCAAGACACCGCCATCCATATTACGATGTAGGCGGAGAGGTGCCTTTCATGGCGGCATTACCACCATGAAAAGGCATGCGGTAGTTCGCATTTGGGGGCCCGCTGCGGGCCCCCAGGATGTTGGGGGTGGGGGTGCACATGGGGGTACCTATGAGTACCCCTCGTATTTGAATGCACAAGGTGGCAGGCACCGCGCGGTGCCTGTCACCCTGTGCATGCAAATGCACAACATGTATTTCCAGCATTAGGCGGGCGGTGCTGTGAGCACCGCCCGCCACAATGCTGAGTATGGGGATGCGCGCCGCCAGTGTGGCGGCCGCATCCTAATCCGAATAGCAGGACCGCCGCACATGTGGCGGGCGGTCTCTTTCTCCGTTGCGATGGCGGGCGGACTTTGTCCGCCCGCCATCGTAATGGACCCCATAGTTTGGTTTTTCACAAGAAAGTACCTTAAACTTTGTAATTTCTTCTACAAACTTCTCAGTAGTACTTTCTTCCGCCTCTTCTTCAACACCTACATTTGTCAAACTCTCACTTTCTGTACACTCCTCTTGAGGACCAAAGAAACGAAACTGTATATCATCAGAAACTTTTTTACATCCAATACTGAACCATGCAAAAGAGCTGTGTTTATTTCACTTAAGGATAATGCAGGACTTTTCACATAGTACAATCTTCTTACTAACTTCCGCATTTCTGAGTGATGTACTGCTAACATTCTTAAATGATGGAAAGTACTTCGACACACTTTTCTTGAAAGACAAGCCAGAGAATGACCCTGCAAGTTAGTATATTTTCTCACTTTACAAGGATCTAGTCCTTGCAACATCTTAATCTTCTGTTTAACACTTTTTTTACCATAATCTTTTAAGAAATTTCGTAACATATCAATAGATTCCTGTTGTATACTACAAATACTACTACAATCCCACTTATACACTGGAGCTTGTGTACGTCTCCCTTGAACTTCTTCAGCTAATACATCTTCCACATTTCTAGGAACCATCTTTTCTTTTTCAATTGGACAACCGTTTTTAACTTCATAACAACGACCACTGGTACCAACTGCATGAACTAATGTATTTTGTTGAAAATATCTTTCTTCATTAAAAAAAGGTTCAGTACTAGAAGTGTGCTTCCATTCACCCAAAAAGGTTTTGCATGAGTTAGTTCTATTAACCAGTCTTTTTCTTTTACTTTTCTCCTTCATAGAGTGCATTGTTTTATTCAATGTTTTCATTCTCTTCAATACTAATATAAACAGTTTTCTTTTCAATTCAAAAGCCTTTTCGACTACACTTTCAATCTGCTGTTTCTTCTTGTAAAATGCTGATCTTCTTTTATATTTTTTGCATTCTTTCAATACATTTTGCAGTACTCTACTTTTATACATTCTCTTCCTAATGTCTTTATATTCTTTCATCCTTCTTTCAACATGGATTGTTTTGCTATAACCTGATTGTGCATTAATTTGTCCCTTTTTCATTTCCTTCTGATTGCTTGTAGTAGTTTTCTTTCTCTTGTCCCCATTTTGAAAATCGATTACATTTTTTAAAAGACTTTTAACAAATTCTTTCGTTCTCTTACCAGATGACTTTTTCTTCAACGTCACATGTTGTACTTCATCTAATTTCTGCTTTTCTCTCTCCATTAAATAGTTCTGTTTTCTTTGTTGTCTTTTCTTTTCAACTTTTCTCGTCATACTGAATGTTTCTTAATATGTATGGAGAATATCTAAAAAAAAGAGAAGTTTATTATCTTTCTAAAAATTATTTAATATGATTAAAATAATTATATACAAATATTGTCATCTATAAATATAGAAATACATTGAGTAGTGCCTAGGTGCATAGATGAGTGCAACAGTAGGGCCTGGGTGATTCTACAACTGCAAGGGTAGTGCCTGGGTTATTCCATGAGTGCATAGGTACAGCCTGCAGGATTTCATGACTGCAGGGGTAGTACATAACTAGTACCTGGGTGATTGCATGCCTGAAGCCCGTTACCTATTGTTGCCTGCCCGGATTGCCACCAGAGGGGGGAGAGAACTACAACTTTCGGCCCCGCCAAGCGGCGCGCTCACCGCCTCCGTCATCCTTCGTGCCAGGAGGCGCCTAACTACCGGACTGGGCTCCCGCAGCGCAGGAGCCCCTTACCTATTGTTGCCTGCCTACCTGCCCGGATTGGCGCCAGTGGGGGGAGAGAACTACAACTCCCGGCCCTGCCAAGCGGCGCGCTCGCCGCCCCCGTCATCCTTCACGCCAGGAGGCGCCTAAGTAACAGACAGGGCTCCCACAGCCCGGGACACATGCGGGCATGCCCGGGCCATGCCCGGGCAAAGCCCGGGCCAAGGGCGGGCCCGTCTGCTCCCGCCCGAGACCAGAGGAGGCTGGGCTGGGTCTATCCTCTTGGTCTCCTTACTAACCTTGCCTGACCCCAGGAACTAGTTGGCTGCAGGATCACCCTTCTACCATTTTCATATCAGAACCAGTACTAGCCCCAGCTCAGGTTTCATCGGACGCAGTAGAGGACCAGGTAGGAAGATAACGCCCACCTTTCTACCATTACAGCTTTTCGGAAGCTGCTGGCCGCTGTGGTGGAGTATTAGCAATATAAGGGTTTCAGAATCGATAACTGGTTAAACAAGAAACGTGTGTCTAACTTCTGGTTTCTGTGCTAGTAGACCCCGGCCCTGTCCTGTGTTATTTTGTGCCGAAGTCAACTGGTAGACTGATGGGGACTTGGCATCACATGGGGAAGCGCAAGGTACCTGCAGCTCCAGTGGGTGCTTTAGCTGCCACCTTAGGCTCAGTGGCAACCATGGATTCATTCTTGCAACGGGCCGCATTGGTGATTGATAAGGAGATTGAATTGGTGAATCGGCGCCTCTCCAGATCCCCTGTAACCTCCCATCCCCCCCTGTTCACATGTGCCCGAAGTCCTGTGGTCAGTGTCAGTGCTGACAATTCACTTAATATTTCCAGGATTCAAGAACTAGCCAGTCCGATTAGTTTGAACAGCCAGTTAGCCGGTCAACAGGCACCTTTAACACCAACCATCGTGATCAATAATCCCAGGGGGGATAACGCACATCCATGCAGGGGGCAAGTGAGTGTCATGTCCGTTAGTCATCCTTTGAATCCATCAGCCGCCGCACTGGCCACTCGAGGGAGACAAGGAGGTGTCGAGTCGGTTACCCAAGGGGTGGGCACGAAATGAAAGGGCCAACCATCTGGGTGGAACGACAAAAGGCCAAGAGCTGACCCAATACTCAAGAAATCTGTAGTCGATCAAGGACTGACTAAAGCAGATTTGACATGCTTTTTGGAATCCCCGCAGGACTCCTTTAAAGACCTGATGGATACTAAGCTGGGGCCAATCATTCAGCGTCTGACTTCGATTGAAAACAGTATTTCTGAACTCAAACGCGGCCTACACACGAACACTAGGGAACCTCTATCTCTCCCCCTACTTTCCCCTCCAAGGTTATCGAGTGGCAATGCACACCCGCGACCAGCTGTGCCCCTTCCCGTGATCCATAATGGATCAAAACCAAGTACATCTTCTGGTCTAAAGCAAAGCTCGGCTACACGGGGCCAACTTACGCAGGAGAGTAACGCACAAGGGGAGCAACATCTGGGGGGAGGGAAGGGCCCTATGCAAAATTTTACGCCTAACCTGCCTATTATTCACCTGCCACCAGAATCAACCCCATATGTTGTGGAATTGGGAAATGTGCCAACTCTCCCCCAGGGCACCAAGGAGGATTACACTCAAATGAAGAACAAGGTTCTACATTGGTTATCTTGTAACACGGCCATTGGAATGTGGGTAGAGAAAAATATTAATATGATGCGAAGGGTTAACTGGGTTGGCAGCTCCTGCAAGCCGTGCAATGGTGACTGTGTTATTATCAATTTTAATCAACCTCACATTGCAGAAAGGATTCTGTTTGTATCTGCTAACAACGCCTCCTCTGGCCTTAAGTCATCAATCATGGCTTTACCCCTCTGCTTTTTCTATAAACCTGAACCCCCGGGGCGGAATCATATGCCAAATAATTTTAGGGCCCCAAACAGCAGCTATATGTCACTACATCAATCACCCAGGAATTTGAATTCGAATTGGGCTCCAGACTTAAATTATTGGAATAGGATTGCACATGGCCGGCAGGAGCCGCCTTCTCCCCCCATTTTGGATCTTACCAACCGTTTTGCACCCCTGGTCACCTTTGACGCTTGCGATTGACTTTGTGGGCCTGTTTTAACGAACTCAGTGTCATCCACCAACCCACAGAAAATTTTACGAGCAACCACCGGGACTACTGGTGGTATCAACAGAAATTTTATATCTTGGAATATTGCAGGACTCACTAATACGTTTTCTGATACTTTGTGGATCAAGTACATTAAACAATTTAGTGTGATCTGTTTGCAGGAAACGTGGCTGACTGGTAGCAGTCCACCACTGGAGGGTTGTAAGTCCTTTTCCGTCCCGGCTATCCCTTCTCACGCAGGAAGACCGAGAGGTGGCCTTGCTATTTACATCTCCCTGGCAGTTGAATGAAGGTTGCTGGTTCTGCGTACAGAGAGCCTGTGTATACAGTCTCTGCTACTCTGTGGAGGGTCTCACAAGTCAGGCCTCATAAATTTTTACAATTCAACATCTTGTACCAGGGATGTATGTAACATCACCTCTCTAGGCTCTTTTGTAAGGCAGCACCTTAACACTACATTTTGTAACTTTGTGATTGCTGGGGATTTCAACATTCATACCTGCGGTGACCCCAGGGTATCTAGTGTGGTTGATCTGGGTTGTCCACGCGTGCAGGGAATCCATTTTGAACATTCCTCTCAAGGGGAGATACTGAATGGCCTCCTTCATGAATTTGATTTATTGTCTCATGTGTTTATCTGACCCTTGTAGCAAGACTGTCACTCCATCTTTTAAAGGTATGGGTGATGGATCATTCATAGATTTTATTTTGGTATCTTCGTCCCTACTAGATTTATTTTCAGGATTTGCGATACAAGCAAGTGTCCATAGCGATCATAACCCCTGTGTGTTCATTTTGGCGCATAGAGGGGGGGCTGGCCAGACTGGGGAGGTGAGACCAATAGATGGTGAGAGGCGGTTAAAATGGTCCCAGATATCCCCAGACGCATTTTATAAGAACATATCAGTCTCGTGCGCTAATGAGTTATCTAGGAGTACCACATTAACCTCAGCACAGGGAGAGGTTCTTAGAGCTTTTAACATCATCACAGGTAAAATAAGTGGCTTTTTAAGCGCCCCGGCCCGGCGCTCTGTTGTTCAGTCCCCTAGATGGTTCGATTCCCTCTGTTCCCAGGCGGCTAGGAACCTGCGGGAAGCACTAAATAGGTGCCCAAGGGACCCTATTATCTTGAGATCGCGACGAAAAGAGTATAAATTAGAACTGGCAAGACGCAGATCCGCTCTAAAGGATGAAGCATGGAGGGAGCTGATTGGGGCAAGTACACTGAGGGAAAGCGCCATATTCTAGTGCTTAATTAACAGTCCCTTTCTAAACCCTGAAGAAGGGAGAGTG
Source organism: Calotriton arnoldi (assembly GCA_963921515.1). Lineage (NCBI taxonomy): Eukaryota > Metazoa > Chordata > Amphibia > Caudata > Salamandridae > Calotriton > Calotriton arnoldi. The sequence goes on from CAWUFW010010559.1 coordinate 248,466, forward strand.
ACAGATGCCCACATCACAGAGGAGGAGTGGGTTCTTCATTTTGAAGCCATGTTTGAGTGCCCCCCTGAGTTAAACTGCTCTCTTCACCGGGTGGACGGCACATCTGTCCTGGTTTTTAGTTCTTCTGAGGTTAAGGATGGCATTAGTGGATTAACTAGTAATAAAGCCCCGGGACCTGGTGGCATCCCAGCTGATCTCTTTAAGTCAGATCCAACCCTTTGGGCACCGGTTCTTGCCGCAGTTTTGAATGCAGCTGCAAGGTCCGGCTGCCCTGAGTCCTGGGCGACCTCAACCATAGTGCCAGTTTTCAAAAAAGGCAATTGTGACAGCACCCATTGTTATAGACCAATTTCCTTATTGGACTCGGTGGTCAAGGTGGTGGGCCGAGTGCTTTTGGACAGATTGACATCCTGGACAGATGAACATGCCATTTTATCGGATATTCAATATGGGTTTGTCCTGGGAGATCAACAATGGCCCAGTGCCTCAACCTGTCCATGATCCTGAACAAATATACGGTTGCTCGCCTCGGTACGATCTACTTAGCATTCATGGATCTGTCTTCCGCGTTCGATCGCGTGAATAGGAGCAAACTATGGCAGTCCATGCTGGATATCAGGGTAGATGCTAACATTGTTCTTTTTTTGGAAAATCTCCACCAAGCAACCAAGGCGCAGGTCAGATTTTCACAAGACTTAAGAGTCTCCCGCACTTTGGCTATAAAGCGAGGTGTACCTTGGCCCCCTTTTTGTTTAATTTGTATATTAATGATTTAGACAGCGTGCTACAAGCCACACGGGTTGACTACCCGCAGGTAGGCCGTTGCGGTCTGCCGGTCTTATTATACGCGGACGACACAGTCCTTATATCCAGGACCGCTAGGGGGTTACAAATTCTGTTTGACTCCTTTGCCGCTTTCATGAGGGATCGGGATCTATCCATAAATGACTCGAAATCCTTTGTGATGCAGGTGGGCTCTCGCAAACAAAAGCTTTCCAATTCAGGGAAGGCCCCGGACAGGTTCTCCGTACCGATGTCTTCTCGTATCTGGGAGTCACACTGGATGAGCAGCAGAACTGGGGCCCACTAAAACAGAGAAAGAGGGGTGACTTAGTGCGGGCACATACGGTCATTTTTAACTTCGCTGCCAAACTAGGCAAGAGACCGATAGCGGCACTAATAAAGATATATCAGGCCAAGTGTGTTGCAATGGCCTCTTATGGTAGCGAAATATGGGGTCATGTAACCATGGAAGAATTACAAGTGGTTGAGAACACGTTCCCGAAGCGTCTACTGGGTGTGCCCATCGGAACCTCGAATATGGAGATGCACGAAGAACTGGGAGTCCCGTATTTGAACGATATCTTGGCTCTCCGTCCTCTAACCTTTTGGCAGAAAATGTGGCGGAATGATGAATTGTTGTTGACCCAATCGATAGTGAAAGAGTGTATGGCTCTTGATCACTCGCGCCGCATACCTTGGCTTAGTTACATAAAGACTAGCTTTGAAAGACTGGGCAGAGCAGAATTATATACTAACCCCGAAATGGTATGTAAAAAGGACCTGGGCTGGGTCAGGGAGTCCTTCTATAGTTTAAGGAAATTGGAGAGGGAAGAGCTGTAATTGAGGAAGCCTACCATCCGTAAATTTTTAATACTGAAAACAACATGATCTACTGAGCCTTATCTTTTGGGATCTTTTAGCACATACGATCGTTTTTTGCTGACCAGGTTTCGCCTGGGCTGTTTCCACCTCCTGCTGGCTTTCCCCAGGGGGAGCAGCAGAGGACAGATCTTAGCAACCTGTGGCTGCAATGGCGTGTCTCCACAGGATTTGCTTCATTTTTTATTATTCTGTAGGTTTTATGTGATCCCCGGAAAAATGTTACTGACCCAATTTTAAGGAGGATGAAATTCAGGCAGGCCTGTCCAGTTCTAACGTATCTACAGTTGTTGCACGAAGATTCTGTTTTGTTTGTTCTTAATTTCCTTAAATCTGCCGTAAAATGTAGGGCCCATTTAGAATAGACGGTAACATCTTTTTGGGTCATTTAACAACTTAGCCCACTGAACGAGATTTAATTACCAGAAAGGATCGTGCCTGCTATTTAACTTTTGGTTTACTTGAATCTTTGACCATAGGGGACCAAGTATCTTGCACTGCACTTTATCTATGAATCTCGTTCTGTATATAATGAACTGTGTAATGGGTTTATGATATTTTATTAATTTTTGATTTTATATATGTTAAACATTTATGGTTTTGCTTCTGAAAACCGAATAAAGTTATTTGATAATGATGACTGAAGGGGTAATATCTGAGGGATTACTGGAGTACAAAGGAAGTGAGTGGGTGATTTTATAAGTCCATGACTACTGCCTGGGTGATTACAGAAGTACTAAGGTACTGCCTGAGTGATTACAGGAGTGCAAAGGTAGTGCCTGGGTGATTTTATAAGTGCATGAGTACTGGCTGAGTGATTACATAAGTACAAGAGTAGTGCCTGCATGATTGAAAGAGTGCAAGGATACTGCCTGGGTGATTGAAGCACTGTATAGCTAATGCATTGGTTATTGCATGAGTACAGGGGTCACGTCTGGGGGATTAAAGGAGTACATAGGTAATGCCTGGGTGATTGCATGACTACAGCGGTAGTATCTGGAGATTTACATGACTACATACAAAGTGACTGGGTGAATTTATAAGTGCATATGTACTTCTTGGGTGATTGCAGGACTACTGATTATATAAGTGCATGAGTAGTGGCTACATGATTCAAAGAGTGCATGGCTAATACCTTGGTGATTGCATGAGTGTATAGGTAGTGCCTGGATGTTTGCATGAGTGCAGGAGTAATGCCTGAGTGATTACAGCAGTGCATATGTAGTGACTGGATCTTTGGAAGACTGCATGGGTAGTACTTGGGTGTTTTTATAACTGCATGAGTGTTTGGCCTAGCCAAATATAAAGCAGCAGACTATTACATGACTCAACTATAAGTCTCACCATATTGTTAAAAGCATGCATACATATGTCTCTACATTTTCAAATCATCATCATATCTAAAAGAAATATGTATACAATATTTCTGGAATATAGTGAAACCTACAACTGCAACATGTAATAGATCTGCCTGAGTGATTGCATAACTTCATGGGTGGTGCTTGGGTGATTGTATGAGTGCAAGGGTAGTCACTGGGTAATTGTAGGAGAAGATGGATAGTGACTGGATAATTGCATGAGTGCACACATAAACATTGAGTGCACGGATAAGTGTATGAATAGCAGCTAAAGGTATAGATGACTCATTGAGTAGTGCCTAGGTGAATAGATGAGTGAAACAGTAGGACCTGGGTGATTCTACAACTGCAAGGGTAGTGCCTGGGTTATTACATGAGTGCATAGGTACAGCCTGCATGATTGCATGACTGCAGGGGTAGTATATAACTAGTGCCTGGGTGTTTGCATGACTGCAGGGGTAATATCTGGGGGATTACTGGAGTACATAGGAAGTGAGTGGGTGATTTTATAAGTTCATGAGTACTGCCTGGGTGATTACAGAAGTACTAAGGTACTGCCTGAGTGATTACAGGAGTGCAAAGGTAGTGCCTGGGTGATTTTATAAGTGCATCAGTACTGGCTGAGTGATTACATAAGTACAAGAGTAGTGCCTGCGTGATTGAAAGAGTGCAAGGATAGTGCCTGGGTGATTGAAGCACTGTATAGCTAATGCATTGGTGATTGCATGAGTACAGGGGTAACGTCTGGGGGATTAAAGGAGTACATAGGTAATGCCTGGGTGATTGCATGACTTTAGGGGTAGTATCTGGAAATTTACATGACTACATGCAAAGTGACTGGGTGATTTTATAAGTGCATGAGTACTGCTTGGGTGATTGCAGGAGTACTGAGGTAGTGCCTGAGTGAATAAAGGAGTGCAAAAGTAGTGCCTGGGTGATTTCATAACAGCATGACTACTGGCTGAGTGATTACATAAGTACAAGGGTAGTGCCTCCGTGATTTAAGGAATGCAACGTTAGTGCCTGAGTGATTATATAATTGCATGAGTAGTGGCTACATGATTCAAAGAGTGCATGGGTAATACCTTGGTGATTGCATGAGTGTATAGGTAGTGCCTGGATGTTTGCATGAGTGCAGGAGTAATGCCTGAGTGATTACAGCAGTACATATGTAGTGACTGGATCATTGAAAGACTGCATGGGTAGTACTTGGGTGTTTTTATAACTGTATGAGTGTTGGGCCTAGCCAAATATAAAACAGCAGACTATTACATGACTCAACTATAAGTCTCTCCATATTGTTACAAGCATACATACATATGAATCTACCTTTTCAAATCGTCATCATAGCTAAAAGAAATATATATATACTTTTTCTGGAATATAGTGAAACCTAGAAACTGAGACATGTAATAGATCTGCCTGAGTGATTGAATAACTCCATGGGTAGTGCTTGGGTGATTGTATGACTCCAAAGGTACTCGCTGGGTAATTGCAGGAGAAGATGGATAGTGACTGGCTAATTGCATGAGTGCACACATAGAGGTTGAGTTTCATGGATAAGTGTATAAATAGCACCTGAAGGCATAGATGAGTCATGGAGTAGTGCCTAGGTGAATAGATACGTGCAACAGTAGGGCCTGGGTAGTTCTATGACTGCAAGGGTACTGTATGGGTTATTACATGAGTATAGGTAGACACTGCATGATTCTATGACTGCAGGGGTAGTACATAACTAGTGCTTGGGTGATTCCATGTCTACAGGGGTAATATCTGGGGCATTACTGGAGTACATAGCAAGTAAGTGGGTGATTTTATAACTGCTTGAGTACTGCTTGGGTGATTGCAGGAGTACTGAGGGAATACCCGAGTGATTGGAGGAGTGCAAATATAGTGCCTGGGTGATTTTATAAGTGCATGGGCACTGGCTAAGTGATTGGAGGAGTGTATAGATCCTGAGAGGGTGATTGGAGGAGTGCAAAGGTATTGCCTGGGTGATTGAACCAGTGTATAGCTAATGCATTAGTGATTGCATTAGTGCAGAGGTAATGTCTGGGGGATTAGAGGAGTACATAGGTAATGTCTGGGTGATTGCATGAGTTAAGGGATAATATCTGGGGGATTATAAGAGTACATAGGAAGTGCCTGGGTGATTTTATAAGTGCATCGATACTGCCTAGGTGATTAGAGTACTATTGTGGTAGTGCCTCAGTGATTGGAAGAGTGTAAAGGTAGTGCCTGGGTGATTTTATATGTGCATGGGCACTGGCTAAGTGAATGGAGGAGTGCATAGATTCTGAAAAGGTAATTGGAGGAGTGCAAGGGTATTGCCTGGGTGATTGAACCAGTGTATAGCTAATGCATTGATGATTGCATGAGTTCAGAGGTAATATCTGGGGGACTACAGGAGTACATAGAAAGTGCCTGAGTGATTTTATAAGTGCATCAGTACTGCCTGGGTGATTGGAGTAATACTGTGGTAGTGCCTCAGTGATTGGAAGAGTGTAAAGGTAGTGCCTGGGTGATTTTATAAGTGCATAGGCACTGGCTAAGTGATTGGAGGAGTGCATAGATCCTGACAGGGTGATTGGAGGAGTGCAAGGGTAGTGCCTGAGTGATTGGAGGAGTGCAACATCCTGAGTAGTAGCAAAATACTGAAACCTCAGCACAAACGTCAGGTCTATGACATGGTGTACACTTTTGTACTGCAGCTTCACAATTCTGTAACTACTAAGGGTTTTGGGCGTACCCAAAATAAAGCATAAAAGCTACACATGAGCCTGTTATAAATCTCACCATATTCCTGAAACTATACATGCATATATGTCTACCTTTTGAAATCATCATCATATATAACAGAAATAAACAAATAGACTGTACTTTACATTTGAAAGTCACACCTACATTTCTGCAGTGTATTTCAAGTGTACCTTTCCCCAGACTCATAGAAAGTAGCCTAATCAGAAATCCCTTCTGCCAACATGTCTTAAAACTCACTTTTGTTCTACAGCTTCACCATTCTATGAATATGTGGCCTAGTCAAACATAAAGCAGCAACCTATCACATGTCTCTACCATAACTCTAACCATATTCCTAAAAGCATGCATGCTTCTATCTATACCTATTGCCAAAAGCATTACACATATTAGAATACATGTGCAAGTAGAAACATAACCACACTCACAAGACCGTAAAGGCCTTAAAACTTGACAGAGTACACTTAACATTTCAAACACACCTAGATTTATGTGGCAAATTTCAAGTGCACTTTTACACATACTCTTATAAAGTACCATAATCAATAATTCCTCTCCCAACATATCTTAAACATCACTTTTATACTACAACTGCTTCACTATTCTAGTACTAATCAGGTATTGAGCATAGCTAACAGCAAAGCAACCCTTCACTTATCTTTGATGAAAGTCTCCCCATATTTCTAAAATCATGTATACATATGTCTGTACCTTTTGCTAGCAGCATCATATATAAAAGTAATATACAGATAAATGTACACCTGTGTTTTATACATCTATCATCTTCAGATGCATAACACATACCATAATATATGTGCAAGTAGAGACATATCTCAGTCACAACACCATCCACAGCTCAAAACTTCACAGACTACACTTGAATTTTCAAACAGACACTGAAAATTATGCGGTATATATGAAATATACCTTTCCACACATCATACAAATTACCCTAATAAATAACATCTCTACAAACATATCTCAAACCTCACTTTTGTGCTGCTGCTTTACCATTCTACAACTACTTATAATGTTACACCTACCCAAATACAAAGCAGGAACCCTTCAGATGTCTTTACTAAAAGTCTCAAAATATTCCTAAAAGCATACATGCATATGTCTGTACCATAACACTATCCAAACCTTAAAAATTCACAGAACAAACTTCCAATTTCAAGCAAACACCCAAAATTATGTGGCATATTTCAACTGTACCTCTCTAGAAACTTAAAAAAAGAAGCCTAATTGCTAATACCTTATGTCAACATCTCTTAAACCACACTATTATGCTGCATCTTCACCATTCTACTACTACTCACAGTCTTGAGCCTACCACATAGAAAGCAACAACACCTCTTTGTTATACATCATGCACCTTCAAATGTATAAGACATATGAAAATACATATACAAGGAGAGACATACTTGAGACAGAAGTCCATGCACACCTTAAAACTTGACAGACTCCACTTCCAATTTTAAAGCAACACTTAAAATTATGGGGTATACTACAAATGTACATATCCACACACTAAAACAAACTACCATAATCACTAATGCATCTTCCAATATACACATATTACTATACAGAATCTATTTCAAACAACATTTAACTACAATAAAACAAACTACAATACACATCTCTACATTTAATAATATATTTCAAACATCACAGTACGTCAATAATTTTTAAAGATTAAAAATAAACCTAATACATAAAACACCTCACAAATTTATAACTCACCTTCCAAATTGATTTGTACAATATAAAATATCACAAACTTATAAAAGATTTTCTTATGCACACAATCAATGTAATGCACCACTCTCAACAAGGTAAAACCAGTAATGGCAAACTTACCCTCTCTTTCTCCACACAAATAAATGTAAGTAACAAATCACATTGCTTCCTACATAATTTCAAATTGTAAAACACATTTCTATTGGTTAGACACATTAACCCTTACCAACTGACTTCTAAAAGTGCCCAAACTGGTTCTGGAAGTTTTTGGAGTCGCAACTCCACCGTGCACCAACGCGATGGAGCCGCGAATCCATACGGGAGTTCAAAAATATATTACAAATAAAAATACCACTATTTTTTAACAACACACCACTTCTAAAGACAGTACTGACTTGGTAAATTATACTTTAATAACATATCACTGATATATAAATTACAATTTTACATTTTAAGGCCACAATTAAGTTTTAACCCTTCCCCCATTCTGCTTAATGCCAGTTTCCATAGTAACAGTTCATTGAACATTCAACTGAACAAACAGGTCACAAGTTTACCATATTTTCAAGTTCAACACACAAGGTTACAAATGCAAACAGCAGGTGTGGTTGACTTTTGCAAAATATGAGCTTATCTTATCTACTGTACCTTTCAAACAATTTTTACTAACCAATAACGAAAATGCTTTTTAAAGAAAGTAACATGCATCCTATTTTTGAGTGCACAATGTTCTTAAACAGCCAATCAATTCTCTACTTTTTAAAAACAGCATCTTGTCCACCATTTTAGATACCTCTCATTCTACCAACTGACTACCTCAGCTACAGAAATCTTTTTATTACTTCCAGACATCCCTTCAAGATGCTTACAGTATGGATTGTTGGGCACAGCTATGTTTTCTGGTGCAAAAGGTATGCTGAACGCAGAGGTATTGACAAAGACCTAGCTTTGCAAAATGTGGATATTAAATGGATTGCACAGAGAGGATTAAAGTGGCACCAATTGATGCCTTTGGTTAAAACCTTTTGCATCTCCAACCCCTGACCTCATGATTGTGCACTGTGGTGGCAATGACCTAGGCACATTGACTGGGGTAGGTCTGGAAATGCTAATGAAGGACACCTTTGCACAATTGATGTTGCTTTTACCTCAAACTGTCTTTGTATACTCTAATATATGTCAAAGACAGAAATGGAAGTGGTCAAATCAATTCTGTCCACAGATTGAGAAAGCTAGAAAAAATGTCAATAAAGCTGTTTCTGCTTACCTCAGAGACCATAGGATGGGCTCCATCTATTACAACAATCTACGTTTTGATATGGATGACATCTACAGAAGTGATGGAGTACAGTTCACAGATCAAGGAAACAGAGTCTTTCTCAATAACCTAAAGCTGTGCATCTGCACTTACATGTAGCTACAACAAACTCATAATGAAAACAAGGGCTCTTTTTAGAGCCACCCTATAACATAATAGTGAATATAATTATTTTTTTACACATGCATATTTTTTTTACATTTTTTGTGGATTCGCGCACCCGACGCGAATCTGCAAAATCATGAATTTAATGTACTACAAATCAATACACTTTTCAAGTTTAACTATTAATTTTTAATTTTATATATTTTTAACAACTCTATCAATTGTAATCTTGTCATTAACTTCAATCACAGTAACTCTTTAAAACAACTTCACAAATACAACACTACCTTCTAAATGATATACTACTTAATTATTTATTTTAGATGAATTCGCGAATCCATCGCGACGTTACAGGGGGGGCCGCGCTGAGAGCCACGTTCGGGTCACGACTCCAAACTCGAAAGAAAAAAAAATGCCCCACTTACATTATTCGGTATTCACCCCGGGGACCTCATCCCCCGGGGCCTGCCAGCATTTATTTATTTTTTTTAAATAAGGAGGGGGACCGCGTGGCCCCCCTCCTGAGTCCAGTAATGGCCCCAGGAACCCCATCCCCCAGGGCATTGCCTCTTTTTTAATATTATTTTTTTTATTAAATTATACAGAAGGGGGGCCACATGGCCCCCCTTCCCAAGGCCACTTTTGGCCTCGGGGACCCCATCCCCCAGGGCCTGCTCTCCTTGATGGGGACCGCAGGGGGAGCCCCAATGCCCCCGCGGTCCCAGACGGTTCCCCGCCTCCTGCAGGAGCCAGCATTGCTTTTGGGCGAGGGGAGCTGCTAACATGCAGCTCCCCTTGCCCAAAAGCAATTCTGCTTTGCTTATAATTTTCGGGCCGTTTGCCGAATCTTCAAGGAAATTTTCCACAAAACAAGTGGCCCACCTCGTCTTGTTCTGCATAAAATGTTTTGGGGTGATTCGTCAAGTGGGGGCCAAGAAAAAGGAGGGTAAACAAAAAATGGGTGTTTCCAATGCAATTTCCTATAGGGATTTTGAACACGACTACAGCTGAACTGCTGGACGTAATTACACAAAATTTGGTGTGTCTAGCTCTCATTCCAGAAAGAGCCCTTTTTGTGATTTGGTGTAAATCCATTCAGTGGTGGTGGAGTTATTAAAGGAAAAACAAAACTGTATATCTAGTGACGAGGATCCTCCACGGAACCTCGTGCGGTCAATCTGCAAAGCAACATTGTGATTGGCTGAACACAACCTGACTGGGAGGGTGCAGCCACCATTTTAAGAATAAAGGAACGGTCACAGGGCCTTAAAATGTATTTGCAAAATGATTAAAAGGGTAAGGTTAGAGGTATCCTGACCCCATGGGTATGTTAGAGGTGTGTCAGAGGGATGTGTGTTGGGTACAAAATATAGTTATATCAGGTTTTTTGAAAATCTACGGATCCCCCTCAAGGCTAAGCATGGCCCACTGTGTATCAGCAATAGATTCGCAAGTCTTTGAGCACTTTGAAAAAAAACAGTAGTTCAGACTCTCTCAGACACCTACACAGGAACTCATGCACCCCCACACAGACCTATGCAGGCATTCACACACCCATTCACAGAACCATGTAGGTACTTTCAGACCCACACAGCCACTGACACACCCTTGCAGGTTCTCACACACCCACTCACGGACCCACACAGTCACTCACAGACCCATGCATCTACTCACACACCCTGCATGCAATCACACACCCACTTACAGACCCATGTAGGCACTGCCACACCCACTCACACACTTATGCAGGTACTCACAGAATCCCACAGAGGCACTGTGACACACTAACAGACCCACACAGGCACTATTGCACCCGTTCACAGACCCACGCAAACACTCACACGCTCACTCAGAGACCCATGCTGGTACTCACAGATCCACTCACTGACATGCACAGGCTCTCACAGACCCACTTAGAGACCCACACATCCACTCACTCACACACCCACTCACATACCCCTGCATAAAATCACATACCCACTCACAGATCCACACATACACTCAGACACCCATTCAGAGAGCTATCCAGGTACTCACATAGCCACTCAGAGTCCCACTGAGGCACTTTCACACCTACTCACAGACCCACACAGGTACTCTTACACCTACTCTCAGACCCACACAGACACTCACACACAATCAATTATTCAATCAATCAATAAAACTTTATTCGGCTTTTGTGATAAAAACCATAAAAGTTAAGATTACAGCGATACAAAAAACTCCTATCCAATTAATATCATTGATCGTCAAATATCATCCTTAAGTATAGGACACATTTGTAAGATAAATAGATATAAAACTTCATCAAGCCTACTCTACACATAGTGCTAATTGCAAATAGATCTAAGCCTAACTGCAGCCTTTAAAAAACTAAGAACATACCATAACGTGGACCCTGAGAGCATAGCTAAAAAAATAAAGGCAGGACGCACTTGATTAAAATTTGCTGTTTTTAAAATGGGGATTAAATAGGTCTTCCTCAGCACCTCATAGTAACTACAAAACATTAAAAAATGAATCATGTCCTGAGGGGACTTGCTGTCACAACCGCATGGCGGCAAGGTCTCACCTTTGCTACTCCCTCCTGGGTGGGCGAGGAGGAGATAAAACAAGTCAAAACGGAACCTTGTCAATAAAAAACGGTCATATGTGTTGGAAAGCGCAAGGAGATACGGTTCCGTAGATTGTACAGTTTTCAAGATAATGTATTGGAGTACACTGGGCTTAATTAACTCACACTCCTCCCTGTTCACCAACTGGAGTCTACAAAAATACTCCTTAGACCAAAGTAAATCCTTCCGGTTGATTGAATCCGGGTCACTAAAGAGATCCGCCCTTCCAAGAGTCCTGAACCCTTCCCAGATATATTTAAACCAAGGGATATGGTGGGCATAATCAAGGGCCATACAATCCCTTATGATGCCTTTATGTAAGGCGGTCCCCTTATTCAACCAAACTTTGAGCCAATAGGATAAGGGGCAAAACGACAACAGGTCTGACAGGTAGGACATACCCAATTCTTTGTGTACAGAAAAAGTAGAGCTTCCCTGGGGTACACATAGGAGTCGTCTCAGGAACCTGTTTTCAATTCTTTGTAACTCCTCATGTGATGTATAACCCCAAATTTCACCACCATAAGATACCTGTGCTAGACACTTAGCTCTATAAATCTCCAAGATTGCACCTATTGGTTTTTCCCCAACCGCGATGCAAAGTTAAAAATTGCCGCATTAGCCCGTAGGAATTCCCCTTTCTTTTTTCTTCTCAGAGGGCCCCAATTTAGTTTGGCGTCCAGCGTGACCCCCAGGTAAGAGAAGGCACTGGTCTTGGGGACCGGTGTAGACCCTTCCTTAAAATTAAAGGACTTCCTTGAACTTAACCCTACCTGCATCACATATGACTTAGAGTTGTTGACTAACCGGTCCCGGTCCTCCATAAGCTTCACAAAGGAGTTGAGTAAGGTTTGCAGACCCCTCACTGTCCGGGCCATAATGACGGCATCGTCTGCATATAATAATACCGGCAGACCACGCCGTGCCACCTGGGGGAAGTCTACCTGAGTGTCAACTAGTACCTTCTCCAGGTCATAAATATATAAGTTAAATAAGAAAGGGCCAATATACAGCCCTGTCGCACACCTCTCTGAATTGGGAATTGACTGGTAACCTTACAGTCATTCGTGTAACGTACCTTTGCTTTGGTGTCCCTATGAAGCTCACGGAGGAAAAGGACAATGTCTTTGTCCATGCCCAATAAGGTCTCCCATAACTTGTTTCTATTTACACGGTCAATGGCGGAAGACAGGTCCATGAAGGCCAGATATATACTACCAGATTGAGCAATGGTATATTTGTTGACAATCATATATAAATTCAGACATTGGTCGACTGTAGTCCTCCCTGGACGAAAACCGTATTGGATGTCAGTTAAGATGTTTTTATTGTCTGCACATGTGGTCAGCCTATCCAACAGAATATGTCCCATCACTTTAACAGATGAATCCAGTAGGGATATGGGCCTGTAACAAAGGGTGCTATCCCTATTTCCTTTTTTGAAAACCGGGACAATAGTGGATAGGGACTAAGTGCTAGGCAGGTCCTCTCTTATTGCAGCAATTATAACGGTGGTAAGGATTGACACCACAACTGTGGGCTAGATAAGTAAAGGTCCGGAGGGATACCATCGGGTCCTGGCGCCTTGTTCCTGGACAACCCTGCTATACCCTTGCTAACTTCATCGGCTGTGATGACAAAGGACGACTTCCCTCCACCACCAACTAAACTTGCGTCAGATGGGCTACTGAACATTACCTGGAAATAGCCAACCCATTCCTCTCCTGTAATGTGTGCGTCAAGGGCCTGTGTGTTGACACCTGACAGAAAAGGACAGTTGACAATACTCCATGACTGATTACTATTTTTCAGGGTACAGGCCTCAGTGAGCTTACTCCATGGCTCCTCCTTTAGCTCGGCCTTACGCCTTGCTAATTCAGCTTTGTATATCCCTCTGCACTCTTTTACCAAAGCAGAATCCCTTAGTTTAGTGCCTAGTGCCCCCCTCTGGTTCCATGCTGCACGGGAACAATCGTGATCAAACCATCTCGCGACTCAACCCTTCGAGGACGTGGGCGGTGCCTTAAGCAGGTGTCCAATTGTACTTGAGATGGCCATGAATGCTTCCAGTGCAGCCCCTGCCTCCTCACATCCAGTTGTACAGATATCGATCTCCCTCTTGCACTTGGCCAGAAGGGACTCGTAGAAGGAGTCCGGGGTTATCTGCGCCCACCTAAGCCTTCTGCCCTGATCTATTGCCGTTAGTGTTCCCCTGGGTACAAACATACGGGATTTCTCAGGGCTTGGCCATTTAGTCGAGATACACAGCGGGTTATGATCGCTGTAAATACTGTCTTCGACAGAGAAATCCAAAAGAGATTGGAAGAAAGGGCTGGAGACAAAATAAAATCTATGAACGTTAAGCTTCCCCACCCAGTGAATGTCGGATTAATATAGTTCCTGCCATGGGCCACCCTGCTCATAGACATGGTTAGATCAAACTCATCAACTAGGGCATTAAGACTGTCTCCCTGTAGAGTGTGTTCAACATGCATACCCGCCATCCAAGGGCATCCTATGCTGGTTATAATGCCTGTATTTGGGTCCCCACATAGATGAATATTAAAATCTCCTGCAATCATGAGGTAGCCATTCAGGGAGCCTTAGTAGTCATTTTCCTTAGAAAAGAGCCCATCCTAGCAATGTTACAGACATTTGAAGACGCAGGGTTGGTATTATAAAAATTCAGCAACAACAAGTTTACAAGCCCCTGGGAAAAAGATAAAGCCTGCAGACAATCATTATCAGTTGGTAATTCCTTCAAGCGGCACCGTATGTCCACGGAAACATAAATTAGCAGCCCACCCTTAGATCTTCCCACCCGTGAGGGAGGGGCTGGTACGCAAAAGGTCTTATATGCCTCGAGAAAGATACTATTAGTAATAGTTCACGTCTCCTGGAGACAAATCACATTAAATCCTTTTACAAAGGTAATCCATCCGGGGACATTAATCTTGTTTGCTAATCCGGCAACGTTCCATGAGATAAATTTGCAAGCTTTACCATCCCCAGGACCTATAGAGGGAGGCCCTGTTTTCCTACGGTGGGAGGATGCTATCTCTATGGGATCTTTATCAATAAGTCAATCACAAGCATCCAACGTTTCCAAAGGTGTAAAAGAGTTATAAAGGAGTATGTCTTGAGTTTCCATCTGACGATCCAGCTCGGGACAACCGGGATAAGCTGGGAGCCTCTAGGAGCCCACCCTGTTAGGCATCATAACACGGGTAAAGGATCTATAAAAATGCCCCAGGAGGAAGGCCACAATAGACAAGACAACCCCACCCAGGTTGTTCTGTGATACTGAATATAAAATAACTAGATGGGGTCTGTTAAAGTTGACAATTACACAGTCTCCTGCAAGGTTTTTTGTAGACCTCCCAACCCAGGATACTCTTCGTACCATAATGATGTATTTCTCCAACCTTAGACCAAGAGACGTATTACGATCCAACCAGTGCAGTACCTTGTTCTTGAGTTGCTCAAATTCTTCATCGGCACCCGAAGGGAGCGCCGGAACATTACCAAGTACTACTACATATGGAGAGGATTCTGGTGGAAGATGTAATGTGGGTAGCCTCTGCCTTGGCCTCTCCCCCATGGGGTCTGATGCACGAATCTCTGGGAGGGCACCCCCACCTCTTACTGGCTCTCCCATTGGGGGTTTGGCTGGACCGGAACAGGCTATGGGACACTGTGACTTCGATACCCTGGCTCCACCCATAATGTCCACCGCCCGGGGGTTTGGGTCCATCAGGGGCCGGGGAGGCAGGTTAGCACTACTTTGCACAGGTGTTATTGAAGGCTTGAACCCACTTGGATTTAGCTCACCGATTGTGTTACTTGCTGAACGGGGACCGGTTGGAGCCCCCCAAAGAGGATCCATATTCCCAGCTGGCCTATATTGGCAAATCCTTGTGAGCTCCTGCTCCATTGTGACTAGACATTGCATAATGGGGTCTAGTTTAAGCTCAATATTGATCATCAAGGGGCCCATCCAACCAGCCATCATGGCATCCATGTCCTCCTTATAAAGTGGTTGCGGGTTGCTGACACACTGTCCTGACCCCTCTGCCCTTGGGCGTTTGGCTTTAGCCCCTGTCGCCGGACCTTTCCTTTTTACTCCCATACCTGTCCCTGCTTTTGAACCCCCTGGCTTGACCTTAGACCCTGGTCCCTTGGTTGGTATGATTGGGCCTGTAGACTCGAGTCCAGTGTTGCTGACTATGCCTACCTCTAGGCCATGGTCTCCCTAAATCCCCAGGGATGGTGATCTTGCTTGGCTTAATGAGGGTCCATGTTCAAGCTGGGTATCCTGGTCAGGATGCAATACGCTTCTCCCCACTGTGCCTAATGGGCTGGAGACAGGGCGGAGCACAGGTGAACGGGCGAGATGGCGGGACACCAGCTCGATTTCCTTGTCTATAATCCCCGCTGCCATTAATAAGAATGCATCCATCGTCGTGGCTGGAGGACCTGAGGGTATTGACATCGGGCCTTTACGTTTGCCCATGATTCCCAGACAGGAGTAAATGTTGACTAAACAGGCTGTCCAACAAGCAGTGCTTAGAAGGACTTAGAAGGACTTAGAAGGATAAGATACAACCGCTGTCGGGGCAGACAAGCCTCTCACTTCTAGTTGAAATATTCACAAAGACTCCTCCTACCTTCCCGTGTTTGTGGCTGGAAGTAGTCGTCAACGTCCATGAAGCTCCTCTCTCGGCACCTTCCTTGAGTCTATGGCCCCGATTGTCCGCAATGTCACGACAGACTCCCATCAGCGAGTTCCAGAGCTGAGAGGCATGGCCCAGCCAAGCCTCCTCCGGGCTCTGATGGGCGCAGGTGGGCCCGCCCTTGGCCCGGGCATGGCCCGCGCTGCGGGAGGCAACCAGTGCTTTTCAGCGCATGCGGCACGGGCCTGCTGCCCAACTCCTCCTCCTCCCTGTGGCCGGCGGTTTTCTGGGACACCGAGTCCCTTTGGGCAAATGTCAAAACAGCAGCAACAAGATCCTGGTGGCAAGTCAAAACAGAAATGCGTCCCGCGCCGTGGGAGGCAACCAGCGCTTTTCAGCGCGTGCAGTGCGGGCGTGCTGCCCAACTCCTCCTCCTCCCTGTGGCCGGTGGTTTTCTGGGACACCGAGTCCCTTTGGGCGAAGGACAAAACAGCAGCAACAAGATCCTGGTGGCAAGGCAAAGCAGAAACGTGTCCCCTCACTCACTCACACACCCACTCACAGACCCACATAGACACTCACACACCCACTCACAGACATATACATACACTCACTCACCCACTAACACACCAACTCACAGATCCACACAGACACTTCTAGACCCTCTTACAGACCCAGACAGACACTCACACTCCAACTCAAATACCCACACAACTACTCACACACCAACTACTCATACACCAACACAGGTACTCACACAGCCACTGACACACTGAGAGAAGCGCTCACATGCCCACACATACACCCACAGAGCTACTCACATGCCAACTCATAAACCCACAGAGTTTCATACCTACTACCACACCAATATAGCCAGTCACAACTTCACTGATGTAATGTAATTTAATAGCATGTAATTTATACCCACACACACAGTCAGGCAGGCACTTTCACACCCAGTTACACTCCCATAAAAGCACTTATGTACCCACCACCCATGTAGCCAGACAGTAACAACACACCCAGTCACACACCCATAAAACCATCCATACACCCATTTACTCACCTATACAAACAATTACCTAATTATTTACCCACTCATCCAGGCACTGGAACACCCACTTACACAACTGTGCAGCCATTCATGTACACAACACTCAGACAGTCAGTTACATATGCACTTACACACCCATACACCCAGTTATACAACCAGTCACCCACCCATACAGCTACTCACATACCTATTTACAAAACCATACAGACACTCACACACCCAGTGAGAGAGCGACAAAGGCACTTATACATACATTCACACAGTCACACAGCACTTATGTATCCAGCAGTAACTAAGCTGGTTGCACACACAAATACATGCCCCAATTCTCACTAACACAGCCAGAAACCAATCCATACATCCACATCCACTTACATAGACATTTTACAGACCCATAAAGTTACTAAGAGAGCTTGTCAGATGCTGACATAGTTACTTACATATCCAGTGACACAATCACAGAGGGACTGATACACTTATTTCTAAATGTACCAAAGTACTGACACACCTAGTCACCCATGCAGAAAAATAGCCCTCTAAGCATGTCTCCGGCTGCTACTGCAGAGCCTGTGTGTGCAGTTTTACTTTTGACTTGGCATTTAAAACTCCTTGCCAAGCCTTTAACACCCCTTCTACTACACATAAGTCACCCCTAAGGTAGGCAGCAGGTAGGCCATAGGGCAGGGTGCTATGTGCGTAAATGGTAAGACATGTACTTTGAAGTTTCAGTGAGTTACATGCTCACTTAGAGACCCATACACCCAGTTATGCATCCAGTCTCCCATCCATACTGGGACTCACATACCTATGTACAAACGCATAGAGCAACTAACACACCTAGTCAGACAGGAAAAGAGGCATTTACACATTCACTCACACACCCACATAGCACATATATATCCAGCAGTAACAGAGTCAGTTGCACACAGAGTTAAATTCCCCAACAGTCACTAAGACAGCCTGTAAGCACTTCATACAGTCACTTACATACATATTTATAGACCCATAGAGTAACTTAGATGGCCAATCATATAGCGATGTAGTTACTAACACATCCAGTTACACACCCACAGAGAATCTGATACAGTCACTCCAATATGTACTCAAGTACTGACACGCCTACTCAACCATCCAGACAAGTAGCCCTTTAAACATGTCTCGAGACTGCTACTGTAGAACCTGTGCATGCAGTTTTACTGCCAGGTAGACATGGCATTTAATACCCCTTGCCAATGTTTAAACTCTCCTTTTTGTTTACAAATAAGTTACCCCTAAGGTACGCCCTAGATAGCCCAATGGACAGGGTGCTGTGTAGATAAAATGTACGACATGCACTTTTAAGTTTCAGTCACTTAGACATGCACTCACAGACCCATACATACACTTATATAACCAGTCTCCCACCTATAGAATCACAAACATGCCTATTTAGAAAACCACACAGTCCCTGTCAGACAATAACAGAATCACTTATCCATACACTCACACAGTACTTATGTATCCACTACTAATAGAGCCTCTTGCACACACAGATACACAGCCAAACACTGACTAACACAGATAGTCACAAATCCATACAGCCACTTATATGCCCATATAGATACCCATACAGTCATCAACACACCCAAAAACATACTGAGACACCCAGTTTGTCATAGGAACCTGAGCGGTTTACCGCTGCTAGATAGTGGTAAAATATATGTGCTTCTCACCTAAACGTGGTTTATTTGACTTATCCACAATTGGTATATTTAATTGATATGTAAGCCCATAGTAGAGTGCACTATCTATGCCCAGGGCCTGTAAATTAAATGCTAGTAGTGGGCCTGTGGCACTAATTGAGTCATCCATACAAGTAGCCCTTTGAACCTGACTGGGGTCTGCCACTGCCGAGCCAGTATGTGCATTTTACTGCCACTTCAACTTGTCACTTAATACCCCTTGCCAATGTTTAAACTCTCCTTTTTGTAGACCTAAGTCACCGCTATGGAATGCCCTATGTAGCCCAATGGGCAGGGAGCTCTGTAGTAGGCCTGGGCAGTGAACTCCGCGTTAAGCGGAGCTCGCGGAGATCCAAAAAACTCCGCCCCGCGTAGCGGAGTTTTTTTCCTCGCTCGCGTTCGTCAACGTCAAGTTGGCAAGCGCGAGCGAGGAAAATCCACCTCCCGGCGAGATTTTTCCTCATTCGCGATCGTCAACATCAAGTTGCCGAGCTCGAGCATGAAAAATAAACCTCTCGGCAAGATTTCTCAATGCGGGGGGGTCAGGTTTCTCATTGCGAGTGGTCGTGTATGCTCGCGATCGCTCGGGTTGAGAAACTGCCCGTTTGCCTTGAGAAAGCTGCCGCTCAAGTAAAAATCTACTCGAGCGACAGAAAGGAAAGCAGCGCCCCCTTGCGCTGTGGATGGTGCCGTTCGCGATGATTGCACAGTGCAGACAAGCATCCGGCACTGAAAATAACTGCAAACTGCATTTTTCTGTTGCACTCCACCGCTTGCGGAGCTCCGCGTAGCGCAGCAGAGTTTTTTTTCCACTTTGCGGAGTTTCGCGTAGCACAACTCCGCGAGCTCCGCCCAGGGTTACTCTGTAGTTAAAAGGTAAGACATGTACTTTTACGTTTCAGTCACTTACACACACAGACCCATGCACCCAGTAATACAGCCAGTAACGCACCAATACAGCCATAAACTTACCAAGTTAGAAAACTATGTAGCTACTGTCACATCCAGTCAGACAAAATCGCTTACACATCCATTTACACACTCACACATTACTTATGCATCCACTACTAATAGGGCCACTTTCACACACAGTTACACACCCAAACATTCACTAACACAGTCAGTTACCAATCCATACACTCACTTACATACCCATTTGAACATCCAGTCACATACTTAGACACCCAGTTTGCCTCAGGAATGTGCGCAGTTTATCACTGCTAGATATTGACAAAGTGCATGTGCTTCTCCTCTAAACAGGGTTTGATTGAATTAACCACAATTAGAATATTTAATATATCTGTATGTCTCTAGTAGAGTGCACTAAGTGTGCCCAGGGCCTGTAAATAAATGCTAGTAGTGGTCCTGCGACACTACCAGTTTGATATTTTCTTTCAAATTTTTTTAGGAAGAAAACAAACGGAGTATTAAAAAGGATTATTTAAGGCAACTGGAAAGAAGCAACTGGCTTTAGTCTGTGAAAAACATGAAGGTTCAACGGGGAGCAAAAAAATAATTAACCGCAGTTATTCTTCAGTGCATCCAGGTATGCAGGCATGGATGACATCTTTAGAGCCACGGGCATCTGGCATTTGCTTCAGTGAGTTACTTTCTCAGATAATGTGTCAGAGACATCTGGAACAGTTATGACAGCCAGTGACAATTATTCCCCTAAGGCTGCTGCAGATAATAATTATTCTTCTGCTGCACCTTCCTTCTCCTACATTAAATGGTACATGCATTGATGGATAGTTTTGATGTAGTTCCACATAGAACTTGTCTCATGGGATCACTTCTTACCAGTCTGTCTCAACAATTGCTTGTTGCAGACATTGCTTTGGACAAACGTGTCACTATCCTTTTTCTCTCCCTAAGGAATGCTGAAATGTTTCCAAACATTACTCTCCTTTTTTGGAGGTGGCATCTCTTCCTGCTCATGCAGTACATGGTCGGGATGTTATTGCAGGTCTAAAGACATACCTTCATCTATCTGAAGTACTCGTGCACAAAAGTGTATTTGTAAATAGTTAAATAAGTTGTTTTATGTGTATTTGTTAATTGTTTTGTTTAAATTGTATAATAATGTTACCATGTCAGATAATTTGTTGCAGTAAGCTGGTATTGTTATTTGTTGGACATTTGAAGGCTCCCCCAAGACTACAACAGATGATGAGTGTGGTTCTCCTCCACCGACCTTCTTCCACATCAAGTTATTGTATGTCCTTTCTTGCATGGTTTTAAGATGCTTTCACATGGAACCTGTCCCATAAGAATACTTTTTACCAGTCTCCCTTGATAATTGCTTGCAGCACATGTTACACTGCACAAACTTTGGCAAATACACAACTCTATCTTTACATTCTCCAGGTATCTTGAATTTGATGCCTTTCTTTTCAGAGTTTGCTTCTCTCAAAAAGACATGTAAGTCATCCCATGGATGTCCTGCACAACTGAGGGGTAGAAACCAAGTTGGTGTTTTTAAATTTCGCAACATACACTTGAGCTCACCATGATAATGATTCCAGTACTGATTGGTCCCACATTGGCATTCCATCAAATTTATCAAATTGAAGATGTAAAGTAAATAGACAGCAGCACTGCAAGTACATAGGTGGGATCCTAGTGTAGCTAATCAGAAGTTCAGGTTTGGGTGTGTTTCTGTATTTGTAAATAGTTAAATGCATTATGTAATCTTTATTTGTTAATTGTTTGGTTTAAATTGTATTGTAATGTGTTATTATCATGTATTTATAAAGTTATAAAAAAAATGCATATTACTAATTTAAATTATGGGTCATAAACACACCCATACAGGTACTCATACATGAACTCACACACCTATATAGTCATTCACAGAGGTACTGACACACGCACACATACACTTACACACCCACTCAAAATCCCATACAGTCAGTCACACACCCATTTACACATGCAAGCACCTACTTACATACACATAGTTTGCAGTTTTGTTTTTTATTTTCTACAATCTTTCTCCACTATTTAATGATGATTCTTTCAACAGTACACCATTTATGTTGTATGAGTATAGAATGTGAGAACAGTGAAAAAGGGAAAATGCACCCACAGTGACAAGCATGTGGCATTTCAGACAGTGAGTAACGATCTCACTCAAATCTTCGCAGGGAGCTGGTATTATACTGACTAAAGCTGATGATGGTTCTCCCTCATGGGTGCTGTAGAGGTGGACTGTCCTGCTGTACCTGCTATCCCCCGCATCATCTAGTTCTAGACCCTTTTATGAATTGTTTTTAAGTGCATCCTCATGGAACATATCCCGAGTGAATACTTCTTGGCAGTTCCCCTGGATAACTGCTTGCCGTTAATATTGCACTACACATATTTAGCTGTAATGTTCTTTTCTCCTGAAGGTATTCTAAAATGCTTCCAGACATCACTTTGTTTTCTTGTAGGTGGTGTATCTTCCTCTCATCCTCAACAGGTTCTGGATGTTCATCCTGGACAGAAGATGAAGCTTCAGCCATTCTGTGAAAGCAGAACACCACTGGTTCTCAATCCTCTTTCTACAGATTCACTGGAGAAATAACTGTTTTTGGGTGTGGTTTTACATGTACATGGGTGGGGTCCTAAAGTACCCAATCAAAAGAAAAGGTTTGGGTGTGTCATTGGGCAAATTTGTGTATCCGGTCCATGATTTGTGGATTCGCAAAACTCGTAAAATGAGTAACTTTCTTCAAAAACAGATTTAGGGGCCATATATGTACTTGTAAATATGCTCACACTGATCTCATCAATGTAAATAGAGGAAGGTACATATGTGAAATAATTTTTACATTTTTCTGTGAATCCACAGATCAGACTTTGCAGATTCACTCCGATCACGTGATCAGAATCAAAAACTATAGAGTATGTGTGGTCCAGTCTATGTTTTCGGACCTTTGGAGGTACAGCAGAACCATAAACTAATTAAAAAATGTAAAACTTGTATAATTACATTTACAAAAACATTATATATTTTACTTTAGGTATGTATGTCGTTTTAAAACAGATATAAAGTATAAAAATGCTAAATTAAAAATCAAAATAAATTGTAGTATACTTAGTATTAAAAATAAACACTAAAAATTAACTAAAAAAACTAAATATTGAAAGGACATAACACTTTAAAATTAGAATTTGAAAAACCTTTGAAATTCACTGAAAAAAACAAAGGTTACAGGGGCGTTATATTTAGGAAATAGAATTTAAAACAACATGGACATTTACTGAAAAAACTAAAGGTTACAGGGATGTTATATTTAGGCTTAGATTTCTCACATAAAAAACATAGAAATACAGCAGTTATAGTTACCTGAGCTTACTATAACTTGTACCCCCCACAATACACAGCTTACGGCCTCAAATATGACATCACTCATGACAAGGTCAGAGACATCACTGATAACATCTCAAATGACATCAGTGATGATAGCATTGATGACATCATCTACATACCCACTCATACCCCATTCAACCTCTCATATACCCAGTCATATACCAATACAACCACTGATACAGCCACTCACTCATCCATAGAGCCACTCACACACCCACTCACTCACCAATACAGCCACTCACACTACCACTCACTTACCCATACACCTACTCACACAGTCATTCACTCACCCATACAGCTACTCACACACCCACTTATTCACCAATACAGCCACTCACACACCTATTCACTCACCCACACAACACCTAACATATGGATTTACATATTCATATAACCACTCACACACCCACTCACTAACCCATCCAGCCACTCACACAGACACTGAATGTGCAATACAGCCACTCACATACCCACTCACTTACCCATACACCCACTCAGACAGCCTCTCACTCACCCATACACCCACTTACATAACCAATCACTCACCCTAGAGCCACTCACAGAACCACTCAGTCACACATACAGCCACTCACACATCTACTCACCCGCCCATACAGCCACTCACACAGCCACTCATCCATCCATACAGCCACCCACTCACCCACGCATACAGCCATTCACACAGTGACTCTCTCACCCAAACAGCCACTCACTCACAAATATAGCCACTCACACAGCTACTCACTCACCGATGCAACTACTCACACACCCATTCTAAACCCAAACCACCACTCACACACCCACTCACAACCAGAAAACCACTCTCAACCCCATTCACAGATCTATACAGCCATTCACATACCCACTGACAGATCCAAACAGCCAGTCACACACCCACTCACACACCCATACAACCACTCAGACACTCCCTCACACACTGATACAGGCAGTCTCACTTACACTCAGATGAGATATGTTAGAAATAGTATCACTCATTATTAATACAGAAATAATAGTAATTTAACGTATGCAGTAGTTTAGTATATGTCTTTCAGTCTCAGAAACGTTTACAAAACACTTAGGACCTCATTTATGAGGTTTTTGCCATAGGGCAGCGCAGCAGGCCTTCCTGCTGCGCTGCCCTACGGCAAAAGAAAAGGGCAGGAATGCGCCGTATCTATAAGATAGGGTGCATTCCTGTCCTTTTCCCTTGCGCCGGCGCACAATGGGCTGCCGTGCGCCAACGCAGGCACCTTTGCACCATGGTGCAAGGGTGCCTGCGTTGTAGGGATGATTATTTTTGTACAGGAAGGAAACCTTCCTGTACAAAAATAATCACAAGAGGCGTTTCCTCTTTCTATGTTTGCTGCAGAATGCAGCACACATAGAAAAAGGAAAAACGAGGAGAAATAAAGATATTTCTCCTCGTTGTGCCTCCCTTACGCCTCCCCTGGGAGGCGTAAGCTGGCACTGCCTCAGATTTACGATTTCTCGTAAATCTGGGGCAGTGTCAGAAGCCACGGATGTTGCTGGGTACGCCCCCAGCAACACCCATTGCACGCCCCTTTAACGCAGAACACTGTGTTAAAGGGACTGATGTTTATCAGGCAGAATTAAGCCAAAAAAAGTGGCTTAGTGCTGCCTGATAAATATCACGCAGGCTTCTGCGCCACAGAACGTCACAAAAGTGACGTTCCGGAGGCGCAAGGAGCCTCATAAATGAGGCCCCCAGACTCACTGGATGATGTAATCAGTGATGTAATTTGAGATGTTATCAGTGATGTCACGAGTATTGTCACTGACCATGTCATGAGTGATATAATATTCGAGATCTTAAGCATTGCACAGCAGGGGCAGAGGTTATAGTTAGCTCAGGTAACTATAACTGCTGAATTCCTATGGTTTTGAACGTGTGAAATCTGAGCCTAACTATAACGTGCCTGTACATCATTCAACCAGACAAAAAGGTGTTACTTTTCCTTAAGGACTTGTATTTCTCATTTTTGAATTCCCATTAAAAATTACATATAATATTTACTGAAGTTATGCAGTTGGAATGCTGTGTTGTAAACATGAGTGCCCCTTGACCTTTCACTTTTTGGTATGTATTCAGTCACCTTTGAACTAGTTGAGGCTAGAGGCAGTACAACATAATAATTTTCACCAAAATATCATATTCATCAACTGGAACCCTGCACGTATCACTGGCTAAATGGATGTCAGTCAGCCCTCCTTCTCATGCACTTCTTGTTTCTTTTTTGTTTACCTATGATTGGATGCAGCGACATGGATCACAATTAAAATGAATGGCTGCATGCGGTTTTAAAATGGGATAAACTGTTATAAGAGCATGCTAATAGTCAATTCACAGTCTGGTTATTTCTGTGGTGCAAAAGTTTTAATACGAAATGCTCATCCCAACATATGGTTTCCATATTATGGATATGCATCCTAAACAGGTGGCGTGAGCTCGTGGGACATCTGTTGCTTTTACAGTTTTTATATGTTCAGAAAAATGGAACCTTGGTAAAAGTAGGACTTACAAATAGAAACTGACTGTTTACATTATAGCAGCCATTAGAAAATTTAAAAACGTGTGCTATCTTGTCACGTTTAAAAATTGACCCTTTATATATTTTCATTTTCACTCCATATCATTCTTTTGCATAGTAATGCATGGAAGCAGAATGGTTAGTTTTTTTCACATAGTTTGTTCGCATTACCAAGCAAGTCTTTGAAAACTGCACAGTCATCTCATTCATTTGCAAGCTAATTTATTTTTGGGAGGAGCAGGTGTGCAGGCTAACCTTCCTTTCTAGGTAATTTTCTTGATTCCAGTTTTGTATGCCTGTCGTCCCATTTCCCAATAGCCTCAACCCTAGAATCATCCATGATTCAGCCCTACCTTGAAAAACTCTCCTTTCCTCTTTCCAAACCACCATTTCACACTAAAAAATGTTCTTACTTTTCAACTTTTTCATGCCACTGAATTTCTAATTCTTCTTCCAATTCATGATTCTACTGCTCTTGTAAACAAGCCTATTTCCTTTGCTCTGTGTTATTTGCCTCCTAGTTCATTTATACGCCTGATTTGTTTCTCATTGGTATTGCAACTCCCACAATACACCCAAGTCAGTGGTGGTGGCCTTTCCACCTGTATTAGTGGCTGGCTATGAAAACAAGAAGCAGCAAGCATGAAACCGCACACATTTATGAAAAAGGGCTCCAGCCTATGGAGTTCTCATTTTGCAACCATCTTCAGTTACCCTGTCAAGACCTAAATATAGAAGGCAGAAATATTGGAATGGTTTTATAAATAGGTAATGTTGTACTTCGCCCCTTCTGCAGGGTCATCCCCAAACTTGTTGCCTTCCTCCTCTTTGCTGATTTCATTTTTGTAGGCCTTAGGGCTCTGTGCACTTTACGACTGCTAACTGGTGCTAAAGTGCATGTGCTCACTCCCTAAAATATGATACAATTGGCTTACACCTGATTGGCATATTTAATTTACTGATAAGCCCCTAGTAAAGTAGCACCACATGCGCCCAGGGCCTGTTAATGAAACACAGCTAGTGGGTCTGAGCACTGATTGTGCCACCCACTTAAGTAGCCCTTTTAACATGTCTCAGGCCTGCCATTGCAAAGACTGTGTGTGTAGTTCTAATCTACCATGCCGACCTGGAAAAATAAACCTTTTGCCAGGCCAAAACCTTCCTTTTTAATACATATAAGTCACCCCTAAGGTAGGCCATAAACAACCCCAAGGGCATGGTACAGTGAATTTAAAAAGTTGGACATCTACTTTTAAGTTTTACATGTCCTAGTAGTGAAACATCTTTAAATTCATTTTCACCTGTGCAAGGCCTATCACTGCCATAGGATAACAATGGAATTACCCAATTACATTTTATTAGTGTAATTTCCAAATGGGTAGAGATAACTGGTTCATGTTTGGTGTCTCTGGCTTCCTAATTTAAAATCCTAACCCATGGTACAGCTGGTTTTTAAATTACAATTCTGAAAATTCTACTTTTAGAACAATTACCTTTTTTTGCCTTACCCATTTGGTGGCTGCAGCATGCCTGGGTCACATGAATGGGTGTAGCTGTCAGTTGGTCTTTGTGTATTCATCGTGCACAGCCACACACAATGGGAGCATAGGTGTGACTATATGAGACATCACTGACAGGATGGGGGGAGGAGCAGGGCCCAGCCCCACTTACATCTGAATAGGCTGTATCCTGTCTCCACACAAAGAGCTGCATGCCCCCTGTAGTTCCTCTGGAGCCAGGGCATGGAAGGATGGGCATCTGTGCACTTCAAAGGCATGCTTCTAGAAGCTTCTCCCCACTTCAAGGGTACAACTGTGTGTAA
Organism: Calotriton arnoldi; assembly: GCA_963921515.1. Taxonomy (NCBI): domain Eukaryota; kingdom Metazoa; phylum Chordata; class Amphibia; order Caudata; family Salamandridae; genus Calotriton; species Calotriton arnoldi. The sequence continues at coordinate 276,200 of CAWUFW010010559.1, forward strand.
CAGAAGGGCCTCATTCACCACCACTTCAGTTCACTTCTAGACCTGTGGATACTCTGCCAGGAAGGAGTGCTGTGCTGATGAAAGGGCTGCCACTCTGCTAGACTGCTACTCTGAAGGAGCTACTGTCCTGCTGTGTTAACCTGCTGACTGCTGCCCTATTGCCTGGGGAGGACGAATGGGACCTGCAACCCATCTTGAACGTAGGACCTAGGAGCCAAAGAGTGACTCAAAGGTCTAGTCTGCTGGCCTTCTGATCTAAGTCTTCGGGACATAAAAGGCACTCCAAGAGCTCCTGGACACGTCTTCAGTGAGTTCCTGAACCCAAAGTGGTGCCTCTCAGTTTCTGGACCCTTGGTGTAGCTCTCGAGCTCTTGAAATCAACCTTTTGGGCTCTTTGTGACTGTAAACTGGCCTGTTCACAATGAAACTGTGCGCTCCCACCGAAAATCAGTGCAAACTGCCACCAGCCTGTCCCTTCACACAGCAAGCATTGATCTCCATGGAGGACCACCAATGCAAGGCTCCAGCCTGCCCATCCGTGATGCCCGGCCTGCTCCTCATGCCATGCTGACCACCGCCAGTGACGCTCTCATTGCTCTCTGCGGTACTCTCCAAAGTGATCGGGACTCTTGCCACAAAACTAGGGGTGGGTGGAGTTTGCGGAGTTGCACTACCTGGAATTCCGCAGAATTGCACAAAAACTCTGTGGAGTTCCACTCTGCCCTAAATTCTACACCCTCCCTGACCCTGGAACCAGTACATGTCCTCCACACGACTCGTTCGAAACAATGGTAAGACTAAATAAGGCAGAGGCCCACCTACCTTGCAGTTTTGAAGTTTCTGGTCGCAGTACAGTGAGATACTCTGGGTCACGGATATGTCCGACATGTAGATAGGGGACAGCAGCAGTGTGTCCATGGGGCCCAGGGTAGGCTCAGGCACTTACCTTCTCTCAACCATCCAGTTGTGGAGGCTGCAGCCATCTACGGGCTCCAGCACCATGCATTGCCACATTCTTCAGTGGTCACAGTGACTCCAGAACCAGTGAGGGCTGCATATCATCCTCAGGCTGCGGGTAGCGGACTGCTAGCAGCCACGATCACCCCCTCGGCTCGCTGCCATCTATTTTCTGCTTCAACCAACATTGACTCTGATTAATAATCTTTGCTCATCATGGTCAGACCTGGCCAATCAGCAGGCTGCCTGATGAGCTGAACTGGTCCACCCCTACCGCTAGCGGGCTGTGTTGTCCTCGGCCTTGATCTGGGGCTGCCAGGACAACGGGCTGTCAGATCATCGCCGGGATCCCTGCAGGGCCATGCACAGAAGTCACCTGGAGTGCATGGGGCCCAGGCTGGCATGTGGAGGGTGAATTACCTTCTTTATCCCGGGGACCAATAGACTGGCCAGAGCAGACCCCCTAGCAGTAGCAGTACACAGCCGCCGCAGCAGAGCTACAACTTTTCCACCTAGGAGAACAGACATTGCCAGGTGGGTAGTGGGGGCAAACTCCGCCATGCTGCGGAATCTGAGTTTTTTGTCGAACTCTGCTGGCGGAGTTCACCGCCCACTGCTACACAAAACTTAAGATGGTAAACCCTCAGCGGGACCAATTTAGGACTGTATTAGACCCGCGTTCCATTGCTACGGCCTGAACTTTTATCTGCGACCAGATAGCCATGGTTAGTGCTTTATGTTTTTAGGCACTATATTGCAGTTTATTCTTTAAAAATTCATAACTCTGGTTCTACTGATTGTTTTTTTGGTCTAGTTTTATTTATTAAATTAAGCTTTATTTTCTAACTTGGTGTGGCATCTTTTTGTGTGGCATTTTCACCGTTTAATTGATTGAAGTGTTGCACACATACTTTACACATTGCCTCTAAGTTAAGCATGACGGCTCTGTGCCAAGCTACCAGGGGGGTTGAGCACAGGTTGATTTTGGGTTGCTTGTGCCTTATCCTGGACGAAATTAGGCCTTTTTGGAGATGCGCCCCAATTTTTGCCCCCATTCGGACTACTAAATGCTGGGCTTTGAGTCTGATAGTGCACTGAAACCTTCTAACCAGTCTCCAGGCTCCAGTTCCAGTGCTCTCTCCCTACAACTGATATGTGTGAATTGGTAACCCCAAATGGCAACGGATTTTAATGTCCTTATAAGTCTCTAGTGTATGGTACCATTGTACCTAGGGTATAAGTGTTAAAGGGTTCAACAGGGCCAAAAGCACTGTTTGAGCTATCCTGAGTGATCCAAGTAAACCTCTGACGGCAGGTGTGTTATTGCAGACTGCATGAGCAGTGCCAAACGCTCCAACTCAACTTTGCCCTCGTCATGTGTGGCAAAGTCAATGCACTATATTTAATGTATGTCAGTCACCCCTAAGGAAGGCCACCTAAGCCCTAGAGGTAGGGTGCATTATATTAAAGGTGTGGATATGTCAGTGAAAGCTTATATGTTCCTATAGTGGCCTTTACCATAAAAGGGCACTATATAAGATTGACTGTCCATAGGATAACATGGGCTGGCACCCGGGTAAACCCAAGGTTGGCAGCTCCATTATGGTACTGCCTAAATATATTGTGTTTGGTATCAAACAACGGGCCTCATCACCCCTGACACGGTGCGGCATGCACCCAGGTGGCTACCTTAGAGGTTGCCTACCTGGTTGCCCCAGCCTTTCCTGTGCTCTGGCTGTCACCCTGACCTTTCTGCCACCAAGAAAGGAATCTAACCCCCTGCCAGGAGGTGTGGACTCACCCAGGAGTCAGAAACAATGGCCTGGATGGGAAGGAGGTCACACCTCCCTCCATGATAGGGTGGCTGGTGAAGTGGCAAATCAAGGCAGCGAGCTTCAAAGGCTACACCGCCTGTGATGTGTGACCAGGCTGCATCTCAAATGAGGAAATGGCCCTCCCCATGCCCGCAGGCACATTTGCACCCGGGCAGGTGGGATTATTAGGTGGTCAGGTAGTGTACACCCCCAAAAGGCTAGCCAAACCTCTAGGGTGGGCTGCCTGGTCTGTGTAGCTGAGAAAGTATTTTGCCATTTTTAAAAGTGGTAGAATTAGTGGGTTCTGGGTAGAAAAGGGGACCTACACCCCTGGATGTGGTGGTGGATTAGCCACTGTGGCTAGTAGCCCATTGGCCACTGGCACCCACACCCCTAATGTCCTTAAATCTAGGATTTAAGGGCCCCCCTTAGCACCAGAACATCAGTTCTGATCTGACTTGCAACAATGACAAAAGAAGAGACCTGTGTTTGCAACAACTGGAGTTGCACAAACCAAAGGCCTGATACTCTGAACCTGAGCCAAACTTCCTGGAACTGCATGAATGCGGTTCGTCTTGGACCAAAGCTCTGTTCCCCAAGACAGAGGGACCCTTTTGAGAGCCAAAGGTGTCACCAGAATTCCCTGGACTAGTGTCACTAATCCCCTGCAACTCCAGGTGAAAACAACATACTGGAACCAAAGAATCCCTGGGGATCAAGCCCTCTAAGGGTTTGCCCAGCAGTAGATGGTCAAATGCATTGTAAGAATCGTAGTCTTGCCCTCCACGAAGTTTCATGTGGCTACCGTGTTCCCCAGATGTCTGGATGTTGAAATAACTTTCTGTTGTGCTTACTGCTGCCAAGGCGTAGTGATCACCAGTTCAACAACCACAACGTTTACTTAATGCTGCACCTCAAGGGAATTCTGTAAAACTTTCATCCGATGTGAGCAATGGCTTTGTTGTCAACATTTTGCACCCTGTGCTACACCAGCACTGTGTAAGTGGTAAAACCAACTCTCCTGTGGCTCCCACTTCAGCACCAAGGACAGTCAGGACAACTCTGCACCAGGGCTTCTCGAGCCAGGTAAAATTGAACTGACTAGTTGCTCGGTTCTGGGATCCGCATCACTTTTACTCTCCTTGGGTTCAATGCAACTCGACCTGCAAGTGACCGACTGTCACTACCACTTTTTTCCATTGAGTGCAATAGAAACGCTCTGCAGTATTGAATTGCTGTGATTTATGTTTTCTTCTAAAATCCATAACTCCGGTTATATGTATCTGATCTCATTCATTTTGTTGTTTAATTAAGATACAACAAAAGAGTGAAGCCAAGGTGGAAAAGGCTAGAGGGCGGAGTCGCTCATGTTTTTTAGAAGGGTCCTCACTCACCAACCTAGTTGGTGACATGCTTCATCATTGGACCCCCACCAGAGAGGCTGAGTGCCCCTCCAGTGTGCTACGATGCCTAATTACAGCGGAGCGGGATTTTTGAGTGTTGGGTGCAAGTGGTAGTGCAGTGAGTGGTGTTAAAATAGCCTATACTACTCCTTAAATTTTTTTTAATAATAGGGTAGTATGACTAGAGTAAAAACGGTGCAGGGTGGACATTGTGGCTGATTAAATTGATCAGTTACATCCGTTTCCTTTGTACATTAGGTCGACATGTTTCAGCCTCTGTAAGCAAGTAGCGAGGCTTTCCTCAGGACCGTGGACCATTGCGGTATGCGCACGCTAAGGCGCATCCTAACCTCTGGCCCAAAAAAAGGAACCAAACTACTCACGATTCCCAATAAACACGCCTTCAGGACTTCTGAATGCGCTACTGATCTGTAAAGCAAAACATAACAGTGACATCACAACAACACATAACACATATGTACGTCAATGCTTATTGCTGTATGTTTCAACCGTCTAGTGATTTAGTATGTTCAATAATTAGTGACAAGCTAAATGACCACCTACACCTAATTCACGTTTAGGATTTAGGCGAGTTAAATAGCCCAAAAACTACCCATCGTGTGGGTTTTTCTGGCGTCAAAAAATGCAACGTGAACTAGTGCATGTAAAGAGTAGACCAACAGTAAGTGGTCTTGGTGACTTAGTAGTCCTATATATAAAGCTCCTCTGATGAAGCATGTCACCAACTAGGTTGGTGAGTGAGGACCCTTCTAAAAAACATGAGTGACTCCGCCCTCTAGCCTTTTCCCCCTTGGCTTCACTCTTTTGTTGTTTATACTGATTATCCCTGGGGAATAAGAGTGGAGTAATAATTCCCTCTCTCTCTCTTTGTTTTGATATATAATTAAGATACAAATCAGCTTTATTTTTATAAATTGTTGTCTGATTTCTTTTGAGTTGTGTCAATTACTTATTGTCCATGTTGGTACTCTGCAATGCTTAACACATGTTCCTCTAGTGAAGCCTGGCTGCTCTTTGCCACTCTACAAGGACTGAGCTCAGGATTTATTATTGTAAATCCAAGCACCATCTTTGGGGTTTTTGAGAGTATTGCGCGGTGAAGCCGAACCAGCATCACCATATAATACTCCACCTTCCTACATTGGTGTTACAGTGGTGGGGATTCTGAACTTGTGTTTTGCAGTACCACTTGGTCATAATTTGTTTTTGGATGAGAAATCTACTTAATTGACTTTGGACTTAAACATTTTCAGAATTTCCTTCACTTTTTAAAATTGGAGTTCTAGGGCCCTGTATAAACCCCCATTCCAATAGTATATTAAACGGGCTTAGGAAAGTTAGAAAAGGGTTTGAAAGTTATTTGAAAATTTGAAAAAGGTCTCAACTTCCAAGTAAAATGTTAAGCACAATGGAGGCCAGTAAGGATCTTGACCTGGCAGTCACCCCAGCCCTAGAGGATCAGTGATCTGGGAGTGTTCTGCAAAGCAAGGGGCATTAGCTATATAGTTACAACTATAAAGGAAGAACTTCAAAATGCTCTCATCTCCTATGAAAAGAAAAGACTAGCGAGGGATGGCCATTCCTCAGAAGAAGACACTGAAGCGGGTGAGGATGAGGCCCTAAACCAATTTGATGATGATGGGGAAGAAGGTAAAGACCCCAACTCTCCACCCTTTCTGAGACACCCCTTCACCAGTGGGATGTGCCAGGAGTCACTCTAGCAGACCCCCCCCAATTTTAAGATGGTAGGAACCCTTGTGGATGAGCTTGTCCTACTCTCCCTGAGGAGAAGAAGCTTGAACTTGAGGAGAGGAGACTAGCCCTTGAAGAAAGAAGGGTTAATTTGGGACTTAGGCCCAAAGATGGTGGCAGCAACAAATGTACCAGGGATAAGAAGGAATCCTTTGACCCTAAGAACCACAAAGGGATTGTCCCTAAGTTTAGCGATGGTGATGATATTGACAAATGGTTTGCAGCCTTTGAGACGGCCTGAAAATTAGGAGGATAGCACACCAGCACCGGGGCTCTCTACTTTGGGAGTTATTCTCAGTGAAGGGTAGAAATAGACTTCTGACCCTTAATGAGGATGGGTCCGAGTCCTATCAGCATATGAAGGAGACCTTGATAGAAGGACTTGGATTCACCACAGAGGAGCATAAATTGAAGTTTGGCTACACCCATAAAGGTCAAAACCAGACATGGGTGGACGTTGTGGACTCTTCAGTCAAAGCACTAGAAAGCTGGATAAAAGGCAATGAGGTGGACACTTATGATGAGCTGTATAATTTACTTATGAAAGAGCACATCTTAACAAAATGTACCTCAGACAAGTTACACCAGCATCTGGTAGATTCATAACTTTCTAGCCCTAGGTAGTTGGGGAAGAAGGCTGATGAATGGGTAAGGACAAGGGTACCCAAAAAGAAATGGGGGGGTGACCTCAGAAAGGTGGAGTTAGGCTCACAACAAACAAAGAAGGGATGTGGTAAGCCCACCACAGAGACTCCCTCAGGACCCCAAAACCATAAAAAGAAGGAGAGTAGATCCCACCCTAACTCTGGCAAGCAGTGTAAGTGAGACTCGGGGCTAAAATAACTTTTGGATAATAGGCTGTTCTTTGACTGCCAACAGGCAGGGTACTACAGAGGGGATGTAGCCTGTCCCAAAAGGGTGGATAGAAATGGGCTGGCCAGGGTAGCTATTGAGGAGGATATCTCAGGTGAGGAGGTCATCCTATCTTTTAACTGGGAGAAGGGTCCAGATGGTAAGCTGATGATCCCTGTGACTAGCAGTAAGCATTTCCACTCCATTCAAGTGAAGGAGATCCCTACCTCTGGTCTGAGAGACACAGGAGCTAGTAATACTATAGTGGTTGAAAGGTTAGTGTCCCCAGATCAGTATCTGCCAGGTGAAACAAGAAGAGTAAGGGTAGTACCAGGGGATGTTCCAACCAGACCTGTAGCCTTAGTGCCCCTAAAAAGAGAGGATACCCTTAGCTGGCATAGGGTGGTAGTCAGTCTTGACGTCCCCCTAGAATGCATCCTAGGCAATGACCTCCCTGAGGTTGGTCTGATCCCAGAAGGAGTGGTCACGCAAGGCACCACCCAACCCAAAGATCCTGGAGATCCTGTCCTTAATTTTAGGAGACAAAGGCCCCAACAGAAAGAGAAAAAGACTAAAGAAAAGGAAAGGAAAGTTTCTCTTAACTAGAGATTCAGTAAGCCAAGGGCATTCTACCCCAAGGGAGAACCCCAAAGTTGGCACTGGTAAGGCCTCTCCTGAACCCCAAGAAGTCCTGAAAAGTCAGGCAACTGTTCAGAATCAGGGTGTTCCCCCTGAACTGACAGAAAGAGGAGTGGAAGAAGGGTGTCTGCCACAGAAGGCGGTAGTCCCCCACTCTGAAAGCTAGGGAGTTTCCAAGAACCCATGGTAGCCCCCAAGGTAGCTCATCCACTTGTCAGTGGAGAGCTCAGGATGTGGTATTGAATTCTGACAGCTGCCAGTAGCTTCTACTGGGTGTTCGTCTTGATGGCAGCACTGTATTTGGCATGGGAGGCAGACCCCATGGCCAAAGGCAAGTTAGGCCCCCTGACCCTGCTGGTCATGGTGAGGTTGCTCATGTGTTGGGTGACCTCTGTGAGTAATCGAGGTGTTTCCTTAGCCAAGATAGGGCTAGAAGAGATGGGCACCTCATTATCCAAAGTAAAAGAGGAGGAAGGTAAAGACACAGCTGTAGTTAATGCCCAGTTTAAATTGGGTCCTGCTACTGTTGAAATGGGTCAACAGCCCAGTACGAGTAGCCCTAAAAAGAAGGATGTGAGGCAGAGTAGGCCTTGCACTAGTTCAGCTAGTTTTCTATATATTCTTCCTCGCTTATAAGTCAGGAAACTCACCCAAGGTTGGACTGAGTCTCCTGGATGTCTTGGCTGGGGGGTTCTGTAAGAAACTGGGCCTTTTTGAGGATGCTCCCCACTTTTTGACCACCTTTGGACTACTAGGTGCTGGTCTTCGAGTCTGATAGTGCACTGAAGCCTGCTAATCAGGTTCCAGTGCCAGTGCTCTCTCCCTATAACTGATATGTGTGAACTGGTGACCCTAATTGGCAAACAAATTGAACCCTTTATAATTCAATGGTACGCAGGGCATGGGTGTTAAAGGGGTCACCAGGGTCTGAAGCAATCTTTGTGTCACCCTGAGTAAAACACGTAAACTACTGACAGGAGACCTACCATTGCAGACTGCAGGAGCAGTGCAAACTGTTCAAACTCGACTTTGCGCTCCCCCTGTGTGGCAAAGTCAATGCATTATTTTTAATATATGCCATCCTCCCTAAGGAAGGCCTCCATTATGGTACTGCCTAAATATATTGTGCTTTATATGAAAGAACATTCTTCATCACCCATGACACGAATCTCGTGTGGAGGACGATGTAGCATGCACCCAGGTGGCTACCTTAGAGGCTGCCCACCTGGTTCCCCCAGTCTTTCCTGTGCTCTGGCTGCTAGCCTGCACTTGCTGCTGCCAAGATAGGAATCTGACCCCCTCCCAGAAGGTGTGATCTCTCCCAGGAGTCAGAAACAATAGCCTGGATGGGAAGGAGTCAGCTTTCAGTGGGCTCTGTTGGTTGCTGTACTTATGGACAGAGTTTTTCTTGGGTTGGGGACAGAAGTCTGATTCAAGGGGTGGAGTGTGCCACATCACTTTGTTGGCAATGTTGGTAGTGTCTGCCTACTGGGATGCATCTGTGAGCACGTAAGGTTAGGTGCTGCACAGATGGGGCCACAGATTAAGGGAAGGGGTCACCATGGGTCAGTTCAGGGGCTCATGAGAATATAGACATAGGGGTTCAACTCAGTTCAGAGAGGGTTAGAACTGAAAAGTGCCCCTGCAGTAGAGAGCCATTGTCCATCGCCTAAGCAGGAAAGTCCATTAAGTTATTGTTTAGTTTCCCCTGGCTTTAACATGGAGGGGGGTTGTGTTGGACCTGGCCCTTTCTGCAGGGTCATCCCTAAATGTTTGCCTTCCTCCTCCTACATTTTGATGAATTTGTTTTTGTTGGCCTTAGGACTCTGTACACTTTACAATGGCTACCCAGTGCTAAAGTACTTGTTCTTTCTCCTTAACCCTTTTGCTGCCAGGCCTCCCCCCTGTGCCAAGCCTTTTTGTGGGCTATTTGGGGTAGGTCGCCATACCTTTTTGTCCACATAAGGTATCCATGGCAAATTTGTGTCTTTTTTTTCCAACATCTTAGGTATTCTAAAGGCTCCCAGAGTTTGTGGATTCCCCTGGATGGGACCAAAAATTAACCAAAAAAAGCTACATTTTGGGTTTTTGTGAAAAAATGGGAACAATGAGCTGCAGATGAAAGCATCTATATTTTCCCTGCAATGGTATCAGTGAAGGGTATCCGGTGCTAAAATCACCATCCTCCCAGCTTTCAGGCACAAGCAGACTTTTATCTGAAAACCACATTTTTACAAACAAGTTTTGGCATTTTACTGGGACATAGCCCATTTTTCCCATTTTTTGTGCTTTCAACCTCCTTCCAGTTAGTGGTAGAAATAGATATGAAACTAATGGTGTATTCCAGAAAGCTATGCATTTCTGAAAAGTAGACAACATTTTCAAGGGGTCATTTGTGTAGATCGTTCAAGGTTTTTCTGTAGAAAGTAACAGCTGAAATAAAACAATATTGATATTGAGTTGAAAAAAGCCAGCCATTTGTGCCTATGTTTCCACATGTAACTTCTCCTAACTATGGCAAATTTTCAAAATCAATATACCGTTATGTCTGCTAGACCCTTCTGGTTGCGGGGATATATAGGGCTTTTAGGTTCACCAAGAACCTGAGGTACCCAGAGCAAATAACTGATCTGCATCATACAAAGGTATTTCATTGTGTGCCGGGTATATAGAAATTCATTTGGTAAAATATAAGGAGTGAAAAATAGTTATCAAGGAATCCTATGTATTTCCAAAATGGGAATCAAAGTTTGTGTGGGTAGGCCTACTGCCCGTGATAGGAAGCAACCCAAAACGCAACGTGAATACATCACATTTTTCCACTGAAAACTGACCCTTTTTTTGCAATGTGCCTAGCTGTGGATATTGGGACCTAGCTCAGTCGGCACCCATGGAAACCTAGCAAACCTGTACATTTTTGAAAACTAGATACCCAGTGGAATCCGGAATGGGGGACTTGTGTGGCTGTCACCAGTTTCTGTTACCCAGAATCCCTTGCACACCTAAAATTCTTTATAAAAAACACGTTTTCCTCACATTTCTGTGATGGAAAGTTCTGAAATCTACGGGGAACCACAAACGTCCACCCACCCAGCATTTACCCAATTCTCCTGATAAAAATGGTACCTTAGTTGTGTGGGTAGGCGTAGTGCCTGTGACAGGAAACTGCCCAAAACGTCCTGTGAAGACATCAAAATGATCTATCGTAAAATTACCTGGTTTCGCGTTAATTGTCCCGGGCTTGGTGGCCATCCAGGAACACATACTAAACCCAGATATTCCTGAAAACTAGGCACCAGGGGGAGTCCAGGGATGTGTGGCTTGCATTGATCCCCCAATGTTTTCCTATCCAGAATCCCCTGCAAACCTCAAATTTAAAAAAATCACATTTTCCTCATATTTCTGTGTACGATCACCGCATCAGCACACATTTCCTACCACCCAGCATTCCCCCTGATCTCCCAATAAAAATGGTACCTCACTTGTGTGGGTGGGCCAAGTGCCTACGACAGGGAAGGGCCCAAAACATATTGCGGAGACATCACAATTATATATCACCAAATTACCTGGTTTTGCATGGGGGAACAAGTGCGTTTTTGGTCCCGGGCTCGGCAGCCATCTTTGAAAACCTACCAAACCAGGACATTTCTGAAAACTAGACACCTTGGGGAGTCCAGAGATGTATGACTTGCATGGATCACCCAAAGTTTTCATACCCAGAATCTCCTGCAAACCTACAATTTAGCTAACAAAATCATATTTTCCTCACATTTCTATTTTCGATCACCACATCGGCACATATTTCCTACCACCCAGCGTCCCCCTCAGTCTACCAAGAAAAATGATGCAAGTCAAAAAATGCCAATAGGTAGTTATAGTTAGGGCATGTTTCCATAGGAAAATCATTTTTGACTTGCATCATTGTTATCAGGAGACTGAGGGGAACGCTGCCAGGTAGGAAATTTGTGCTGCCGTGGTGATCCCACACAGATATATATTTAGACTCTGACTCTCACCAACAGTGGCCTCTTGATTCTCAGGGGGCTGGTCACAGCATTTACCAGCTCCTTTGGAGTTAGGAGCTTTTGTAATTGTAATTGCAATTGTATTTATATAATGCTTACTACCCAATACAAGACATTGCTCTGGAACCCAAAATGGGTTAGTGGTGGATTAGTATAGGTAAATGTAAATTGTTTATTTGAGTAGTGTACATGTGAGTCTGTTAGTTGGATTTAATAGGATAAAAGACAGCCAGAGGAGAGAAGAGTCTAGAAAGGGTTATTAGGGAGCTATTAGTAGTAAAATTAGGTTTGGGAGTAGTCAAAGGAGTTGTAGATGAGGAAAGAGTCTAAAAGTGTTAATTTGGGAGATCATAGTACTAAAAGGAGGTGTGGGATGAGCCGAAGGAGGGACAGAGGAGGGAAAAGTCTAGAAAGGGTTATTAGAGAGATCATAGTAGCACAGTGATATTTGGGATGAGTCAGAGTGGAGGTAGATGATAAATTGACAGACGTATAGGATGAGACAGATTAGTGCATTGGAGAGAGTTAAAGGTCTTTTTTATTTCTACAGTAGGAGTAAAGTAATAAATATATAGATGCATAACTACATAGAAAGGTATACATGCATATGGAAAATAATAAAGAGATATAAAGTTGTATTTTATAAAGTCCCATATGTGTATGTATGGATACATAGATAGAGGCTCAGATTTTCAAACCTTGCTGTACATAAAGTTAATTTATTTTTGTGTTGGTATTCATTTTTTGGCTGGGGGAGTTTTTATGCATTTTATGTTTATTTCTTTATCTTTATTTATTTATTTGTATTTTATATTTTCCCCAATATTTCAATTGTGATGCACTCATAGATACAATTGTTGTGATTATATTTACACATAGTGTTACTTAAAATAAAATGAAGCAGACCCATAAACATCTAATCAAATAACTTATATAACTTATCACACATTGTGATAGATAAAATAATTTAATTAAAGCAGAGACCCATAAGCATATAATCAAAAAACATATATGTAAACTATGCACTGACCTATATACATGTTAAGCATAAATATTTTAGGAAGTAATTGGATCCATAGTTACTGATCCCCCAGTAACTCGTCATTTTTCGTGGACCTGCAGGGTCCAACTCTTAATGGTCTGCATTTTCCCAGCCAACAAAATTACAAGTAACATCGGTATCAGATAGTACAAAGTCTTCCAGCAAGGCAAGGTTCAAGAATTAATGCAACAAGAGTCCCTAGAAGATGTTGGTTTTGGGACCAATATTTTTTAACTTGTCAGAGCTGAATTTCATATCCTCTGAGGTAGCTTTGCGGCTGGGATGGATAAGCTGCCTTGTCTCAGTCTAAGGCTTTACATTTTGGTTTAGGCCCTATTTTGGTTCTCAGAATTCTCTAGTAGGGTAATCCTGGAAGCCCTAGCCGAGTAGGGTTCTACAAGGCAAGATATCATTATCAATGTCCCACTGAATCCATTGATAATAGGGCAAAAAGCACCAATGTAGGATGCACCTTATTATCTTGGTCACCTTCTGTGTGACCTCCTTGGGTAAGCCTCAGTACCATTTCCTGGATCTCTGGAGGGAAACAAATTAAAATAATTAAGTTAACTTTTCTCCAAATGCTGGGACAAGTCCTCCTGGTCACTCCTGCAGCATATATTTCTATGCATCAGGCGTCTCTCCAACCATGGCTCCCGCACAGACCTCAGTGGTCAGTTGGGTCTTCTTGGTGTCAGGATCCTAGTGCTTTTTGTGATCCTGGAGGAGGCAAACAGGAGCTTAGCCATCTGGCCCTTGGAGAGCAGGAGGTTGAGAGTCTTCTTTCTTCCAGCAGGGTCTTCTTCATCTTCAGATGTATTCTTCCCGGGTCCAGAAATATTCTGAGCAGGTGTTAGAGAGGTGCTACCTCTATCCTGTGCACTAGTGTCAGGACCTACAAAGAATGTAGACACATAATTACCTGAAGGACTTGAGGGGCATTTAAACCTGGAAAATAGGAAACCAACATTTTACAATCACTAGACCACACAGTAGACTTTTGCCTTTACAGACTCACTTGTTGGTTATAGGTGCACTTCCTGGTGAGATATGGCAGAGATCGTATATAAGGCCAAAACAATATGGATCTAACACCTATTAACTTATCATTTAGTTAATGTTGTCCTCCCCTTCACTCAGAAAGCACCACATTATTGCATTCTCCCACTTTGTTGCTTTTGCTCTTGTTGGTTCCCTCATGGTTAGGGATTCCTCCTTTTTGTCCTTTTTCCATTGCTGTGTTTGGTTTTATGTTTGATATCTTTTTTTCCTTCCCTTCTCTGATGCAGATGGTTTTCATAGCATCCTGGTATCTTTGCCTTGTATTCAGGTTGGTCAAGTAGACGACTAAGTCAGATTCAACCTCTCCTAATTTTGTTCCCACTTTGACAGGTATATGGTATTCAGTGAACTTAACTGGTTCTGTGGTCCTTGAAGTTTATTAGCCACCCATGCCAAAGTCAAATCCACCGTCTTTGGAGTTCAGCTACTTACCTGAGACAAATCCATCAGATGGAGATTCCATTCCAATGTTTCTCTTTTACCCATTTCCGTTTTCACCCATTTTTTCCTGCAAGTGTTTTGTTACACAGATATGGGAAGAGGTGTGGTGCAGCGGCCAGGGCAGCTGACTCCGGAACCCGGGGGCTCTCGGTTTGATCACCGGCGCCTGCGGCAGATCAGCCCAGCACCATGTGGTTCTGGGCAATCGCTCACTTAATCTTCCCGACGGCCCCCAACGCCTTGACACCCTCAGGCAATTGTTCGCGCTTTACAAATACTGGACATTTACATTTATTTTATATATATGTCCTCACTGGGCTTTAGAAACCTGACAAGTTGCCAGACACATGGACCCTTCTAGGAGCCTCCTTCAGGTGCAATCCATCTATAATATAGCACTTAGAGATGACCTGCTAAGAAAGGGTACATTTGTGAATGTGTATTAAGCACAAGTTACAGAAACGTCACCCTCCGTGAACAGTATTAGCACTGAAGGTGCCTGAAATGCAGGCAACCTACTTCCATTTAAAACGGTACCAATAACATTTGCAGAGAAATATAGATGTGACCTTCATTTGTTGCAGTCTGTTTAGCTCATTGTTCAGTATCCTGTGTCTATAACACTTTTTAGATGGACACTTCTACATGAGTATTTTGGAATAATAGGAGCATTCAGTGGGTCTTTCCAATCGAAAATTGAGAATTTGCCAGTGATTGGAGAACTTTTACTATATCATCCTGTCTACGTTTACACCCTCTGCCCAGCTCCCTTTGATGTTTGTTCCTGATTGTTTCATGTAACAATTCCTAGAAGCAAAAAGAACAATTGATGGACAGAATGCAGAACAATGTCATACATTCACCCCAGTACAGAGATCTGGGCCTAAATCCATCTTTTTTTGCTCATCATGCCATTCCAGTTTGGACCCAGCCATATGCAAATCAGTCTTGACCCTGCGCCCAATGGGAACAGTCCAGCCCGAACTGCCAGGCCAGGTCCTCCCTGGACTGGAATCAAGCATGCTAGGACCGGTTTCGGGCTTTCAGCCCTCATCAGCCAGGATAGCTTGACTCCAGTGGCATGGAGAGCACAGGACCCACGTCTGGGCATACCCGTCCCACTCGGGGTGACAAATGCAAAAAGAACAATTGATGGACAGAATGCAGAACAATGTCATACATTCTCCCCAGTACAGAGATCTGGGCCTAAATCCATCGTTTTTTTGCTCACCATGCCATTCCAGTTTGGACCCAGCCATATGCAAATCAGTCTTGACCCTGCGCCCAATGGGAACAGTCCAGCCCGAACTGCCAGGCCAGGTCCTCCCTGGACTGGAATCAAGCATCCTAGGACCGGTTTCGGGCTATTGTTTCTTTTGCATTTGTCGCCCTAAGTGGGAAGGGTATGCCCAGACGTGGGTCCCGTGCTCACTGCACCACTGGATTCAAGCTAGCCTGGCTGATGAAGGGTGATGCCCTGAAACCGGTCCCAGGATGCTTGTTTCCGGTCCAGGGAGGACCTGGCTTGGCAGTTCGGGCTGGACTGTTCGCATGAGGCACAGGGTCAGACTGATTTGCATATAGCTGGGTCCAAACTGGGGTGGCGTGGTGAGCAAAAGAATGATGGATTAAACCCAGATCCTTGTGACTGGGGGTGAATGTTTGCATTGTTCAGCATTCCATCCATCAATTGTTTCTTTTACAATTCCTAGAAGCCATAAACCCAAAATGAGTAACTTCCTTTTCCATAAAAATGGCCTTTGGCTCTCTAAAAACCACACATCTATTTAGATGAGGTATCCTCCCTCTGTCAGGGTCAAGAAATAATTTTTCTCTGCTGGGTTAGGAACCAGAGAGTCTGGTAGAGCCCTGGGAATGAATAGAAGTAGATCCTGTCAGCCCTATCTAGCATCTCATCGTCAGATCAGTCCCATTTAGCATCTCAAAGTCAAAAGAGGTAGCCTAAAAGCTGTCCTTTCTTCTGTTAACTGGTCCTGCAACCCTCCAAGTTGCCTAATCCCTGCTAAGTAGCAAGTTGTTGACAATACCCATGACTTTCTGGGCACAGAGGCTAGGCTACTAACTCAAGACAAGAATGTGCATTGGGATTCAGTGGTAAAATGAGAGGCAAAACTGGATCATAGACAGGTTTGGCTCATTCAGCACAAGTATAGTTTAATAAAGTTATCTTTCCACTAAAGTTTTGGAAGTCTGATGTCTTCAATATATTTTTAAAACTGCCTGGAAAATAACTTTAAATGATGCTGCTAGTGTTTACCAAGGCAAAAATGGCAATTAAGGGTTTTCATGTACATAGGTCAGTTTGGAGAATCCAGCTAAACCTAAACAGAGAAAACACCTTTTGAATAGTTAGTCCTTGTGAGGGTACTCTATTCCAACTGTGTAGTGTGCCACTTTCTTCTAAATATTTAGCACTCAGCTTGTGGGGGTAAAATCATATATTAGGGGTTTCTTATTGACATATAAAAATAGGGTTTCTTACATAGCAAAAGCTTGTTTCCTTTCTATGTGCTTTCAAATTGCAGCCCAGCTAGAGAATATTGGTGTTCCTGTCAGCCATCTATTTTTTCATGTAAGTAAACAGTGTAAATATAGATTGCAGTCCACATATGACACTTAACATCAATGCCATTGGTGAATTTTCACTGGTATCTACTATGGATGTACAAGAAAGGCAAATAAGCGAACTGAGTAAATCCAATGAACAGTACATGTTTTGGGGGGAAGCACAGGCACTATACTACTGTTTAGCAGTGGTATAGGGAAACAGCGTTTACAATGCTGTCTCCACAACGCAGTACCATTAAAACGCGGTCGTTACAACGACCACGTTGTTAGAACGCATACCATTACTTTGCAAGTCATTACAACGACTTGCTGTAGGGGGCGCACTGGTATTGGATTTAAAATCCAACACCTTCACTGCTGTTGCGCAAACTGGAGTAGGAATGGTAAATAATACTATTCCTAAGTCCAGCGCTCCCCCTGCAGCAAGTCGTTGTAATGACTTGCGATGTAATGGTATGCGTTCTAACAACGCGGTCGTTGTAACGACCGCGTTGTAATGGCATGCGATGTATTCGCATGCGGTGTAAACAGCCATATTCGTGGTATAGCTCACAGAGTCCTAAAGGTTAGCAAAACCAGAGTGTAAAACAATGGGGGGACCACTAACAAATGATGTCCTTTCTTACATTGTTACTGTAGCTTGTAACCATGTCTGGAGCATAGGTGTCATCTTGCACATAATTGAAAGGGGGATTTTGCTCTCAATGGCAAGGATTTTGACCCTGCAGCAACATCTACGCATAATTTCAGAAGCAGTGGGCTCATGCGATGAAATCCTGTGCAGCTTTTGATGGTTTCCTTATGGTGCTTGTTCCTGGGCCAGTCTGCATGCCAAAACCTTGGCTAAACCAGATCTAAGACTCAGAGATCACAAGAGTGTCCATTCTGAAGCAGTCGCAACAGCCATCCAAAAATGTTGCTTGACCATGCAGTAGGCAGTGCATACTGGTCATCTCCTCCTTTTCTCCTGTTGATCACGATGGCTTCTAGTCAATTTGTCTTAAGGATTACCTTTCAGAACAAGTTAGTTTAGGCAAAGTGGGCCATGATCAAAAATTGGAAGTGCTTCAACTAGCCCAAGTTGTCAGCCGTTTACAACTGTATTTAGGCATTTGCCTCCACCATTCATCACCACGTGGTGTTGCTAGTAATGCAAAATCAGGTCAATAAGTCTAATGTAAAAAAGATTGACGGAAAGGAGTGGTGCACTTCTCTGAACTGCATTGTCCAATGCTTTTGTCCACTGGCATTGGCAAACATTGTGTCTTTGAACACAGATTATCAACCACGCATCAAGAACACATCAGTGAACTAGGTAAGCTGAGCGTCTCTACATTGATTCTCATATCACCTCCCCCTTCGGTGTTCTGTTAGATTACATTGATTTGTGGGGGACCCTGGAGTTGTTTTTACCCCAATTGTCGTATATATGGAGCGTGGCTGTCACGAGCGTATGTTCCTTTTGGCCGCTCGTGACTGTCTCGCTCTAGAGTAGCTTGTTATGTTTTGATTGCATGGTAGGTTGGGGGTTGATGGGAGTGTATGGTTGGTCGGATTGTACTGATAACTGGTAATGGATTTACACGGAATAAACTCAGCTGAGGAAACTTATCTTCTCTGCTTCATGATTATTATAATCTGATACCTTTTCCAACACTGGCGACGAGCGGGCATGGATTCACTGCCCTTTATTCATCGTTTTGCTGATTTTGCTGTTTTGAGGAACTTTATTGGATTTATTGGAGCCTCATCCAAAACTTCGTTTTTTTGTTGTTTTTTTTTGTTTTTTTCTGTAAAGTATCTTTATTTCAGCAATTTTGCTGTGGATATTACAAGTTTGGTTTTAATCACATCCTGCTGTTTTCCATTTTTATGACTGTGCTTCCTGTTTCATCGCATTTGGATAATTTTTTTCGTATCACACACTTTCGGTGTGCACCGTAAGAGGAGAAAAAGGAAAGGAATCAGGTCAAGGAAGTTGAGGAATTTTACCACATTTGGTGTTCGGTGAGGATTAGCTAGGAGTTCGCATCATTCGTAATTGAGAGCCATTTTTTCTTACCTACTCAATCAAGTGGAATTCCTGGAGCTCCCTGACAACCCGCATTCTTCACGTGTTTTTTGTAGAGAAGGCATTCCCCAAGAAATTGTCACAGACAATGGACCACAATTTGTTAGCAAGGATATGGAATCTTTTCTGGAGAAGTGTGGAATCACTCACAGGAGAATAGCTGTTTTCCATCCTGAGGCGAATGGTCAAGTTGAGCGTTTTAACCGCGTTGTGAAAGAAGCCATTCAATTATCTGTTAAAGGAGGGCTTAATTGGCGCAATGCTTTGCAGTCCATGTTGTTGGCATACAGGACCTCGCCTAACTCTGTCACTCTAGTTAGTCCTTTTGAACTACTAAGAGCACGCAAACCAAGTACTAAACTTGCTCCTTGGTGGTTAAAAAGAAATTTAGATGAAGATAAAAATTCCACTAATGTAGATTATGATTTAGTTAGACACAGGGTTAATGTTTACAACAAAAAAAATGAAACAGGTCATGGAAAGGAAAATGGGTACTGCAAGTAAACAAGGAATTGTGATTGGTGATCTTATTCGTATAAAAAAAAGGAAGGTGTTGCCAAAGGTTTTCCTGTTTGGTCAGTTCCCAAAAGTGTCATCGAAGTTTTTAGAAATGCTGTCAGAGTCAAGGGTGGAAGTGTCTGGAATTTGAACAGAATTACCTTCTTCAAGGGTGTGGTAAACCCATCGGATGATCCCAACAGTAATGTGTTCTTAGATGTTGAGCACAGCAGTAATGTTCCAGTTAACCATGATTTATCTCATTCCAACCACAATTGTTTTCCTACTAGGAGGATGCGAGATCATCATCTTCCTGAGAGGTTCAAGGATTTTGTCATGAATTAATTTGTTTTTTTTTATTGTTAAAAAAAAAAAAGGGGGGGAAGATGTGTCGTATATATGGAGCGTGGCTGTCACGAGCGTATGTTCCTTTTGGCCGCTCGTGACTGTCTCGCTCTAGAGTAGCTTGTTATGTTTTGATTGCATGGTAGGTTGGGGGTTGATGGGAGTGTACGGTTGGTCGGATTGTACTGATAACTGGTAATGGATTTACATGGAATAAACTCCGCTGAGGAAACTTATCTTCTCTGCTTCATGATTATTATAATCTGATACCTTTTCCAACACCAATCATACAAGGTGCTCCCTCTATTGGTGTCACTTTTTTGGAGGAGGGCCAATGGTAGTGGATGCCATGATATTCTCATGGTTGACTGATCTACAGTTTACATTTTCCCCTTTCCCCTCCTCCATAAGGTACTGAGGAAAATTTAGAGCGATCCGGTTTTCCCGATTCCAGTTGATCAGTTCTGGCTATGTTATCCATGTTTCACTCATTTCAGAAGTGTACCAGTGACCAAGCATATTCACCTGACTCTTTCTCCTTTCAAACTACCCAACCTTTCTCTTCCTTTTCTATACATCACACACCAACGGGTTTTGGCCTGGAGACTGAAAGGAGACATGCAATCAGGGTAGTGGTAAGGGGTTTTCTGCATCTTTGAAGGGAGCCAGAAAGTCCTGAATAGGTGCCAGCTATAATTGGCATTGGATCAATTTTAGTTTATGGTGAGGTGTGTCAAGGGCTTCCTTCCCAGTTATGTTCCCTTGATATTTATTTAATTCTTCAGAGATAATTTTAGTAATAAACTGGCCCTTCTTTCTTGCATTGAAAGTGAGCAGTGATCATATCCTTTCAAGTGCCCAGGGGCTCTTTGGTTCATATCGAGCCTCTGTCACCACAGTCAGAATTTGCTCAACAGATGATGGATGCTCCAGCCATCAGCGGTCATGTGGCATTTACTCATTGGTACTTCGGAGTCCTCAATTGCTTCCTTTTAGGTTCCTCGAGTGATCCCACTAGATAGCCTATAAGCAAAACGTTCTTCCTTTTTTCTGTATGGGAAATATCTTAGTGGAGACTGTTTTCTGCTTGCTATGTTTTAATTATGCAACAAATAAGTAAGCAATTCGAGGAGGTACTAGCCGAATAACATGTGCAATCTTTATTATACATATTCTGAGCTTCCTTGTCCTGGTCCAATGCTATCACCATTTTGGGGCGCCTCCCGCACCTAGAGATCAGATGTGTGTGTAGAAGGATAAAAGGAGAGAGGGGAATGGTTTTAAGAAAGGTAGAAGACCATAAGGCAGGCAGTGCTTAATTTGTGCTGGTGTTTGTTGGAGCAGGGCACCAGCATTTAATTCTTAACACCAGCAGTTTTTTTTATGACAGTCCACAACATGATGACGCTGCCTGTCTTTTTTCAAAATAACTGATTAGTTTAGCGATTTAATATTTATAAAAAAAAAATCATAGAAGTTGTCAAAGCCATTGGTACTGGCATTTGGCATTACTGACAGGGGCAGTGGGCGGTGCAAGCTCCAGTGGCCTCCTAAGTGACACCTTTGGCCCTGGCCCTTATATTTTTACAAAATTAGCACTGAAAGTAGGAGTACATCGGCAAGGGGATTCACTAAAAAGCTTTTCTATTAATAAAGTGTTAGAAATAAATGTGCCTCTTCTGTTCAGTGATGTATTTTGATTATGTAATGATGTGAAGACATGACTTACTTTCCTCGAAGCAATAAGGATTACTGCTCAAAATCAGTCCATTATCGTTTTTCAGAATGTTTAAAAAAGGTGTAAAAGTTTTAAAACCTATTCAGCATTACAATACATGTGCATCCTGATTCGAATACCTGCAGGGCTGCAGCAAAATCACATTGTTGTTAAACAGTAATTAAAGGCCACATCGTTACTGAAGGGAGAAAAAAGTCAAGTATTAACTTTTTGTTTACAACAAATTTTATTGCCCATGAGAGGAGTTTAGCCTGTAAAATAGTTGCCTGTAGACGGCATAAAGGTATTTATTCGTTGCTGAGGATTACTAGATAAAAGATGGGCCTAGAGCATGTCAGGGAGACCACATCAAGCAGTAAATCATGCAATTTGAACTTAGGTTTGAGAAAGTCCAACTTTGCCCAAGATGGAGCAAGTTATTTGTTCTCCTTCTTAAGTCTGATGTTATGTTGGATGTGTATTTTTTAAAACACCACTTTTCTTATACCTAGAAAATGCCACATCTCCTCTCCATGATGTTCTGCTGCCCTGCGCCCACTGTCTATTTCTTTTTCATTAAAGCAATTCTGGGGCTGAGTTATCAAAATATCACACAATGCAGCTCCGTAATACACCTTATTGCGCTGTGTTGCATGACAGGGAGAGGGCAGGAATGATCCATATTTAATATTATATGATGCATTTCTGTCCTTTCCTTATGCTGGCACACCATTTGCTTCCTAGCACCAATGCAGGCACCCTTGCATTATGTTGCAGGCAGGATTGCTTTTGCTCAAAAAGGGTCACCTTCTCACATAAATAAAAATCCTTTGAGGCTTTTAACTTTTTCTAAGTGTGCTGAAGAATGCAGCACATGTAGAAAGAGGAAAAAACAAGGAGAAATCAAGATATTTCTCCTCGTCATGCCTCCCCTGGGAAGGCATAGCATTTTGATGCATTACCAGGTCTACCACTCATGGTAAATCTAGAAATGCACCAAAATCCATGGGTGGATGCGTGGGAACACACACACTCCACCATTCAAATGAATACTGGGGCACAGTAATGCTGCCTTCCGTTACTCCAGATTTACAAAGCCAGGCAGGGCCACGCAAGATGGCCTTGCATGGCTTGGTAAATATCATTTTAAGTTTTACATCACCCTGCATCCCCTTGTGTGGCACAAGGGCAACACAAAACCTTTGATAAATATGCCCCTCAGTTCATACCAGACACTGAAGTCTGGTTTAGCTGAGTCACGTCTAGGAAGATTTTTGTTCTGGGAAGATAGCCTCTAACCAAGGAGTCATGGCTGAGATTTCCATTGGCAAGATGGCGATATCTTTCTGTGAGAAAAACATTTGTTTCATTATAAAAGATGAAACAACAAATAAAAGAAAGGAACAAACTTTATAAACGAGAGGTCGCCTTCATGAGGAGCACACACTTTTTTCTAGCATGCAATAGGGTTCCCAAAATAACAATAATTCATTTATATATTTTTCCTTTTCTCCTCTAAATGCCACACTGCTGCTCTTATCATATTCAAAGTACTGCTCTTAAGTTAATGTTGTTAGCATCTCTTTGCTAACTGGTCACCTGCTTCTCTCCAATTTCTGATACTGATTTATTATTCTAATGATTTTTAGGTTGAGCCTAGGCAGCGCGCATGCATAGTCTTCGAGACAGGCTATATTCACTATGTGGGCTTTCATTACGCTTCTCGCTGCTCGTTGGTTAAAGAGACCGTCACTCGCAAAAGCTTGCTTCCATGTGGTTTCTTTGTGTTATATGTCCCGCCTTCTTGTGTCTTACTCCTCCCCTGGAATATTGGCCTATTAAGGATATTCTTTAGCTTTACTGTATTTTCCTTTGTGTTTGTGCTCTTTTTATCGTTGCAGAGTGCCTGTGTTTTCAGAAGGTTCCACCACCCGCCCAGGTCGCTGCTTGCCTGTCCCAAACTCCCCCATGTTGCTGCTTGTGTTAATGAACTTCCACTGCCATCTCTTAATGGTGACAGAGACCGTCCCATCTTGTTTTTAACTTTATTCACAGTTAGCGGGGCTCTGCCTTGCAGCCAATCACGTAGGAGGAAACAAACTCTGTTAAAGACAGTAAAGTTGTAAGTCCTTTCTATTCGTGGTAGGGGTTCTTGTCATATGGTTGTCTAAAAGCGTTCAACCCAAGCGGTCATTGTAATTGGCTTAGGAAAACATTTCTTTATTACCCGTTAGTTGAGTGGTGTCAACAAAGTTATCGTAGTTTCTGTTTAGCTGCTGAAATGTGTATCTATTGCTTATTGGATGTGATGTCTCAGGGAAGGCCCGTCCTCTCCTCCATTGGTGTGCAGACTTGTTGACTCTTCATATGTGCTGCGTGGTGTATCTGGGTGAAGTAATGCTGGCTGGACGAGCTCCCTCTTCCTCCAGATGAGCATCTTGTGACTGGAATGGCACCACAGCAGCGTTGTGGTGCCCTGCCATGCTCAGAGCCACAGGGGCAGTACTGGGGGGGGTCACCATATGCAGCTCCTCCCACCGTGGTTCTGAGTGTAGCACCCATGGAGAGCTTCTTGTAGGCGTGGTTGGAATCCTTCTCCTCCCATCTGTCTGACAGTGGGCTCCTTGAGGAAAAAGTACAAGGCTGACCCTCTGTGGAACTACACTGCCCCCAGGGAGGCTGTCACCCAGTGCTCCATAAGCCTCTTACAGCATCCACAACTCCACAGGCCTGTCCCCTCCCATAGATCCTGCACCCACTGCTCCACAAGGCTGTACCCTCTAACAGCTCCCACGCCACACTTACAACTCCATAGGGATGCATCCACTGCTCCACTAGGCTGTGCCCACCGCAAAAACTCCACAGGGCCGCTCCCACCCACAGATCCTGCACCCACTGCTTTGCAGGACTCCCCCTGCCTCCCACTGTGCACTAGTGCCCTGTGGTTAGAAGAGAACTGCTCTCCCTCAGGCCCTTCACCCACTATTCCATGAGCTTAGAGAACCCCTCCATCGGGCCCTGGCTGCACCCACAGCTCTGCAGGGCTAGAGGTCCCCTCAAGCAAGGAAAACATTCACTGCTCTCCCCTCCCACAGATTGCATGCACGCTCACAGCTTCACAGAGCTAGAGTACCCTTACGGCAGGCACTGCACCCACTGCTCCACTGGCATATGGTACCCCTAAGGCAGATCCTATAGTCCCTGCCCTCTGCGGCTTGAATATCCCCCTGGATCCCTGCCCGTACTGCTCTGTTTGGATAGAATACCCCTCCTGCAGACCCTGTTCTCACAGCCTGAGGCGCTGAAGTGCACCTTCTGCAGATCTCACATGCAATGATCCACTGGACTAGATTACCCCTTCCACAGACCTCATGAATATTGCCTATGCAAGCCCCTCCCCCATTGCTTCATTTGACTAGCGTATCCCTTCCACAAGCCCTGCACCTACTACTCATCAGAGCTGTCCCCTCCCACACATACTGGACCCACTACTTTGTGAGGCCAGAGTAGCCCCCAGACGGAACCCACATTCACTGCTGTGCGGGGCAAGAATATCATTACTACAGGCTCTGAAGCCATTTTTTGTGAGTGACCCCCTTGCACATGCCTCACACCAACTGATCTGTCAGACTAAAGGAGCCTTCCAGCAGGTCCTGCCCCCACTACTCTGGTGACAGAATATTCTTCTTGCAAACCTCCATCTACTATTACACAGGACTAGTGTAACCTTTCCAAACTCCCCAATTCCAGTGTTCAATGGGGCTCTTATGTCCTGTACCCACTGCTCTGCAGAGCTGTGTGCTCCTGCAAGCCTCACATACACTGGCTGCATCTCCTACAGACCACATATCCACTGCTTCATTGAGACTGCACCCCCACTTCTCTGTGGGACTAGAGTAGCTTTCTTGTACGTCCCACACCCACTGCCCCAAAATGCTGCCCCCTTTCCAGATGCACCCTATACACTGCTCCACAGGGCTTGCAAACCCTTCCTGCAGGCTCTAAACCCATTGTTTTATTGGGATGCCCCTCTTGGAAGCAATGTACACACTTATCCGCAGGGATAGGGTACCCCTCAGACAGGGTCCACAGACTCTGCTCTGCGAGGCTCGAGTACCACTTCTGCACTCCTGACACCCTCTGCTGTGCTTGACTTGAGTATCCTCCTGCATACCCTATTCACCGGATCTACAGGGCTAGAGTACCCTTTCTGCAGATCAACTGCGACTGATCCACAGCGCTAGAATAATGCCTCGGCATACCTGCACCCACTGCTCAATTTCTCGACTGTACCCCTCCCACATGCCTTGCACCCACTACTCTTCGTAGCTGTCTCCTCCCATAGACCCGGCATCAATTGCTCTGTGAGGCTAAAGTACCATTACCGCCGGCCCCACATCCAGTGCTCTGCAGAGCTGTCCCCTCCCGTAATCCTACTGTTTTATGGGGCTACAATACCCCTCACACAGGCTCTTCACACACTGCTCTGTGGGGTGAGAGTATCCTTCATTCAAACCCCACACTGTGTGTTCCACGGGGATAAAGCATCATTCCCACTGCTCTGTACCCACTGGTCTGCCCACACCTGCTGGTCCTGCACTCACTGCTCAGTTTTAATCTCTGGCCCCACTCCACAGGGCTGGGCTATCTTAGGTTTTTTTTTATTTTATATAGTGCAGAACACAGCCAGAAAACACCTAACATATTTTCATTTTGTTGAGAAATGTTATGAAAAACACAGTAAAACAATACAAATCTGAACTCTCATGTTTCCCTTGTCTATGCATGAATAAGTAGTCCAGGCTAGATTTTATCATACTCTTCTTTATCCTGTAGTAAGTCAGGTGTATAAGTCCCAAATGGGAAATAGTCCCAGAGCACAGAGAAAAAACCTGGAGTAGCTGGACTACTCTCTCGTGTACCATGCAAACTTTGTAGCCTTTTATAATACATATTTACAAAGACATGTTGGACAGCACACCTTTTGATAGTTAAGCTTAAGTAAATCATTTTTACTTTATTTGTACGATCTGCCCTATAATCAGCATAGAATGTGGGGGAGGTATAAATGTAGGACAGTGGCAAAGAAAGGATGGCATTGGCCTTAATGCAGGGCAGCAAATTGGCCTCCCATCTGCTTGGTTGGTATTAAAAAAACAGATGCTATTTTAGGAGCAGTGTGTCACTGACACCCTTGTGCATCTGCTGCACTATTGAAAGCTACACCTCTGGTGCTAGAAGGGATTATTGTTTCATTGTGAAATCTAATAAATGATGGTAAGGGACAGGTTATGCGGAGTGTCCTGTGGGTCAGTGAAGTTGCAGTTAGCATCTTGTGTTGTACTGAATCACTGGACATGGAGCGGTCGGCTCTGCCACTGTACCACAGGAATGCTCTATTACTTACCGGTAATCTTCATTACTCCGGGTCCCGTTGTCCTCGTCCCATTCATAACAAAGTGGAGATAACCATCTCCCGACAGAAAAAAACAAGAGGAATGCTGGGACCCTAATACTGCCCCTCCCACCGGGAGTACATAAGCAGTACTTACCCAGCATCCCTCCAGTACAACCAAGCCCACACAGGAAGGCCGGCCGTCCGGGAGGGAGGGAGGGAGGGGCGTATGAATGGGACGAGGACAACGGGACCCGGAATAATGAAGCTTACCGGTAAGTAATAGAGCATTACCCCCATGTCCCTTATGTCCTCGTCCCATTCATAACAAAGTGGAGAATACCAAAGCAGAAAACCGGCCTTCCGAACCCACATGCACACCCAGGAAACCACCACAAAAGCAGCAACCGAAGAGAGCACCGAGAAGGGAGGAAAAAACCGCAGGAAGCAACCGGCCCGTCGCCCAGAACAGGGCAGCAGGGACCAAACAAGGACCGGAGACAACCCAGAAAACAGAAGGGCAGGGCCCCAAAAGAAGGCCACCAACCAGAGAAACCGGAGACAGGGCAACCCAAGACCCAAAGGCCAAGGCCAAGAAGACCCACCGGACAAGGCCGCCCAGGCCAGACCCACCAGGAAGGCACACAGGACCCGGCAGCCACACAGACACAGCAAACCGCGACAGCCCCGAAGACGGCCAAAGAAAGAAGCCAAGACCGGCCAACAGAGCGCAGGCACAAGCACCCAGACCAACAAGGAAGGAGGAAAGCACAGGCCAGAAACCGGCCCACCCCACCAAACCGAACGACCCGGCCCCAGAGAGCCCAGAGGAGAAAGCAAAGCAACCCCCGCCGAGAAGGCCCAGGAACCAGGAAACCAGCATCCCCAGGGCCACCAAACGGCAAGCACCCAGCCCAGAGGGAGGAGCCGAAGCAAGAACCCAGGGGCCGAACAGGAGCGAGACCCCAACCAAACCTAAAAGGACAGGGAAGGAGGCAGAGACTCGAAAACCCAGGAGGCCAAAAACCCCACAGGGAAGGAGGCCGCAAACCAAACCAGGAAGGCCACCAAACCCAGAACAGCAGGGGCAGAGGAGGCCAACCCAAAGACCACAGGCCAGAGATGCCCCCAGAAAGAACCAGCCGACAGCCGACCAACAAAAGAGAGGCCAACAAAGACCGGAAACCAACAACGAACAAGCCCAACAAGGGCGGGGACAGGGCAGGACCGGAGACCAGGGCAACCGGGAACACCCAGCAGCCCCCAAACCAGAAAACAACCAGGCAGGAACCCACCGAACCGCAGAGGGCAGAAAAAACAGGAGCCAACAAGGCGGAGGACCGCACAGGCACCCCATACCCAGGCCAAGCACGCAGCAAGGGCAGGAACAGCGGAAAAAACGGCCCCAGGATGCACAGCACCCAGACCAAAAGCCCACAACGCCCGACCCCAGCAACGCCGGAGAAGAGGCAAGAAAACAGCACAAACCAGGGCAACACAAAAGGAAGCAGGAAGCCAGGACCACAGCCAAGCAACCCACCGAAGCAGGAGGACCCGCAGGCCCAACCAACCCCTGGAAGGAGCCCACGCAGCGCCCAGGCCAAAGCAAAAGGCAGGGAGGACCAGGAACCCCCAGCACACCACTGCCAGAACATACAGAAGGTCGGAAAAAGAAACAGAGGAAACCGCCAAAGCGGAAACCAGAGGAAGAGCAGAGAAGGCAGAGGGCCAAGCAGCAGCAAACCCCCAGACAACCCACAGCCAGGAGGGCGGACCCCACAGAGGCAAGAGGAACACCACAGAATCGCACCCCAACCAGAGAAGGGGGGGGGGTGGGGCACCCAAACAGACACACCGGGAACAAAGCCCGGGGAAGCAAGGGAAGACAGGAGCGAGCCAGGACACCAGAACCAGGAACGCCCAGCAAAACACACCCCAGAGCCGACCGAAAAGCGACAGCACAGTCAGCAAGCCAAGGAGGAAAATCCGAGGCCACCCCGAACCAGCATGAAGCCGCCACACCCCGATCAACAGGAGGCCAACCAGGACACGCCAACCCAGAGGCAGCAAACACCAGGACCCCACACAGGTCCCAACAGGGGAACCGCAACCCAGGGGGACAAAGGCGCACAGCGCCCCGCCAGGACACACAAAGAGACAGGCAAGGAGGCAGAGCCGAAAAAGGCAACCAACAGTCGCACAAAACCCGCAGGAGCGGGAAAGCCCTAGCAGACACCCAGCCAGGCACCCATGACGGGAACCAGACGAGACCAGGATCCCCCAGGGAGCAAACACACCCAGAGCGCAGACGGACCCCCAAGCACAGAAGAGGGGAAACAGGAGCCACGCCAAGGACACGGCAGCAGCGAAAGCACGAACCCCAGGGACCAAAAGGCGAACCGCCACCAGAAACACACCTCGGGGGAGACGCCAAGGAAAGGAAGAGCATGCGCCCAACCACACCAGCCGGAGAAGCCCACACCAGGCACCCCCAGGCGGCCCCAACCAGGAACAAACCAGGCCCGACCAGACGGAACCCCAGAGACCAGACGAGAGCAGGAACGTCGGCAGAACCAGGAGGGGTGGCCAGGAAATACCGAAGCAAGCCAAAGGCAAGCACAGAGAGTGTCAGGGCAGGAGCAACCAAAAAACAGAAGCACCCAGCAAGAATAAGGCAAGCAGCAGGAGACAGGACCAACCAGCCAGACCCCTGAAGCAACCCAAGCACACAGAAGGCCCCGGGACAAACACCCGAAGCCCCAGGCCGGAGCAAAGGAGAACATAACAGCCGCACAGGAGGCAGCATGAGTGACCCTGGAACACAGAGAGGCCCACAGAGCGGGACGGAAGCCCGCAAACAAAAACGCAAACCGGACCCGCAGGCAGAGGGGAGGCACGACACCAGGAAGCCCCAAGAGGAACCAGGCGCAGCCCAAGGGACGGGAGGAACAAAGCCCGGAACCAGAAGGCCCCGTGCACCAACCCCGACCAACCACGCAGAAGCCAGGAAGCGGAGGAGAACTCACAGCACACCCTAGCGGAGCAGAAGCCAAAACATAACAGGCAGCCCGCAGCGGAGGCAAGGCCCCCCGAGAAAGGGCGGGCAGACAGACGGACCCAGTACCCCCAAGGCCAGGCCACAACACCCACACCAGCGACACCCCGAGAAGCAGGAACGCATAGGGGCAGAAAGAAAAGCAGGGACGACCCCGGTAGGCCAACAGGAACCCAGGGGAGTCAACAGGACCCCCCATGCAGCCGCCAAAGGAGCAGGAACACAGTCCCACCACCAGCCGGGGGCAGGGAGCCGCGGAGGAGCCCGGAGCAGGGAGGACCAGAAGCACACCCCAACAGGCCGCCCCCGAGGAAGCGAGAGGCGACCCTGACCCGAGAGCAAGCAGCAGAGGGAATGGCACAAGCAAGCAGGCAGGGAGAACCCAACACAGGGAATCCCAGGAGCAAGCACAGAAAGAGCCAGCGACAAAAGAACCTGCCACCACAGCATCGACAGGAACCCACGCCAATCCGGGGAAGGCAACCAAACAGAAAGTGCGAATGCCAAAAGCACAGAGAACCAACAAACGAACGCAAAGGAGAGGAGAAACCCCCCCCCTGAACAGCGCCCCAAAAGAAAGTGGCAGAAGGCACGCGTGGCCAGGAGCAGGGGCACCACCCGAAGGCAGCGACCCAAAGAGAGAAGCCCCACAATACCAACAGGAACTCCCACTACACAGCCCAAGGTAGAGGAAGCACAGGACACTGCGCCGAAGTCGAGCTCCGAACCCAGAACCCCAGCGCTCGAGCATCCAGCTCCAGCCGGAGAAGAGGAAGAGGCAGCGGCAGGAGACGTACCGGGCACTCCACCCGCCACAGGGCCGCCAGAAACAGCGAAAAAACCGCAACCCCCCCACCCCCGTATCCGCGCTCCGCAGGCGGGGGCGGGAGCCAGAACTGGAGCATCCGCAAAAAAAGGAGGAAGGAATGAGCACAGGACACGGAACCCCCACCAGGAAGACAGCGTCCCAGGTGAGAAAACCACTCCCCAGACATGTACCCAAACCGAGGGAGAACCCAAGGCCGACTCCAGAGCCAGCGGTGTCCATGGAGGCTCCCGTAAGAAAGGAGTGAAAACACCCAGAGCGGGGGCCACCAGCACAACAAGGCCCCCACCGGCACTGGGAACAGTGGGAACAGCAGGAAAGCAAAGCCCGCAGTGCAACACACAGTCCGGACCTGAACCCACCACCAGCACTATGGCAGAGACACCACTCACCAGCTGGCGCCAGCACCACCAGGGCAGGGAAGCGTGCACCGAAGGAAGGGAAACATGAAACCCAACCTCCGACCAGCACAGTTAGCCTGCCATCCTGTGGGAGAAAGAAGTAATGTCGAACATCAATTTCCAGTCAACTTCGAAGAAGGAAATGAAAACCCTATCGGGACTCACCAGGAGCGGGGGCCAGCCCCAGCAACAAGGCCCCCACCCCAAACGACCAGCAGACTCACAGGAGACCGGCAGGAACACAGCAAGCGCAGCACCTCTCACCCGGCCAGGCTCGGGAAGAGGAGCACGCGACCCGGAAGAACCCGGGAGAGCAAGCCCCAGCCGCAAAGGGCCGGGAGGACAAGCAGGATACCGGCACCAACAGGGACAGACTCCCAGCAAGCCCAGCAGGCCAGGAGAAAGCCCAGGGAAAACCCCACGTCCGCACAGCCAGGCAGCCGGGCGAGGGGAGAAGAAAAGCACCGCCACTCCAGCCCAGCAGGAGCAGCGCCAGCACACCACGTCATTCTGCCGACAGACAGAAAAAAAGAACAGGAGGGATGCTGGGTAAGTACTGCTTATGTACTCCCGGTGGGAGGGGCAGTATTAGGGTCCCAGCATTCCTCTTGTTTTTTTCTGTCGGGAGATGGTTATCTCCACTTTGTTATGAATGGGACGAGGACATAAGGGACCTGGGGGTAATAGGCTCCCCTTCCCTTGTCGACAACCCCATGGCTGCTACTCCCCATAGGAGCCTTTAGACTTGGTGGTTCTTAGCCCCTGTCATTCTACTGGCCTGCACCCCCTAATCCTAGCTTCTCTAACGACTAGCTCACGAGCGACTGGTAGCTCTCCAGATACTCATAAGGTGCTCTCCTGCATACAGTCCTACTGAAACCAATTAGAAACCTTTGCTTGGTTCCATTGATATATGTATGCCAACCTTTAAAAGTGTATATTCGAGATGTATATGTATGTATTTTCAGAACTCATAAGAGAATGTTTGGACCAAAATGGTTGAATTTCCAAAATATATTTATGGCTGTTTGAGTGATTCATTGCCACTATGTTTTTTGTTATGAATTGCCCATGTAGAGGCATTCCACATAGACGAGACCTTTTTTACACAAGCACTGGGAAGAGTGCCTGATGAATTGAGGTGATCACTGCTAGTATTCTTGCATATAGCAGCCACTCTGTTATGGTCATTATTAACACTAATAATTATAATAATAGTAGATTGTGATGATTTTCATTAAACCTAATTAGCACTTTTTACAGAAAAGGTTGGAAACCCTAATCCCTTGCTCTGAACTGCCAGTACATCTGCTGCAGGAGTGAACTCCTTCCATTGGCTCCTCACTCCTGCCACTGCTCTGCAGGAGTAGGACTGCCTCATTTCCTCTTAACATTTCAAAAAGAATTTAATTGCAAACAGTAGCCGTATATACATCTTAGGCAGACAGTGTTTAACTACTGCCAGACTGAGAGTTTGTGGTAATAATCTTTGAATTTTTGTGAACATAAATATTAAAAATGTACATGTTAACCCAAACTAGAATAGCTAATAGGAGAGAAGCACTGACGTCCGTCATGGCTAAACACTTATAAGGTCCCAAAAGCTAGACCAATTGTCTATGCCAATGCTTGTTTCATGGAGCTGAAGACAGAACCTTCGCTTGGCAAAGAGCGTTGATAAGAACTAGTGCCATTTAATTCTGTATCAATAAGGGCATGTTGGTGGCTCGGCATTTTTTTCTGATGAAAAGGAAACAATAGCCCTGGCAGGTTCAACTATGCATGCTCACTTTGTCTCAGCAGGACAAGTGCCTGACTCTGGTTGTCTAGGAAACGGAACAGATGCCATCTGCTCAGGTAGAATGTGCATAGTGCGTTTTCACTCAAGATAACGTCATCTTATTGTATAAACAAGGAACGATTATAGAAAGCAAAACTAAAAACAACTTCTTATGAAGCAATTGACTTTCCATGCTGCTGTGATGTAAAATAAATTGTTAAATATTACCCTGCAGAAAGAACATACAGCCAGCGAACCAATTGAAATGCATGTCCCACGGTGAAGTGTGTACCTTTAAAAATGTACTATAGAATCTACATAAAGAGCGCATTAACTCTCTACCGATCCTAAGGAACTCTTTTTTATTTGCTTATCCAAGAAACGTCAAAAATTAATAACCGTCATCAGGGTCGGACTGGGACAGAAAATTGACCCTTGGCACCAACATAAAAGCGGCACCCATTCGAGAATTAAATCGCTAAAAATGCGGTGGATTTCTGCAAATTAGGGCAGTTTTGACTTGCAAAGACAAGCTATTTATGTGTTTGGGATGTATGGAAGACTGCATGGATTTGATTGCTACAGTCCATGTTTGTTTTAATATCGAGGAAATCAACAGTAAAACCGGCCCACCAGAACATAAAACAGGCCCACAAATAGCAATAGGATGACCCACATACTGACCTGTCAGACCAGCCCATCGGGAATTGCCCGATTGCCCTATTGGCCAGTCCAACCCTGATTAATCTCGCTGTTGCTTGCCCACTTCAAGCTTTACTATGAAGCAAAATTTGGGATTTACCACTTTACTAAGGACTTATAAGTAAATTAAATGTTCCAATCAGGTGTAGGGCATTTTTACCATGTTTTAAGGAGTGAGCGCAAACACTTTGGCACTAGTTAGCAGTGGTGAAGTGAACAGAATTTCAGCAACAGGAGGCGAGTAGCCAAAACGTTTGAGGGAAGACCACTCTGAGGGCTGTGAGGTCTAATAGCTAAGGTTCAAATTAATTTATATTGTTGTTCCCCTATTATTCTCTGTTATGCAGCAATGGAAAGCTACTTATAAGGGCTAGATAAAACTGCAACCTGCACAAAGGCAGGGGATCGAGGTGCTAGTAGCTTTGGATCGCCATGAATGAATTAAATATTTATGTAATTCAATGAATACTCTTCCAGGGCATCCAAGCCCTTTAAGGGCAGGAAAAGTAGCAGAGAGAGCTATGCAAATAGCCAGTTCCTGATTTTGTTTCAGAAAGGCAATTAGTTTCATATCTCATGTCAGGAAGAAGCACATTCCAAAGCTTAGAGGAATAGTAATCGGAGAATTAGCCCCCTAGGCAAGCCTTTTTTTTTAATTGTAGGGATAAATATCAAAAATCCAGATGCTGAGTGGAGAATGAAGGAGGGACAATAAGGAGTGATATGGGTCTTAATATCAAGGAGCCCCTTGCCTGAGAGGCAGATACAAAGAGCTGTAGAGGCAGAACGTTTCTTCACTGGAAGCCAATGTAGCACCCCAAGATGTCTTGAGATTGAAGTGCAAGAGGGGATGCCCAGAAAAAGTCTAGCAGCACTATTTTGAATGAATTGAGGTAGATCTTTGCACAACAAGAGCCAATGGATAAGCAAGTGAAAGTAACTTTATTTAGTTGTGTAGTGAAAGATAATTTACAATCAAATATACATAATTTGCTGACGTCACAGGTTTTAGAAGCTGTCCTGGTTTGCTTTGGCAGCGAGCTGGAGGACCAGATGGAGGAGGCCATCCAAAGATGAGCGCTTTCATCTTATCTCCATTTAACCTGAAGAAGTTAACAGTCATGCAGGCAAAGCCTGACATACATAGTCTGAAGCTGTTAGCAGAGGACTGGAGCTCTCCATTAAAGGAGACACTAATCTTTCAACAGCGTATAATACCAGTTGTAGGCTAACGGAGTGGGTCAACTTAGACAACTGGGTAAAATTTAGATTGTATAAGGTGGGTCTAAGGGAAGATCTTTGAGGAGGCCAACATTTGAGAGTTCATGAGGACAGTGGTGTAACAAAAGCCCTTGCAGCCCCCATGGTGCCGGGGGGACCCCCAAGCTCCAGGGGCCCCCTCTCCTGCATTGTGAACTGGTGGCGGACCCCTGGCCTGAAAGCTCCTGACTGGGTCTAGAGCATGGGGGCCGCCCCCCATGCACTTTGCAGGGTGGCCACATAAAGATTTGTCACGCCACTGCATAAGGAGGGGTAAAAAGAAGAAAGCTGAACAGCTTGGGCCCGGTATGTAAGAGGAAGTAAACCAAGCTAAAACTTTACCTTGGATTTCGAGCTTAATAGACACAATAGAGTAGAATGAGATTCTTTACTAAACAATGAGCTTAGATCCAAAAGGACAAACGCATCTCTATCTCCCTTGTATAATGCAGCACATATTCTTTCAAAGACTGAAAGAAAAGCAGACTTAATACATTGAAAAGGTCTAAACCCAGATTGAGAGAGGTCCAGCAATGAAGAAAGTTCGATGTATTGTGTAATTTTCCGATTAGTATCTTTTTGATTGGGAGTGGCTACCAAGAAATAGGCTGACATTTTTTTTAGAATGGATTGATTGATGCCTTTTTTTTACAGGAGAACCAATGATGCCTGTATTCAAGTAATTGGAACTACAGCAGATGACTGAGAAAAGTTCCATAGAGAGTTGAGTAGGGGGTGTCACTTCTTTAATACCAGAAGCAGAATCTGATGGGGATATGGAGCCAGATTTAATTTGAGAAAAAAACTTGTTTAGTCTTCTCAACAGATAAAGCTTCAAACTGAGCAAAGATGCCTGATTTTTTGTAACATTCCTTCTGAGGAAAAGTGTTCTCTGATAGGTCCTGTGCAGTGGGGTAGTTGAGTGCAATCTTGCAATTTTTTACCTCAAAGAATGAAAATAGTTGATCATAGAGAGACTGAGATGGATGATCATGGTGGTGAGATGAGATCGAGGAAATAGGTTGTTAACAATTGATAACAATTCACAAGAGGAATCTCTGCAGTCCCAATTTGATTAGAAAAGAAGGCAATGCATACCTATTTTATCTTCTTATAAAAGTTGAAGGCTATTACTTACAAAGAGTTAATCTCAGGACAATAGTAACAACACCAAGCTCTTTTGAAGTGTTTACAGCTATGTTTGATATTTTCTTTTTTATGTTCAAAATGTTTTATTGAATGAATTTTTCATAAATATTAAACACAATACAAAGAATAATACCGAACAGTAGAGTATAGGAACATATTACAGAATAAGAAATAAAAAACAACCATTAATAATGAAATAGAATACCTATACCAGCATTAAGAAATACATAATGGATATACATGATAATATAAAAAAATAAATTTAAAAAAACGAATAAAAATTGAAATAAGTATTTTAAATTGCAGAACATGCAATGATATAGGAATCTAGACTGGACCACATATTAGACCTAGAAGGAGAGGAATCATTAGGAGAGCGTGGAAAAGAGCATTGCCCACGTCTACGAAAATTAATCCATTCCCACCATGCATTAACTGAGAGTAATGTAATGTTTTTCCAAATACAGGTAATAGATTTGATTGCAGTAGAAATAAGGAAACTCGTCTTCATTGCGGGATCATCCAGGCATCCTTGGTGGAGGCAGCACCCTCTCACAGCCCCGTACCCACCTCGAACTTGGCCAGCATCCTTCTTGGGCCACCGCGAGCGCACCGCAGCAATCTTCACACTCTGGTGGGACTTCCAATCCCAGAGTGCACCGTGCGTCTCCTGTCCCCGGCGTCTGCTAATCAGCGGAGAGGGAGGGGCTAGTGTAGCCCTCTTCAGCGCGGCTTGCAACCCGCGGCGCGGGAAACTCATCTTCATTGCGGGATCATCCAGGCATCCTTGGTGGAGGCAGCACCCTCTCACAGCCCCGTACCCACCTCGAACTTGGCCAGCATCCTTCTTGGGCCACCGCGAGCGCACCGCGGCAATCTTCACACTCTGGTGGGACTTCCAATCCCAGAGTGCACCGTGCGTCTCCTGTCCCCGGCGTCTGCTAATCAGCGGAGAGGGAGGGGCTAGTGTAGCCCTCTTCAGCGCGGCTTGCATCCGCGGCGCGGAAACTCGTCTTCATTGCGGGATCATCCAGGCATCCTTGGTGGAGGCAGCACCCTCTCACAGCCCCGTACCCACCTCGAACTTGGCCAGCATCCTTCTTGGGCCACCGCGAGCGCACCGCGGCAATCTTCACACTCTGGTGGGACTTCCAATCCCAGAGTGCACCGTGCGTCTCCTGTCCCCGGCGTCTGCTAATCAGCGGAGAGGGAGGGGCTAGTGTAGCCCTCTTCAGCGCGGCTTGCATCCCGCGGTGCGGGACGCGCGCGGGCTGCGCCCGGGCAAAGCCCGGGCCAAGGGCGGGCCCGTCCTTGCCCGTCATTGCCAGGAAGAGGCAGGGCAGGGCAGGGCCATACCTCTTTTATTGGTTATTGGGCCCCCCTGGACAAAAATTACGAACTTCCTAAAGGTATTGTGCTGTTGCGTGACCAATTATCTTAGTGCAACATGTTTGTATGATTTTTGTTTGTTTGTTTTTTGCTAATTACATTTTGTATAGGTTTACTTTAGGGAAAATCTCCTACTTTGTGCATCTTAATGGGTAAAAGGAAATCTATGGAGGGTACAGGGGGTCAGGGGGTTAAACACTTTAGCAACTGGGGCAGGTAAGGGGAAGAAGGCCAGAAAGGCAAACAAAACTGTATCCACTGCTAATAACCACGTTATGGACAGGATCGATAACCTTATTATAGAATGTGAAGGGTTATTGAGAGCAGACCCCACAGTCCCCCCCGTTGGCGTTGACCCTGCTTCTGCAGGTGAACACACTCTCTTGCGCCTACCTATTGTCCCTCCAATGTTCCAGAAATCCCGTCGCAAGGACATAGTGTCTAGTCATGAGCTTATACATCCAGCTCCTGATTCGTCTTTGATGACTAACACTGCCCCTTGCTTGTCTACAGCTCCTAACTACGATGTCACACGTCATATAGAGCCTACAGTTATATGTATTAATCGATTTGCACCATTAGCTGAGGATTTTGATTCTTTGGATGATGTGCAATCTCCACCCCTAGTTATACCTACAGCGAAGCCTCTTTTGGAAATAGATGTCAGTCCTTCCTCCCCTTTTCAGGCTCTTATCCAGACTGTTAATACATTGAGGAGGAGGTTGGACTTTGAAAGCGACCATTGGGGAGCTCACAGTTACTGTTAAACTCTTAATTTCGAAACTAACCCACCTAATGTACCATCTATGTGTGTTCCATCTAATCCACACTCGGTTGTAGTGCCTAGAGCCTCTCCCGATAAAGCCATTATGGCTTCACCGGCAAAATTGGCAGACCCCCCGGAGCTTTTCAGCCCGACATTAGGCAAAAACAACTCTACTCAAACATGACTACACATTGTGGAAAGCCAACTGGTATTCCACTGGCTTCATCTATGGCCAGTAACATCTTTTTTCAACAAAGTGCACAATCAATGTTTTCCCCAGTACAGGCCCGGACAGTTTTTATGGTTAACGTTCCTAAACTTGGATTAGGAAGTAGTCTCGAGACTCATGATTCCTTGATAAACAAATCCATACATTGGCTACGTCATGTCAGGTGTTGTCGCTCCATAATTAGGGAGGATATAGTCGGGGCAAGAAGATGCTCGTCCAATTATGAACCTTTGGACTGCATCGCACTTACCCTGACTAATCCTGACCTGGCGGAAAATCTCTTAGCATTGGAATTTAGGACCTGTTCTCCTGATTCTTCATCCATCCAGGTTAGACGTTTTCCGTCATCTCCAGTGTTAAGGACTCACGATAGCAAGAAATCTACATCCGTACCTATGGGGTCTTCACTTGAATCTGTTAATTGACTATGTCAGGCACATCAACCTTTCCAACCTCTGCAGGAACAAAAGCTTTCCATGGCCACTAATATCTGTGGTTCTTCCAACATTGACTGTCCAAATACAACTTTAGATAGTTTGCTAACACAGATGAAACTCATTAGTACTGTGGGTGATCGGGGCTGTAGCTCGGGGGCCCATGGTACTGTAGTATCAACTAATGATTGTACTTTATCTCTTGTTCCACCCCATTTGACAAAACGAATTACATCGAGTGATAGAACCTTGGGAACACAGATTAAAATTCTCTCCTGGAATATTGCAGGCCTGTGTAGCAAAATGCAGCTTCCAGATTGGAATGAGCAGGTAGAGGAACATCACATATGCGTTTTCCAAGAAACTTGGAGCGTAAGCCCACAATATAAATCAGGTTATACTTGTTTCTTTAAACCAACTACTACCATGGGGAGGGGGCGCCCTTCTGGAGGTCTCGCTGTCTGGGTCAAAATTGTCATGGACTGTCAAATTACTGAACATCTCTGTAATAGCCCTGACATTATGTGGCTCTCGATTAAGGGGAGTAGGGGTGGACAAATTCTAGAGCTGTTTAATGTCTACATAAGGGGAACACCAGGGGGCAGACAGTCAAGTATTATCCTGGCTTTAGAACAAGAACTATCTAACTGCCCTCCAAGCTCTTATATCATGATTGCAGGTGATTTTAACTGCACTTTCGAACCATTAGGGGCTGAGGATTTGTTAGGGATAGAGGAAGAAGATACCAAATGGGGCGTTCCATTGTTAAATATTCCTCCCATTAAGAAATGGACCCAGATAGCAATTCAAATAAATGCTCTGGCTGTCGAAACAGGTCTTAGGGCTGTAAATGGAAGATCTAGTTTGGACGCCTTAGGAGCCAATACGTTTAATAGGGTTAACTGTCCCTCCAGAATTGATTATATACTATTAGACTTGCGGATTTGGAGATTGTTGATAGACATGGAAGTGGTTCCATCGTCTGATAGCGATCATAACTTATTAAGTTTGATAATGGGTATCCCCTGGGCTTCTCTGGTTCCTGTGGCTCCAGGGCCTCTCATGATAACTAAAGAACTGATACCCTCTAACTGCAGAAGGTCACTTAAATGGTCAAAAGTCGCTACAGACGAATCTAAAATGGTAGCCATCAGACATGTCTTGTGTGAAAACACTCTCAGATTAAGAGAGGCTTTTGGCGAAAAAGATGGCCTGACAAAGATCCCTGAAACATATGATAAAATGATAGCCCAGGTAGGATCCTTTTTTAGTATGACTCTTAAAGCCGGCAAATTAAATACAGGCAATAAAAAGCACCATACCTGGTTTAACGGGGATTGTAGACGGGGAAAAAAGGCCATAGTCTTAGCACTAAGGACCAAAAATTGTCTTTTAATTAGAGAATCTAGGAAGAATTATAAAATCTCTGTCTCTCATGCGAAACGTGAGTGGGACGAGTCCCACTGGCAGAATCTAAAAGACGCTAGCACAGCTAGAGATCCCAAACTCTTTTGGAATATGGTCAGGTGGTCCGGTCATAAAGACCCTGACCTTATCCCTAACCACATTACCTGTCAAGATTGGCATAGCCACTTTGGAAGTCTCTACTCTGGGCCCAATTTATCTCTCGAATCAGGGCCTCTCCATCAAATAAGCTTTCATCCCATAATGGACCCCATCGATCTCTTCACATTAGATGAAGTAGAGGCGGCTGTTAAGAAAATTGTTCCATCAAAAGCCCCGGGACCTGACGGTATTCCTGGGGATCTCTTTTTGGCTGAACCCCATAACTGGGCTAGTTCCATTTCCATTTCAACAGCTTTATTCGACAGGTTTTAAGTCATAAAAGCATTTACAAAAATACAGATGGAATTGATTAGATAGAACAGCTGTCAAAGGAAAAACATATAAATTTGATCATTGGATATATTTTTAAATAAAATGCACGCACTTATTATGGTCATCTTTAAAGTCTCAAAATCATATAACTAAATGATAAGGCATGCAACCCAAGCCTTTAAAAATTTAGGGGAATACACTTTTCATAAAACTTGATAAAAACACATACAAAAAATATAATAAAAGCATTTAAAATATGTACAATACACATCACAATTTTAGATAAGTTAAACACTCATTTGAATCTAAATAGATAATTCTCACTATTGTGTCCTCGGCTACTTAATGGAAAATGGCTGTATTAGGTCACATCATTATTTATCCTCACATAGACGTATAGAGTGGGCCCTTAATACCCATGACCACCCTAAAAATGTTGCCATGGCTATAGCAATTGTTGCTGAGGTATCGGTCCGCAAGATTCTTTCGGCTTCACTAGCCCGTCTGGTGCCCAGGAGCTTACAAATTGGGAACAACCAAACGCGACGCGGAGCAACATACCCAGCACACACAAAAAGAAGATGAGCCAAAGATTCATTGCTAGACTTACACACCGGGCATGTATCTACCGTTGGTTTATTCCATCTAGCAGTGAATGCTCTCACTGGCAATGTGCCTACCCTAAACTGAAAATACAGTTTACGGTCTAGCGGTTTCGTGATTAGATCCCAGTATATCTCCAACTTCGGGATAACTTTATGTTCCAAAAAAAGGCCAGTTAGAGAGGATGGCTCACTTAGTCTATTGATGTTATACTGAAACCATTCCCAATATTTAGCCTTCAGAACCTCCTTTGTGGGAAAATTTGAATTTTCAGGATCGGTCCATAGGGAGGACATACCTATGTTAGACAAGAGGTCTCTGACCGCCCATAGCCATTTAATACGATGTAAAGCATCAGCCCTTATTATTTCTGAGAAGCCTATCGCATAGCCTGCGAGCTCCGGCGTAGTCCAGAGCCTCCGCCAATAGAGGAGGGGTCGAAGTTTAGCTATGGCTGCAATCGGTTTTCTCCCAGATCAAATAATAATGGGCACATTGGGGTACTTTGTGGAAGTCTAGTAATTTTCCTCAAGAACCTATTTTCAGAAGACGTAAGAGTTAATAGATTCTCGCACCCCCAGAGTTCAGAGCCATAGAGGGCTGAGCTAATGACTTTCATGCTGTAGATTTCTAAAACTGGGCTAATGGGCTTAGTATGTGAAGAGTTATGTTCCAGGTGTAAAATCCCTGACAATTGCCTATGTTTAAGGGATGCTAGATCTATCTGATGATCCCACTTCATATTGTCTTGAAAGTTAACCCCTAGATAGGTGAACTCCTTGACCAGTTCTAACGTCCTATCGTTCATTCGGATGCCCCCTTGAAGGCCCTATGTGGATTAAATGCCATCAGTTTTGTCTTTGACACATTGACCTCCAAGCCCCGCCGTGAACAGAATCCCTCGAATGTTTTTAGGGCTTTCTGGAGACCGCTCGGGGTCTTGGATAGAATCAATGTGTTGTCAGCAAACATTAATATTGGCACTTTATCGCCTGCCAATGCCGGGGCATCCGAAGGGGTGGAACTCATGTAGTCCACTATCCCGTTAATATATAATGAAAATAGTGTTGGGGCCATCACGCAGCCTTGGCGCACGCCTCTCTCTACAGGGAATGATTCGGTAACTTCCCCCTGTCCACCCCATCTAATTTTTGCACTGTTATCTTCATGCAGTCTAATAATCAAGGACAGGAGTTCTGATGGCATCCCTAATTCTTGTAAAGTTATCCATAATTTAGTGCGGGGGACGAGGTCGAATGCCGACTTAAGATCTACAAATGCGGCATAAAGGCTTCCCTTACCAATGGTCACTATCTTCCAATATATCAGGACAAACCGAAACACCTGATCGATTGTGCTGGTGAAAGCTCGAAATCCAGCTTGCAATGGGGACAAAACCCTAAACTCCTCAATCCATTCTTGTACTCTATTGAGCACCAGCCTCCCAGTTATTTTCTGCAGACAATCAATTAGGCTGATTGGCCTATAATTCCCAGGGCATGATTTGTCCCTTTTC
The DNA here is from genome assembly GCA_963921515.1 of Calotriton arnoldi. Lineage (NCBI taxonomy): Eukaryota > Metazoa > Chordata > Amphibia > Caudata > Salamandridae > Calotriton > Calotriton arnoldi. The sequence continues at coordinate 318,772 of CAWUFW010010559.1, forward strand.
TTATAAACAGGAATAATTTCCGCTCCTTTCCAGGAGTCGGGTATGGGGGCTCCTTGGGCGATGGCATTTGTCAACAAGGAAATATAGCGGCACCATCTATCCTTGTCGTGTAAAAAGATATCCCCTGGTATGCCGTCTGGCCCTGGTGCCTTTCCAGCCAGTACTGATTTGAGTGCTGTCTCTACCTCAACCCTACTGAAGGTGTCATCCAGATATAATGTTCTTATAATTTCACCCTCCCCTCCAGATAGGTTTGAGGCATATTGGGGTTTAAAATGGTTCACCCAATCCGACTGCGATACATGGTTTTGAGGTCGCGCAGCCTGTCCCCCATTGTCCCATTTATAAACGTTCCAAAATAGTTTGGGGTTTTTCGTGGCGCAGGCTTCCCTAAGTTCCTGCCACCTTTTGTCGTCCCATAATCTCTTAGCTTTAGCCTGAGTGCCCCTGTAGAGGGACCTTGCCGCTCGAACTTTTTTGGGGTCGCCACCTTTTATGGTTGCCCCTAAGGCTTGGCGTGACTCTTGGCATTCTTTATTATACCATTGCCCCACTTTCGGATTAGGTGCCTTAGAGTTCCTTCCCTGCTTAAAAAAATAGGTACGCAAGTGGCTAAAAAATGTGTTGTGTGTACATGTTGAATTGGCTAGATCCCTATTTTTAGCTACATTGGCCTCTAGTTCATTAATGGCATAATCCATGCTCTTGAGAATATTGTCTAGCAGATCTGGCATTTCTGTTATTCTTACCCACTTAAGCCGTCTTAAATCGTTAGATGGTACAACGTCGCCTGGGGAATATCTGTTCCTAGCTTGTGTGCAGGTCTTTTGACAGCTCAGATCCATGGTCCCACACAAGGGATTATGATCACTTTCTAGCCTGTCTATGACCGCCATATCCACCATGGTATGCCATAGCTCCAAGCTCACCAAAACATAATCAATTCTACTAGCACTATGGCCATTATTAAAATTATTAGCCCCTTGTCTATCAGATTGTGTACGCCCATTTAAAGCCCGCAAGCCCTTTTCCATGCAAATATTGTTTATTTGAATGACCACATCAGACCACTTACTTATAGGGTTTAACTCTAATATTGGAATACCCCATTTGTTGTCTTCTTCTGTTAAATAACCACCTTCAGTGGTAAGGGGTTCAAACGTTGTGTTAAAGTCCCCCGCTATTATAGTATTCAGAACGTCCTGGTGTGAGTCAAGAAGATCTTCGAGAGCCGCTAAAACTCCCGACCTTTTCCCTCTTGTTCCTCTAACATAGACGTTATATATGTCTATTTTCTGATGGTCACGCGTGGTCAGTCTGATTGCCTGGATGTCCTGACTCTGGGTTGAAAGAACCTGAATGTTAACCTCTAGGTCTTGTCGTACCCAGATGGTCAGCCCTCCCGAAGGCCTCCCTTTGCTCCCTTATTTGCCGGAATAAAATAATTTAGATATCCAGCACAAAAGAGGGCTGTCTCTGCCCAGGTTTCTTGAAAGAGGCAAATATCGTATACCTCTATAAATGCATGCCACTCGGGGGAGCCCATCTTGGTACTCAGACCTGCAATATTCCAGCTCAGCATTTGATTCTTGGATGAGGTTAAACCTAGGGGCTGCTGTTTCGTGCGATTGAGAGATAGTGGGATACCTGACTCCAGTATACCTTCTATTTGAATAGAAAGGGCCAGAGCCGTCTTAGGGGGCGGTGCTTGCCCTACTGGGATGTCATTAGGGCTTACTTGGCTAGCCCCTGCGATTGACCTAGGTATTTCTATTTTCCTTAGTCAATCGTTGTCCCCAAGTGTAGAGCATCCCTGCATGCTAAGGGGTCTGTAGCTGGGCAGGTTACCATTCTCACTGGTAGGAGGGGAACGTCTGAATTGGATTTTCGAATACTCCGGGGGACTAGAGCGAAACTCCAACGTGAAGAGATTCTCAACAAGGTCTGTGCTTTTCATGGTAAGCTCGATACAGTCATAGTGGTGGTTTGGGGAGGTTAACCTGCGCACAGCTATTATGTCTTCCCTAATCACCGAACGGCATCCTCTAACATGCCTTATCCAATGGATGGCTTTGTTGGTTAGAGAGTCCCTGTTCTCTGTACCTCTACGTACATCGCATTTTGGTACATTTACCATGTAGATTATAGGGGGCTAACTATGTTATGTGTGTTCTGACTTCTAGGTCCCAACATTGGACACAATTGTGGTAAACCCCTATACGAAGAGGTTTTACTTCCTGGAGATGAATGGGTCCTCATCACTGCTGGCTTGCTAGGCTTTACATTATTACTAGCTTTAATAAGAGTTGGGTACTTCACCATTAATGGTTTTGCCTCATTAATGCTAGGCCTAGCTAGGTCTAGGTTTTGTTTTACCCCTCTCACTGTTTTGTTACAAGCTGAGCCTGAGATAGTCAGTGAGCCCAGAGCAGTATTGGGTATAGGACCGTGTAGATTTTCCAAATCTCTGCTAACCTGTATACTTCCATTCCCTCTTCGTACTGGATCTGGTAGCAGAGATTTGACCATTATAAATAACTCCTCTAACATGCCCTTCATGGACCCCACTTCAGTTCTTAATGTGGTGACTACTTGGAACATATTCTGCCATTCTAAGCATAAACCTGGTTCTATATGTAGTTCTTGTGCAGCTAGGTTCGGTGGGATTTGCACCATCTCAAGTCTATCTCCACCCTCCTTGTTTTTACCATCCAAATCTACTAATGGCTGAAATCTGTTAGTGCAGATCACTATGGGGTCTATGTAATCTATTTCTGACAATAGCTTATTTGGCTCATTGTCAATAGGGGATATTGCGGTGGAATCCTGTGCCCCATCATTTTTGTTAGATGCTATTTTCCTATTTGATTTGCGAAACATTTCAGGGATGGCTGGCTTCGCTGCATTTGCCGGATTCACTGATTGCTTCTGCTTAGGGGTAGTTTTATTATTGCTATTTGCATGCATCATGGGGGTTGAATCTAGAATAACCTCACATTCACTTATAAGAGTATCTATCCGGTCCATTACACAGTTACTCGCTGCCGATTTCTGTGCTTTTTTTGCCTTCTTTGCCTTCTTTCCCGTTATCTCGTCTTGCCCCACCCTCACTCCCCTCCCCACTCTCTTCCAGTGCCTTTCGTTTCCCCATTTAACTAAGCAGAGTTGTGCTAATAAAGTAGTAGCCCTGCCAACACTGGATAGCACACTTCTCCTGAATCTCAAACAAGCCTTGGCTTTTCTAACACTAGGCAACGTGTTACATGAAGTACAAAAAGTGACAAAGTAGCAGAATGACTTAACCCAAGGGTTGCAACCCACTAGTCCAGGTAGTCCAGTTAGTCCAGGTCACTCTCAGTTATTTAGTTCTTGTGGACACAATCAAAGATACAGTACCTTAGGATTTCCCGTCCTTGGCACCTGGATGCAGATGGAAGAGGGGTGGCCCTGCCCTGCCACTTCCTGGCACTGACGTCCCGCGGGAGCCCTCAGCGCCTTTCAAGCGCCTCCTGGCGCATCCACAACTCCCTCGCGGCGTCCCGGCCGTTCTCCGCGTTAGTCCGGCGGTGCAGGTCTCCAATGCTACCCCCTCACCTGCCTGGAATCTCACCAAGTAGGGGACACCGCTGCCGTGTCTAGGCTGCTCCCTTGGTGCCTGGCCCGTCGCGGGTCCGCCGGACAAAATGGCGGGTACTCGTCCCTGTCCCCGTAACTGAGCCTCACAGCCACAGGTCCGTGCTCGGGATGACTCCACCCAGGTTCGCTCTCCTCTGGTAGGTCGCTAGGCCGGCCGTACGAGCCCCCGCCTTCTGTCCTCGACCTCCGTGGGTGCTCCGGGACCACTCCGGGACCACTCCTCCGGTCGCTCCGGGAGTCCCTTTCATCTGCTGCAGCAGTCCGCAGCCTCGAGATCCGCGGGGCGGTCTAGCAGCCCCGAGTCCCACCGCGAAGCCCGGCACCAGCGGCCGTCGGCTCTACACCTCCCAGGCCATAAACCTCAAGCACCTCAAGCAGCTGCGGCTCCGCACTCCGCGAGAAAGCAGCTCCGCAGAAGACCCGCAGGTGAGCACCTGGCATTCAGTGGCTAGGAACCCGCCTCGCACTGTTCCGTTTGCTCAGACCCAGTAGTCTCAATCGACAGTCCTTCTCTCACTCACTGAAGCCCAGAACATGGTAAAGTCCTAGTCCCTCACAAGGCGCTTAGACAGACACCAGGCACCTGTCTCTCCTCGTGTAGCACGCAAGTCCGCCTTTCACGGATTCCCAGCTGCCTAGGGTATGCCAGAAGCGCCCAGTCCGCTCACTCCGTTGCCCCCAGCAGCTCACTCAGTCTCCACGGGCTGCTGACTCTGTGAGTTATGGTGGCAGTAATGTCCTCCGTGCAGATCCCCGGTGCCACAGCCCCTCACCTCAGTTGCGAAGGAGATCGCTCGGGGGAGCCGGGCCGACTCAACACCACAGCAGCCTCTCTGCCCCCTCTTTCGCCTCGCCCGCAGTTTACTCACCTGGGCTAGTTATATTACGCTTTTAATCAATTGCCTCGCACAGGGCAGCCCAGTACCTGAGTCATGGAAGGGGGCTGAGGTGATTCCTATTTATAAGAAAGGCCCTAGAGATGACCCTGCCAACTACCGCCCAATCAGCTTGATTGACGCAATGCAGAAAGTAGTTGGCAGGGTGTTATTACAGGGAATTCACTGTTGGGTGGATGAAGAAAATATTCTTTCCCAATACCAAGCGGGATTTAGGGCTTGTATGGGGACAGTGGACCAAGCATTTAGGTTGCTCCTTATCTATTGGAAGGTGGTCCTCATTGGCAAGGGCAGTCTTTATTTGGCATTTATTGACTTAAAGACTGCCTTTGACCTGGTCCCTCGCGAGCGGCTGTGGTTCATCTTGGGTGAAATGGGGATTCCCCCGTTGTTGCTGAACCTATTGATCCACCTACACGAGGGCACTTTTGCGCAAGTGAGGTGGGGGTCGCAAGGCCAGAAAACAGACAAAATCCCGGTTAACAGAGGAGTCCGCCAGGGCTGTGTCCTGGCGCCTACTCTGTTCTCCTTGTACATGAATGGGGTGGTCGATTTTCTCCAAGAGTGCCCAGCTGATGCCCCAGCTTTGCTGGGTGATAGGGTCCCCACCCTCCTCTTTGCGGATGACACTTTGCTCATCTCAAAGACGCCAGCAGGGCTACAAAAGCTTTTAGATAGATTTCATCTCTTCTGTGAATCCAGGGGCTTATTGTTAACACCTCCAAGACTAAGCTCATGGTATTTAACCCTTACAGGCCATACAGAAGCAATTTTACCCTTGACGGAGTTGGTTTGGAAAGAGTCTTAACTTTTGACTATTTAGGAATTAGGCTCGCTGAGAATATGCAGTGGAGAAATCATGTTGATAAAATGCTTTTAAATCATAAGCGCACGACAAGAGTACTAACTAGAGAACACCGCTCCTCAGCGAGTAGACCTGTAACCCCTGCACTTACCATCTATGCAGCTAAAGCAGTAAGCTCAGCCCTTTATGGTGCTGAGCTATGGGGCTTCGAGAACGTAGATTGTATTTGTAGATCTGAACATAAGTTCGTAAGAGGCTTAGTGTCGCTCCCTTCCAACGTCCCATTGAAACCTTTGATGAGCGATATGGGTAGACGCTCTTTCAAAGACGTAGCCAGGTTGCGGCCACTATTATTCTGGGCTCGTTTGTGTAGGACTCCTGAGCTATCCAACTACGCCTCAGCATTGGCAGAAGTGATGACCCTTGATGGCTGTCAAAAAATTCATTGGGTGTGTACCATAAAGAAAATACTAACTGTGCTAGGCTTTAAGGAATCGTGGGACTCACAAATCCCGCCCTGCAGGGAGGAGCTTAAAAGACGCTATTGGGCCTGGATTGATGACCAAGAGCTTAACTATGCTGGGGTAGGTAGGCTTACAGATTAATTTTACTTTCACAAACAGGTTATCTCATTTGAACCCTACCTAGATTTCATCCAGGCACCGCGCGACAGAACACTCTATATACAGTTTAGGATAGGATCACTTCCAGTTCGAGAGTTTACTGCAAAGTGGAGTGTGCCACATCAAACATTAAAGGAGTGTCCCTCCTGTAAGGCGCCTGCTGAGAGTGTAGCGCATCTTATGTTCGCTTGCCCCTTTTATAAAAATGCTAGGTCGAGATGGCTTAAACCCATCTGCAGACAATTGGGAACTCAAGAACATTGTATTGCCTTGCGCATTTTAAAATCAGACACACGGACCCTTTTTGTCTGCGGTGTGGCTAAGTATCTCGGCCGCGCCTGGATAACAAGACATACATTTTTAAGTGGGGTTTCAAGATGAATGTTTATGTTTTGATGTTAGTTTTAACGTAAATTGTTTGTATATCTTAAATTCCATTGTCATTTTATACTATATCTTGTGAGGGTCATTTTGATGAATCTTACATTTTTATGTTATTTTTTAACTAAAACAATTCACACAAGTTGCACTGTCACTTTAGATGATGAGAGCTGGTTTGGAATGTTTTTTTTTTTTTTTTCGTTCTTCCCAGCTCTGGGCTATCATGAAACATAAGAATTGATGGATTTTTAAAGTTTTTATGTCCCGTTTTATATTCTGTATACTGTTTATGGATGGAAATAAGAATGTTGATGCTTTTAAGATACTTTGTTATCGAATAAAGCTTTAAGAAGATTTAAAAATCAAACAATTTACAATCCATAGAGGATAATATAGATTTAAAAAGAGAGGATTTGAGGATTAGAACATGAAAAGATAGAGTTGTTTGGAACTTAAGGATCCGGGTAATAATATTCCATATGTCTGATAAAAACTGATGAGTAATAGAACAATTGAAAAATAAATGTTGTAGGTCACCAGTTGTAGATTGACAATGCCAACAATTTGGGGTATCTAGAAGTTTAGCTTTAAATAATTTGTCTGGAGTCCAAAAGCATTGGTAAAGCAGGTAAATATTAGTTTGTATAAGAGTAGCCGGAAGATAATTAGCCGTTTTGGATTTCCAAATATCCTTCCAGGATATGCTAAGTGATTGAAGATTTATGTGTGGTGACCATTTTTGATTAAGCTGTGCGAAGGAGGAATTTGAAGTGGTAAGTTTTTTATATGCTTTAGAGGCTATATGTCCTGAGCGGCTGAACACAGAAATACAAAACTCTATACCAGAGGACTGAGACATAGAAAGTAGTTGCGGATAAGCATTAAGAACCGTATTACATAGTAATGTATATTTGGGCAACTCAGAAAAGGGCAGGTTGTATTTAGCTTGAATAACATCAAATGTGTAAAACATATCATATTGACATATGTCTGCAACAAAGAAAATACCAGCAGTAATCCATAAGTTCCAGAAAGAAATATGCGTATGATATTGGAGTTTAGGATTGAACCAAAGAGAAACTGTTTTAGTGGAAGACAAAGTAATAGAAAAGCTATTATCAAATGATAAAAGGGCAATTTTAGAGTTGGCAATAATGGGGGAACGTTTACCAAAAGAACCATTTGCCATGGCAAGAAACGCAGTTAATGGATATGGAGCCAAAATATTTTTCTCCAGGATAAGCCATTTAGGTGCATTAAAGGGGGGATAATATGGAACCATAAGGAACATTGTGCCACAAGGAATGCAAAATGATATTTTTTTCAATCTGAAAGACCAACCCCACCTTCACATTTGGGCAGTTGTAAAGTCTTAAGACTGATACGTGCGGGCTTATTATTCCAGATGAACTTAGTAAATAACTTATATCATTTAGCATAAAAAGTGGACGGGAAAGAGAAGGGTATCATAGACAATAGGTATAGAATTTTTGGAGTTATAGACATTTTAATTGCTTCAATACGTCCCCACCAATTTAGAAGAAGATTAGACCATCTATCCAGTTTCTCTTTAGTATTAGTTAAAATAGTAGAACAATTGGTTTCAACTGTATCTTTAATCGAATCAGTAAAAGTTATTCCCAAATATTTGAGTTTTTTTGGAGACCAAATTATATCAGTATTCGCCAACATTGTAGAATTACAAAAAGCATTTGATGGAAAAAATTCTGTCTTATTAGTATTCAGGGAGTAACCAGAAACCTCAGCATATTTATGAATAATATCAAGAATAATAGGTATAGAGGTAGGGGGATCAGTAACATATAATAACACATCATCAGCGTAAGCAGAAAGTTTAATGGAAGTATTTTTCAAAACAACACCTGTATAAGTATCACTATTACGAAGGGAACATAAGAGGGGCTCTAATGCAATAAGAAAAAGTAAAGGGGAGAGAGGACAACCTTGGCGAGTGCCTCTATACAACCGAAATGAGGAGGAGCACATACCATTGACAAAAATAGAGGCTGAGGGGGCTGAATACAATGCTTTAATCATATTGATAAAGATAGGACCAAAACGGAATACTTCTAAAGTTTTGAATAAAAATTGCCAATTAACCTTATCAAATGCCTTTTCTGCATCTAACGCCATTACACCAATTGGACAACTGGATTCTTTGGCAAGGGATAATGTATGACAGAGCAACCGGGTATTATGAGCAGATAGTCTACCTTTCATAAAGCCAGTTTGGTCAGGTTGTATAATATTGGATAGTAAGGGTGATAATCTATTTGCTAAAATTTTTGCATGTAATTTACAGTCCTGATTGATTAAAGAGATGGGACGAAAATTTAAAACTAAGGTATGATATTTATTAGGCTTGGGAAGGACAATTATAGTGGCTTCATTAAAAGATCCCCCATCATGGAAGTACGCTGAAATTCTGTAAAAAGGGAAAGTAAAAAAGGGGATAATTGGTCCTGATAATATTTATAGAATTCAGGCGGAATTCCATTCGGGCCAGGAGTTTTTTTTTTAATTTAATGCATTAATTGCTGCAAAAATTTCTTTAACGTCAATAGGGTTATCTAAGGTTGATCTATCAGTATCAGAAATCTGAGGCAATCGACAAGAATTAAGGAAATCATTGATAACATTGTTGTGAAGGGCAAGAGGTTCGTGATATATAGAAGATTAGAAGGAAAGGAACTCTTTCAGTATATCTTCAACATCTGTCACCAATGTACCATTATTCATTTTGATGGCTGGAATTTGAATTCTGTCTCGCTTGAGGCGTAGATAATTAGCTAACAGGCGACCAGATTTGTTGGAATTAAAATGAAAATTTGATTTTTCTTTTGAAATAAGTAAACCTGCTCTTTTACTAAGCATACAATTATATTCGTAGCAGTATTTCTGAAGTTGGGATTTATATTGTGGATCTCTAGATGTAATAAAAAGTCATTCCACTGATGCAATCTGTGTCTCTAATTTGGTGAGGTGGGAATAAAAAGATTTATTTTTTCGTGTGCCATAATAGAAATTGAAACTCCACGGATGTAAGCTTTAAAAGCATCCCAATGTATAATTTTGGAAGTGTCACATGACTTATTATTCAAAAAATAAGCTAAGGCCATTTTTTTAGAATTGGTTGAGTTAAGAACTATTTACGAGTTCATTCTCCATCTTTTATTAGGAATTTGGGGATCAGAAATACATAAAGAAAAAGAAATTAAAGCATGGTCCGAAACCGTAATAGGGTGTATAACCGACTCACTAATCATGTGACATAAATTACGTGAGGACAATAAGTAATCAATTCTAGAAAAAGAAGAATGAGCGTTAGAATAAAAAGTAAAATCTTTGTCTGTAGGATGTTCCAATCGCCAAAAATCAACCAATTTGGTAACAGAAAGGAAAGATTTCAAAGCAAAGAATGCTTTGCTAGGCCGGAACTTAAAAGCAGAAGACCGGCCTAACAAAGGATCTCTGATGAGATTAAAATCACCACCCATTATAAGGGACGTATTACCAATTTTGAGTACTTCAGCAGAGACATAAGACCAAAAGGCAGGGTCATCAGAAGTAGGAGCATAAATATTGACCATATTTAAAGTGAGTTTGTCAATTTGAACTTGAGCATAAACAAATCTACCATCTGCGTCATGATGATGTGACAAAATTTGTGCACGAGCTCTGTGTGAGAAAAATATAGCTACACCATTTTTACGTTTTGCAGCAGGAGAGGAAACTATAAGCCCTACCCAACCTTTAGACATAGGGGCCGATTCCGATCTCGGTCGGAGGCGCACCCAATACCATTCGGTCGGGAAAAAAGCCATGCGAAAGCCTGTTTCCCGACCGAACCGTACGCGGGTCCGGCCGAGCGAGTACGATGCGAGCTCGCCGACCGACTCGTCCGGGCGACCCGACCGCTCCGACCGACTCGTACCCGGATCGTACCGCTCCGACCGACTCGGTCGGACCCGATTCGCACCGCGCAATGGAGACGTTTTCCGGCCGGGTAAGTACGATGCGCACCTCGACCGCTCCGACCGACTCGCGCCGTCCGACTCGAACTCGCTGTCGGAGCCGTACTTTGGGGGTCCGTGTCGGACCCCCTGTACGCGTACCCGTGCGAGGCGCACACAGGGGGACCCATGGGTCCCCCTACCTGTGCGTGTACGCCGCGAAGCGCTCGTGGCGTACTCGCTGTAGGGGGCGCCCTTGTCCGCCTCGCACCCATTGAGGCAATGGGAGCCCGCGTACGCGTTGTACGACCGGCTCCCATTGAGTTCAATGGGAGTCCGACCGACTCGTGTCCGATAACATACGGACGCATCGTACTCGTTCGGTCGGACTGCACGGGTCCGATTCGGTCGGAAATCTCTCCGGGTCCGGCTCGGTCGGAGAAATTTCCGGCCCGAATCGGAATCGACCCCATAGTATGCAATATTTTGTCATTAACATGAGTTTCTTGTACAAAACAGATATCTACATTAGACTTGTGGAGATATTCAAAAAATTTACGTCGTTTAACTGGGTATCTGAGACCCTTCACATTTAATGAAGCAACAACTAACTTTTGTGGCCTATACATATTGTCCTAGAAGTAATAGAAGAGAATAAGAGTGAGACAGTAGCCCATATAAAAAAGACAAAACAAGACAAACAACATAAAGCGAGGTCAGTCTCCAAGACCTCATACCAATAGAACATTGGAGACGGAGGTGCGAAGCAAGAAAAAAACACCATTATATGCACCTGCAGAGAGAGAGAATAACAACCTACAGTAAGGGGTATAAAAATTAGCCTGCAGAACCAGAAGGCTGAGAGTCCATGAGAATAGGATTATGCTGATCCAAGAATCTGATTAAATCTGCGGGAGCTGAGAAAGACTTGGAGACATCATTTTTCCAGATGCCCATAACCGCAGGGTCAAAAAGACCATATTTGTATCCAGCTTCTCGCAAACGAGGCCTCAATTCTGAAAATTGTCGTCGTATTTGAACAGTCTCCTTTGCAAAGTCCTGATGAATAAAGACTTTATTTCCTTCAATTAGGAGAGAAGGGATCTCTCGGGCAGCCTTTCGTATAAGGAGGAGATGATGGTGCCTCAGAACTTTAAAAATGATTTGTCTTGGTTTGATTGATGAGGTTTACAAATTGAAGGTATTTTGTGAGCTTTATCAATCTCAAAACGTTCTGGAAATTTGATATTTAATAGTTTAGGGAGAAGATTTTCCAAGAAAAGACGACAACTCTGTCCCTCAACTCCCTCCGGAACATTAAATATGCGTAAGTTGTATTGTCTATTTCTATTTTCCAAATCAAGTAAGGAACGTTGGAGAGAAGCAACCTGAGGAATAAGTGGAGCCATAGATGTAATGGCTGTAGTATTATCACAAATTTTAATCTCATTATCTGCAACTCTCATTGATAAGAAAGCCATATCTCTCTGAATATTTTTGATATCTGAAGAAATTGTGTCAGTATTAATATGAATAGCTTGAATTTCCTCCAGAAGATTTGCCAATGAATCGTCTTGTGAATCAATAGCTTTGGCTTTGGTAGGAGGAGGTGAAACAGCTTGTTTACGTTTGTTTGACACCATTTTGGACTCCATACTGGTAAACAGAGAGCAGGCAAACAACAAAAATAAATACATAAATAAATTACACCACAAATAGCAAGATCTGCAATGTAGTAAGGTCTTCTGACAGGATATTAAAAATTAGGAGGCGAAAAACAGCTCCAGAAGACTTAAACACTGTGTGAATAAAGCTGCAATGAATAATAAAAGGACAAAATCCCTTTAATGCTTCACAAAAATAAAAGATGTGGCAAGCAAGAGGCAGGACAAAACCCCTTTAAGAGGGGAAAGGCTTCTGAGGAGAGGAGGTGCCCAGTAGGTTAAGCCCGCCTCCACTGTGTGAAAGGTTGACAGAGAATGGTGCAGAGAGCAAGAGCCCTCTGTGAGGAGAAAACCAAGACGCCTACCGCACTTCACATGGAGGCACCAGACCTCCAAAAGTCAGCCAAACGCCTCCGCAAGCATGAAGGAGCACCTGGGGCAAAAACGGAGTCGCAACGAAGCCCCTTTCATCGGAAGAAAATCGTCGGCTATGGAGGTGAGATCGGAGCTCAAAGCGCGGCGGCCATCTTGGTTCGCGTGCTGCCGACTCCCTAGCTATGTTTGATATTGACAAGTTCCTCTGAATATAACGGAAATGAAGGAGAGGAAGTTTTGGACTGAAGATTTCTAAGCTGCGTGATAGAATTTAGAGCAGATGCAATCTGAAGATTCTATTCCTCTACATCTCCTTCAATGTTGTCAGTAGTGTCCCAGGAGAAAGAAAGTTCTGAGAAGGTAAGGAAGGAGCAAGATCTTTCCTGGTAACCCTTAATCAGAATAAAAAATACAGGTAGCAGTGGTAGAAAATAATCGCACATCTATAATGAACCAAGTAAGTGTTAATATGATACTACAGTGGCAATCTATCCGACAAATGTATATTGAGTGTATATTGAGTGCTGCTAAAAATGTCCAACAGCCTGCTTCCAATGGGGTCTCACATACGTTGTTACCCAAATTTGCGTTACAATCCAAACCAAAATCACAATTTGACACTGGAGCACTATAAGACAGTAGACCCAATTTGTAGCCAATATTGCATTGAGAAGATAGTCCAAACGTTTTGTGTGCTCTTCCAGTTTTAATGACAGTGCTTCAAGTTTCCATACAAATCTTGATGAAGAGAATAAGGGCATATATATCCAACAGCCAACACATGTTTCATCTGAAACAGACTTTTTTCAAGGCATCACTTTGTATCTTCCTGAAAATAAGTCCTATACATAAATAAATAAAAAATGTCCTAGGATGAAATACCCCGGGAGCCGGTTCACACGCACAAGCTTACCCTGGATTTGGTTTCACGCTATTAATAGATCTACTATGCTGTCTTTAACACGATGCATCCAGTACTTAAATTAAGAGCATGTACTGCTATGACTTAAACGTTGGTCCTCTCAACTCAAATTAATTCCTATGACTTGAATAATGTTTGGCGATACTACTATACATTCTCATCCCCTATTTTCAGGAAGATATACAGACTGATGTTCAGCCTTGGAAATGTCTGTAGCAGATAAAACAAGTCCCGACTGGCAGAAATATATGCACCTAGGGGCATATTTACAAAAGAAGTGATGGACCGCAGCGTTAGCCTTGTTGGCTTAACGCTGCTCTCCCCAACTTCTAAAACACAGGGCTGCACCGTATTTATAAGAATCTGGTGCAACCCTGCATTTCTCCCTGCGTTGGCGCTATATTTAGCAGCCTAGCGCCAACGCAGGCACCCTTAAACCATAGTGCAAGGGTGCCTGCATTGAGGGGAAGGATTTTTTATGTGCAGGAAGGTGTGCCTTCCAGCACATAAACATTCTGAAATGGCATTTTGTAATATCTATGTGTGCTGCTTTAGGCAGCACACATAGAAGTTGCAACTCCTCATTTTTCTTTAATGATTGTTTATGTGCAGAAAGGGACACCTTCCTGTACATACACAATCAATGGCGTTTTGCTGTTTCTATGTGTGCTGCACAACACAACACACTTAGAAACAGCAAAAACGAGGAGTATTTACAAGAATCCGGTGCAGCCCTGCGTTTCTCCCTGCGTTGGTGCTATATTTAGCATCCCAATACCAACGCAGGCACCCTTACACCATAGTACAAGGGTGCCTGCATTGAGGGGAAGGATTGTTTATGTGCAGGAAGGTGTCCTTCCTGCACATAAACAATCTGAAATGGCCTTTTGTAATATCTATGCGTGCTGCTTTGTGCAGCACACATAGAAGTTGCAACTCGTATTTTTTTTTTCATGATTGTTTATGTGCAGAAAGGGACACCTTTCTGTACATAAACAATCAATGGCGTTTTGCTGTTTCTATGTGTGCTGCACAACGCAGAACACACAGAAACAGCAAAACCGAGGAGAAATAAAGCATTTCTTGTCATTTCGCCAGGGTAAGACCAGGTTTTCCTGGTCTTAATTTTGGTGCTGCCCATATTTATGCCAGCCTTGTAAATATGGGGCAGCGTCAAAATCAATGGGTGATGCGGTAGAACGCCCACCACACCACCCATTGTCTGCTCTTTTCACGCTAAGTGCTGCGTGAAAGGGTGCCTTATTTACAAGACAGCTTTAAGCCACTTAATGTGGCTTAAAGCTGCATTGTAAATAAGGCAAAGCCCATATCGCCACAGGAATGTCACTAAAAGTGACGTTCCTGTGGCGATAGGGGCTTGTAAATTTGCCCTTTAGTCTCTTCATCAAGACCTGTATGGAAACTTGAAGCACTGAAAATAAAACGGGAAGAGCACCAAAACGTTTGGACTATCTTCTCAATGCAATATTTGCTACGTATTGCATCTGAGTCTTATAATAACCCTTAATCAGGTTCAAGATAAATTACATGGCTGCTTAGAAATATTGGAAAGCGATTGATTAATAAAAGAAAGAAGAGAAGAGTAGACAATGGGACAGCAAGAGGAAACAATTGGTTGAGTTGAAATGCTGACTTTGAGATGAAATTAGCATTGAATGTATGATCAGCTGTAAGCTTGGCCTGGTTAACTCTTTGTGTAAGGCAAGGTAAAGATAAATAGTTTCCACAGATCTGAGATATCAAACACATTTTTCATAATCTAAGAAAACACTGAAGATCATCATCTTCACAGGTGTATTTCCATCCGATCTCTTAACAACTGGGACACCAAAAGAGGGGCAGGCCACTCTGAATGTAGTTTGAACCACACACATTATCAGATCTAAAATCGTTTCATGCTATCCATGACCTTAAGATAGACATCCCTGCTCAGAAAAGTTTTTGATGTATCTTAGAAATGCTTTCAAAATATGCACCTGTCCATCAAATTGGCTACTTATCACAAGGACATACCTACCAGAGCATCTCCTGGAGGCCTCAGTGCATGCAGGCTACTTTATTATCTGTGGTCAACCCATCCATCCCTAAGCAGGCATCCCACTCCTTTTAATTAGGCCAATATAATCTTGGAATAGTTTTCAATTTGTGCAGCATTGTCAGTGAAAAGGGTGTTGAGAGTAGGTAACAGGTGGAATTTAGCTACTTATGCTTGACAGATTCAGGTATATTCTAAAGCAGAAGCATCACTTTAAAAGTATCTGTTATAACAGGTTATTTGAAATTCCACTGCTTCTCCTAGAGCAAGTTGGCAGCAGTGCAGTAAAAAAGCAGCTTTACTCCTATCTATCTATCTATCTATCCATCCATCCATCCATCCATCTATGTATATCTGTATCGCTGTCTGCCTCTTTGACTAGGTGTCATTTGGGTCTCGGTTCCCATTTGTAAGGCCAACACCAACTATTTTAGGTTTTAGTGATTGGGGACATCTTGATTCTGGTGCTGCTGTGCCACTCTGATCCTGTTCTACATGTGCATCTCACCAGGGGCTATCACAGTTGTGAAAAAGTGTCTCATTAGTTGGGGTGAATGGTAGCCCACCACAAGTAATAATGGCACTATTATTGCTAGTTCCAGTAAAGGCTTCTGTAATGTAAAAGTGAGCTCAACCCTTGGAATATAACACAGACAAACTTACCTTAAGAAAATGTGTAAAGCACTTAGAAATACTAAAGTAATTATAAACTAGAAAAAGCAATACAATAAAAATCTCACTCCAATTTATAAAAAAGAGAATATTTGAATGAATGAAATTAGACCAAAACAGTATGATTTTTTTACATTTGAATTGGATTTTAGCACCAAAAAGCCCAAAGAGCCCATCAAGGACATCTGGTCGCACCAGACCAGGACAAAGTCAAAGTTAAGACCAACCACAATGCAGCATGGGTCAGATATGAGGTCCAAGCAGGTCTCAGTGAAAGAGTTACCTTCAGACTTGAACATTTTTGTGGAGAAAATGTGAATCTCAATGAGTCATCAGTGGAGCAAGCTGGATCTGAGTTGCTGTTTGACAACAGCACGTTGCTGAAGAGTGAGGCCCAAGTGCAGTGATCAACAAAGGAGGAAAGCTCTGAGTGGGTGAAGTCCGGCATCCATGCCTTGCAAGTACTCAATGTCGATCAACTTTGGCTTGGTGTCTTTTTCAGTGAAGGCCTGGACGTTTGAAATTAGAAACTTTTCTGGAAGCCAGATCTCCTTTAGCCGGGCAGCCCAACTAGTTGAATCTGGCTGATGATTCGATGTCAACAGCCTTGGCTCGGCTCAGCTCCAGGTCACCCGTTGGTTCTTCCTAAAAAAGTTTCAAAGTTACAGATTTTGTAGCCTGGGCAGAAGGACTACACTCGGACACTTATCTAAGTGCCCCAGAACTTTAGGATACCACTTAGGGGTCAGGACTCACTCCAGGAGAAGCCACCAGTAGGATCCAGAGTAGCTACAGTTGGAGCTGGTCATCTGGGCTCTTCAGGAAAGTGTGATTCTTGCAGCTTTTGGTTTGCTATAGCTTAACAAGAGGTCAGCCAGAGGTCCCTTTAAGTCCACTTCTTTGTTATGGGTACAAGTGGGTGCAGGTCCAGCCCTTAGGGTTATCCTCACAGGTCACAAGAGCAGGTGTAGTCCTTCTTCTGTCTTACACATGTCCAGAGGTGCCCTGAAGAGGGTACTGGAGGTGCTACTGAGTTTGGAGACAGTCTGCCTAGGAGGACAAAAGACTTAGATGTGAGCTACAACTGCCAAGTGACAGGGTAGGTTTCCTTTGAAGCTCAGGAAGGAGCTGGACACAGCCTCCAGGCAATCCTGCTCAGTGAGAAAAGCATCTCTCCACACCCAAACCCTTTGTCCGCTGCCTTGGAGCAATGCACATCTCACAGGAGGAGAGCCATGAACAGTCAGGTGACATGAACACATGCAGAAAGGCACATTTGGCTCAGGCAGAAAATAGTAATATAAAATCCAACTTGACAATTAAGTTGAATTTGAAATTACTATTCAAATGACTCCTTGATTTATTTTTCTGGATATTCCCAAACTGAATGTATGCATTATAAGTTATTATAATGTAACCCAGTGCTTTTGTAGGAGTGAGCCAGCCTTACTGCGTAACACAAAGGGAGAGGAGGAGGTATTCCACACCACACACTTGAAGATAAACACAACAGACACAAAAGAGTGTGTTGGCAAACAATATAAAGCCCAATTAGGCCCATAAAAAATCATTTATCAAAGATAGTTCTCTTGGCAATCATAAGGGGGGTATCTTTAATCACAGAGCACCAATTAGATTGGTTGAAGAAGCCGCGCCACTATTTGTGTCATGCTTTATCCTCGGCAACCTCATCCCACCCTGGTAAGATGGTACTACTCAACTCAACCCCGTTGAGAGGGAGTACTTGATAAACGAAAGCTGGACAGGAAGCAATCTTGAAAAGCCAAAAATACCTTAAGGTAAACCCAGAGCAATACCTTTAATAAGGGGTACCTAAGGTACAGTTAAAACCTAATTGGGGATGTTAGGTAGGCATGAGACCGACCGATCCATACTAAGCTGTGAGAAATTGGGTTGCTGGTTGACCGAGTTGTGAGCCCTGGTCAAGCAGCAACCGCAATCCTAGTCAGGGTAATGCACAAACAAACCCCAAATTAACCTGTGCTCACCCCTTGGTGCTTGGCACAGAAAAGTCAGGCTTAACTTAAAGGCAATGTGTACAGTATTTGTGGAACACTTCAAACAGTAAAACCGTGAAAACACCAGAATAAAAGATCTCAAACCTGATTAAAAAATTAGAGTAGCATTTTAAGAATAAACTGCAATATAGCACCTAAAATCATAAAGCTTCAACCGCAGCTATCTGGTCACACTGGACCGGGTCAAAGCTAAAAGTACAGGCTGATCTCGATGGAGCGCAGGTCGGAAACAGTCCCAGATTAGTCCCGCTGAAGGTTTACTTTCTCAAGCATTGTGTCAAGAGTCCCATTCGCATTTGAGAGGGTTACGAGGAGCAAGTACCGCGTCACAGGTGGTAGTCGTTGTGGTGCAAAAAGCAGGTTGGGCATTGTGGACTGGCGGGCTAGAGCTCTGTGTTGGTGGTCGCCTATGGGATGTCGATGCTGCTTTGCAAAGAGATAGCTGGTGGTGAATAGCGCTAGATTTCAGTGCGAGCTACGTAGTTCCAGTACAAACAGGCCCGTTCACAGTCCAGAAGAGCCCAAAAGCTTAATTTCAAGGTCTTGTGAGCCAAACCAAGGGTTCAGGGCCTGAGAGGCACCACCTAGGTGTCAGGAACTCACTGCAGCTGGGTCCAGGAGCTGGTTGGTGAGCCTTGTATGTCCCTGAGGCTTAGATCAGGAGGCCAGCAGACTAGTCCGTGGAGTCACGCTGGGGTCCTGGGTTCAAAATGAGGTTGCAGGTCCAGTTCTTCTTCCCCAAGCAAGAGGGCAACAGGCAGCAGGTCAGCATAGCAGGTCAGCATAGCAGGGCAGCGCTTCCTTTAGAGTAGCAGTCCAGCAGAGTGGCAGTCCTTGTACTAGCACAGCAGTCCTTCTTCCTGGTAGAGTATCTACAGGTCCAGAAGTATACTGAAGAGTTGGTGTCTGAGGTCCTTCTTTTATACACAGCTGTGCCCCTGAAGTGGGAAGAAGCTTCTAGAGGCATGCCTTTGAAGTGCACAGATGCCCTGCCTTCCCTTCCCTGGCACAAAACTAAGTACATGAGGTATGCAGCCCTTTTCGTGGAGACAGGACATAGCCCATTCAAGTGTAAGTGGGGCTGTGCCCAGCTCCTCCCTCCTAACCTGCCAGTGATGGCCCATGCAGTGGCACTAGTTACCGAATCCTCCCGAGACTTGCCCTTGGTTTACAGGAGGAGGCACTGCTCCGGTGGCAAATCCCAGGGGGAAGGGGGTCAGGATGGACAGAGCATGTAGAGTCAAAGATGCTGTGGCTCGCCTACTCAACAGCAACACTGCAGCAGGCATTCACACCAGTCTGATGAATGGTCCTGGCAGATATGGTACCTATAAACAAGCAAACACTAGGAGACGTGGGTCCCTTGCTCACTTTGCCACTGGATTCAAGCTAGCCTGGCTGATGAGGGCTGTTAGCCCGAAACCGGTCCCAGGATGCTTGTTTCCGGTCCAGGGAAGACATGGCTTGGCAGTTCGGGCTGGACTGTTCCCATGAGGCACAGGGTCAAGACTGATTTGCATATAGCTGTGTCTGAACTGGGGTGGCAAAGTGAGCTAAAGAACGATGATGGATTCAACCCAGATCTGTGACTGGTGGTGAGTATCTGAAAAGTTTCAGCGTTCTGTCCATCATCGCCTTGTGTTTGCTTTGTTTGCCCTAAGTTGGCAGGGTATGCCCAGACGTGGGTCCCTTGCTCACTTTGCCACTGGATTCAAGCTAGCCTGGCTGATGAGGGCTGTTAGCCCGAAACCTGTCCCAGGATGCATGTTTCCGGTCCAGGGAAGACATGGCTTGGCAGTTCGGGCTGGACTGTTCCCATGAGGCACAGGGTCAAGACTGATTTGCATATAGCTGTGTCTGAACTGGGGTGGCAAAGTGAGCTAAAGAACGATGATGGATTCAACCCAGATCTGTGACTGGGGGTGAGTGTCTGAAAAGTTTCAGCGCTCTGTTCATCATCTCCTTGTGTTTACCTATAAACAAGCAAATAATAAGGCTTTAGTCTAGTATTAACTCTATCTCTTAAGGTATCACCTCACGAAAGCTTTTCAAATCTCAACCAACCTTTAGTTTTGTTGTTGTTTTTTTTGTGTTGTAATTCTTTATTAACATTTCTCAGGGATGTACATCTTGAGAAAGAAAATAGCTGCGACAGCCACACAAATATAATGACCATAGAAAAAGATATAATGAGAACTTGGGTGGCATGCGCGTGTCGTAAACAAGAGAAAGTGTGCAAAGGGTAGGGGGTGGTTGGGAGTTGAGTGGGGGAGATGGTAGGGGGGAGTATTTGCTTGTATCCCGGAAAGCATGCAAGTGGGGGATATTTCAGGTGGTAATAATCACCTCACCGGGCGGGGGGAGGGGGTGGAGAATTCCAGAAGTGTTGTTACATTCCAAATAGGTACCCTATGTTTTCTGAATACAATCTAACAGATAGAAATGGCACAAAGTGGCGCAAAATATACAATGCTGCGTATCGAAAAACTGGATAGATTAGCATTTACAGTGGTAGAATTACCATCCACAGAATGGCTAATCCATGGCCACATAATTCTACCAGTCACTACTTTTCAGTTTCAGTATTGCCTTGAACAAAAGCAGGCAGGCAGAAATGAAGAAATGGGTAAGGAATACATTAAGGAATCATGGGTATTACCATACAGATTTCAATGCCTGAGTGGGGATCGAGAAGTGTTTCTAAGCGGTACAAACTGTGAGAACGCTTTAAGTGGATCACTCATATGCCAGGATATAATGCTGCACGGGGCTTGTAATGGTTCTGTAGCAAACTTGTCCTGCATTTGAGGGGTGCCCCAGCTGCAGTAATTACTCCAACATTCAGGCTACTTTCAAATGGGAGTTACTTGATGCTGAACAGACAAGGCTGCTGCGGAATGCTCCCGGGCATCGCATATCTGGTAACCGTGAGCTCCAGGGTTACTTGTTGTATGCAAGTATTGTTTCCCCGACACATACAGTCAGGGAGGCGCCGTTATGGCCTTCACTGAATGTTTCTTTAATACGATTTGATACTCTAAGCAGAATGAAAGCCATGCTTTTACAGAAGTCTGTGCCCTTAACCTCCGCTCGAGAGACTTTTGATCTCCAGATCACAAGGTCTTCGGCAGAGATACAGGCGCTTATTCATACAAACTGCCCTTTCCATTTCGCAGAAATGGTAAATCGTATCTTTAACATGTCTGATACGACAGACATAGTCCACCTATTTAAGAACATAGGTTCTGGACTTCTGGGCACCTTTCAGATGGTACTTGGAGTTATGCCAAACTTCATGCACTCCGTATTCGGAAGCATCTTTGGAGGACTTCCGCTCATCCTGTTTCTAGTAGCAGGTAGCCTGATTGTTTTACATTTGCTACTCAATGGACGTCCCAGTCACCAAGGAGATGGAAAAAGCACTCCTGGAGCGTAAATACCGTGACCGCATGGTACAACATCTAGGCACGCCTCGCCTAAGAGAACTAAGTGCATCTTGGTTCTTGTCATTTCGACCAGTCTGCATGGACTGCATCTTACCTGTCCTCTGATGCCTGTTTTGCGCAGTTGAATGCATGGTAGACCTTTGTTTGACACTCCCATCATGTGCGCAACCGGACGTAAATGCTTTACTGGACCCGATAACGGCCCATGTTCTGCAGTGTCCTCAGCGTATTCCGATGTTGATGGCGGCATTCCTTGAGCCCCCACAGGTAGTAATAGCACATTTTGGTATGGACACCGGCTCCTCCTCTGACACCCAGGCTTTGGATGGCGCACAGGCTGCCCCAGCACCGGCTGCAGACAGTGTGGAACATCATCTGTGCTCAATTGACGTACTCTGCGAGGTGCTACAGGGGCCGTCTACTGCGGAAGCAAGCAACAAAAATGTTGCGTCTACCAGCCAGGACACATAAACATTTGACTCATTTGGCTCGTCGTGTCGTGGAACAAAATTCGCTCCTTTTAAAACAACTTCTATTTTGGAACTCAGAACACCAAATTGACATTCCTTTAAAATGTATTGGGCTTCCATGGCTTTCTAATGCTTATAGTGCTTCGGACTATAACTAAGGACAATTTTTTAGACAGTTTTAAGTTTTTTAGAAATTTTTTAGAAGTTTTAAACATTTTAGCTAAACAGATGTTTTTAAACTTTGTGCGTACCAATATCTAGTTAGGCTAGTAGTACGGTAATAAGTTACATATGTCGTCCAGTCGGAAGAGGAGTGGGTGTTATATTCCATATAGGTACCCTATATAGGCGCAGGTAACATTGCAACCTTTCACCTATATTCTTCCCTACATTACATACATAATGATTCTTAGAGACTGACCTTTTACCTAGATACGACACTGCATTCAGAACGCGGGTTTCCCCCTAGTACGAATCTCATACATTATGCATAAGGCTTCTTGGAAGCACAGCAGGACTAACATCTCCTGTATAATATCTCTGTATAAAGTTCAGGCCCGACGTCATCCTTTAGGCCGACACAGTAACACAGCAAGGTAGGACCCCTGGGGAGACGTATGGGTATATATACATCACATCTTGCTTAGAAGAGGAGAGAAGACCGAGACTTCCCGGCTGACACACTGACCAGAGACGCTGAGGTTCCTGCATGCAGACACTCCAGCCCACAGTGGTCTAACATCCCTCGCGGGGTGTCCAACTCGAGACCAGGACGGGGTCCCATATTGTCTCATTCTCAGGTAATGGGGTTGACTAGATCTTAGAGGGATACTTGGCATAACACCTACATAGATGCTAGGTACATTTAGGTACATCTAGTTAGGGAGGCATCGTAGGAGTATGCACGGTTTATCATGTGTTTTTTGTACTTGGATATATTCATGATTACTGCAAGATGGTAGAACTTTACCATCCCTTTACTTTCGTAGTACTTCTAATCATATATCTCTGCTACTGTCTAATGGTTGTTACAGCTCATATATTCTACATTAGAATAACAACTGTTCAATAAATCCTTATTGAAAACGCCCAGCCTGTTTATTCTGTGTATCTTTCTGAGACGAACTAAGTGAGCACAAGTGACTGAGCGAAAGGTAGTATATTGTTTCCACAATTCTGAGGGATAAGGGTTGTCATGTTCTGAGGTTGCCAGAATCTATTCTCTCCTTGGTAAGAGGAGATTATAGTGACACTGTGAGCTAGCAGATACAGACAGGCTAACATACCCGGTGGGGGTGCACGGAATCAGTCTGCCACGAATCCCACAGTTTATGTTATCCAAACGCGCAGATCCTGTATAGGTTATATAGGAACTACACGACATGGCGCCCAACGTTGGTTGGGTACTTATTTAACAGTAGAATCTGAGTAGTT
Source organism: Calotriton arnoldi (assembly GCA_963921515.1). Classification (NCBI taxonomy): domain Eukaryota; kingdom Metazoa; phylum Chordata; class Amphibia; order Caudata; family Salamandridae; genus Calotriton; species Calotriton arnoldi. Next base: position 342,165 of record CAWUFW010010559.1, read on the forward strand.
CAGTCGTGCTATGCTCAGAGACCCCTACTCACAAAACACTGAGACGTCTGGAGTGGGTGGGCACAAACTCTGCCACAGCTGAGTAGGCTAAAAAATCCTATTTAATGGCTGTTGGTAAATCAAGCTTGAAGGACACAGTGTTCCTAAAATTGTGCATAAACACATTATCTTAGTTTCCTTGAAAATCTTCTTCCTCTAAAAAAAAAAAAAAAATGACTGAAGACGTGGAAACCGCAGGGGGAGTTGTACATAGTTTGCAACTCTCAGATGAAGAAGAAAATGCAGATGCAATTCCGATTGCAGAGAATTTGAGAAATACAGTCACCCTGAAACTACTTGCGCATGGTGTAACAGCCAGGGGTGGCATAGTAGCTTTCGTGATTGAGGCACCCGAATCATATAGAACAGAGGTATTTTATTTGTGGGTTACATTCCCAGCAGCAAATGCAAGAACAAAAACATTTCACTCCTACACAGAAGGAGATGCACCAGCGGAATATTGTCCGTTTGAGGACATTGAGGTTCGGCTCAAATACCAGGAACACTTATACTGGTTTAAAGGCTCCCTACCCCCTAAAAGAAGAAGAGTGAGACTCGGCCCGCTCGGAAGAGAAGGGGCAACATGGCCAATATTAGCGGCCTACACACCACATCCTGACATTGAAACAATGCCACCAGGAGACTTACTCATACAACACAAAGAATTAATAAAAATCTACAGAAACTTGACGCAATTTGTCATGAGGACACTTACAGTCCAACCAGCAATGGTTGCAACAAATGGAACTCAAGCTCAGAGTACAGCAACTAAAATCACACCACAAACATTACACGCGGTGATGGGTAAAATGCCCACAAAACGTGAACAAATGCCATTCTGGGTAGCTCAGAAAATAACACAACTAGAGGCAGTATTCCCGAATACTACCCCGTATGAAAAACACAGAATGCTAACAATCTGCTTGCCCAGGGGGATAACACCAGAAATAGAGGATTGTACCACTTGGGGTATAGTCTTTGCTGCCATTTATACCAGAACTCATGGTATCCCGTCATTAGCAGTAGTACCAGACATATTGAGACAGATACAAAACGAGTACGGAGCAGAGCCTGCTCTGAACTTAGGGATGAAGTTACTAGGTAACTATGCCCAGGTATCAGCCATAATATTAGCTAATATTAAAGGGGAAGCAGCTTCAGTGGCTATCCGCCAACGCCTAAGGGAGTTCAGTCCTTTAGAACAGGAACACGAACTACTGAAAATGATTGAAACTGCATATGCAGAATTAGGCAGAGACAGTTTGGGTGGGAAAGCTTTAAAACCACAACTAATGGGCAGTCCTGAAAAGGACACTTCCAAGCAGACACCTGCTTCAACAAAAAAGAAGTGGGACAATAAAAAACAACAAAACTTTAAAGAAAACAGATCTTAATCCAGAGGTAGATCTCCTCCACAGGAGCCCTCCGAAAAAAGGTATAACCTTAGGAATAGGGATAATATTAGGAAACCTGACAGGTATCAGGATACTGATACACGTTCCTCTCCTTCCTTTCAGGGTTCATCGAAAAACTCCAAGACGGAAGGACGGTCAGACAGACAAGAAGAGCGTGCAAAGTCCAGAGACAAGTAGAACACTCAAGAATATACTTCCAAAAAAGAAGATAAAACCAAACCAAAACCACAGTTCAAAAAGAAGAAGGTTGCAGGTCTAAAGATCAGACATGCCCAGAATTCTGAGGACTCGACTACTGAATGGGGAATGGGCTCTGACGATGCTAGACAGTGCAGCAGAAGTAACAATAGCTCGCCAGAACCTGATGGAATTTCTAGTGACAGCGGACTTGAATGATTATATCACGGTAGAGACACCCGATACTAGGGTAAGTGTCCCACATAAGTTATATGAAATAACACTCCAAATGGAGGGGGACAAATATAGGACAGTTAGAGGTCTCTTTTGGGAGAATCTGTCATTTGGCTATGACATTTTGTTAGCTGAACAAGACTGGCCGCCAGCATTCGTTATGGATTGCCCTAAAGGAGAAACGGTAATTTTACCGGCATTCTCAGACCATATTCCCAGGCACCTAAAACCGACATATGCGCAGGAGTGGGCAGTAGCCCAAGCCCCCTGCATTATACAAAAACCATGTAGGATGGGATGAGGATTCAACCCACCACATAATTCCTTTAAAAAATACTCCAGCTGCACAGAGGCAGTATCCAATAAAGCAAGAAGCTAAAAAACAGGTCAGGGAGATCTTAGATCAACTTGAATACGAAAATTGCACCTCATCAATGAATAATCCTTTGTTTCTGGTCATGAAACCTGACAATTCGTATCGTTGGGTTTTAGATCACAGACATTTAAACACTTGCACAAAGACTTTTGCATTCCAAAATGCACACAGTGCCGCATTAATGAATAACGTTGTGCGAAAAAAATATAAAACAACACTTGATATCTCAAACTGATTTTTCTGCCAAAATATAGCGCCTGAAAGCAGGTATCTAACAGCATTCTCAGCGCTAGGGTCCCAGCGTCAATTTTGTCGACTCCCCCAAGGGTATAAAAACAGCCCGGCGTTGTTTTCGGCCAGAGTATATTAATTACTTCAAAATTTGGATGAAGAGGCATTGTCCTATGTGGATGATATTTATCTAACGGGCAATGACCTAGAGGAGCACTTGAACAGAGTGAACACCATAATTTTGGGATTTGAATCTGAGGGCTACAAATTCAACTTTAAAAATTCAAAAATTGCCCTCCTCCGTGTCCTACTTTTAGGATAAGAGCTTTCGAGTGAAGGGGAAAGCCTGGCAGCCAATTTTTTAGAAACATGCGCGCTACTCCAACCTCCAATCATTGAAAAATTTACAATCAATCTTGGGATTCCTAAATTTTGGTAGAACATACATTTTAGATTACGCAGAAAGAGTAAAACCTTTCTACGATTTAATAAAACCTGATTTTTCAGTAAGACAATGGACACAGGAACACACAGATATCCTTCGTTCCTTACAGGCTGACATGATAGCTTCCAAACACAGACAGGCGTAAACATATGCAACCTGGTGATCCGTACAGTTGCGGGTCAATATGGGTACACCTATCTAACATATAATGAAGGTGAAACAGTACCAATAGCATATAAATCACATTTGTACACAAATGCTGAGATGCGCTTCGCATCTACAGAAAAGATTCTGACAGCAGTACAAGCTGCGGTAGTGAGAGAAAGAGCACTGGCTCAGCGGAAACGAATAATAGTAGTGACTCTAGTTCCAGCCTTAGAGGCTGCGACAAAAGCAAGCGTTCCTAACGCTAAAGCCTTGCATCCAAGATGGATACAGTGGGCTAATTCTCTCACTGCAACAGATGTGGAATACAGGTATGACCCAAATTTAAAGACACAAGCATTTCTGCAATACGAAAAAGAATATCCTCTACCAAACAAAATAATGCCTCTAGATCAGTATGAATATATAATTTACACTGACGGATCAGCTCAACCGGCCATAGGAAGTAAGCAACAATATAGCGCAGCGTGCACAATCGTTAAAGGTCGCATGCGGGATGGAAAGTTCCACCCAAGTTGCACAAAAACGCAATCTCTAGGAGACTGCACGGCACAGCTGGCAGAGTTCAAAGCCTTGATATTGGCACTGGTAAATACGTATCAAGAATACCCCACACTAATTGTGTGCGATTCATTTTACTGTGTACAGTCATATAATGAAATTTGCAGCACTGGGTTCAAAACGGGTTCAAAGATGCAAAAGGTGGCACAATTAAGCATAAACAGGTAGTGGAGTTGAAAACCGAACTATCGAGAGCTCACGTGATACATACACTGAGTCATCAGCATGATGGCGTTCACGTTGAAGGGAATTCATTGGCTGATGAAGCCGCAAAGGGGGCTGTACGCACGGCTTCCGTAGCTGCAATCACTCGTTCTAAAACGAGAATAGACGGTGAGATTATGGTGGCTGTCATTGCTTCACGCAAAAACAGCAAAGCAGTACCGAAAAAGGTTTCCACTCAAGTACTCCTACAAGTTAGATGCCAATAACATTCCATTTGCTCAGATTCCTGGAGTGGAGGATAGAGTAATTCCAAACATGGATCGTAGGTTAGGTTTAATTCTAGCAGCACACGAAGGGATAGGTTCTGCACATGCAGGAGTTATGGCGACTGTTTCTTTATTGAAACAACGCTATTTGGTGGCCTGGGTTAACAAAGCAGACTAAAGACTACGTCTTGAAATGCGACATCTGCCAGCAGATGAAAGGTTCCACCGTAACACGTCCAGCACAGACACCATTATTAATATCAGATAAACCACTTGCGTGTGTTTGCTTGGACCACTGCGGCCCCTTACAAAGAGATGGGGCTTACAGGTATATCATGGTTGCAGTGGATTCCTGCTCAAGATTCCTGTGGGTGTGGCCCCAGCGCTCGGCTGACGCTCGAGCTGTTATAAAGGATTTGCGAGTCTTTATAGGGACATACTCAATTGGCACATTACATTCTGACCAGGGCCCTGCGTTTAGCTCTCGGGCTTACAAGGAGGCCATGCGAGGAATGGGTGTAGCATTGCAGTACTCCTCTCCGTACCATCCCGAGGGAAATTCGGTCGTGGAGAGGAAAAACTGAGACTTAAAGCAGTCTTTAACAGCTAGAGTATTAGGCACGGGTGAGAGTTGGGGAAAACATCTGTATGGAGTGCAGCGAGCATTGAATAATATGCCAAGAAGTTCTCTAGGGGGGGTCACTCCATATGACGTCCTATTTGGGACAAGAATGTGGGTTCTTGATTGTGAATGCGCAGTGGCGGATGAAAAGCCTTTTGACATCCATGATCGTTTGACTGTTTTACAGGATTTAAATAAATCCAGGACACAACAAAGTAATGTCCATATGAAGCAGACCGCCACTGGGGAAGTCAAATCAGTCACGGCAAGACCTGTCTGGATCCCCAAAGTCGGGGATCTAGTCAGAGAGTAAATAGCGGACAAGAAAGAATTTGGGCCATCATACAGAAAGCCTGTTCAGGTCCTAGCAGTTGAACGAACAAGAACTGTACTTCTACCGCCTCTTGCTGGAATAAAGGAGAAAAGATTTGTCTCAATCGACCTAATCAAACCACACTATGTGGCCGATACTGAGTAGTAGGCCACGTGGACTCCAAAGTGGCAGAGGTCCTCCTCTCGCTACAATTCAAGAAGTTCAAACGGAAAGACTCATCACGTTCGAAGAGTCTCCTGCACGGAATGATGGACTATGCAATAATTCTATGGAACTCGTTCCCCTTGAACCTCAAGTTCAAATTCAGAACCAAAATGAAAGACAAATTTCAATTCGACCAAATACAGATGCCTACCTCAACGAGAGCAAACTATGATTTCCACAAATCCTGATGCAATACCAACAATTGATCGAACTGCTTCTGGCTACTTCATAAACTTTGATATGTTTTCTTTGGATCCAAGTGAACCTGAAACGATGCCAGACCAAAAATCGCGCAAGCAGCAAGTTAAAGACTTTCTGAACTTTCTTAAAAAAACTTACCTGGTGTCACCTTGGTTACAACTATGGGTAATCACCGGGATACTTTTCTTTCTTTTCTGGTTAGGCTTAGTAATAGTTTTTAGCATGCTTGTTAATGGAAAATACCTTCGACAAAGCTCTGCAGCCCAAAAGGTGAACTTCATTTTAAAACCACAACAATCATCTCATCGAGAACAAAGAGACTTGTCATCAGTGAACATTACAGCAGTTCCTATACCTGATGGTATAGTTTGGGAAAAGGTTGATTTCGATATATTTGGTCCGACTGAACTTTTAAGAATTCCTCATTTATTTAAAATATCGTTGAGTGATATCATTACCTCAAGTATATTTTCCGATGATTGGGATTTTGAAACTGTAAATAACATGTTGTCTGATTTGGAAAAATCTGCTGCATTTTCTAATAGTGAAACATTGGAAAGCACATCGGATTTCGAAACAATGTATTGTTATCAACACTATGGTCATCACTTTCTGCATAAATCTGCTAATCCTAAAAATGTGTTCACTTACCACCAGTGGGAACATTGTCCAACACCGCCGAAAGGCAGTTCAAAAACATTTACACAAAAGTTTCCATATTTTTCAGGGTTTAATATGCCTGACCCAGCATCATATTATTATCAGGTTGCCCCAACATCAGCACAGAAAAATATGTTAACAAACACCAAACAGATTTACTCTGCTTCCTTTATTGCCCAGTTGTCTGAACAAGGTTTCGACTTATGGAAAGACACCATAGACCTAAAATCAGTCTGGGGTACTAGAGAATGGCAAGTACAAGGAATAGAAGCTTTGTTTAGAGAATGCCATATCCCTCAACAAATCATGTTTTTGAACGAGACAGTGCAACAGACGTCTTCCCTTGGACTAGCCAAGAACAAAGACTTGAACACACCTCGGCTGCCAACTCCATCGCACACCGAGGAGAACATAACATCACAGAAAGAGATTACGTTGAATGACATTATACAATACAATAGATCAGACCCTGATTGGAAGAAATGGTTGATTTGGCCCACAGACACTAATAGTTGTCAGGCGAGATTCATGGGTAAAACCGAAGGGTTCGCTTTCCATAGGCCAGATCCACGTTATGTACAGAGAGAACATCCAGGGGTAGTGACATTCTACAGTGTTGGGAAGTTGTGCCTTGATTGGCTAAAAACCTCAACACTCACAGAGGTGAAACAACACTTATCCTTACTGTCACAGGATGTGGATCTAAGGGATTTTTTACTGGGTCCCAGGAAGCCACGTCAGAAACGTTTCATTTATGCTGTCTACAATGAAATATGGAAAATATCCCAACAAGAGGCCGCTGAGAGATTACGTGAAATAGACCGTATAAATCTAGAAAAATCTCTAGCAGTGGTAGACAATGGGTTAACTACATTGACCTCCAGGATATATTCCTTAGGCAACATTGTATCTTCTGCGATAGACATACTAGAACAAGATTTGGCCATATTACAACACGGGCAATCTCAATTATGTTCTATTATGTTATTAAGTTGGACGCTGCAATCTTTGCGCGCAGGCTATGTGCCTTGGGGTTACATCAACAGTACGTCTCTGTTTTCTGAATACAATCTAACAGATAGAAATGCACAAAGTGGCGCAAAATATACAATGCTGCGTATCGAAAAACTGGATAGATTAGCATTTACAGTGGTAGAATTACCATCCACAGAATGGCTAATCCATGGCCACATAATTCTACCAGTCACTACTTTTCAGTTTCAGTATTGCCTTGAACAAAAGCAGGCAGGCAGAAATGAAGAAATGGGTAAGGAATACATTAAGGAATCATGGGTATTACCATACAGATTTCAATGCCTGAGTGGGGATCGAGAAGTGTTTCTAAGCGGTACAAACTGTGAGAACGCTTTAAGTGGATCACTCATATGCCAGGATATAATGCTGCACGGGGCTTGTAATGGTTCTGTAGCAAACTTGTCCTGCATTTGAGGGGTGCCCCAGCTGCAGTAATTACTCCAACATTCAGGCTACTTTCAAATGGGAGTTACTTGATGCTGAACAGACAAGGCTGCTGCGGAATGCTCCCGGGCATCGCATATCTGGTAACCGTGAGCTCCAGGGTTACTTGTTGTATGCAAGTATTGTTTCCCCCGACACATACAGTCAGGGAGGCGCCGTTATGGCCTTCACTGAATGTTTCTTTAATACGATTTGATACTCTAAGCAGAATGAAAGCCATGCTTTTACAGAAGTCTGTGCCCTTAACCTCCGCTCGAGAGACTTTTGATCTCCAGATCACAAGGTCTTCGGCAGAGATACAGGCGCTTATTCATACAAACTGCCCTTTCCATTTCGCAGAAATGGTAAATCGTATCTTTAACATGTCTGATACGACAGACATAGTCCACCTATTTAAGAACATAGGTTCTGGACTTCTGGGCACCTTTCAGATGGTACTTGGAGTTATGCCAAACTTCATGCACTCCGTATTCGGAAGCATCTTTGGAGGACTTCCGCTCATCCTGTTTCTAGTAGCAGGTAGCCTGATTGTTTTACATTTGCTACTCAATGGACGTCCCAGTCACCAAGGAGATGGAAAAAGCACTCCTGGAGCGTAAATACCGTGACCGCATGGTACAACATCTAGGCACGCCTCGCCTAAGAGAACTAAGTGCATCTTGGTTCTTGTCATTTCGACCAGTCTGCATGGACTGCATCTTACCTGTCCTCTGATGCCTGTTTTGCGCAGTTGAATGCATGGTAGACCTTTGTTTGACACTCCCATCATGTGCGCAACCGGACGTAAATGCTTTACTGGACCCGATAACGGCCCATGTTCTGCAGTGTCCTCAGCGTATTCCGATGTTGATGGCGGCATTCCTTGAGCCCCCACAGGTAGTAATAGCACATTTTGGTATGGACACCGGCTCCTCCTCTGACACCCAGGCTTTGGATGGCGCACAGGCTGCCCCAGCACCGGCTGCAGACAGTGTGGAACATCATCTGTGCTCAATTGACGTACTCTGCGAGGTGCTACAGGGGCCGTCTACTGCGGAAGCAAGCAACAAAAATGTTGCGTCTACCAGCCAGGACACATAAACATTTGACTCATTTGGCTCGTCGTGTCGTGGAACAAAATTCGCTCCTTTTAAAACAACTTCTATTTTGGAACTCAGAACACCAAATTGACATTCCTTTAAAATGTATTGGGCTTCCATGGCTTTCTAATGCTTATAGTGCTTCGGACTATAACTAAGGACAATTTTTTAGACAGTTTTAAGTTTTTTAGAAATTTTTAGAAGTTTTAAACATTTTAGCTAAACAGATGTTTTTAAACTTTGTGCGTACCAATATCTAGTTAGGCTAGTAGTACGGTAATAAGTTACATATGTCGTCCAGTCGGAAGAGGAGTGGGTGTTATATTCCATATAGGTACCCTATATAGGCGCAGGTAACATTGCAACCTTTCACCTATATTCTTCCCTACATTACATACATAACGGTTCTTAGGGACTGACCTTTTACCTAGATACGACACTGCGTTCAGAACGCGGGTTTCCCCCTAGTACGAATCTCATACATTATGCATGAGGCTTCTTGGAAGCACAGCAGGACTAACATCTCCTGTATAATATCTTGGTATAAAGTTCAGGCCCGACGTCATCCTTTAGGCCGACACAGTAACACAGCAAGGTAGGACCCCTGGGGAGACCTATGGGTATATATACATCACATCTTGCTTAGAAGGGGAGAGGACACACTGACACACTGACCATAGATGCTGAGGTTCCTGCATGCAGACACTCCAGCCCACAGTGGTCTAACATCCCTCGCGGGGTGTCCAACTCGAGACCAGGACGGGGTCCCATATTTTCTCATTCTCAGGTAATGGGGTTGACTAGATCCTAGAGGGATTCTTAGCATAACACCTACACAGATGCTAGGTACATTTAGGTACATCTAGTTAGGGAGGCATCGTAGGAGTGTGCACGGTTTATCATGTGTTTTATGTACTTGTATATATTCATGATTACTGCAAGATGGTAGAACTTTTCCATCCCTTTACTTTCGTAGTACTTCTAATCATATATCTCTGCTACTGTCTAATGGTTGTTACAGCTCATCTATTCTACACTAGAATAACAACTGTTCAATAAATCCTTATTGAAAACGCCCTGCCTGTTTATTCTGTGTATCTCTCTGAGACAAACTAAGTGAGCATGAGTGACTGAGCAAAAGGTAGTATATTGTTTCCACGATTCTGAGGGATCAGGGTTGTCATGTTCTGAGGTTGCCAGAATCTATTGTCTCCTTTGTAAGAGGAGATTATAGTGGCACTGTGAGCTAGCTGATACAGACAGGCTAACATACCCGGTGGGGGTGCACGGAATCAGTCTGCCACCAATCCCACAGTTTATGTTAATCAAACGTGCAGATCCTGTATAGGTTATATAGGAACTACACGACAGTGTGGGTAAAATAGCAGTGGGCCCTGAGGGCTATGGTAGTGTTTAGGAGTCTGGAGCTGAGGTGGCCCTCGGACATAGGGGAATGCATGTATGAGATACATTCCAATGTCCATATATGAAGAAAAGGCACAGCAGTTAGGAGAAGATGTTTCAGATCCCTGTGTGTCTGTTGGTAGTACTGGGGGGGTATGCCAAGGTCTGGAGTAGTGTAGACTTCAGAGGAGGGGGGAGGTGCGGGGGCAAGGGGGGATAAGATGTTGTACAATATCAGCTATGGACTCTCTTGTCGGAGCTTGGGTGATACTTGGGGCTTGTTATCTAGAGGCCTGTAAGGCAGGTCGCCTGCAAGGCTGCAGTGCCAGGGGGTGAGGGAGGTGGAAAAGGGGTAAGGGGGACCAGATCAGGAAGGGTGGGGCGGGTACAGGGTATAGGAGAAATGTTATTGCAGGAGGGAGTGCTGAGGAAGGGGGCTGCAGGAGGATGAGGGGATTAGGGGGAGGGAGGGGGGTTGGATACAGGGATAGGTGGAAGGGGGAGGCTTTAGCAGTAGCAGTGCATTAGAGGGGACAGAGTAGTTGAAGATGGGAAGTGGGTGGGGCAAAGTATGCTTTATGTGCATAGTCTGTTCTAAATGCACTTAAGAGAAGTGGGGAGGTGGGTATGTGTTGACGAGTACTGTGATAAGAGCACTGGGGGGTAGTGGCCCCAGTGCATGGGGTAACCACACATGTTGTGGTTTACATGTCGTCATCGTTCGTCGTTGCAGTTGTCGGGACCGGATTCTCTGTTGTAGTATTCCCCCGTCACTACCCTCTGTCGGTCAGTTCCTATAAACCTATATAGGATCTGCGCGTTTAGACAACATACACTGTAGGATTGGTGTAAGACTGATTCTAAACACCCCCACCGGGTATGTTGGCCTGTATACCAGCTAGCTCACAGTGCCACTAGAAACCCCTCTTACCAAGGAGAGAATAGTTCTTGGCAACTATCGAACATGACAACCCTGATCCCTCAGGACCGTGGAAACAGTGTACTACTTTTTGCTCAGTCACTCAGGCTCACTTAGTCTCAGAGAGATACACAGAATAAACTGTATGGACGTTTTTCAATAAGCATTTATTGAACAGTCGTTATTCTAGTGTAAAATAAGTGTGCTGAAACAACCACTAGACAGTAACAGATATAAATGATTAGAAGCACTAAGAAAGTAAAAGGATGGTAGATTTCTACCATTTTGCTATAACCATGAGTACTGGCAAGTATACAAAATACATGACAATAAAATGCGTACTCCTCCGATGCTACCCTAACTAGATGTACCTAAGTGTACCTAGCATGTGTGTAGGTGTTAAGCCAAGAATCCCTCTAGGATAAAGTCAACCCCATTACCTGAAGTGAGAGACTGTGGGACCCCATCTTGGTCTCGAGTTGGACACCCCGCAAGGGATGTTAGACCACTGCAAGCTGGAATATCTGCATGCAGGAGCCTCAGCGTCTCGCGTCAGTGTGTCGGCAGGGAAGTCCTGATCTCCTCTCTCTATCTCAGCAAGATGTGATGTTTATATACCCAAAGGTCTCCCCGGGGGTTCTACCTTGCTGTGCCACCTGTCGGACTTAGGATGACGTCTGGAATGAACTTTATACATAGTTATTATATAGAGGAGGGTCGTCCTGCTGAGTTTCCGAGAATCCTCATGCATAATGTATGAGGCCTTTACCAGGGGAAATCCCGCGTTCTGTGTGCAGTGTCGTATCTAGGTAAAAGGTCAGTCCTTAAGAGCCGTTGTGTATGTAATGTAGGGAAGAATATAGGTGAAGGGTTAGGATGTTACCTGAGCCTACATTGGGGTACCTCCATGGAATATAACACCCACTCCTCAGCCGACTGGACAACATAATTAAATTCCAACGTACTACTAGGTTGTCTAGGTACTGGTACGCAAACAACTGTAGTAAAACAATAGTTCTGCTAAATAATGTAAAAAATTCTAAAATATGTTAAAAGGAAAAATTGTCACTCAAGCAATAGCTCTAACGTGTCTGTATACATAGTTCGAACAACTACAAGCATCGGAAATCCATGCAGGTAAAAAAAAAAAGCGTCAATTGTTTTGGAGTTCCAATTTTGAGTTTGTTTAAAAATCTAATTTTTTCCCAGCACACGATGAGTCAAATGTTTATATGTCCTGGCTGGTAGACGCAACATTGCTGTTGCCTGCCTTTGCGGACGACGATCCCTGTAACACCTCGCAGATTACGTCAATTGAGCACAGATGATCTTCCGTGCTGCCAGCAGCCGATGCTGGGGCAGCTTGTGCGCCATCCAAGGCCTGGGTGTCAGTGGAGGAGCTGGTATCCATTCCAACAGGCGCAGAGCCTTCCTGTGGAGGCTCTAAGAATGCCGACATCAACATAGGAATACGCTGGGGACACTGCAGAACATGGGCCTTTATCGGGTCCAGCAAAGCATCAACGTCCGGTTGCGCAACTGATGGAAATGTCAGACAGAGATCCAACACACATTCTTCTCTGCAGAACAGGCATCGGAGAACAGGTAGGATGCAATCCATCCAGACTGGTCTAAACGACAGGAACCAAGAGGCACTTTGTTCCCGTAGGCGTGGTGTGCCCAGATGTTGTACCATGCCATCATGGTATTTACGTTCCAGGAGTACTGTTTCCATCTCCTTCGTGACTGGGACATCCATTGCATAGCAGAAAAATTAGAATCAGGATACCTGCTATTAGAAACAGGATCAGCGGAAGTCCTCCAAAAATGCTTCCGAATACGAAGTGTATAAAGTTTGGTATAACTCCGAGGACCGTCTGAAAGGCGCTTAACAGTCCCGAACCTATGGTCTTAAATAGGTGGACTATACCCGTCGTATCAGACATGTTAAAGATACGATTCACCATTTTTGTGAAATGGAAGGGGCAGTTCGTACGTATGAGTGCCTGTATCTCAGCCGAGGACCTTGCGATCTGGAGATTAAAAGTCTCCCGGGCAGGGGTTAAGGGCACTGTTTTCTGTAGAAGCATGGTTTTCATTCCGCTCAGAGTATCAAACCGTATAAAGGAAACATTCAACGAAGGCCATAGCGGCGCCTCCCTGACTGTGTGTGTCAGTGGAAACAATACTTGCATACCCTGGAGCTCACAGTGACTAGATATGCGATGCCCGGAAGCATCCCACAACAACCTTGATCGTTCAGCATCAACTAACTCCCATTTGAAAGTAGCCTGAAAACTGGAGTAATCACGGCTGCTGGAGTACCCCTCAACCGACGGGATAGGTTTGCTACTGAACCATTGCAGGTCCCATGGAGCATAATATACTGGCATATGAGAGATACACTTAAAGCGTTCTCGCAGTTTGTACTGCTTAGAAGCACTTCTAGATCCCCACTCCTGCATCGAAATCTATACGGTAATTCCCAAGATTCCTTGATGAATTCCCTACCCATCTCTTCATATCTGCCTGCCTGTTGTTGTTCTAGGCAATACTGAAACTGGAAAGTTGTGACCGGTAATGTTATATGGCCATGGATTAACCACTCTGTGGATGGTGATTCCGCCACAGTAAATGGTAATCTGTCCAGTTTTTCAATGCGCAGCATTGTATATTTTGCTCCCCTCTGTGCCATTTTCATCAGTTTTTCCGTTAGATTGTATGCAGAAAACAAGGACGTACTGTTGATAAAACGCCAATGCAAGTAACCTGCTCGCAGTGATTGCAGCGTCCAGCTTAATAACATAATAGAACGTAATTGCATTTGTCCAGGCTGCAGTATGGACAAATCTTGTTCTAGTACGTCAATAGCAGAAGATACAATGTTGCCCAGTGAATAAATCCTGGATGTTAACGTAGTCATACCATTGTCAACTACGGCTAACGCCTTTTCTAGGTTAATCCTATCTATCTCTCGTAGTCTCTCCGCTGCTTCTTGTTGGGAGATTTTCCAAATTTCATTATAGACAGCGTAATAGAAACGTTTTTGACGTGGCTTTCTGGGACCAAGTAAAAAATCCCATAGGTCCACATCCTCTGTAAGTAAGGATAAGTGTTGTTTCACCTGTTGTAGTGTTGAGGTCTTTAACCAATCAAGGCATAACTTCCCAACACTGTATGATGTCACCACCCCTGGATGTTCTCTTTGTACATAGCGTGGGTCTTGCCTATGGATACTGAACCCTTCGGTGGTACCCCTGAATCTTTCCTGACATCTATTAGTGTCTGTGGGCCAAACCAACCATCCCTTCCAATTGGGGTCTGATTTATTGTATTGTAAAATGTCATCTATTGACCCCCTCTTGTGATGTAAAATTTTCCTCGGTATGTGATGCTGTTGGAATCCGAGGTGTGTTCAAGTCCTTGTTCTTGGCTATTCCAAGACAGGAAGTCTGTTGCACAGTTTCATTTAGAAATATCATCTGCTGGGGAATGAGGCATGCTCTAAATAGCCCTTCTGTTCCCTGGACTTGCCAGTCTCTAGAACCACAGACTGATTTTAAGTCTATAGTGTCTTTCCATAAGTCGAAATCCTGTTCAGACAGTTGGGTAACAAAGGAAGCAGAGTGAATCTGTTCGTGTCAGTCAGCATATTTTTCTGTGCAGATGTAGGTGCAACCCTATAGTAATATGAGCTCGGGTCAGAAATATTGAACCCTGAAAAATATGAACATTTCTGTGCAAATGTTTTTGAACTGCTTTTCGGTGGTGTAGGGCAATGTTCCCATTGGTGATATGTGAAAACATTCTTAGGGGTGTTGGATTTGCGTAGAAAACGATGACCATAATGTTGATAACAATACATAGTGTTAAAATCTGATGTGTCTTCTAACATTTCATTATTAGAAAATGTGGCAGATTGTTCCAAATCAGACAACACATTGTTTATAGTTTCAAAATCCCAATCATCAGAAAATGTACTGGAGATAATGATATAATTTAAGGAAATTTTAAATAAATGAGGTATTTTTAAAAGTTCGGTCGGACCAAATATATCATAACCAACCTTGTCCCATACTATACCATCAGGTATAGGAACTGCTGTAATGTTCACTGATGACAAGTCTCTTGTTTACGATTTGATGAAACATGAGGTTTCAGGATCAAGTACACTTTTGATGCTGCAGAGCTTTGGCGAAGGTAAGTTCCATTAACAAGTAAGTAGAAGACAGTTACTAAGCCTATCCAGAAAAGAAAGAAAAGTATCCCAGTGATTATCCAAAGTTCTAGCCAAGGTGACACCAGGTAAGTCTTTTTAAGAAAAATGAAGACGTCTTTGACTTGTTGTTGACGAGATATTGGGGCTGGCGTTGTTTCAGGTTCACTTGGATCCAAGGAAAAGGTATCGAAGTCGATGAAATAGCCAGATGCAGTTCGATCTATTTTTGGAAGCTCAGCAGGTTTTGTTGAACTTGTAGATGGCTCTTGTTGAGGCATGTTTGTGTAGACATCAGTGTTAGGTCAAATTGAAATTTGTCTTTCATTTTGATTTTGAATTTCTGTTTCAAGAGGGACTAGTTCCATAGCATTGTTGCATAGTCCATCATTCCGTATAGGAGACTCTTCAAACATGATGAGTCTTTCCATCTGAACTTCCTGTATGGTAGCGAGAGGAGGGCATCGGCTACTCAGGAGTCCATGAGGCCTACCATTCAGTATCGGCCACATAGTGTGGTTTTATCAGATCAATGGAGGCGAATCTCTCCTCTTTTTTCCCGGCAAGATGCGGCAGAAGTACAGTTCTTGTCCCTTCAATGGCCAGGACAGGTACGGGCTTTCTGAATGATGGCCCAAATTCTTTTTTGTCTACTATCTTTTCTCTGACCAGATCCCCACCTTTAGGGACCCAGACAGGTCTTGCCGTGACTGACTTGACTTCCCCAGTGGCGGTCCGCTTTACTTGCACATTGCTTTGTAGTGCCCTTGATTCATTCAGATCCTGTAAAACAGCCAAACATTTATTGATGTCAAAAGGTTTTTCATCTGCCACTGTGCCTTCACAATCGAGATCAGGTACCCACATTCTTGTTCCAAAAAGGACCTCGTAAGGAGTGACACCCCCTAGAGAACTTCTTGGCATGTTGTTCAAGGCCCTCTGTACACCATATAAGTGACTGACCCAACTACCACCCGCGCCTAATACTCTAGCTGTTAATGATTGCTTTAAGTCCCGGTTTTTCCTCTCCACAACCGAATTTCCCTCAGGATGGTACGGAGAGGAGCACCGCAGTGCAACAACCAAACTTCCCATGGCTTCCTTGGAAGCCCTAGAGCTAAACGTGGGGCCACGGTCAGAATGTAATGTGCCAACTGCGTATGTGCCTATAAAGACTGGCAAATCTTTGATAACAGTTCGAGCGTCAGCCGAGCACTGAGGCCATACCCATAGGAATCTCGAGCATGAATCCACTGCAACCATGGTATATTTGTAAGCCCCATCAGGTTGTAGGGGGCCGCAGTGGTCCAAATATACACAAGCGAGCAGTCTGTCTGTTATAAGCAATGGTGTCTGCACTGGGCGTGTTACGGTGGAGCCCTTCATCTGTTGACAGATGTCGCACTTTAAGACATAATTTTTGGTCTGCTTTGTTAACCCTGGCCACCGATAGCGTTGTTTCAGTAAAGAAACTGTCGCCGACACTCTTGCATGCGCAGAACCTAGACCCTCGTGGGCAGCTAAAATTAAGCCCAATCTGCGATCCATGTTTGGTATTACTCTATCCCCCACTCCGGGAATTTGAGCAAATGGAACGTTATTTGCATCTAACTCGTAGGAGTACTTGAGTGGAAAACCTTTCGGAAATGCCTTATTGTCTTTGCGTGAAGCAATGACAGCTACCATTATCTGTCCGTCTATTCTCGTTTAGGAACGAGTGATTGCAGCTACGGACGCAGTTCGTACTGCCCCCTTCGCTGCTTCATCAGCCACTGAATTCCTTTCAACGTGAACGCCATCATGTTGATGACTCATCGTGTGTATCACGTGAGCTCTTGGTAGTTCATTTTTTCAACTCAGCTACCTGTTCCCATAGCATTTTATGCTTAGTTGTGCCACCTTTTGAGTCTTTAAACCCATTTTGTCCCCAATACTGAAGATATTCATTGTATGACTGGACACAGTAAAAAGAATTGCACACAATTAGTGTGGGGAATTCTCAATCCGTATTTATCAGTGCCAGTAATAGGGCTTTTAATTCTGCCAGCTGAGCTGTGCAGTATCCTAGAGACTGTGTTTTTGTACAGCTTGGATGAAACTTTCCGTCCTCCATACAACCTTTTACGATCGCACATGCAGCGCTGTATTGCTGTTTACTTCCAATGGCTGGCTGAGCAGATCCGTCAGTGTAAATTATGTATTCATACTGTTCTGGAGGCATTATTTCATTTGGGAGAGGATATTCTTGTTCATATTGCAAAAATGCTTGTGTTTTCAGACTTGGGTCGTATCTATATTCTATGTCTGATGCAGTGAGAGAATTAGCTCATTGTATCCATCTTGGATGTAAGGCTTTAGCATTAGGAACGCTTGCCTTTGTAGCAGCTTCTATGGCTGGTACTGGAGTCAGCTTGTAGGGAACAAAGGATATCTGTGTGTTCCTGTGTCCATTAACTAACTGAAAAATCAAGTCTTATTAAGTCGTGGAAAGGTTTAACCCTTTCTGCGTAATCCAAAATGTATGTTCTACCAAAATTCAGGAATCCCAGAATGGATTGTAAATTTTTTAATGATTTTGGAGGTTGGAGCAGCGCACACTTTTCTAAACTTGAAAGCTCATATCCCAGAAAAAGGACATTGAGGTGGGCTATTTTTGATTTTTTGAAGTTGAATTTGTAACCCTCAGAGGCGAATCCCAAGATTATGGTGCTCACCCTGGTCAAGTGTTCCTCCAGGTCATCATCCATCAGATAAATATCATCTACATAGGACAATGCCCCTTCATCCAGATTCTGAAATAACTCAGTTACTGTTCTTATACCCCTGGGGGAGTCGACAAAATTGACGCTGGGACCCCAGCGCTGAGAATGCTGTCAAATATCTGCTCTCAGGGGCTATATTTTGGCAGAAAAATCCATTTTACCAAAATTCAGGAATCCCAGAATGGATTGTAAATTTTTTCATGATTTTGGAGGTTGGAGCAGCGCACACTTTTCTAAACTTGAAAGCTCATATCCCAGAAAAAGGACATTGAGGTGGGCTATTTTTGATTTTTTGAAGTTGAATTTGTAACCCTCAGAGGCGAATCCCAAGATTATGGTGCTCACCCTGGTCAAGTGTTCTTCCAGGTCATCATCCATCAGATAAATATCATCTACATAGGACAATGCCCCTTCATCCAGATTCTGAAATAACTCAGTTACTGTTCTTATACCCCTGGGGGAGTCGACAAAATTGACTCTGGGACCCCAGCGCTGTCAAATATCTGCTCTCAGGGGCTATATTTTGGCAGAAAAATCCATTCGAGATATCTAGTGTTGTTTTATATTTTTCCCACACAATGTTATTCATCAATGCGGCACTGTGTGAGTTCTGTACTGCAAATGTTTTTGTGCATGAGTTTAGATGTCTATAGTCTAAAACTAGACAATATGAATTATCGGGTTTCATTACGGGAAACAAAGGATTATTCATCGAAGAGGTGCAAGTTTCAATCACCCCCTGGTATTCAAGTTGATCTAAGATCTCCCTGGCCTGTTTTTTAGCTTCTTGCTTAATTGGATACTGTCTCTGTGGAGTTGGAGTAGATTTTAATGGTATCACGTGGTGTGTTGAATCTTCATCCCACCCAACGTGGTTGCGGTATAGTGCAGGGGCAAGGGCCACTGCCCACTCCCACGCGTATGTGTGTTTTAGATATTGGGGAACGAGATCGGAGAAAGCTGGCATAATTACCATTTACCCCTTTGGGCAATCCATAACAATAGTAGGCGGCCAATCTCTTTCAGCTAAAAGAATATTGTAGCCAAAAATCAGGCTCTCCCAAAAGAGACCTTTAATTTTTCTGGGTTTGTCCCCCTCAATTTGGAGTGTGATTTCATGTAACCTATGTGGGACACTTACCCTAGTATCAAGCGTTTCCACCATGATATGTTCACTCAACGCTGCAGTCTCCAGAAATTCCATCAGGTTCTGGCGAGCTATTGTTAATTCTGCTGCGCTGTCTAGCATCATCAGAGCCCATTCCCCATTCAGTAGTTGAGTCCTCAGAAGTCTGGGCATGTCTAACTTTGAGACCTGCTACTTTCTTCTTTTTGAATTGAGGTTTTGCTTTAGGCTTTTCTTCATTTTTGGAAGCGTAGTCTGAAGTGCGTTGTGTGTCTCTGGACTTTGCATGCTTTTCTTGTATGTGTTCTGACCGTCCTTCCCTCTCTGAGTTTTTCGATGAACCCTGAAAGAAACGAGAGGAACGTTTATCAGTGTCCTGATACCTGTCAGGTTTTCTAATGTTGTCCCTATTCCTAAGGTTATACCTCCTTTCGGAGGGCTCCTGTTGAGGAGACCTACCTCTGGATTGACATCTGTTCTCTTTATTCTTTTGTTGTTTGTTATTATCCCATTTCTTCTTTGAAGAAGCAGGTGCTTGCTTAATAGTATCCTTTTTGGGACTACCCATCAGTTGAGGTTTTATTGCTCTAGCCCCCAAGCTGTCTCTGCCCAATTCTGCATAAGCAGTTTCAATTATTTTAGGTAATTCATGTTCCTGTTGTAGAGGAGTGAACTCCCTTAGGCGTTGGCATATTGCCACCGATGCTGCCTCTCCTTTAATATTTGCTAATATTATAGCTGATACCTGGGCAAAATTACCTAGTAATTTCATCCCTAAGTTCAGAGCAGGTTCTGCTCCATACTCGTTCTGTATTTTGCTTAATACATCTGGCATTACTGCTAATGACGGGATACCATGAGTCCTGGTATATATGGCAGCGAAAACTGGTACAATCCTCTATCTGGGGTGTTATCCCCATGGGCAAGCAAATTGTTAACATTCTCTGTTTTTCACGTGAGCTGGTAGTTGGAAATACCGCCTCTAGCTGTGTTATTTTTTGAGACACCCAGAATGGCATTTGTTCACGTTTAGTGGGCATTTTACCCATCACTGCGTGTAATGTTTGTGGTGTAATTTTAGTTGTTAATGTTTGAGTCAGACTTGTTGGTGTAGTCATTGCTGGCTGAACTGTGAGTGTTCTCATCACGAACTGTGTCATGTTTCTGTAAAGTCTTATTAGTTCATTATGAAGTGTAAGTAAGTGTCCTGCTGGCATTGTTTCAATGTCAGGACGTGGTGTATAGGCCGCTAGTACCGGCCATGTTGCTCCGTCTCCTCCGAGTCTTACTTTATTTCTTGTATGGTGGAGGGCGCCTTTAAACCAGTATAAATGCTCCTGGTAAGTGAGCAGAATTTTAATGTCCTTGTATGGAAGAATATTCGTTTGGTATTTCATCTTCTGTGTAGTAATGAAATGTCTTTGTTCGTGCATTTGCCTCTGGGAATTTAACCCACGAATAGAATACCTCTGTTCTAAATTTATTTAATTTTTTTATAGCGCTAGCTAGACCCGAAGGTATCAGAGCGCTTTACATATAATGCAAGATCATTAGATTGAAGTACATGCAAAAAAACAGACAAAGAAAATCGTTCGGCCGCAGCGGTAGTTACCGTATGCAGACAAATAGGAACCGCTTGAGCTAAAAAATGTACAAGACATAGTGGACCGCTGAAACACTAATTTAACCGCTGCAACTGGTCAAGGCAGAGTGGGCGTGAGCTTTGGGAACATAGCTCAGTTAAGGTGTGTGTTAAAGTATTTGTTGAGCAGTAGGAGTTTAAGGTCCCGTTTGAAACAGGAAAATGAGGGGTTGCAGCGCAGGTCACTAGGGAGTGAGTTCCATATTGTGGAAGCATTTCCAGAGAAAGAACGTGTCTGGGAGGATTTCTTTTTCAGTTTGGGAGGTATGATTCGTGTGCCTCAATCACAAAGGTTACTGGCCCACCCCTAGCTGTTAAACCATATGAAGCTAGTTTTATGGTGATGGCATTTCTAACATTTTCTGAAAGATGTATAGCATCTACATTTTCTTCTTCAGCTGAGAGATTTAGTTCACGTACTATTTCATCCTGCTCAGTCATTGTTTTTTGTAAGAAGACTTTTTCAAGGGAACTGAGATAAGGTGTTATGCACAATAGGAACAATCTGTCCTTCAAGCTTGATTAACCAACAGCCAATACATAGGATTTTTGCCTACTCAGCTGCAGCGGATTTTGTTCCCTCCCACTCCAGACATCTCTGGGGAAATGTGAGTAGGGGTCTCTGAGAATAGCACAACTGAACTACTCAGATTTGACTGTTAAATTAGTACCCAACCAACGTTGGTGGCGGCATGTCGTGTAGTTCCTATAAACCTATATAGGATCTGCGCGTTTAGACAACATACACTGTAGGATTGGTGTAAGACTGATTCTAGACACCCCCACTGGGTATGCTGGCCTGTATACCAGCTAGCTCACAGTGCCACTAGAAACTCCTCTTACCAAGGAGAGAATAGTTCTTGGCAACTATCGAACATGACAACCCTGATACCTCCGGA
This sequence comes from Calotriton arnoldi, assembly GCA_963921515.1. Lineage (NCBI taxonomy): Eukaryota > Metazoa > Chordata > Amphibia > Caudata > Salamandridae > Calotriton > Calotriton arnoldi. The sequence continues at coordinate 363,786 of CAWUFW010010559.1, forward strand.
CCGTGGAAACAGTGTACTACTTTTTGCTCAGTCACTCGTGCTCACTTAGTCTCAGAGAGATACACAGAATAAACGGCATGGACGTTTTTCAATAAGCATTTATTGAACAGTCGTTATTCTCGTGTAAAATAGGTGTGCTGAAACAACCACTAGACAGTAACAAATAAAAATGATTAGAAGCACTAAGAAAGTAAAAGGATGGTAGATTTCTACCATTTTGCTACAATCATGAGTACTGGCAAGTATATAAAATACATGACACTAAAATGCGTACTCTTCCGATGCTACCCTAACTAGATGTACCTAAGTGTACCTAGCATGTGTGTAGGTGTTAAGCCAAGAATCCCTCTAGGATAAAGTCAACCCCATTACCTGAAGTGAGAGACTGTGGGACCCCATCTTGGTCTCGAGTTGGACACCCCGCAAGGGATGTTAGACCACTGCAAGCTGGAGTATCTGCATGCAGGAGCCTCAGCGTCTCGCGTCAGTGTGTCGGCAGGGAAGTCCTGATCTCCTCTCTCTATCTCAGCAAGATGTGATGTTTATATATCCAAAGGTCTCCCCGGGGGTTCTACCTTGCTGTGCCACCTGTCAGACTTAGGATGACGTCGGGAATGAACTTTATACATAGTTATTATACAGGAGATGGTCATCCTGCTGAGTTTCCGAGAATCCTCAGCATAATGTATGAGGCCTTTACCAGAAAAAATCTCGCGTTCTGTGTGCAGTGTCGTATCTAGGTAAAAGGTCAGTCTCTGAGAACCGTTATGTGTGCAATGTAGGGAAGAATATAGGTGAAGGGTTAGGATGTTACCTGAGCCTATATTGGGGTACCTCTATGGAATATAACAAATCAGTGCGCAGAAAGGGTGCCCATACCTGTAGGAACAGGTCAGATTGGTCCTGGAGATTGTAAATTACACACTCATGGGAGGCAGTGTGTATCATAGCCACTAGCCAGGCCTCCTGTGATTGGGGGGTCGGTGACCTCCATTGCCGCAGCATAGTTTTTAGCTGTGGCCAGCGCCATGTGGTAGAGATGGCATTGTGGCTTTGAAAGCTCTGGAGAGTGCCGCTGGTCATGCAGGAGAATGGCGGTGGGGGTGAGTGGTAGGTGAAGGGGTATAGTGGTGCTCAGGACTCGCCCACGTAGGACCAGAAGGGTTGCTCTGATGGACATTTGCATATAATGTGGGTCTGTCGCAGCTTGTGTTTCCGCATCTCCAGCAGTTTGCTTGTGGCAGCAGGCCTGCTCTATGTAGCCTTAGTGGTGTCCAGTGCCAATCGCGCAGTGTCTTAAATAGACAAAATTTCAATCTTGCCTCCCTGGTGCCTCTATCCAGGGTTTCCAGTAGCTCCGCCCATTCGTCTTCCTCATAAAAAACCGACAGTCTGGCTTCCCATTTGGTGCAGAGAGCTCGCGACATGGGTTGTGAGAAAAGATGAGAAGTGAACACCCCATAGAGTCCGAACGTCACCCCTTTGTGTTTCCCCACATATGAAGGTATGATACCACCGGCGAGGCCGGCAGGGACCAGGGGTGTTGGCCTAGGCATCTCCTCATGCAGTGTTGTAGTTGGATGAATTTCCAAGACTGTGGTGCGGGGAGGCCAAATTCCTCTCTGAGCTGCGCAAACGTTTTAAGGTCACTGTCATGACTGAGCTAGTCTAGGGTGTTTATGCCCGCTGCCTTCCACAGGGGCCAAGACAATTTCTGACCAACGATGCGTATGCCGGTATTCCCCCATAGGGGGGCTTTCTTGTGGAATCGTGGGTTCAAGCCAGGTGGGAGAGCTGAAGGGCAAGTGCATAGTGTTCTACCGACAGAAGGCTCAGTCCTCCACAGGAGTGGCGGGCCTTCAGTTACAACGCAGCCAGATGGGGCCTCGAGGAACCCCACATGAAGGATTTTAGCTTGGAATCGATCAGGGGTAACGTGGTGAGAGGCACCTGCAGGAGGAGCATTCTGAGGGTGTATATAACGCACAGGAGTGTTACCATGCGTACGGCTTGTACTCTACCCCACATGGAAAGTCCTAACACCTTCCATTTTTCGAAATCACATTGCATCTTAGTGAGCAAGGGGTTCAGGTTATCCGAGACCATCCCCTCCAATCCCTCTGTTCAGCAGAACACCCAAATATTTAAGGCACAAGGGTTGCCAATGGAAGGGGTACCTATGTATGGCTGCCTTCGTGGTGCCATCTGAAATGGGCAAAGCTTCACTCTTTTCCCAGTTAATTTATAGCCAGAAAAGGATGAGAAGTCATTTATGATTTGAAGCAAAGACGGCAGAGAGCGATGTAAGTCTGTGAGGGTGAGCAGGATGTCATCTGCATAAAGATAGAGTTTGGAATCACCCATCGGGAGGCGGATCCCTGTGACGTTAGACGATTTGCGTAAGGTGGCTGCTAGGGTTCCATGTCCAGGAGGAAGAGGAGTGGGGAGAGAGGGCATCCTTGATGCGTCCCTCTGCGGATTGGAAACGGATCCGATATGAAGCCCCCGCAGTTCACCTGTGCAGTCGGGTTGTCGTATAGCAGTCGCACCTTGGAGATGAACAGATCACCCAGACCAAAGCGCTCCATTACCTTGAAAAGGGAGGTCCATTCGATGCGATCAAACGCTTTTTCTGCATCAAGCAAAAGTGCCATTGCATCAGTCCAAAGACCTTTGGCGCACCATAGCTAAGGTGCGCAAGTGATTTCCGGAGGAGCGACCGGGTGCGAATCCTACTTGCGTATGGTGTACCAGGGAGGGAAGAATTTTTCGGAGGCGGGAGGCCAGGACACTGGCCAAGGTTTTGATATTGCAGTTCAGCAGTGAGATGGGACGGTAGCTGCCGCATAGCCGGAGATCTTTCCCAGGCTTCCGTAGGACTGTTATCACTGCCTTGTTAGAGAGGGGACATAGAGAGGACATATGCTCTGCCTCTTGGAATGCAGCATGCAGCGTGTCAGCTATCCCCTCACCTGCCCAGCGATAGAACTCCGCTAGAAAGCCATCTTCCCCCGAGGCCTTGTGATAGGGTAAGTTAGCTATCAATTGTGCAACCTCCTCCCTGCTTATTTCTCCTTCTAGAAGCTCCCTGCCCTTGTCCGATAAGCGAGGGAGAGCCACCTTGGTAAGGAAGGCAGTGTATTTTTCCCTTCAGCTGGCTCTCCTGGGGTATAGAGAGACTTACAGAAAAGAGCAAATTCATTCACGATGTCCTGGGGCCGAGTAAGGGTCATCCCTGCAGCTGACTGTGTAGCCGGTATGGCCATGGCAGCTTCCCGCTTGCGAAGCTGCACCGCTAGCAACCTCCCCGCTTTTTCCCCCTGCTCCTAATGCCTCCCTTTCATCCTCTGTAGGGCGTAATCTGCCTTGGGGGTGTAAAGGCTATTTAGCATCATGCGGGCCTGATCCAGGGATCTATGGTGCTGTAGGGTAGGCTGTGTAGCGTAAAGGCGGGTATAAAGCTTAATGTCCCTTTCTAGGTCCTTCTGCCGATCAGCTGCTTGTCTGTTGGCCTGCACTGCATCCCTCATAAGTTGGCCCCTAATTGTGGCTTTGGCTGTGGCCTAAAGGTTCCTGCCTGAGTCCGCAGACCCTCGGTTGGTAGAAAGGTACACTTGGAGATGCGCCTGCAGTTGAGACTTGCCCTTAGGGGTCCGATGGTGCTGGATGTTCATGCGCCAGGGCTTACAGCCCGGTCTGTCCAGCCCCACCTCCAGCGATAGAAGAACCTGAGAGTGATCGGAGAGCACTGCCTCCAGTATGCAGGGTTCTCAGATAAGCTGCACCGTTCACTGGGAAACAAGGAAGTAGTCCAGATGGGAAAGCGTGCCGTGGGTCGCAGAGGTAAAAGTGAACTTCGTATCAGCCAAGTGGCAGAGGTGCCAGTGGCCCACCAGGCCAGCATCCGTCAGTATGTCATCCATCAGAGCCCTATCCGCTGCATTACTCCTGTCAAGGGGCCCGCTCTATCCAGAACTGGGTCCCTCACCAGGTTCCACTCCCCACCAATAAGATATTGCGAGACGCCTATCTCCACCAGCAGGCGATCCAGTTGGAGGAGGAACGACTTTTTCGCTCCAGTCAGAGCGTTGACTGACCCTACACAGATATGATTGTCCCCCAGTCATAGTTTGGCAAATGCATATCGAACTTCCGGGTCTGTCCATGTCTTTGTCACTGTGGCCAGGAGGGATTTGCGAAGGAGGATCGCTACCCCGCATTTGCGGGTGGGTCCCGTGACTGGAGTGTCCCCGCCCTGTACACTACTGTGAATCACCTTCCTCACCCAGTCCCTGCGCAGCTTATCAGACTCTAGGGGGTCGAGGTGTGTCTCCTGCAGCACGTCCACTCGTTTGGATTGGAGGTAAGAGAGTATTTTTTTCCGTTTGACATACTGTGTAAGTGCACGTTCCAGGTTATGGTGCGGAGAGGATGGGTGAAATCCATGGTAGGGGGTAGAGTGGGACGGAGAGTGGAAGATGCCCACTGGGATATATTAAGGACCCTGTTGGTGGAAAGAACATGCTAGGGTGCAGCAGGGGCGAGTCCTGCCCATTTTGTGTGTGTAGTCAGCAGGGCGTTTGAGGCGGTGCACGAGAGAGGGAGTAGGTTCAGAGGAAGAAAAAGAAAAGGGGGGCACAGAGAGAGGTATGGAGATAGGAAAGGGGAGGGAAGGTGGGATGTAGAAGCAGGCATTAGGCAGGGGAGGGGGTAGGTGGGGTGGGAAGGGTACCGGGAAGTACGCCGCGCGGAGGGGGAAAGAGGGGAGGGGAAGGGGGGTTTGTTGTTGTTTTGTTTTCATTTAGATTGTCCGTAGAGGCTCCTTTATCAAAATCTTCAAAACTGTTGTGAGTATGATTTCAGAATCAAACTCACAAGCAAATTTGGTTGGGGTTAGCTTCACCCAAGGCCTCTCTGGCAGAGCCCTGCCAACAGTATGTACAAGTTGAACAAAAACAGTAGTTACCTTTGTTTGCAAAACGATGTTGTGACTGAGCTCAGCGCGTAGTAAAATCAAGTCTGTTAATGCATCTCTCCTTTTCTTCTTTTTCCTTTTTCCATCCAGGTGCAAGAGTAATGTGGAACGTTCTTTGCGGTGAGCTCGAAGCGGGAAAATCAAGGGAACTGGCAAAACAGAGTCCTGGAAGCCAGGAAACAGGTAAATGGCAGGCAAAGAGGCTATGCGAGGTGTGGGAATGTGGACGGTCTTTAAATAAGACTGCTTTAGATGTTCATAAAGATCACATTCTAATTGTTTGTAACAAGAAACAGGTGCAGATAATTAACTTGATGAGGCTGTCTTCTAGAAGGTGTTTTGGAATGTTCACAAAGGTCGCATTCTAATTGCTTATAGCAAAGAACAGGTGCAGATGATTAATTTGATGAGGCTGTCTTCTAGAAGGTGTTTTAAAATGTTCACAACGGTCGCGTTCTAATTGCTTATAGCAAGGAACAGGTGCAGGGGAATAATTTGATGAGGGCTGTCTTCCGGAAGGTTTATGTTGATGTCATCTATGATGGTTGCTTGATGCTTATTCTGGTTGATTTTCTGGATGTTTCCGTGGTGCCTGAAACCTGACCTTACATATGCTTGATAAAACATTTGTAAAAGCTATTAGGCCTTTTCAAACAAGCCGGGGAACACCAGCTGCAGCTAGCTATTACCAACAACATGTAATATGGATAAAAGGCAGGGTACAAGATGTTTGCTCATTCATAAGTGTTGGGAGGAATGATATGAGTCATGCCGGTTTATTGTGATAGTCAAGAGAGGTGAGCTGTGGCAGGAATCCTGACACCCAGCCATGTGCCCAAGGACAGACTACAGGCACCAACTGGCTAAGGTTAGAAAATGGCAACTTTCTAAAAGTGCCATTTTCAGAATTGCAATTTAAAATTTGACTTCATCATAATTTGGTATTTTAAATTGTAATTCCAAAGACACCAAAGAACTGGTCATATCTTCCCATTTGAAAATTACACTTGTAAAATGCAATAAGGTAACTCCAATGTTATCCTCTGGAAGAGACAGGCCTTGCAGTAGTGAAAAACGAATGTAAGACACACTCCCAAATTCAGGGTGTTATGAGCTAATGCAAGCCAGTCAGCACTGTCTGAACGTGTCAAACTAACATGAGAATCTTGTCAGCTATACAGAACATGCATTGATTATATGTAGAGACTGCAGGCTACAGCTAATGTGTAAAAAAATCACTATGTGTACATTTTGTGGCAATATTAGACATAACTATATATTTGCAGCAGACTTTTTTTCAGGTTTCCTAGTTCCATGATTGAGTTTTAAAAGAGGACAAACAGGGCTACAGCTCCCAGAATGCAAGCCAATTGGACTGCGTAAGGTTCTCACACATTGAACTGAGATACCTAAGAGGTCAGTTTCAGACTTTCTTGTTTTATAAATGCAGCAATTTAAACATATACCAGGCTGCAGACGAAACATGCTTGGATCTGCATATCTGATTATATTGTTAAGGGATGGCCCAGAGAAAAGATGTTGCAGGGATTCCTTGCAACCTTTTTGGAAGGTTAATTATGAGTTAACACTCATTGGAACCATCATCCTGATAAATGATAAATTGGTACTTCCTTCCAATTTCAGAGACAAACTACTTAGGTTAGCTTATGAGGGTCACATAAGTATGACTAGACCAAAGAGGAGATTAAGATCTCGCTACTGGTGGACCTGTATGGACAGTGATGTTGAGAGATTGGTACAGAATTGTCATGTGTGTCAAGATGCTGATAAAACTTTGTGCACAAGGTCATGTCCCGTAACCCCTGTATCATTACCTGATGGACCGTGGCACAAGATTGGAATTGATTTCATTGGTCCGATGTACAAATTGCCCAATGAAATGACATTTTCTATTGTATACATACACTACTACAGTAAGTGTATTGCTTTAGAGTTTTCTGGATAATCCTACCACAAGTAATGTCATTAAGTTTCTGAAAACTGTTTTTGCTGGAGAGGGTTTACCACACTGTATAGTGAGTGACAATGGATCACAATTCTTATCAGCAGAAATGGCTGCAAAACTTCAGGTATTGCTCATTGTAAGTCCTCCTTGTATCACCCCCAAGGTAATGACCAAGTAGAATGAGCTAACTGTATCATTAGGGAAACTGTTCAACTTGCTTTGAGAAATAGGATACCTGTGGGTGAGGCCTTACAAGACAGTTTATGGGCTTACCATACTACTTCTCATAGTGTTACAGGTGTCACTCCCTTTATATTATTGAGGGAAAGGGTGCCTACAACTAAGTTAAATGCACATAAAGTGATCAAAGCAAATGGTGCTTGCATTGAAAGTGTTCAAAGTAAGAAAAATAATGTACCAGAAGTGGTAGCTAGTAAACAAATCAAAATGAAGAGATATTATGACATGAGAAAAGCTGTGACTCAAACTAGCATTAATGTGGATGTTAGACCTGGAATTTTTGGTGTGTTTTTCCCCTTTCTTTTTTGCTTCTGACCTTTTTGACTGTGAGCTGCATTTCATTTTTGCTGATTTTAGGGCTCTGGCACTTTACCACTGCTGACCAGTGCTAAAGTTCAAGTGCTCTCTGTGTAAAATGTACCTATAATTGGTTTATCCAGCAATGGCATATTTGATTTACTATTAAGTCCCTTGTAAAGTGCACCAGGTGTGCCCAGGGTCTGTAAATCAAATGCTACTAGTGGGCCTGCAGCACTGATTGTGCTACCCACATGGGCAGCCCTGCAAACATATCTCAGACCTGTCGTACAGTGTCTGCGAGTGCAGTTTTAAACTGCCATGTTGACCTGGTAAGTGCACCCACTTGCCAGGGCTAAACCTTCCCTTTTACTACATGTAAGGCACCCCTAATGTAGGCCCTAGATAACTCCATGGGCAGGGTGCAGTGTTTTCAAAAGGTATTACATGTACTGGTGTGGTTTACATGTCCTGATAGTGAAATACTGCTGATTTTGTTTTTCACTATTGCAAGGGCTATATCTCCCATAGGTTATCATTGGAGCTGCCTTGTAACATCATACAAGTGTAACTTCCAATTGGGAAGAGATAGCAATTTGGAGTTTAGGGTCCCTGAATTCAAAATTTAAAAATACATCTCATAGTGAAGTTGGTTTTTAAATTGCATGTTTGAAAGTGCCACTTTTAGAAAGTGAACATTTTCTTGCTTTACCATTCTGTGCCTCTGTCTGCCTGTAGAATCCACGTCTAAGGGAGGGTGACAGTTGGGCTGTTTTTACATTCACTCTAGGCGGTCACACTGAGGGAGCTGAGGTGTGCCCTGCATATCCTGATAGCCTATCACCAGGCTGATGGGTCTTCCTGAGTTAGAGTGGTGTGAGGAGCTGTCACTTACATCTGATAGGGCTGTGCCTGCTCTCACACCAAGCTGTCTCTACCCACCGGAGTGTGTCTGGAGCCAGGTCAGGGAAAAGCAGGGTCTTGTGCACTACAAAGACTTTACTTTGAAGTTTGCCTACTTCAAAGGCAGAAACTGGTATAAGTACTGGAACAGTGACACCACAATTTCAGAACACTTCTGGACTAAGAGGACATTCTGCCAGGAAGAAGAGCTGGATGCTATAGTAGGGACTGACACTCTGCATAATGATTTGTTGTGCTGGCCTACTGCTTGCTGTTTCTGTCCTAGGAGTGAAAGGACTGGACTTTGCTTTCTTCATCCTACTTCCAAGGTACTCCAAGGGCTTGTGCATGCTTTCCTCCTGTTAAGGAGTCTCAGAGCCATGAAAGACTTCACCTGCCAGTGCCTGGGCTCTCCTTCTGAGAGCCCTGACTTGCCAAGTGATGCCAAATCCAGTTTCTGGACCAATGGTAGTAGAATCTGGTAAACTAAGAAGAAAATCCATGCATCGACTCTCAGCGCCTGTTTTTCCGATGCAGCACCGCTGTGGGGTTGAAAAATCCATTCATCCCCACTGTGCTTTTGACGAATCGATGCAGCGCCTGCATTGTGGCTGAAAGATCACCACAGCCCGAGTCCCGAGCACTGTGTCACTGACGTCTATGGCACCTGCTTCAACTCTGACACGGGCCCTGCTGTGCAGCTGAAGAATCGACGCATCGCCTGCTTTGCAGCTGGGAAATCAATGCAGCGCCTGCTCTGCCCCAACAGCATCGACACAGCACGCCTGGTTTTTCAACGCTTCGTCTCTGGGCACCAAGTTCTTCATCAACGTTGCCCAACAGCAAAGAACTGAGGCCGCATGTCCAGAGATCAACGCATTACCTCCCCTCACAGTAAGGAACTGACAAATCAACTCCCCTGACAGTAAGGAAGCAATGCATCACCTGCCCTGCAATAAGGAACCAACACAACACCTCCCCTGGCAGTAATGAACAGACGCATCACCTGGCCCGGGAGTAAGGAACCGATGCACTGCTTTGCTTTTCTGGTGCTTTACCTCCCCTGCGCCTATTTTCATCTTTGATTTTGACACACTCCAGGTACTTTGTGCTAAAAGTGACGCATCCATAGTTTCCTATGGATGGAATCATTTTGAATCTTTTCAAAGTGATATCTTGACTTGTTTATGTTGGATTTGTGCCGTTTTGGTCTTGTTGTAGTCAGATAAATATTGGTTATTTTTCTAAACTGCTGTGGTGTCCTTTTGTAGTGTTTTCACTGTGTTACCGTGTGTGTATGTACAAATGCTTTACACATTGCCTTTGTGATAAGCCTGAGTGCTCGTACCAAGCTACCAAGGGGGTGAGCAGCTGTGTAATCCCCTTACCCTGACTAGAGTGAGGGTCCCTACTTGGACAGGGTGCAATCAATCCACTGCCAACTAGAGACCCCATTTCTTACAGTGAGTGATTATGTTAGGATTTGGAGAGCTCCTTAGAGTTGTCAGAACATCTGGGTCAGCAGTCTGGTTGAAGAATGGAGGGTGATGGAACACATCACATGCCACACTTGTGTCTTCTAATTTTGCAGAAATTCAAAGGAAGAACTGGATAATGAATGAGCTGGTGTTGCTCATTAGGTACAATCAAGTTTGTCTAATGCCAATACATGCTCCCAAGGGTATGGTAATGGAACCACATTATCTCCAGTTATCCAAGGTTCTAACGTGCATGGTTCTAGGCAAGTGGAGAACACCCAAAATTAATGCAATTGCAGACCTAAACCTAATGTTGGAATGCCTTCCAAGTTCAAGGACTTTATAGTGTTGAAAATTTCTTTGAAGAAAGGAAGATACTGCAGTGTCTGGTATATGCATTCATAATATTGTTGGTAATGTAAATAGGTTATGTAATTGTAATAGTCCTTTATTCATGTCCACTATGTCACTGAGTGTGTGGAACCTTTCGCTCACTGTGGAATGCTGATGGAAATGAATGGTTGTAAGATGATAGTTACAGCATTCATGTTGTGACTGGAGAGACGAATAAACCTGCCAACTTCATTCCTGTGTCTTGTGATCACTACAGCCGTCTGGTAAATCATATCCGCCTGCCCTTCTTTCATCCCACACACTCTGTGATGGCCTTGTAACTCCCCTGGGCCCTTTGCAATCGAGAGATACACTAACAAGAACAGATCATGGGCCTGATTAATAAACATTTTGTGCTGTGTTTGCGTCATAACAGTGACACAAACCGGCGCAAAATGCTTTTTTTGTTATTTACTTTCCAGCCCAAAACTTGTTTTATTCTGGAAAGATGCCTAAAAGTGCAAGGCACTGCTTTGCATTACTTAGCATAAAGGGGGCGTTACATGGGAGCTACATGGGCTTTCCCATGCAACCACCCATGCTTTTTTTCATGTAAATCCCTATCTACCAAAAATTCGAGACAGGGTTTTGCGTCAAAAATTAACGCCACTTGAAAGCAGGCGTTAAAAGGAGAACATTTTATTTCCCCTTTCTTTTCTGACTTTGCATGTGTGCTGCACTATACAGCACACATACAAAGAAGGAAAGGTTTTAAAAGTTGTCTAGGCATAGGATTTTGTACTTGAATGAAACCCTTCCAGTACAAAACCTATGCTAGACTAACGCACACACTCTTGCACTATGGCGTAAAGGTGTGTGCATGGCGATCAGGAGCAAAATTTTGAGCCATCGCTAGGGAGGAGAGAGACATATCTCTGAAGATAATGGCGCTCTCCAGCTTTCTCCTTCACGCAATGCAGCACAGCATTTTTGGATGCTGCGCTACATTGCAGAATTTAGTATTCAGTAAATTTGGCCACATGACTTGTAGGAAAGGCAACATTGAAAAAGGTTTAAAAAATGAATTGGTATGTATTTACAGTAAAAATTCAGAATTCATTTTTAAAATTGAAATAACCAGTTACGGGGCATATTCTGCAAACCAATTGTTTGCCTTTCAGTTTTAAATTAATGCATTTTTTTACCTGCTTTCAGGGACAAGTGTCAGACACATTCCAGGGATGAGACACCTGCAAACCTTAAACATCATCTTTGAGAAATCTATTTGGTTCAATCAAAGGCAGCTCCATCTTTATCTACTACAATGACATCGTGAAGTAATCACACAGCAACCAAGGTGAACTAGGCTCCTTTTTTAGCTCTGCGTGTATCCTCAGCTTCACTTTTGTACCACTATTTCTTACACCAAAAACTCTACTTCCCTTTTGCCTTAACCTTTCTTGTAAGTATTTCTTCTCACAGGCATCCCTTTTCTCCGACGATTCTCTGTTGATCTCTTTGCCTAAAAACATCTATGACCCTTAACCTCACTCTATTGACCGTTCTCATATTCTTACCTTTCTCGATACCGCCCAAAAGTAGTTTTCAAATCACTCTCTACCCTTTTTCTTTCTATCACAACCATACATATTTATTCTTTGTCCATTATTCCTTGCCAGTCTCTAGCTCTCGTTCTCATTCTGCAACTTGACCCCATTTCACGTTTCCCCGTCCTACTCATCTTACACTTCTTGGAGTCTGATTACAACCTTGGTGCTAATTCCATTTCAGGTGCACACTCTCGAGGCAAGGGGTATGTACACGTGTAAAATGCACATATGCTATTTACACATGTGCAAGTTGCCTACCAGGTACCTATTTTCCCACACATTTTCAGAAGTTAAACTAGGTAAAAACTTTCTTGGCAAATACCCTAGAAATCGGATTTTTGCACCCTGGAATGCAAACAGATGATTCAGTATGCTCAAATCATAATACCTGTGTGCTATCTAGGGAACACAAAACTAGGGGGCATATTTACAAGGAAATGGTGGAGCGTGGCGATTTCCCAGTGCCGCGCTACCCATTCCAAAACACAGGGATGCGCCATATTTACAATATGGTGCACCCCTGTGTTTTCCTATTGCTGGTGCTAAAAATAGCTGCCTAGCGGCAACACAGACACCCTTGCGCCATAGAGCATGGGTACTTGCGTTGTAGGGAATGATTGTTTATGTGCAGGAAGGTGTCCATTCCTGCACATAAACAATCAATAATACCAATTTGTTACTTCTATGTGTGCTGCAAAATGCAGCACATATTGAAAAAGCAAAAACGAGGGGAAATAAATGTATTTCTCCTTGTTGAGCCATTCTAACACCTGCTACTGCATGGCGTTAGTTTTTGGACTGCCTCAGATTTACAGATCCTTGTAAATCTGGGGCAGTGTCAAAAAGCAATGGGGCTTATTTACAAGCCTCTTGCGCCACTTTTGCGTCATTTTTAACATGGGAAAAGTGACGTACGGGTGGCGCAAGGGGCTTGTAAATGAGCCCCAATGTGTGTTGCAGTAGAAAGCCCACAGCAACACCCATTGCAACACCCATTGCATGCCCCTTTCACGCAGAAAACAGCGCGAAAGGGTACCATATTTACAAAAAGTAACTTAACACTGCTTTGTAAATCGAGAGATACACTAACAAGAACAGATCATGGGCCTGATTAATAAACATTTTGTGCTGTGTTTGCGTCATAACAGTGACACAAACCGGCGCAAAATGCTTTTTTTGTTATTTACTTTCCAGCCCAAAACTTGTTTTATTCTGGAAAGATGCCTAAAAGTGCAAGGCACTGCTTTGCATTACTTAGCATAAAGGGGGCGTTACATGGGAGCTACATGGGCTTTCCCATGCAACCACCCATGCTTTTTTTCATGTAAATCCCTATCTACCAAAAATTTGAGACAGGGTTTTGCGTCAAAAATTAACGCCACTTGAAAGCAGGCGTTAAAAGGAGAACATTTTATTTCCCCTTTCTTTTCTGACTTTGCATGTGTGCTGCACTATACAGCACACATACAAAGAAGGAAAGGTTTTAAAAGTTGTCTAGGCATAGGATTTTGTACTTGAATGAAACCCTTCCAGTACAAAACCTATGCTAGACTAACGCACACACTCTTGCACTATGGCGTAAAGGTGTGTGCATGGCGATCAGGAGCAAAATGTTGAGCCATCGCTAGGGAGGAGAGAGACATATCTCTGAAGATAATGGCGCTCTCCAGCTTTCTCCTTCTCACGCAATGCAGCACAGCATTTTTGGATGCTGCGCTACATTGCAGAATTTAGTATTCAGTAAATTTGGCCACATGACTTGTAGGAAAGGCAACATTGAAAAAGGTTTAAAAAATGAATTGGTATGTATTTACAGTAAAAATTCAGAATTCATTTTTAAAATTGAAATAACCAGTTACGGGGCATATTCTGCAAACCAATTGTTTGCCTTTCAGTTTTAAATTAATGCATTTTTTTACTTGCTTACAGGGACAAGTGTCAGACACATTCCAGGGATGAGATACCTGCAAACCTTAAACATCATCTTTGAGAAAGCTATTTGGTTCAATCAAAGGCAGCTCCATCTTTATCTACTACAATGACATCGTGAAGTAATCACACAGCAACCAAGGTGAACTAGGCTCCTTTTTTAGCTCTGCGTGTATCCTCAGCTTCACTTTTGTGCCACTATTTCTTACACCAAAAACTCTACTTCCCTTTTGCCTTAACCTTTCTTGTAAGTATTTCTTCTCACAGGCATCCCTTTTCTCCGACGATTCTCTGTTGATCTCTTTGCCTAAAAACATCTATGACCCTTAACCTCACTCTATTGACCGTTCTCATATTCTTACCTTTCTCGATACCGCCCAAAAGTAGTTTTCAAATCACTCTCTACCCTTTTTCTTTCTATCACAACCATACATATTTATTCTTTGTCCATTATTCCTTGCCAGTCTCTAGCTCTCGTTCTCATTCTGCAACTTGAACCCATTTCACGTTTCCCCGTCCTACTCATCTTACACTTCTTGGAGTCTGATTACAACCTTGGTGCTAATTCCATTTCAGGTGCACACTCTCGAGGCAAGGGGTATGTACACGTGTAAAAGGCACATATGCTATTTACACATGTGCAAGTTGCCTACCAGGTACCTATTTTCCCACACATTTTCAGAAGTTAAACTAGGTAAAAACTTTCTTGGCGAATACCCTAGAAATCGGATTTTTGCACCCTGGAATGCAAACAGATGATCCAGTATGCTCAAATCATAATACCTGTGTGCTATCTAGGGAACACAAAACTAGGGGGCATATTTACAAGGAAATGGTGGAGCGTGGCGATTTCCCAGTGCCGCGCTACCCATTCCAAAACACAGGGATGCGCCATATTTACAATATGGTGCACCCCTGTGTTTTCCCTATTGCTGGTGCTAAAAATAGCTGCCTAGCGCCAACACAGACACCCTTGCGCCATAGAGCATGGGTACCTGCGTTGCAGGGAATGATTGTTTATGTGCAGGAAGGTGTCCATTCCTGCACATAAACAATCAATAATACCAATTTGTTACTTCTATGTGTGCTGCAAAATGCAGCACATATTGAAAAAGCAAAAACGAGGGGAAATAAATGTATTTCTCCTTGTTGAGCCATTCTAACACCTGCTACTGCATGGCGTTAGTTTTGGACTGCCTCAGATTTACAGATCCTTGTAAATCTGGGGCAGTGTCAAAAGCAATGGGGCTTATTTACAAGCCTCTTGCGCCACTTTTGCGTCATTTTTAACATGGGAAAAGTGACGTACGGGTGGCGCAAGGGGCTTGTAAATGAGCCCCAATGTGTGTTGCAGTAGAAAGCCCACAGCAACACCCATTGCAACACCCATTGCATGCCCCTTTCACACAGAAAACAGCGCGAAAGGGTACCATATTTACAAAAAGTAACTTAACACTGCTTTGTAAATATGGTGTAGGGCATTACGCCACCAGAACATCGGTAAAAGTGACGTTCCAGTGGCGCAATCCCCTTGTAAATATGCCCAAAGATTTCTTGCAATTTGCCAATAAGTAGGCCAAAGTGTTTGACTCATTTGTTATTTTGGTGCCAATCTATGCATTATCCAGTTAAAAAATGTAACACAACAACTTCTCATTAGGTTGCCTCCTGTTGCTGCACAATTAAAGTACTTGAAATGTGTTAGTACTTGTTTAATATGAGCTAATTAAAAGAAGGGACACTGAAGTGGAAATGTAAGATAGTATCTGGATGTAATATCATAATTTATGTAAGGTAGTGACTTAGTTTTATTTAGAATATATGTTCTACACTTATTCTGAATATGATTTATAAAATAACGATCATTTTTAAGGCCATATAGAGCAGTATTATGTTGATTTTGTTCAAGATTTATATGCCTCCACACCTTAGTGTAAAAGACTAAACCTTGTTTTCGACTTCTAAACAATGCTCTTATTTCTTTTAAAATTCAAAGTACATTGATATTCCCTGCAAGTTGCCTTCTTATAGAAGCAGAAATGCTTACTACACATATTTGTATTTCTGCTTTTGAAGCTAAATTACATTTTCATATAGATTTACTTAAAAATGCTTCCAATCTTACTAATCCACATGATGAATTTATAAAGGGTTAGTTTAAATGTATTCTGGCTGAAGTTCACAAATGGCTAGTTTCTTTATTGTTTTTACCACAATTCAATTTTTCAATCGAGGTGACCGGTGTGTGCCCATTAAAATGCTCCTCTTCTGAGGGAATACTCAATCTTTAACAAAAAAAGACTTAAAATATACATTAAGGTAGAAACTAAATGTAAATCTGACTTTAATAATAAATGGATTGCTTCACCATGAAAAATGGATAGGGAGTTGCAGTAAAAGTGATTGTCGACGTACAGCAAGTTTCGAATATCAGAAAAAAGAAGCTTGTAGATGCGGTGCGGGCAGCTCCCAACACATTCAGTTTCAGAGTGGGGCCCCAACAGACCTGTGCTGGCCGGCTGCAAAAAAAATATAGGGGCAGATTTACAAGCCCCTTGCGTGACTTTTGCGCTGCAGTTGCGTCACTTTTTTGACGCAACAGCGGCGCAAACAATGTGGCCTATTTACAACGTGACGCATCTAGGGAGATGCGTCACGTTGTAAAGCCCTGCGTCTCATTATACCTGCGTCAGGTATAATGTATGCAGGGTGGGCGTTCCCACGCAGGAAGGCCTCGTAAAAGTGACGCAGTGAAATCTACAAGATTTCACTGCGTCACTTTTAGGACGCCACTGCGTCAAAACCTTACGCCTGCTTCAGACGCAGTGTATTGGTAATAGGCCTCAACACGCATTGCTGGAGTTGCGTCGTGCTTGCGACACGACTCCAGCAATGCATGACTTTTCCGCCAACAGATGTGTCAGAATTTCTGATGCATCTGTCAATCCTTGCGCCATAGAGCGCCGTATTATAAATACGGCGCATCTATGGTGGCGCAAGGGTTTCTAAGGGTGGCGCAGGGAAAGTGACGCATCTATACAGATGCGTCACTTTCTTGTAAATCTGCCCCATAATATATAAAACAACTTAGAAATTGCAGCGAGCAGTCCAGTCAAATGCCATGACCTATGCGTTATATTATTAACTCATTTGTGTCCTATGTCCGCACCATCGCAAACCCGATGGTTAAGCACATTTTTTTTGTAATGGTAGCAGACCAGCTTGGACACGGAATCAACAACGGTGTTCTTACTGGGGCAGAGGTGTCTGCTTGAGACCGCTCAGTGGTGCTCAGGGCAGAAACATACTGTCTGACTGCAGCCTGCAATTTTATTCAAGTAAGTGAACTGTCTGCTGCTATTTCCACATAGCTCAATTTGGGAAGACGGAGGCACAGACCACCTAGGGCTGAGCTTGTTTTTTATGTTACTGCGGTGTAGTAAGACATGGCTTATTAAACAGAAAAAGTAAATTAGCAATTTAGCTTTTCTTTGCACTGTCAAGAATGAAAAACACATTCACTTCTGTGGTAGAACTGCCGAGTTGCCACATGCTCGGTGGGACTCTGAGTAACTTCTGTTACTTTAATCAGCACCACTATTCATCATGGGATTTGAAGTTTCATTTTAATCATTTTAAGAACAAACTTCAAAATCGGAGCTTGCTACTAGCTAAAAAAACATATGAAGCCACGTTCCATGTTTACTGAGACTGGCTGTTCCTGTGTTCTATGTTAGGAGCAGTGTAGAAAAGCTTCCCTGAAAACAAAACAAAACAAAGTGAAATATGTGAATTCTAAAATAAAGAAGTTCGTAGTACCAGGAAGGGTAATGTAAAACACAAACTATTTCAGCAACCAATGTCCTTTGAAGCATTTCCACAGATACATGCATGTTTTTTCTGTAGACTGATATTTGTTTATATTGCTAAAATTAGGATATCTAATGCAGAGTTCGAAAGTTTCTCAGATCAATTTGTGACAATCTAATCCAGTCCAGACTTTTTCTTTGCATTCGGTGATTTGTAGCCCAGTCATTGGTGTGGTATTTGTTGTACCTGATAAAATCCAACTCCACTGAGTCAGATGTTATTGGGTGCAATAAATACTATCAAATTAAGGCCCCAAGGCCATTTTTTTAAATAGAAGGTGCCCGCGTGGCCCCCATCCCTCAGCCTCATTTGTTGTTTTTTATTAAGGGGGAGGGAGGGCCCCTGGCCTCTCCTCTCCAGGCCAATCTCCCCATCCCCTAGGTCCTAGCAACATTTTGCTGGGGAGGGAGTACACAGACCGCCTCCCTGGGGGGAGTCCCAAACCCACTGCAGCCTCAGCTGGCTCCCCACATACAGCGGGAGCCGGCATTGCTCCCACCCGCAGGCAGCAGCTCCTAATGCTTCTACCTGCAGACGAGAGCAATATTTTGATCAGTTTCTCTGTCCATATCACTGTGGGCAGGGAAACAGATCAAAAGCCTGTTTTCGAAGCTCCTGCCCACGTGGAGTGGACTTGGTCTTTGCTCCCTCTTTGGTAAGCGAGAGCTCAGGGAAACTGCTGTGTCCCGGGGTGGGCTCCCTGGAATGTAGCATCTGAGCCGGCCCAGGGGAATGGGTTGCCCGGTGCCATTAATGACTCAGGGAATAAAGCAATAAAGCTTTTTACAATGCACAAAAAGCAAATTGCGATTCGGTGACTTGTTACAGACTCGCAGGTTGCATTTGTTACTAAATACAAATTCAGTAAGTGGAAGGGGCATCCCTATCAAATTTCGAATCAGAATGGTATGTATTAATGTTTTGTGACCAAATTCTGATTGTAAAAGAGTAATACTTTACCACCAGTTTAGAACTGGGGATAACTGGGGACCCCTTCCCCTTTGATTATATTAAAAAATATATTCCATGGACCACTGCCTACTCTTTGAAAATGAAACTGCAAAATTTCATTTTTTCTCTTTAAGCACATCTCATTTTCCTTCAAGGAAAATGGGCTGCATTAAAAAAAAAGATTGCTTTCTTAAAAAGCAGTCACAGACATGATGGTCTGCTGGCTCAGCAGGCCATGATCCCTGTGTTGCCTGAAATTCCTAATGAGTCGCAAATTGCGACCTACCTCATTAATATGCATGAGATAGGTCTATTTGCAAACCACTAGGAATCGCTATTGAAACTCAAAAGAGTTTCATACATTAGGAATACCGATTTCCTAATTGTGATTTGGAGAGTATTCCTAATGTTAGTACATCTGATCGTCATCATATAAGGGGGCAGGGTAGGGACACCCTGCCCAATGTGGGGAGCCATAGGCACTCCCATGGCCAAAATAAGACAAATACTTAGCAATTTATGCTGTGCTCCAACAGGACTTCCAGGGATCGCAGCAAAAAAAACTCAAAATGGCAGCCCCCTCACTGAGCCATTTTCAGCCCCAGGACCCCATCTCCTGGGCCAAATAGCGAGCCATATTTGGCCATAGGGACCCCATGCCCTTGGTCCCCATTCATTAATATGGGGGGGGCACTTGCCCCCCCCTCCCCGAGCCTTATTTGGTCCCCAGGGGGCAATTTATTATTATGGGGAGGGGTGCATACAGCCCTCCTTCCAGAGCCATATAAGGCCCTGGGGAGCCCATCCCCCATCGCCCAAAGTATATTTTAAGGGGAGGGGGCCCCTTCCCCGAGAATTTAAACACATTACTGATGTCATCAACCACAAAATCACTATTGCACCCTCTCACACCCTCATGGAACCTTTCGTACACCCACTCCCGCACAATGATTCATAAACCCATTCACAGATCCATACCAGTACTTACACACCCACTCACTGATTCATAGATCCACACACACATCTACTCACTCACCCATACAGCCACTCATGCACCCACTCACTCACTAATACAGCCACTGACATATCCACACATACAGCCACACACACTGAGTCAATCACCCATGGAGCTACTCACTCACTTAATCACTCAGCCATACAGTTAATCACACAGCCACTTACTCACCCATACAGCTACACACACACACCAACTTACTTACTCATACAGATACTAACACATACTCCCTCACCTATACAGTCACTGACACAAGCAGACACTCACCGATACAGCCACTCACCCATTTACTCACTCACCCATACAGTCACCCATATACTCTATCACTACCAAATACTACCTTTCACAAACATAGTTACTCATCCTTATACTACTGACACATCCATTACTCACCCACACAGCCATACACACACTCACTCACCCATACAGCCCCTCACACATGCACTCACTAACCCATACAGCCACTGACTCACTCATCCATACAAAAAGTCACACACGCCATCACCCACCCACACAGAGACTCAGACACCCATACAGGTACTCAGACAACCAATCACTCACCCATAAACCAACTCACGTACCCACTCACATACCCATACAGTCACTTAGACACCAACTGACAGACTGTTACAGACATTCACACACCCAGTCACTCGCCCATACATTCACTGAGACACCTAATCAATCACTTATACAGTCAGTTATGCTCTTACTGAATCATTCATTTATGCACTCATACACTCACTGATTCACCAATACACCTTGGTATATATATTTAACACTCATAAACTTTTTAAAAACAATCACTTGATGATGTCATCACTGATGTCATTTGAGATGTCATCAGTGATGTCACTGACCATGTCATGAGTGATGTAATATGTGAGGTCATAAGCAGTGCATTGCGGGGTGCGAGTTATAGTTAGCTCAGCTAACTATAACTGCTTAATTTCTCTGGTTTTGTACGAGTAAAATGGCAGCTTAACTATAACATCCCTGTAACCTTTGGTTTTTTCAGTGAATTTCTAAGTTTTTTTGAATTCTATTTCCTAACTATAACGTCCGTGTAACCTTTGGATTTTTCAGTGAGTTTCTAAGGTTTTTTTAATTCTATTTCATAAATATAACGTCCCTGTACTTTTTTTTTACAATTAGATATTGAACATTACACCTGCATGGTGTACCACTAACTGTTGTATTTGTCATCTATGTATTTAAAAAGTACATTAATCATTTTATTTCAAGATATTTTTGGTTTTTGAGATGATGTTGCGATCGCTGAGGACACACCATGAATACTGTGTGATTTTGAGAAAGTGTAAAACATATATATAGACACCTCCATTTTAACTGCTTTTCATTTGGAAAACTACCTCATTCAGCTCCAGCCTTCTCTTGAATGCTATTGCTCCTTCACTTCAAAATGCTTAGAGTGTGGATTGTTGGCCACAGCTATGTCTAGGGGACAAAAGAGGCTAAAAAAAGAGAGGTATTGACAGAGATTTGGGTTTGCCTAATGTGGACATTGCATGGATTAGCCAGAAAGGGTTAAAGTGTCATATATTGCTGCCTTTGATTAAAAACATTGTGGATTCCCAACCCCCTGACCTCATGAGTGTGGTGGAAATGACCTAGGCACACTAACTGGGGTAGGGCTGGAAATCCTAATGAAGGATACCTTTACTGAATTGATGATGCTTTTCCCTCACATTGTCTTGGTGTTCTCTAACATATGCCAAAGGCAAAAATGGAAATAGTCTAATCAATCCTGTCAACAAAGCCAGGAAACATGTTAATTAAACTGTTTCTGCATTCCTCAGAGACCATAACATGTGCCCTATCTACAACAACAACCAGCGTTTTGACATGCATGGAACCTATAGAAATCATCGAGTGCACTTTACAGACGGCGGCAACAGGGTGTTTCTAAGTAACCTGAAACTCTGCATCTGGTCTTATGTGTAGCTGTCATATACACACAATCAACACAATGGCTCTTGTCAGAGCCACCCTAGTACCCAAATTATTTTTAATTTTCTTTATAAAGATTCTTTTTTTTTAGCTTTTGGTAATCTTTGCTATGATGTCTCGATGGTGGCTAATAAGTCGCGAAATCGCAAAACAAAAGCAGACATTTAACGGCCACCAGCACATGCAAGAATAATAAGTAAAAAAAATCCATTCTAAACATTGCACTACACATATTACTATGTACATGCTTCTTTAAAAAAAATGTTTCAACTCATGTTTTTGTACTAAGTTCCTTTAAAAACCATCTCTAAAACCTATTTTCCGTTTTTGCGGTTATTCAGGGCGTGGCGACAACGTTGTTAACCACAACTATCGCACCTTTTTCATAATGTGTAAAACACATTTATAAACACATATTACAGTATTTTACTCACTAGGGGTGTATTACTGTATTGTCTAAAGTCTTGTTTTTCTAAAACCTATTTTACATGTTCGCGGTGACACCAGGAGTCGCGATGAAATCAGTAACCGTGACGATTCCGCCTTTTTTACAGACTGAAAAACACATATATGCACACATATTATAGTATTTTTGCCACTACGGGTTTATTACTGTACAGTCCAAACTCATGTTTTTCTAGTGAGTTTCTATAAATACCATCTCTAAAACCTATTTTCTGTTTTTGCGGTGATGCCAGGAGTCGCGATGACATCCGTAACCGTGACGATTGCGCCTTTTTTACAGACTGAAAAACACATATATGCACACATATTATAGTATTTTTGCCAGCACAGGTTTATTACTGTACAGTCCAAACTCATGTTTTTCAAGTGAGTTTCTATAAATACCATCTCTAAAACCTATTTTCTGTTTTCGCGGTGATGCCGGGACTCGCGATAACGTCGGTGCCCGCGATCACTGCAAAAATGTTGCGAAAACGCAAAGCAAAAGCAGGAATTCAATAGCCACCACCACATTAAAAAATAACAACTATATAATTTATTCTAACCATCACACTAGATAAATCACTATCTAAATAAATCTATAAAACATTTATCAGTCTCTCAATATCTCTATAACAGTGTGTATTAATAATTCACTGGATTATGTGAGTGGGTGCATAAGTCTCAAAGTGGGTCTGTGACTGGCTGCATCAGTCCTTCAGTAGGTCTATAAGTGGGTGCATAAGTCTCTGAGTGGGTATATGAATGAGCACATGAGTCTTTGAGTGAGTCTGTGAGTGGGTCTAGAAGTCTCTGTGTATGTGAGTGGGTGTATGAGTATCTGAGTGGGTATGTAAATGGGTGTATGAGTGTCTAAATTGGTATGTGAATAGGTACATGAGTCTGTGACTGGATCTATGAGTGGGTGCATAAATGTCTGAGTGTGTCTGTCTATCAGTGGGTGTGTGAGTAGAAGCATAAGTGTCTCAGTGGGTCTGAGGGTTGGTGCGTAAGTGTCTGAGTGGATCTGTGTTTGGGTGCATGAGTCTCAAGGTGGGTCTGTGAGTGGGCGTATAAGTCTCAAAATATGTATGTGAATAGGCGCATGAGGCTTTGAGTGCATCTGTAAATGGGTGCATGAGCCTCTCAGTGCTTATGTGAGTACACACATGGGCTACTGAGTGAGTCTGTGAGTGAGTGCATTAGTGTCTGAGTTGGTATGAGAGTGGGTGTATGAGGGTCTGATTGGATATGTGAGTAGGTACATGTTTCTGTGACTGTGACCAGCGAGGGTATGTATATAGATACTTTTTGTTTTATATTTCCACCAATATTCACGATGTCGCGACGCCCCCCAAATGGTACATGGGGGGGCCCCACTGGCAGTCACATCGTCATTGCGAATATCGCACACGATGCAAAAAATAAATTTTTGACACATAAATTGTGTCGCTAAGACTCCCATTTCTCAAACGTGGGATCTGAGTACCTCCACCCTTACCCCTTATGTTAGCTTTCACAGAAATTTTCAGCCCCGGGGAACCGTTCCCGATCGATAAAATGGCAGCCACAACTTTCTGCTCAGGTTGAGCCCAGCCAATCACAGCATTCCTGTTGGTGCACCCATTCGCTATTTACAGTAAAATTGAAGCGCAAAATATCCACTGTCATTGCGAAAGCGACTCAAAATATCTGTGGCCAGAGATATCACTATATTGTTCAGCTTTAATTTCTCAAAAACTACTGAACAAATTTGAACCGAATAACAAAAAACACAATCTGCTTAACAACATCTACCTTTCTGCCAAATGTGGTGTAATTCCGTCCAGAAATTCGGGTTGTAGGTTCGACAACGCGTTCCTATGGGAATTAACATTACAAATGCACCCCTATTTTGCACCCCTATTTCTCAGTCCCCACTGAACAGATCACCCCCAAACTTTCCATGACACACAGAACCTACCTTGACACTTTTTGGGGGAAAATTTCATGAAGATTGGTCAAAGAACACCCAAGTTATAGGCAAGTCAAAAAATGCTTTTCCTATGCAAACTAGGTCCTAACTATAACTATCCACTATATCAACAAACACCTTTGTCCCCACCATTCAGGAAACACCAGGAGAACTCCAGGATGCTGGTAATATTTATTAAAGCAGTGCTGCCTCACCAACGCGTTTTAGTCATAGCATTTTTCACGGTATGGAGACGGAACCGGCATGACCATTTACAATGCCAAGGCAATTAACATAAAGATAGGATTAACTTGTGCACAGTACCAGATTTCATAAGAAAGTAGCCGCCATCTTAGAGAAAGTACATTTGAACATCATAATATCGTTGTCTTATTCAAGCTATACATAAATCTGCCTAATAATTGATTATGATCTTTACATACATCAGCATCTAGCGGTTTGTAATGAAAATCTCAATTGGTACATTCCTATCAATACAATAAGAATATGCACACTTGAGCAGGACTGCACCAGTATTGACACTCGTTATACACTATAACAGGTGTATAGACTCATGATGGTACTTACTGGTAACTGCATTCACATATCTAAGATACTGTGTCAATCCAGATGAATAGAGATGACGGCATACGCATTACCCAGAGCTATGTTTTGAAAAGTTTCTGACAAATATATCAGTTTCAGTGCATGTGACTGCTTTGTGCATATACTTATAGTACTGAATATTAATGTATCAATTGAAATTTTCATTACAAACCGCTAGATGCGGAACGTCTGAAATGCATTGGTGAGGCAGCACTGCTTTAATAAATGTTACCAGCATCCTCAAGTTGTCCGGGTGTTTCCTGAACGGTGGGGACAGAGGTGTTCATATTTTGGGCTTCCGGAGCCCGACCAGGACCGCCACGTCACGCAGCCCAGGGCCTATATATATATATATATATATATATATATATATTCACTGAAAAAACCATAGGTTTTAGGGACAGTTATAGTTATTTGGACATTTCACTCGTACAAAACCTGTGAAATTCCCCCGTTATAGTTAGTTCAGCTAACTATAACTCGCGCCCCCGCAATGCACTGCTGATGACGTCACATATTACATCACTCATGACATGGTCAGTGACATCACTGATGACATCACTGATGACATCTCAAATGACTGTGTGTTTCTCTAAAGTTTAAATATGTTTAATATATATAGGGAAAGGGGTATTGAAGAATGAGTGGGTGTGTAAGTGTCTGAATGGATGATTTAGTAGGCGCGTGACTGACTCTATAAGTGAGTGATTAAACGTATCTTACTGAATGCATGGGTTAGTGACTAAACTGTGTGAATGTCTGTATCCATCTGTCTGTTGGTGTGTAAGCGGCTGTATGGGTTTGCGAATAGCTACAAGAGTGTCTACATGGGTTATTGATTGGTTGTCTGAGTATCTGTATGGGTGCCTCAGTGTTTGTGTGGGTGGGGTGTGTGTGACTGCGCATCGATGTGTGAGTGGGTGATTCACTGGGTGCATGGTTTCAAGAGTGCATCTGTGATGGACTGTATGGGTGGGTGAGTGTATGTATGGGTGTGTTAGTGAGTGAATATATATCTTAGTGGTACATGTGTGAGTAACTAATATGTCAAAGGCAGTATATATGTTTGTTGGAGTATATAAATGGCTATAAGTGAGAGTGTGTGATTGTGAGAGTGGCTGTATGGATGAGTGTGTACTTGTATCAGTGATTGTATAAGAGCGTAAGAATGTGCTTGTATTTGTATGAGTAAGTGAGCTGGTGTGTGTATAACTGTATAGGTGAGTAAATGGCAGTGTGATTAATTATTTGCATGACTGACTTGGTGTGTGAGTACCTCTATGGATGAGTGGTGGTGTGTGAGTGTCTATGTAGGTGTATAAGTGCATATGAAAGTCCTGTACTGAGTGACCGTAAGTATGAGTGACTGTAGAGGTGAGTGAGTGGATGTGTGTGTAGACCTAAGAATCAGTGAGTGTGTATGTAGTTATTGGTGTTGGAGTGTCTATGGTTTTGACAATGGCAGTCTGTAATTTACAGTGGGTGTCTCAAAAGTTATATTAGGGTGTGAGAAGATGCATCAAATTATCACATGGATGATGTCATCAGTGATGTCATCAGTGATGTCATTTGAGATGTCATCAGTGATGTCATCAGTGATGTCACTGACCATGTCATGAGTGATGTAATATGTGACGTCATCAGCAGTGCATTGCGGGGGCGCGAGTTATAGTTAGCTGAACTAACTATAACGGGGGAATTTCACGGGTAGAACCGAGGGACAGAAACAAGTGCGCAAAGCGCAAAAAGGGGGCAGGGTAGAAACACCCTGACCCCCTAGGTCTGCTCAGGGGGTCCCACAAGGACCCCCTGGGCAGAAAAAAGCATTTTTTTTTTTAAACGTCGGGATGCGCTTAGGGTGCGCGGATCCTGCCGATTAAAAAAAAAAAAGCACAAGAAACAAGTGCGCAAAACGCACAAAGGGGGCAGGGTAGAAACACCCTGACCTCTAGGTCTGCTCAGGGGTCCCACAAGGACCCCCTGGGCAGAAAAAAGCACACAAAAAAAGACCGGCATCGTGCTGGAGGCCCCGCCCCCTCCCTGCAGCAGTCTGCAAACGCACCCCCTGGCGCGTTTTAAGAAGGGGAAGTAATTCCCCTTGAATACTGGGGGTCCCTGGGGGCCAACTAGCCCACCAGGAACCTCCGGTATGCGCCAGGGGCTGCGTTGCAGAGAGGTGTACAGAGGCCACGCCCCTTTTACACCTCTCTGCAACGCAGCTCTGTGGCGCTTTTTGGAGGTACATGGTGGGCTAGTTAGACTCCAGGGACCCTCAGTATTCAAGGGGACTTAATCCCCCAACTTAAAACGCGCCACGGGGCGTGTTTGCACAGTGGTGAAGGGAGGGGGCGTGGCTTCAGGTGACATGTGTGCAAACAGGCCCCGTGGCGCGTTTTAAGATGGGGAATTAAATCCTCTTCAATCCTGAGGGTCCCTGGGGGCCAACTAGCCCACAAGGTACCTCCAGTAAGCGCCACGGAGCTGCGTTGCAGAGTGTTGTAAAAAGGGGCGTGGCCTCTGAACACCTCTCTGCAACGCAGCTCTCTGGCGCTTACTGGAGGTATCTGGTGGGCCAGTTGGCCCCTAGGGACCCTCGGGATTGAGGAAGAATTAATTTTCCAACTTAAAACGCGCCACAGGGCGTGTTTGCAGACATGTCACTTCAGGCCCCACCCCCTTCCTTCACCATTGTGCAAATATTCCTCTAAAATCAGCCGAACTACGAATTCCGATTTACTCACCTGTTATCAGGAGAGACCTCAGTGCTGCATCCTTGAGCCCAGTACTGATCCTGAAAAGTAATTGTAACCGTACTTACCAGTAACTTGAATTTCCTTCCATAGGATATCATTGCCTGCTTTTTGCTGAAAAAGTTTCTGTCGGTTTTTGAAACATACAAATATTCCTCTAAAATCAGCCGAACTACGAATTCCGATTTACTCACCGGTTATCAGGAGAGACCTCAGTGCTGCATCTTTGAGCCCAGTACTGATCCTGAAAAGTAATTTTAACCGTACTTACCAGTAACTTGAATTTCCTTCCATAGGCTAACATTGACTGGTTTCACTTGGAAATTCTTCTGTGTGTGGAGTTTTGGAACTTTATAATATTCCTCTAAAATCAGCCGAACTACGAATTCCGATTTACTCACCTGTTATCAGGAGAGAACCCTGTGCTGCATCTTTTAGCCCAGCACTGACCCTGAAAAGTAATTCTAACCGTACTTACCAGTAACTTGTATTTCCTTCCATAGGAATCCATTGTCTGGTTTTCAGCAGAAAAGTTTCAAAGTGTCGATTTTCACAAACTACAAATATTCCTTAAAAATCGCCTGTATGACTTAAACGCATTCTTTCAACTGTTTACAGGAGATGCACCAGTGCTGGATCGAGGATCCACCACTGAGTAAGAAAAGTAACGATAACACTACTTACCTGCTAAGTGAATTTCCTCCCATAGGATAACATTGGTGATTCTATGTGAAAAAGTTTCTGTGTCAACTTTTAAAATACAATAATATTCCTTAAAAATTACTACTGTAACCAAAACGCTTTTACTCAACTGTTTACAGGAGATGTCCCAGGACTGAATCTAGGATCCAGTCCTGTGGTTAGAAAAGTAATCCATAAAGTAACTAATTGCATTTAACTTGAAATTCACATTGAGCTCAATGTTGCATTGTGTTTGAAATTGTGTTGCCCATTGCAACAACTGTAACTACTGTACTTAAAAGTTTTTTTGCCTATTTGCAAAGTATTTAAACTAAAGTAATTCATTCTGAGAAAGTATATTTTGTAATGTAATGTATAATGTAATTACAATGTATTTTAAAAAATAAAATATCTAAAAATAAATAGTTTAAAAAAATGTAGTAAATCAGTATCAAAAAAATAAATATAACAATTAATACATTTAAAAATTGTCATTTACAAAACCTTTGAAATTCACTGAAAAATTTCAAAGTTTTTGTAAATGACAATTTTTTTTTAAAAAGGCAAGATGGCCGCTGACTGACCTCTAGGAAGGCAGCTCCGGCTCTGCACTCCTCTGTGAGACCCCTGTGAATTGCTGGCAGTCTCAAACGGATATGCTTGAGTGGACTGAGAAGGCTATTGATGCTTGCTGGACCGTGGACCGCTCTTACCTTACTTTTCGTGCTGGTTTTTGGTCGGCGTGGCACACTCGGATTCTTACTCTGTGGCAGATCCCCGCAAGTATCTGGCGTTTGGTATCGCTACTGAGAAGTAGGATGGCTCCAAAGGCGAGCAAAACTGTGAAAGACGCAGCGGCTACAAGGGAGGCTTTGAAGGAGGTCAAGGGGGGCCTGAAGGACGGTATATCGGAAATGGCGTCTAGCGTGGGCCAGCTCCGACGTGGGGGCATCCAAAAAAAGAACGAGGACATCTCGAAGGCAAAAGATGTTGGGGTTGCCGGCGGTACAAGGCGACGCGTGGCAAGCGCGGCTGTTGCTGGAGATGGTGCGCAACGGCAACCTTCAGTTCTGGAGGCATTTGGTTTGACGACGGTTCTGGCCCCGGCTCCGGCGCTAACGATGACACCGAAGGCAGCTCCGACGGTAGCTCTGATGACAGCTGAAACGCCCTCGGGAGACGCAATCGCTACACATACGGAATGTGAAGAGAGCCTCTTCTTACCAGGTAATTCCGTTTCACATTTGTCAAACAGTATGCCTCCCGAAACTCCCGAAACTGCTGAGCCCATTCAGGAGGATTCTGGGTCAGGTAGTTCTCTCCCTCTCCCTCAAGCAACAAAAACTACAAATCCTGGCCAGGAACAGAGCAAAGTTAGCCAGGCGGACATAACAAGAGCGGGTGAGCTCCCGTTGGATACTTTGTTAAAAGAAATTGATGAGGCTGAGGCTACAGTATCCCGGATCTCTGCGGATGATAAGGAAGACACAATGAAGGTTTGCATTAATGAGGAAGGAGGAGATGTTCCCCTTGATGATGCATTCTGTCAAATCCAGGCACTGCTAGATACACAGGCCAGTGAGCACTGATGTACCAGCGATACTTTAGGAGGTCAGATCAATCACGAGGCAATAATTCCTTGGCAGAGTGCCCCTGTGTTTTCCCCAGAAGGAGGGGAAAAATTATTTTCGCTGAACGACAACTCAGACACATCAGAAGTTAGCGAGTTAGAATCTTCTCAGGAAACGGCCTCTGGGGCATCTTCTGCTACACAGAAGAAGCGGTATAGTCGATCTTTAAACTTAAGGCGACGGACTAAAACTAAAATGAGGTCTACAGGTTCTGCCACTCGGAAGCTGGAATGGGACTATTCCGCTTCTGTCCTGACAGCGGGTACTAGCAGTGGGCTTGATGTAGGGAACACGGGCCATTCTGGCACAGCAGGATTAAATGAAACTGGTAGTGTATCTGCCCTCACTCCCGCTACTACACTGGATTTATTGTATTCCACCTTAAAACAAATGCAGGGGGAGGCATGGCAGGAGAGCAAAAGATCATTATTAGTCAATAAGAAGCTGCAAGGGGCCATTCGGAAGATGAACAAGGTGTGCACCGATATCTCGGAGCGGGTTACCCATGTTGAAGAACGAACTGCTGCTGTTGAGGCGGAGGTTGATAAATTACAATCATTTAAGGTCACTCAAGAGAATCAATCCTTGGATGTTTGCTGGAAGCTCGAGGACTTTGAGAATCGGCAGCGCCGCAATAATGTACGACTGCTGGGTCTGGAAGAAAATATAGAGGGAGATAACATTATGGCCTTCGTTGTCACATTGCTGAAGGGCGCCTTTCCGGAACTCGCCCAGTGGAACTGGGAGGTGGAAATTCAGCGGGCTCATCGCTTTCCAATGTTTAGGAAAGCTCACGCCAAAAGTCAAGGGGAGTGACCAAGAGCCATATTAATCTACGTGGGCAACTATCTGTTAAGACAGGCTATAATAGATAAGGCAAGACCAGACTCAAAGCGTTCATTTGAGGGGCATACCTTCTTCGCTCGGCCGGACTTTTGCCATACAACAGTCGAGCGGAGATGGAGACTTCGACAAATGATAACCCCGTTCCAAGGAGCAGGCTGTGAAGCCTTTCTTTTATTTCCCTCTAGGCTTAAGGTTCTTTATCAAGGAAAGGTCAGAATGTTTTTTTCTGAGGTGAAGGCCCAGGAATTTCTTACCGAGATAACGGAGAGGCGGGGGCAAACAGTAGCAGTCAATATGGGATCTGGGAGGGGGAATAATCTTTGATTAATGGGGGGGTTTTTGGGGAGCGTCTGGGGAGCGCTCTAGATTTTTTTCTGTATAAATATTGTGTTTTATGAGGTGGAATTCTGGGAATAGGGGGCATACTGCTGTTGGATTTATCTCTGTGTGGTTTACTCAAGTCACTTATTAGGTGTTTTTACAGGGGTCTTCGGGGGGGGTGGGTCGGCACTGCCTGAGATGGAAGTTCAGTTGCCATACCTAGGTCATGGCTGACCTAGCTGCCTGTAAGGGGAACAGGGGGGGTGGGGGGCGGTCTTTTCATGGAGGTTGGTTTCGGATCAGCACAATGGGAGGTTGTACGATTTGCAAGGGTTATGGAAAAGTTGAGTAGGTCGAAGCAAGTTTTTTTGAAGTGGTTTAATGATGATGGGCAAAAGAGAGTGACGGATGCTAAAGTAAACATAATGAGCTTTAAAGCGGATGGTATGGTGAGGATTATTTATAAGGAAAGTGAGAACCTTAAGGTATGAATTTACGGATTGCGACAGTAAATATCTGTGGATTGAATGATCAACATAAGAGGTATAAGGTGGCTATCTGGCTTAAAACTCTGCGGGTAGATTTTATCTGTGTTCAAGAGACGCATATAGAAAGTTGCAGAGCTCTAATACTAGAACAACTAGGATATAAACTTCTGGTACACAGAATGCAAGGCTCGCGTACAAGAGGGGTGGCAATCCTTACTCTGAGGACTGATGTTAAAGTTATAAGAAAGTCTGGTGATCAATGGGGGCGGTGGGTGCTACTAGAATGCTCTTTAACCCCTTGCATGCGCGGCCGATTTTCGCCCTGTGCGGGGCGTTTCATTAAGCGGGCGGGTTCATGACGAGCTCAGCTCGTCATGCGCACACGAGCACTGCGCAGCATGACGAGCTGAGCTCGTCATGAGCATGGAAGGGGTTAAACAGCAATAGATTTGCATTGTGTTCTCTTTATGGATCTACTAGGGACGATCCGGAAATTTTTGAATTTCTAGATTCAAATTTAGCTCTATGGCCCTCACCAATGGTTATTTGTGGGGACTTTAATATTAATGGTTTGGGGGTTCAGTGGGGCACTTTAGGAAGTAATTACTCGGGTAGGAAAAGAAGGACTGGTAGTGCGTTAGATAACCTAATAAGGAATAATGGTTTAACTGATATGTGGGCACATTTGAAGCCTACTGAACTTGGCAGTACATTTTTTTCCGCACCACATAAGATTATCTCTCGCTTAGACTATTTTTTTGTCTCTCATCATCTTCACCCCAAATCCAGTATAGAATTGCTCCCTCGGATATTATCAGATCATAACCCATTAATCCTTACAGTTAGCTTTTTAGGGGGAGGGAAGCAACCTCGGGGATGGACCTTCGAGCGGAGGCTGTTATATGATCCAGAGTATGTCCTTTATATGAAAGGTTGGATTAAAGAATTTTGGGAGTTTAACCGAGGGAGTGCAAATATAGGAATCGTTTGGGACGCTTTTAAAGCGGGGGTTAGAGGGGAGACGACCAGCTATAGTTTGTATCGACAGAAAAAGGAGCGACAACGGGAGGAGGAGGTTAAAATGAATCTAATAAAATTGGAAGAGGTATTGGCTGCTACTCTTAGTCAGGGTAGGTCGGCTGATGAGGTTATACTCCGGCTTGCTATAAAAAAGGTTGAGGCGGGCGAACATATTGCTGCAAAGGCTGCAGAAATGTATCTGGCAAAAAAAGAGCATTGCCATGAATATAATGAGCGGGTGGGGCATACATTGGCAGTAAGAGCCAGACAGAAAACTGTGGCTGGCCAGATTTCTGAAATTTATGACAAGAATAAGAGGTTAATAACAGACCCCTCCGGGATCCGAGAGACGTTTAGGCTTTTTTATCATCATTTATATACCGAAGATCCACTAGAGACGCCATTGGAAACACGAAAATACTTAGACAGAATAGCTGTAAATAAAGTTAACCCGGTTGATAGGGAGAACCTGGAACGTGCCTTGTCTCAAGAAGAGATTACGAGAGCCTTATTAGATTTACCTTCTGGCAAGGCAGTTGGACCAGATCAGATCCCGTTGGAGTTTTATAAAATATTTATAGATATTATTGGACTGGATCTGTGTGAGGTAATTCTGCAGGCTCAAAGGGGGGGCCCCGCACCCGAGTCTTGGGCTGGTGCGGACGTTGTGGTCTTTTTAAAAAAAGATAAGCCACCGAGGGAGCCAGGCTCTTATCGCCCCATAACATTATTGAACAGTGATGTAAAACTTTTGTCGAAAGCTATCGCCACAAGGCTAAATACAATTATAAAGAAAAGTATTCATCCATGTCAACATGTGTTTATAATAGGCCGTGGGACCACCCAGCATGTACGGCGAGTGATAACACTCTTTGATGCAATGGAGGCCTCAGGGGACCCTATGTCTGCCTTGCTGCTTGATGCTGAAAAGGCATTTGATAGGGTCTCCTGGGGGTTTTTATGGGAATCATTGAGATGGTTTGGGTTAGGGAAGGGCTTTATTAAAACTATTCAGGTACTTTATTCAACACCCACGGCTCGCTTAAGGCTAAATGGTGTATATACACAATCTTTTGCTATACAACGGGGGACGCGGCAGGGGTGCCCAGCTTCTCCCCTGCTATTCGCTATATATCTGGATCCTTTAATTCGGTTATTTGTGGCTAGTAATGGAATATCCCCAATTATTTGTCAGGGTATTGAATCTAAAGTGTTAGCTTACGCTGACGATGTAGCTGTTCTCACAGCAGATCCCTCTTCGGCAATAACTATGGTTGAGCATATTGCGCAAGAGTTTGGTAGATACTCTGGATATGCGTTAAATAGCGCTAAGACCCAAATTATACTGAATCAGTTTGTTAATTTTGAGGACCCTCGTGTTACAAAGTCAGGTGTATATCTGGGAATTTCGATTATGTCTGATCTAGACAGCTTAGTCGCCATGAATATCGGACCAATACTTAGGAAGGCGAAAGGGGATTTTCATAGGTTAAATAATCTTCATCTCTCATTGGTTGGGAGGCGTAATTTGGTGAAAATGATGTTTCTGCCAAAAATTCTTTATTTGTTTAGGGCAATCCCGTTGGAATTTTCTAAACATTGGTTTATAGCTTTGGAAAATTTAGTTAATTGCTTTATTTGGGCACAGGGTAAAACCAGGAGGGCTCTTCGTTTTATGTGTTTACCACGAGAGAGAGGTGGATTCGCAGTTCCGGATTTTCGCACTTATTATTGGGCTGCTGCTCTTCAATATATGGGTATACTGTTTGGTGCACCTTCCCGGGATAAAGATAGGGAAACTGAAATCCCGGATGTTTATAAGTTGTTATTGGGGGATCAGGCTGAAAATTGCTTTTTTAAATTTACAGAGCATAGCTACTATAAAAGGACTAAATTTAAGACCCTTGTTGCTGCATCTAATATTTGGTGGGCGTTAAAAAAAATGATTGGTGTGGGGAGATTCAACTATTATACCCTGCTTTACAAAAATCCTATGCTTCCGGACATTTTTTCAGATGGGGTAATGGCCTCTTGGGCAACGATGGGAGTACGGATTGCTGGGGATTTAATAACGCAAGTAGGGGTTCGTCAGTTCGGGGACATTCAGCTGGAGTATGGGTTGGAAAGGGGGAGTTTTTTTTAAATACTTACAGCTGCGCAGTTTTTTGGTAAAAAATGGGGGGCTTAGCGGATTTAGTAGAAATAGAGTTTTAGATACTATTCGGGGTAGCACTAAGGGTATTATTAGGTTATTGTATATTGAGCTGATTGAATTAAAGCAAGATGATTTAGGTAAGCATGAGAATAAATGGGTGGAACGAGTGGGTGTTACACAAGAGGGGTTGGCAGAATCTCTGGATTTAGCCCAGACGGTTTTGTGCTCTGCTGGGCTTCAAGCACAACATTATAAAACTGTTTTCGCATTATATTATACCCCTGCAAGGATAAAGCAATGGGGCGGGCTCTCAGGGATTAATTGTGCACGGTGTGGTGCCTCGGCAGCAGATCTTGTGCATATGTTTGCGACTTGCCCACGTCTTCAGTGCTTGTTAGATTCTATTACAAGATTTTTAGATATGTCATTGGGGTTAAAAATTACGTATAACACCTGCTCTGGTATTGCTGGGAGTTAATAGTAGTGAACGGAATGATACGGCCAATAAATTTCTCTTTGTGGCTATGGCTGTATTACGGATGAGCATTGCTTCGGTTTGGCTCGATCCCCTTTCCCCTTCTTTTCATCAATGGCTGTCGCGATTACTTTCACTATATACAATGGAAAGGGCCATTTATGAGAGGAAGGGTAAAAAAGCAAAAATGCTGGGGCAGAGTATATGGGCATTATTGGCAAGGTGGAAGGACAAATAGGAATTTTAAGGGCAACTGTCTAGGCCAATCTATTCTAACGGGATGGTGTAATTCTAAGGATTGTAATTTAATGTCAGAGTCATGAATTTAGATTATTGCTTATCGGACTTAAGTTAACCTTTTTTGTCTCTTACGCTCTTTGTTTGCTCTTATGTCTCTTTTCTTTTTGTTTTTTTATATTATTTTATTTTTCTGGTTGCTTAAAAATGTTTTGATTGATATTCTCGTTTTATTTTCTCCTTACTCTCTTTACTTTCTCTGCATGTATTGTCAATTTATTGTGTATTTGTGCTGATCCATGGGGGGAAAATTTGTTAAAAAAAATTTAATAAAAATATAAAAAAAAAAAAAAAAAGAAATTCACTGAAAAAAACCATAGGTTTCAGACATGTTATAGTTAGGAATTAGCATTTAAAAAAACCTTTGAAATTCACTGAAAAAACCATAGGTTTCAGGCACGTTATAGTTAGAAATTAGCAATTAAAAAACCTTACAAATTCACTGAAAAAACCATAGGTTTTAGGGACAGTTATAGTTAGTTGGACATTGCACTCGTACAAAACCCGTGAAATTTCCCCGTTATAGTTAGTTCAGGTAACTATAACTCGCTCCCCCGCAATGCACTGCTGATGACGTCACATATTACATCACTCATGACATGGTCAGTGACATCACTGATGACATCACTGATGACATCTCAAATGACATCACTGATGACATCACTGATGACATCATCCATGTGATAATTTGATGCATCTTCTCACACCCTAATATAACTTTTGATACACCCACTGTAAATTACAGACTGCCATTGTCAAAACCATAGACACTCCAACACCAATTACTATATACACACTCACTGATTCTTAGGTCTACACACACACATCTACTCACTCACCCGTACAGTCACTCATACTTATAGTCACTCAGTACAGGACTATTATATGCACTCATACACCTATATAAACACTCACACACCGCCACTCATCCATAGAGGTACTCACACACCTAGTCAGTCATGCAGAAAAATTAAGCACACACCCATTTACTCACCTATACAGTTATACACACACCAGCTCACTTACTCATACAAATACTAGCACATTCTTACGCTCTTATACAATCTCTGATACAAGCACACACTCATCCATACAGTCACTCTCACAATCACACACTCTCGCTTATAGCTATTTATATACTCCAACACACATATATACTGCCTTTCACATATGTAGATACTCACACATGTACCACTGGGACATACATTCACTCACTAACACACTCTTACACACACTTACCCACCCATACAGTCTATCACAGATGCACTCTTGAAACCATCCACCCAGTGAATCACCCACTCACACATCTATGCACAGATTCGCACACACCCCACCCACACAAACACTCAGGCACTGATACAGATACTCAGACAACCAATCAATAACTCATATAGACACTCATGTAGCTATTCACAAACCCATGCAACCACTTACACAGCAACAGACAGACGGATACAGACATTCACCCAGTTTGGTCACTAACCCATGCATTCAGTAAGATACGTTTAATCAGTCACTTATTGAGTTAGTCACGCACCTACTAAATCATCCATTCAGACACTTATACACGCACTCATTCTTCAATACGCCTTTCCCTATATATATTAAACATATTTAAACTTTACAGAAACACACAGTCACTGGATGATGTCATCAGTGATGTCATTTGAGATGTCATCAGTGATGTCATCAGTGATGTCACTGACCATGTCATGAGTGATGTAATATGTGACGTCATCAGCAGTGCATTGCGGGGCGCGAGTTATAGTTACCTGAACTAACTATAACGGGGGACTTTCACGGGTTTTGTACGAGTGCAATGTCCAACTAACTATAACTGTCCCTAAAACCTATGGTTTTTCAGTGAATATATATATATATATATATATATATATTATCTACTGGCGGTCGCCAGTAGATAGTTATAGTTACAACCTATTATCCATAGGAAATCCACGACATTCTATTTGAAATAACTCTCTTGCCGGTTGACGTATCTTCGGAAAATTTTCAAACTTTGTGGGGCGCTCCGGTCCGCTCCTACCCTGAAAGTCTCGGGGGATTCGTCAAGTGGAGGCCGAGAAAAAGGGGGGTCCCAAAACGCGTTTTCCCCATGCAATTTTCCATAGGAAACTTTAGACACGGCTACAGCCCGAACTGCTGAACGGAATTACACCAAATTTGGCAAAGAGGTAGTTCTTGGTTCAGAAAGAACCCTTTTTGTTAAATGGTGTAAATCCGTTCAGTAGTTGCTGAGAAAATCAAAAGTAAAAAGATAGATATATCTAGGGCCGCGGATCCTCCCGAGCACGAGCTTTATGTTAATTGGCTGTCAACACTCCAAATCAGGATGTCATCAGTGATGTCACTGACCATGTCATGAGTGATGTAATATGTGACGTCATCAGCAGTGCATTGCGGGGGCGCGAGTTATAGTTAGCTGAACTAACTATAACGGGGAATTTCACGGGTTTTGTACGAGTGCAATGTCCAACTAACTATAACTGTCCCTAAAACCTATGGTTTTTTCAGTGAATTTCAAAGGTTTTTTAAATGCTAATTTCTAACTATAACGTGTCTGAAACCTATGGTTTTTTCAGTGAATATATATATATATATATCCATCAAACAGAGTTGCCCCTCGTGGGAGCACGCCATCAGGTAAGTACAAGCTCGCTTGTGAGCGCTGCTCGCAGACATGCTTCCCTCCTCACAGAATCAACAGCCCAACGCGTTTCGGGCCAACGTCCTTAATCATGGACTGACTTTCACAAATGAACAGCAAGCAAAAGCACTCTAGTGTTTTCCTGTTTTTTTATTCCAAAGGTCACATGCCAATAATGGACCAGGGCATTCTGGGACTAGTAGTGCACACATTGTTCCCAAGTGGGGTGCTGCTGGTACTTCAAATTAAAAAAGCTTTTTGAGGATAATGACAGTCCGTTATCGTAGCGCTCACCATGAATGGAGCTCTTCCCTGCTCTGCTATCATGGCTCCAGTGCGCCGTAGCAGACCCGCTGAATCGTGCAGTGGCATGTTCCCATGGCCGGACCAGCCACAAATGTCCCTCAAACAGAGTTGCCCCTCGTGGGAACACGCCATCAGGTAATTACAAGCTCACTTGTGAGCGCTGCTCGTAGACATGCTTCCCTCTTCACAGAATCAACAGCCCAACGCGTTTCGTGCCAACGCCCTTAATCATGGACTGACTTTCAGAAATGAACAGCAAGCAAAAGCACTATAGTGTTTTCCTGTTTTTTTATTCCAAAGGTCACATGCCAATAATAGACCAAGGCATTCTGGGACTAGTAGTGCAGACATTGTTCCCAAGTGGGGGCCTGCTGGTACTTCAAATTAAAAGTTTTTTGAGGCTAATGACAGTCCGTTATCGTAGCGCTCACCATGAATGGAGCTCTTCCTTGCTCCGCTATCACGGCTCCAGTTCGCCGTAGCAGACCCGCTGAATCGTGCAGTGGCATGTTCCCGTGGCCGGACCAGCCACAAATGTCCATCAAACAGAGTTGCCCCTCGTGGGAACACGCCATCAGGTAAGTACAAGCTCGCTTGTGAGCGCTGCTCGCAGACATGCTTCCCTCCTCACAGAATCAACAGCCCAACGCGTTTCGGGCCAAAGCTCTTATTCATGGACTGACTTTCAGAAATGAACAGCAAGCAAAAGCACTCTAGTGTTTTCCTGTTTTTTTATTCCAAAGGTCACATGCCAATAATGGACCAAGGCATTCTGGGACCAGTAGTGCACACATTGTTCCCAAGTGAGGTGCTGCTGGTACTTCAAATTAAAACAGTTTTTTGAGGCTAATGACAGTCCGTTATCGTAGCGCTCACCATGAATGGAGCTCTTCCCTGCTCCGCTATCACAGCTCCAGTGCGCCGTAGCAGAACCGCTGAATCGTGCAGTGGCATGTTCTCGTGGCCGGACCAGCCACAAATGTCCATCAAACAGAGTTACCCCTCGTGGGAACACGCCATCAGGTAAGTACAAGCTCGCAGACATGCTTCCCTCCTCACAGAATCAACAGCCCAACGCGTTTCGGGCCAACGCCTTTAATCATGGACTGACTTTCAGAAATGAACAGCAAGCAAAAGCACTCTAGTGTTTCCCTGTTTTTTTATTCCAAAGGTCACATGCCAATAATGGACCAAGGCATTCTGGGACTAGTAGTGCACACATTGTTCCCAAGTGGGGTGCTGCTGGTACTTCAAATTAAAACAGTTTTTTTAGGCTAATGACAGTCTGTTATCGTAGCGCTCACCATGAATGGAGCTCTTCCCTGCTCCGCTATCACGGCTCCAGTGCGCCGTAGCAGACCCGCTGAATCGTGCAGTGGCATGTTCCCGAGGCCGGACCAGCCATAAATGTCCATTAAACAGAGTTGCCCCTCGTGGGAACATGCCATCAGGTAAGTACAAGCTCGCTTGTGAGCGCTGCTCGCAGACATGCTTCCCTCCTCACAGAATCAACAGCCCAACACGTTTCGGGCCAACGCCCTTAATCATGGACTGACTTTCAGAAATGAACAGCAAGCAAAAGCACTCTAGTGTTTTCCTGTTTTTTTATTCCAAAGGTCACATGCCAATAATGGACCAAGGCATTCTGGGACTAGTAGTGCACACATTGTTCCCAAGTGGGGTGCTGCTGGTACTTCAAATTAAAACAGTTTTATGAAGCTAATGACAGTCCGTTATCGTAGCGCTCACCATGAATGGAGCTCGTCCCTGCTCCGCTATCACGGCTCCAGGGCGCCGTAGCAGACCCGCTGAATCGTGTGCAGTGGCATGTTCCCGTGGCCGGACCAGCCACAAATGTCCATCAAACAGAGTTGACCCTCGTGGGAACACGCCATCAGGTAAATACAAGCTCACTTGTGAGCGCTGCTTGCAGACATGCTTCCCTCCTCACAGAATCAACAGCCCAACGCGTTTCGGGCCAAAGCTCTTATTCATGGACTGACTTTCAGAAATGAACAGCAAGCAAAAGCACTCTAGTGTTTTCCTGTTTTTTTATTCCAAAGGTCACATGCCAATAATGGACCAAGGCATTCTGGGACCAGTAGTGCACACATTGTTCCCAAGTGAGGTGCTGCTGGTACTTCAAATTAAAACAGTTTTATGAAGCTAATGACAGTCCGTTATCGTAGCGCTCACCATGAATGGAGCTCGTCCCTGCTCCGCTATCACGGCTCCAGGGCGCCGTAGCAGACCCGCTGAATCGTGTGCAGTGGCATGTTCCCGTGGCCGGACCAGCCACAAATGTCCATCAAACAGAGTTGACCCTCGTGGGAACACACCATCAGGTAAGTACAAGCTCACTTGTGAGCGCTGCTTGCAGACATGCTTCCCTCCTCACAGAATCAACAGCCCAACGCGTTTCGGGCCAACGCCCTTAATCATGGACTGACTTTCAGAAATGAACAGCAAGCAAAAGCACTCTAGTGTTTTCCTGTTTTTTTATTTTAAAGGTCACATGCCAATAATGGACCAAGGCATTCTGGGACGGGCCACGCTGATGGAACAGGGGGCCCGCATATTGAGTGACGAATTATTGCCAATCATCAGGGGTTCATGCCCCATACCAAACCCACTGGGGTTGACATTGATGTAATTTATCAGGACCGGCAGCACCCACATGGGAGGATCGTTGTTTGAACTGCAAAGAACAGCAGGCACTTTTGCCTACGGGACTTATATTAAATGCAGTCGTTTGTCAACGCGCTGGCTGTTTCCCTTAATCATTTTGCCTGTGAACAAGGACACAGGTCATCCGAAACGCGTCAGGCCTGTTTGATACTTGGAATGCAGTGTGATACTGTTGCACTGGAGTATTCAAGTAAGAAGGAGTGAAACCCCCGTGAGCTGCATCTTTACTTTGGGCAACCTGGTTTTGTTGAATTTTAGCGGCTGGCCCAGCCGCAAAGATGCCCCGCTGCTTGTTAAGGCGGATCCTGCGGTGACCCAGACGGGCCACGCTGATGGAACGGGGGGCCCGCATATTGAGTGACGAATTATTGCCAGTCATCAGGGGTTCATGCCCCATACCAACCCCACTGGGGTAGACATTGATGTAATTTATCAGGACCGGCAGCACCCACATGGGAGGATCGTTGTTTGAACTGAAAAGATCAGCAGGCACTTTTGCCTACGCCTACTGGGGCATCACTTATATTAAATGCAGTCATTTGTCAACACGCTGGCTGTTTCCTGAATCATTTTGCCTGTGAACAAGGACGCAGGTTGTCCGAAACGCGTCAGGCCTGTTTGATACTTGGAATGCGGTGTGATACTGTTGCACTGGAGTCTTCAATAAAGGAGTGAAACCCCCCTTTTGCGGCGTCTTTACTTGGGGCAACCTCGTTTTGTTGAATTTTAGCAGCTGGCCCAGCCGCAAAGATGCCCTGCTGCTTGTTAAGGTGGATCCTGCGGTGACCCAGACGGGCCACGCTGATGGAACGGGGGGCCCGCATATTGAGTGACAAATTATTGCCAGTCATCAGGGGTTCATGCCCCATACCAAACCCACTGGGGTAGACATTGATGTAATTTATCAGGACCGGCAGCACCCACATGGGGGGATCGTTGTTTGAACTGCAAAGAGCAGCAGGCACTTTTGCCTACGCCCACTGGGGCGGGACTTATATTAAATGCAGACATTTGTCAGCGCACTGGCTGATCCTGAATCATTTTACCTGTGAACAAGGACGCAGGTCGTCCGAAACGCGTCAGGCCTGTTTGATACTTGGAATGCGGTGTGATACTGTTGCACTGGAGTCTTCAATAAAGAAGGAGTGAAACCCCCCGTGAGCAGCGTCTTTACTTGGGGCAACCTGGTTTTGTTGAATATATATATATTATCTACTGGCGGTCGCCAGTAGATAGTTATAGTTAGGACCTATTTTCCATAGGAAATCCGCAACATTCTATTTGAAATAACTCTTGCGTCGGTTGACGAATCTTCGCGAAATTTTCAAACTTTATGGCCCGCTCCGGTCCGCTCCTACCCTGAAAGTTTCGGGGTGATTCGTCAAGCGGGGGCCGAGAAAAAGGGGGTCCCAAAACGTGTTTTCACCATTCATTTTCCCATAGGAAACTTTAGCCACGGCTACAGCCCGAACTGCTGAACGGAATTACACCAAATTTGGCAAAGAGGTAGTTCTTGGTTCAGAAAGAACCCTTTTTGTTAAATGGTGTAAATCCGTTCAGTAGTTCCTGTGAAAATTAAAATGAAAATCACATATATATCTATGGCCGCGTCGGATTCGCGCACCCTCCCAATCACGAGCTGCATGCTAATTGGCTGTCAACACTCCAAATCAGGAAGTGTTGGCAGCCATTTTGTCCCTCGGTAGAACCGAGGGACAGAAACAAGTGCGCAAAGCGCAAAAGGGGGCAGGGTAGAAACACCCTGACCCCTAGGTCTGCTCAGGGGTCCCACAAGGACCCCTGGGCAGAAAAAGCATTTTTTTTTTAAATCGGCCGGATGCGCTCAAGGTGCGCGGATCCTGCCGGAAAAAAAAATCAAGCGCGCTCTCCGCGCTCGATGCAAATTTGCCCCCGGGTGGCCCAAGTCCCGGGGGCATGCGGAGGTGGGTTTATTGTTTATATGGGGGCATCTAAGGCCCCCAAGCCCCGGGGACCGCCACCCCCGGGGCTTAATTTAAAAATGGTGCGGGAGGGCTATCCTGCCCTCCCGCAGCCCCGGGGACCGCCACCCCCGGGGCTTCTTTTTAAAATTTTAAATAACGTGTGGGGGCTCCAGCCCCTCACACACCCCGGGACCACCACCTCCCGGGGCACATAGAAAATAAATGTGGGGGTCCGTTACGGACCCCAGAGCCCCGGGACCACCACCTCCCCGGGCTGTGCAACTCAAGGGAGGGGGCCGCGCGGCCCCCTCCTGGAGCCTGTAATGGCACTGGGGACCACCACCCCCCGGCTCCTGCAGTGTCCCGGGGTGCCTACCCCCGGGACACTGTAGTTTGCTATGACAGGACGGGAGCCTCGCGGCTCCCGTCCTGTCATAGCAACTGCTTTGATATTGGAAGAGAGAGCAGGGAAACCTGCTCTCGCTTCCAATATCCAAAGCAAATTGT
Organism: Calotriton arnoldi; assembly: GCA_963921515.1. NCBI lineage: Eukaryota > Metazoa > Chordata > Amphibia > Caudata > Salamandridae > Calotriton > Calotriton arnoldi. The sequence continues at coordinate 407,101 of CAWUFW010010559.1, forward strand.
TTCCACATGGGGAGCTGCATGTTAGCAGCTCCCCATGTGGAAAGCAATGCCGGCTCCCAAGGGACGCGGGGAGCCGGCGGGACTGTGGGGGGATTGGGGACCCCCCACAGTCCCCAACGGAGAGGGCCAGCCCCGGGGGATGGGGTCCCCGGGGCAAGTAGTGGCCCGGGAGGGGGCCCCAAAAAAATATTAAAAATTTAAAAAGAGGGCATGCCCCGGGGATGGGGTCCCCGGGGCCAATATAGGCCCAGGGAAGGGGGGCCACGCTGCCCCCTTCCCGTTTTATTTTAATTTTTTAATAAAATGAAAATCCTCATGCCCCGGGGGATGGGGTCCCCGGGGCCAAAAGAGGCCAAGGGAAGGGGGGCCACGCAGCCCCCCTCCCATACAAAAAAAATTAAATTAAAAAAAAAACAGCATCGTGCCGGAGGCCCCGCCCCCACCCTGCAGCAGTCTGCAAACGCGTCCCCTGGCGCGTTTGCAGATGGGGAACGATTTCCCCTTGAATACTGGGGGTCCCTGGGGCCAACTAGCCCACCAGGAACCTCCAGTATGCGCCAGGGGCTGCGTTGCAGAGAGGTGTACAGAGGCCATGCCCCTTTTACACCTCTCTGCAACGCAGCTCTGTGGCGCTTTTGGAGGTACATGGTGGGCTAGTTGGACTCCAGGGACCCTCAGGGTTCAAGGGGACTTAATCCCCCAACTTAAAATGCGCCACGGGGCGCGTTTACACAGTGGTGAAGGGAGGGGCGGGGCTTCAGGTGACATGTGTGCAAACAGGCCTCGTGGCGCATTTTAAGATGGGGAATTATATCCTCTTCAATCCTGAGGGTCCCTGGGGGCCAACTAGCCCACCAGGTACCTCCAGTAAGCGCCACGGAGCTGCGTTGCAGAGTGTTGTAAAAGGGCGTGGCCTCTGTACACCTCTCTGCAACGCAGCCCCTGGCGCATACTGGAGGTTCCTGGTGGTCTAGTTGGCCCCTAGGGGCCCTCAGGATTGAGGAGGAATTAATTCTCCAACTTAAAACGCGCCACAGGGAGTGTTTGCAGACATGTCACCTCAGGCCCCACCCCTTCCTTCACCATTGTGCAAATATTCCTCTAAAATCAACCGAACTACGAATTCCGATTTACTCACCTGTTATCAGGAGAGACCTCAGTGCTGCATCTTTGAGCCCAGTACTGATCCTGAAAAGTAATTTTAACCGTACTTACCAGTAACTTGAATTTCCTTCCATAGGCTAACATTGACTGGTTTCACTTGGAAATTCTTCTAAGTGTGGAGTTTTAGAACTTTATAATATTCCTCTAAAATCAGCCGAACTACGAATTCCGATTTACTCACCTGTTATCAGGAGAGAACCCAGTGCTGCATCTTTTAGCCCAGCACTGACCTTGAAAAGTAATTCTAACCGTACTTACCAGTAACTTGAATTTCCTTCCATAGGCTAACATTGACTGGTTTCACTTGGAAATTCTTCTAAGTGTGGAGTTTTGGAACTTTATAATATTCCTCTAAAATCAGCCGAACTACGAATTCCGATTTACTCACCTGTTATCAGGAGAGAACCCAGTGCTGCATCTTTTAGCCCAGCACTGACCTTGAAAAGTAATTCTAACCGTACTTACCAGTAACTTGAATTTCCTTCCATAGGCTAACATTGACTGGTTTCACTTGGAAATTCTTCTAAGTGTGGAGTTTTGGAACTTTATAATATTTCTCTAAAATCAGCCGAACTGTGAATTCCGATTTACTCACCTGTTATCAGGAGAGAACCCAGTGCTGCATCTTTTAGCCCAGCACTGACCCTGGAAAGTAATTCTAACCGTACTTACCAGTAACTTGTATTTCCTTCCATAGGAATCCATTGTCTGGTTTTCAGCAGAAAAGTTTCAAAGTGTCGATTTTCACAAACTACAAATATTCCTTAAAAATCGCCTGTATGACTTAAACGCATTCTTTCAACTGTTTACAGGAGATGCACCAGTGCTGGATCCAGGATCCACCACTGATTAAGAAAAAGTAACGATAACACTACTTACCTGCTAAGTGAATTTCCTCCCATAGGATAACATTGGTGATTCTGTGTGAAAAAGTTTCCAAGTGTCAACTTTTAAAATACAATAATATTCCTTAAAAATCACTACTGTAACCAAAACGCTTTTACTCATCTGTTTACAGGAGATGTCCCAGGACTGAATCTAGGATCCAGTCCTGTGGTGAGAAAAGTAATCCATAAAGTAACTAATTGCATTTAAGTAGAAATTTACATTGAGCTCAATGTTGCATTATGTTTGAAATTGTGTTGCCCATTGCAACAACTGTAACTACTGTACTTAAAAGTCTATTGCCTATTTGCAAAGTATTTAAACTAAAGTAATTCATTCTGAGAAAGTATATTTTGTAATGTAATGTATAATGTAATTACAATGTAATTTAAAAAATAAAATATCTAAAAATAAATAGTTGAAAAAAATGTTGTAAATCAGTATCAAAAAAATAAATATAACAATTAATACAATTAAAAAATTGTCATTTACAAAACCTTTGAAATTCACTGAAAAAACCATAGGTTTCAGGCACGTTATAGTTAGAAATTAGCATTTAAAAACCTTACAAATTCACTGAAAAACCATAGGTTTCAGGCACGTTATAGTTAGAAATTAGCATTTAAAAAACCTTTGAAATTCACTGAAAAAACCATAGGTTTTAGGGACAGTTATAGTTAGTTGGACATTGCACTCGTACAAAACCCGTGAAATTCCCCGTTATAGTTAGTTCAGCTAACTATAACTCGCGCCCCGCAATTCACTGCTGATGACATCACATATTACATCACTCATGACATGGTCAGTGACATCACTGATGACATCACTGATGACATCTCAAATGACATCACTGATGACATCATCCATGTGATAATTTCATGCATCTTCTCACACCCTAATATAACTTTTGATACACCCACTCTTATTTACAGACTGCCATTCACAAAACCATACACACTCCAATACCAATAACTATATACCCACTCACTGATTCTTAGGTCTACACACACACATCTACTCACTCACCCGTCCAGTCACTCATACTTACAGTCACTCAGTACAGGACTATCATATGCACTCATACAACTATATAAACACTCACACACCGCCACTCATCCATAGAGGTACTCACACACCTAGTCAGTCATGCAAAAAATTAATCACACACCCATTTACTCACCTATAGAGTTATACACACACCAGCTCACTTAGTCATACAAATACTAGCACATTCTTACGCTCTTATACAATAACTGATACAAGCACACACGCATCCATACAGCCACTCTCACAATCACACACTCTCACTTATAGCCTTTTAAATACTCTAACACACATATATACTGCCTTTTACATATGTAGTTACTCGCACATGTACCACTGAGATATACATTCACTCACTAACACACCCATACACACACTCACCCACCCAAGCAGTCCATCACAGATGCACTCTTCAAATCATGCACCCAGTGAATCACCCACTCACACATCTATGTACAGAGTCGCACACACCCCAACCCACACAAACACTCAGGCACCCATACAGATACTCAGACAACGAATCAATAACTCATATAGACACTCATGTAGCTATTCACAAACCCCTGCAGCCACTTACACAGCAACAGACAGACGGATACAGACATTCACCCAGTTTAGTCACTAACCCATGCATTCAGTAAGATACGTTTAATCACTCACTTATACAGTTAGTCACGCACCTACTAAATCATCCATACAGACACTTATACACCCACTCATTCTTCAATACGCCTTTCCCTATATACATTAAAAATATTTAAACTTTACAGAAACACAGTCACTAGATGATGTCATAAGTGATGTCATCAGTGATGTCATTTGAGATGTCAACAGTGATGTCATCAGTGATGTCACTGACCATGTCATGAGTGATGTAATATGTGACGTCATCAGCAGTGAATTGCGGGGGCGCGAGTTATAGTTAGCTGAACTAACTATAACGGGGAATTTCACGGGTTTTGTACGAGTGCAATGTCCAACTAACTATAACTGTCCCTAAAACCTATGGTTTTTTCAGTGAATTTCAAAGGTTTTTTAAATGCTAATTTCTAACTATAACGTGCCTGAAACCTATGGTTTTTTCTCTGAATATATATATATATATTCACTGAAAAAACCATAGGTTTTAGGGACAGTTATAGTTAGTTGGACATTTCACTCGTACAAAACCATAGAAATTCCCCCGTTATAGTTAGTTCAGCTAACTATAACTCACACCCCGCAATGCACTGCTGATGACGTCACATATTACATCACTCATGACATGGTCAGTGACATCACTGATGACATCACTGATGACATCTCAAATGACATCACTGATGACATCACTTATGACATCATCCAGTGACTGTGTGTTTCTGTAAAGTTTAAATATGTTTAATATATATAGGGAAAGGCGTATTGAAGAATGAGTGGGTGTATAAGTGTCTGAATGGATGATTTAGTACGTGAGTGACTGACTCTACAAGTGAGTGATTAAACGTATCTTACTGAATGCATGGGTTAGTGACTAAACTGTGTGAATGTCTGTATCCGTCTGTTTGTTGGTGTGTAAGTGGATGCATTGATTTGCGAATAGCTACATGAGTGTCTATATGGGTTATTGATTGGTTCTCTGAGTATCTGTATGGCTGCCTGAGTGTTTGTGTGGGTGGGGTGTGTGTGACTCTGTACATAGATGTGTGAGTGGGTGATTCACTGGGTGCATGATTTCAAGAGTGCATCTGTGATGGACTGCTTGGGTGGGTGAGTGTGTGTATGGGTGTGTTAGTGAGTGAATGTATATCTCAGTGGTACATGTGCGAGTAACTACATATGTAAAAGGCAGTATATATGTGTGTTAGAGTTTTTGAAATGGCTATAAGTGAGAGTGTGTGATTGTGAGAGTGGCTGTATGGATGTGTGTGTGCTTGTATCAGTTATTGTATAAGAGCGTAAGAATGTGCTAGTATTTGTATGAGTAAGTGAGCTGGTATGTGTATAACTGTATAGGTGAGTAAATGGGTGTGTGATTAATTTTTGCATGACTGACTAGGTGTGTGAGTACCTCTATGGATGAGTGGCGGTGTGTGAGTGTTTATATAGGTGTATGAGTGCATATGATAGTCCTGTACTGAGTGACTGTAAGTATGAGTGACTGGACGGGTGAGTGAGTAGATGTGTGTGTGTGTGTGTGTAGACCTAAGAATCAGCGAGTGGGTATGTAGTTATTGGTATTGGAGTGTGTATGGTTTTGCGAATGGCAGTCTGTAATTTAGAGTGGGTGTATCAAAAGTTATATTAGGGTGTGAGAAGATGCATGAAATAATCACATGGATGATGTCATCAGTGATGTCATTTGAGATGTCATCACTGATGTCATCAGTGATGTCACTGACCATGTCATGAGTGATGTAATATGTGACGTCATCAGCAGTGCATTGCGAGGCGCGAGTTATAGTTAGCTGAACTAACTATAACAGGGGAATTTCTATGGTTTTGTACGAGTGAAATGTCCAACTAACTATAACTGTCCCTAAAACCTATGGTTTTTTCAGTGAATTTCAAAGGTTTTTAAATGCAAATTTCTAACTATAACGTGTCTGAAACCTATGGTTTTTTCAGTGAATTTCAAAGGTTTTTAAATGCTAATTTCTAACTATAACGTGCCTGAAACCTATGGTTTTTCAGTGAATTTCAAAGGTTTTTTAAATGCTAATTCCTAACTATAACATGTCTGAAACCTATGGTTTTTTTCAGTGAATTTCCAAGGTTTTGTAAATGACAATTTTTAAATGTATTAATTGTTATATTTATTTTTTTGATACTGATTTTCTACATTTTTTTAAACTATTTATTTTTTAAATTACATTGTAATTACATTATACATTACATTACAAAATATACTTTCTCAGAATGAATTACTTTAGTTTAAATTCTTTGCAAATAGGCAATAGACTTTTAAGTACAGTAGTTACAGTTGTTGCAATAGGCAACACAATTTCAAACACAATGCAACATTGAGCTCAATGTGAATTTCAAGTTAAATGCAATTAGTTACTTTATGGATTACTTTTTCTAACCACAGGACTGGATCCTAGATTCAGTCCTGGGACATCTCCTGTAAACAGTTGAGTAAAAGCGTTTTGGTTACAGTAGTGATTTTTAAGGAATATTATTGTATTTTAAAAGTTGACACTTGGAAACTTTTTCACATAGAATCACCAATGTTATCCTATGGCTGGAAATTCACTTAGCAGGTAAGTAGTGTTATCGTTACTTTTTCTTACTCAGTGGTGGATCCTGGATCCAGCACTGGTGCATCTCCTGTAAACAGTTGAAAGAAAGCGTTTAAGTCATACAGGCGATTTTTAAGGAATATTTGTAGTTTGTGAAAATTGACACTTTGAAACTTTTCTGCTGAAAACCAGACAATGGATTCCTATGGAAGGAAATACAAGTTACTGGTAAGTACGGTTAGAATTACTTTTCAGGGTCCGTGCTGGGCTAAAAGATGCAGCACGGGGTTCTCTCCTGATAACAGGTGAGTAAATCGGAATTCGTAGTTCGGCTGATTTTAGAGGAATATTATAAAGTTCCAAAACTCCACACTTAGAAGAATTTCCAAGTGAAACCAGTCAATGTTAGCCTACGGAAGGAAATTCAAGTTTCTGGTAAGTACGGTTAGAATTACTTTTCAAGGTCAGTGCTGGGCTAAAAGATGCAGCACTGGGTTCTCTCCTGATGACAGGTGAGTAAATCGGAATTCGTAGTTCGGCTGATTTTAGAGGAATATTATAAAGTTCCAAAACTCCACACTTAGAAGAATTTCCAAGTGAAACCAGTCAATGTTAGCCTATGGAAGGAAATTCAAGTTACTGGTAAGTACGGTTAGAATTACTTTTCAGGGTCAGTGCTGGGCTAAAAGATGCAGCACTGGGTTCTCTCCTGATAACAGGTGAGTAAATCTGAATTCGTAGTTCGGCTGATTTTAGAGGAATATTATAAAGTTCCAAAACTCCACACTTAGAAGAATTTCCAAGTGAAACCAGTCAATGTTAGCGCATGGAAGGAAATTCAAGTTCCATGGTAAGTACAGTTAAAATTACTTTTCAGGATCAGTACTGGGCTAAAAGATGCAGCACTGAGTTCTCTCCTGATAACAGGTGAGTAAATCGGAATTCGTAGTTCGGCTGATTTTAGAGGAATATTATAAAGTTCCAAAACTCCACACTTAGAAGAATTTCCAAGTGAAACCAGTCAATGTTAGCCTATGGAAGGAAATTCAAGTTCCTGGTAAGTACGGTTAAAATTGCTTTTCAGGATCAGTACTGGGCTAAAAGATGCAGCACTGGGTTCTCTCCTGATAACAGGTGAGTAAATTGGAATTCGTAGTTCGGCTGATTTTAGATGAATATTATAAAGTTCCAAAACTCCACACTTAGAAGAATTTCCAAGTGAAACCAGTCAATGTTAGCCTATGGAAGGAAATTCAAGTTCCTGGTAAGTACGGTTAAAATTGCTTTTCAGGATCAGTACTGGGCTAAAAGATGCAGCACTGGGTTCTCTCCTGATAACAGGTGAGTAAATTGGAATTCGTAGTTCGGCTGATTTTAGATGAATATTATAAAGTTCCAAAACTCCACACTTAGAAGAATTTCCAAGTGAAACCAGTCAATGTTAGCCTATGGAAGAAAATTCAAGTTGCTGCTAAGTACGGTTAAAATTACTTTTCAGGGTCAGTGCTGGGCTAAAAGATGCAGCACTGGGTTCTCTCCTGATAACAGGTGAGTAAATCGGAATTCGTAGTTCGGCTGATTTTTGAGGAATATTATAAAGTTCCAAAACTGCACACTTAGAAGAATTTCCAAGTGAAACCAGTCAATGTTAGCCTATGGAATGAAATTCAAGTTACTGGTAAGTACGGTTAGAATTACTTTTCAGGACCAGTACTGGGCTGAAAGATGCAGCACTGAGGTCTCTCCTGATAACAGGTGAGTAAATCGGAATTCGTATTTCGGCTGATTTTAGAGGAATATTTGCACAATGGTGAAGGGAGGGGCGGGGCCTGAGGTGACATCTGTGCAAATGCGCCCCGTGGCGCGTTTTATTTTGGGGGATTAAGTCCCCTTGAATCATGAGGGTCCCTGGGGGCCAACTAGCCCACCAGGAACCTCCAGTATGCGCTAGGGGCTGCGTTGCAGAGACGTGTACAGAGGCCACAACCCTTTTACACCTCTCTGCAACGCAGCTCTGTGGCACTTTCTGGACGTACCTGTTGGGCTAGTTGGCCCCCAGGGACCCTCAGGATTGAAGGGGATTTAATTCCCCATCTTAAAATGCGCCACGGGGCCTGTTTGCACACATGTCACCTGAAGCCCCGCCCCTCCCTTCACCACTGTGCAAACGCACCCCGTGGCACATTTTAAGTTGGGGGATTAAGTCCCCTTGAATCCTGAGGGTCCCTGGAGTCCAACTAGCCCACCATGTACCTCCAAAAGCGCCACAGAGCTGTGTTGCAGAGAGGTGTAAAAGGGGCGTGGCCTCTGTACACCTCTCTGCAACGCAGCCCCCTGGCGCATACTGGAGGTTCCTGGTGGGATAGTTGGCCCCCAGGGACCCCCAGTATTCAAGGGGAAATCGTTCCCCATCTGCAAACGCGCCAGGGGACGCGTTTGCAGACTGCTGCAGGGTGGGGCGGAGCCTCCGGCACGATGCCGGTCTTTTTTTTTTTTGTATGGGAGGGGGGCTGCGTGGCCCCTTTTCCCTTGGCCTCTTTTGGCCCCGGGGACCCATCCCCCGCAGCATGAGGATTTTCATTTTTTTAAAAATGATAATAAAACGGGAAGGGGGCCGCATGGCCCCCTTCCCTGGGCCTATATTGACCCCGGGGACCCCATCCCCCAGGGCATGCCCTTTTTTTTAATTTTTTAATATTTGGAGGGGGGCTGCTTGGCCCCCCTCCTCAGGCCATTTAAGGCCCCGGGGACCCCATCCCCTGGGGCCGGCCTTTCATTTTTAAATTTTTTTTTGGGGGGAGGTGGGCCGCGTGGCCCCCCTCCCGGGCCACTACTTGCCCCGGGACGCCATCCCCGGGCTGGCTCTCTCCGTTGGGGACTGTGGGGGGTCCCCAATCCCCCACAGTCCCGCCGGCTCCCGCGTCCCTTGGGAGCCGGCATTGCTTTCCACATGGGGAGCTGCTAAGATGCAGCTCCCCATGTGAAAAGCAATGTGCTTTGGATATTGGAAGAGAGAGCAGGTTTCCCTGCTCTCTCTTCCAATATCCAAAGCAGTTTGCTATGACAGGACGGGAGCCGCGAGGCTCCCGTCCTGTCATAGGAAACTACAGTGTCCCGGGGTAGGCACCCCGGGACACTGCAGGAGCCGGCCCTGGGGGTGGCGGACCCCAGGGCCATCAAGGGCTCCAGGAGGGGGCCGCGCGGCCCTCTCCCTTGAATTGCATAGCCCCGGGAGGTGGTGGTCCCCGGGGCTCTGGGGGTCCGTAACGGACCTCCACATTTATTTTCTATGTGCCCCGGGGAGGTGGTGGTCTCTGGGCGTGTGGGGGCTGGAGCCCCCCACACGTTATTTAAAATATAAAAATGAAGCCCCGGGGGTGGCGGTCCCCGGGCTGCGGGAGGGCAGGAGAGCCCTCCCGCACCATTTTTATTAAGCCCCGGGGTGGTGGTCCTCGGGCTGGGGGCCTTAGAGGCCCCCATATAAACAATAAACCCACCCTCCCGCATGCCCCCGGGACTTGGGCCACCTAGGGGGCAAATTTGCATCGAAGCGTGGGAGACCGCGCTTCGATTTTTTTTTTTTACGGCAGGATCCGCGCACCCAGAGCGCATCCTGCCGATTTTTTTTTTTTTTTTTTTTTTAAATGCTTTTTTCTGCCTGAGCAGACCTAGGGGTCAGGGTGTTTCTACCCTGCCCCCTTTTGCGCTTTGCGCACTTGTTTCTTTCCTCGGTTCTACCGAGGACAAAATGGCTGCCAACACTTCCTGATTTGGAGTGTTGACAGCCAATTAGCATGCAGCTCGTGATCGGGAGGGTGCGCGAATCCGACGCGGCCATAGATATATATGTGATTTTCATTTTGATTTTCTCAGGAACCACTGAACGGATTTACACCATTTAACAAAAAGGGTTCTTTCTGAACCAAGAACTACCTCTTTGCCAAATTTGGTGTAATTCCGTTCAGCAGTTCGGGCTGTAGCCGTGTCTAAAGTTTCCTATGGAAAAATGAATGGGGAAAACACGTTTTGGGACCCCCCTTTTTTCTCGGCCCCCGCTTGACGAATCACCCTGAGACTTTCAGGGTAGGAGCGGACCGGAGCGGGCCATAAAGTTTGAAAATTTCGCGAAGATACGTCAACCGGCAAGAGAGTTATTTCAAATAGAATGTCGCGGATTTCCTATGGAAAATAGGTCCTAACTATAACTATCTACTGGCGACCGCCAGTAGATAATATATATATATATATATATATATATATCATCCAAGATTGTCCAAAAAAGCGAAGACGCACACAATGACAGGAAAACAAAGCCTCTGTGGCAAAGTTCTTTATTCTGCAGACATCCCAGTGCTTCCGGATACTTCCGTGGCCTTCTCCCTACGCGTTTCGGAGCTTCGTGCTCCTTGATCACGGGACGGCTGATTTATGAGCAGAAGCACTCAGGTGAGTCTCATTTAAAGCTGTTGCCGCCCTCTGATGGGCTCTTGTTCTTCAAATGCTTGATGGGACTCATAGTGCTAAAATAATACCCTCAATGGGTTCTGCTTTAAAATCCTTCCTTGTAAAACTCTCGATAGAGCCTCCGGTCACATTAGGCATATCAATAGCAAAGCCTGCCATTCCGCAACAATGTCAGTGTATGGCACCACGGTCCATTTTGATCTTCTGGCGGTGCTGTCTTCCCGGCCCAGGACCGGCCGGTATACATCATCCAAGATTGTCCAAAAAAGCGAAGACGCACACAATGACAGGAAAACAAAGCCTCTGTGGCAAAGTTCTTTATTCTGCAGACATCCCAGTGCTTCCGGATACTTCCGTGGCCTTCTCCCTACGCTTGCTGGAGATTCGTGCTCCTTGATCACGGGACGGCTGATTTATGAGCAGAAGCACTCAGGTGAGTCTCATTTAAAGCTGTTGCCGCCCTCTGGTGGGCTCTTGTTCTTCAAATGCTTGATGGGACTCGTAGTGCTAAAATAATACCCTCAATGGGTTCTGCTTTAAAATCCTTTCTTGTAAAACTCTCGATAGAGCCTCCGGTCACATTAGGCATATCAATAGCAAAGCCTGCCATTCCGCAACAATGTCAGTGTATCTGGCACCACGGTCCATTTTGATCTTCTGGCGGTGCTGTCTTCCCGGCCCAGGACCGGCCGGTATACATCATCCAAGATTGTCCAAAAAAGCGAAGACGCACACAATGACAGGAAAACAAAGCCTCTGTGGCAAAGTTCTTTATTCTGCAGACATCCCAGTGCTTCCGGATACTTCCGTGGCCTTCTCCCTACGCGTTTCGGAGCTTCGTGCTCCTTGATCACGGGACGGCTGATTTATGAGCAGAAGCGCTCAGGTGAGTCTCATTTAAAGCTGTTGCCGCCCTCTGGTGGGCTCTTGTTCTTCAAATGCTTGATGGGACTCGTAGTGCTAAAATAATACCCTCAATGGGTTCTGCTTTAAAATCCTTTCTTGTAAAACTCTCGATAGAGCCTCCGGTCACATTAGGCATATCAATAGCAAAGCCTGCCATTCCGCAACGATGTCAGTGTATCTGGCACCACGGTCCATTTTGATCTTCTTGCGGTGCTGTCTTCCCGGGCCAGGACCAGCCGGTATACATCATCCAAGATTGTCCAAAAAAGCGAAGACGCACACAATGACAGGAAAACAAAGCCTCTGTGGCAAAGTTCTTTATTCTGCAGACATCCCAGTGCTTCCGGATACTTCCGTGGCCTTCTCCCTACGCGTTTCGGAGCTTCGTGCTCCTTGATCACGGGACGGCTGATTTATGAGCAGAAGCACTCAGGTGAGTCTCATTTAAAGCTGTTGCCGCCCTCTGGTGGGCTCTTGTTCTTCAAATGCTTGATGGGACTCGTAGTGCTAAAATAATACCCTCAATGGGTTCTGCTTTAAAATCCTTTCTTGTAAAACTCTCGATAGAGCCTCCGGTCACATTAGGCATATCAATAGCAAAGCCTGCCATTCCGCAACGATGTCAGTGTATCTGGCACCACAGTCCATTTTGATCTTCTGGCGGTGCTGTCTTCCCGGCCCAGGACCGGCCGGTATAAAGACTCAGCTGGGCTGCTGAGTTTGCCTCATCTTGTGTGCGTCTTTGCTTGTTGGGCAGTTTTGGATGAATTTTTACCGGCCCGTCCTTGGTCGGGAAGACAGCACCACCGCGGGATGAAAGCGGACTGTTGAAATCAGATGCACTGATCTCGTTATAACAGGATGGTGAGGTGGCTTGTAATCGACCGACATCACGACCGGAGGCTCTATGGAGAGCTTTGAACATAATCATTTGCATGGCAAAACCCATTGAAGGGAAATATTTTAACGTAAGGACTACGTATCCCAGAAGGCAAGCGAAAATAAAAGGCCCACCAGAGGGCGATAAACTGCTGAAACAGGGACACTTTTCCACGTATTTACCAGCGAATGCAGACCCGTGAACAAGAGGTGTGGACCTCGAAACGCGTTGGGTCGAGTCAGAGAAATGTCTGGAAACTGATGCTGGTTTGCCAAATAAAGACTCAGCTGGGCTGCTGAGTTTGCCTCATCTTGTGTGCGTCTTTGCTTGTTAGGCAGTTTGGATGAATTTTTACCGGCCCGTCCTTGGTCGGGAAGACAGCACCACCGCGGGATGAAAGCGGACTGTTGAAATCAGATGCACTGATCTCGTTATAACAGGATGGTGAGGTGGCTTGTAATCGACCGACATCACGACCGGAGGCTCTATGGAGAGCTTTGAACATAATCATTTGCATGGCAAAACCCATTGAAGGGAAATATTTTAACGTAAGGACTACGTATCCCAGAAGGCAAGTGAAAATAAAAGGCCCACCAGAGGGCGAAAAACTGCTGAAACAGGGACACTTTTCCACATATTTACCAGAGAATGCAGACCCGTGAACAAGAGGTGTGGACCTCGAAACACGTTGAGGCAAGTCAGAGAAATGTCTGGAAACTGATGCTGGTTTGCCAAATAAAGACTCAGCTGGGCTGCTGAGTTTGCCTCATCTCGTGTGCGTCTTTGCTTGTTGGGCAGTTTTGGAGGAATTTTTACCGGCCCGTCCTTGGTCGGGAAGACCGCACCACCGCGGGATGAAAGCGGACTGTTGAAATCAGATGCACTGATCTCATTATAACAGGATGGTGAGGTGGCTTGTAATCGACCGACATCACGACCAGAGGCTCTATGGAGAGCTTTGAACATAATCATTTGCATGGCAAAACCCATTGAAGGGAAATATTTTAACGTAAGGACTACGTATCCCAGAAGGCAAGCGAAAATAAAAGGCCCACCAGAGGGCGATAAACTGCTGAAACAGGGACACTTTTCCACGTATTTACCAGCGAATGCAGACCCGTGAACAAGAGGTGTGGACCTCGAAACGCGTTGGGTCGAGTCAGAGAAATGTCTGGAAACTGATGCTGGTTTGCCAAATAAAGACTCAGCTGGGCTGCTGAGTTTGCCTCATCTCGTGTGCGTCTTTGCTTGTTGGGCAGTTTTGGATGAATTTTTACCGGCCCGTCCTTGGTCGGGAAGACAGCACCACCGCGGGATGAAAGCGGACTGTTGAAATCAGATGCACTGATCTCGTTATAACAGGATGGTGAGGTGGCTTGTAATCGACCGACATCACGACCGGAGGCTCTATGGAGAGCTTTGAACATAATCATTTGCATGGCAAAACCCATTGAAGGGAAATATTTTAACGTAAGGACTACGTATCCCAGAAGGCAAGCGAAAATAAAAGGCCCACCAGAGGGCGATAAACTGCTGAAACAGGGACACTTTTCCACGTATTTACCAGCGAATGCAGACCCGTGAACAAGAGGTGTGGACCTCGAAACGCGTTAGGTCGAGTCAGAGAAATGTCTGGAAACTGATGCTGGTTTGCCAAATAAAGACTCAGCTGGGCTGCTGAGTTTGCCTCATCTCGTGTGCGTCTTTGCTTGTTGGGCAGTTTTGGATGAATATATATATATATATATATATATATATATATATATATATATATATATATATTACCTACTGGCGGTCGCCCGTAGGTAGTTATAGTTAGGACCTTGTTTCTATTCAAAAAGCGTTTTTTGTGTTGCCAATAACTTTTGCGTCGTTTGAAGAGTCTTCGCGAAAATTTCAAAACTAATGGGGCGCTCCGGTCAGCTCCTGTCTTGAAAGATTTGGGGTGATTCGTCAAGCGGGGGCCGAGTAAAAAGGGGGGTCCCAAAACACGTTTTCCCCATGTTAATTTCCATAGGAAAAATTGGAACAGGCTAGAGCCCGAACTGCTGAACGGAATTACACCAAATTTGGCAAAAAGGTAGCCCTTGGTTCAGAAAGCGAACTTTTTTTAAATGGTGTAAATCCGTTCAGTAGTTTCTGAGAAATTGAAAAAAGAAAACTTTCGATATCTGAGCACCAAGGAGGAGTCGCGACTCCTCCCGGGCACGAACTTCACTCTGATTGGCTGCCAACACTCCAAACCAGGAAGTGTTGGCAGCCATCTTGTGACTCGGTAACCGAGTCACAAGAAAAAGAGTGAAAAAATGTTGAAAAAGAAGAAAAGGGGGCAGGGTAGAAACACCCTGACCCCCTAGACCTGCTCAGGGGGTCCCACAGGGACCCCCAGGCCCCAAAAAAGCATTTTTTTTTTAAATCGGCAGAATTCACGCTAGGTGCGCGAATCCTGGCGAGAAAATTTTAAAAAAACAAAGCACGGGCTCACGCGCTTCGTTATCTGTAAGCCCCCGGGTGGGCAAGGTACCGGGGGCAATGACAAATTATATAGTGGGGTCCCGCGGGGGCCCCCGCAGCCCCGGGGACTGCCACCTCCCTGGGGCTATGCTACTTATATGCGGGGCAACACGGCCTCCCGCAGCCCTGGGGACCGCCACCTCCCCGGGGCTTTATTTACATAGGCGCGGGGGCACACGGCCCCCCTGCTGCCCCGGGGACCACCACCTCCCCGGGGCTACAAAATGAATAAATAAATTGGTGTGGGGGGCCTCACAGACCCCCCCAAGCCCCAGGGACCGCCACCTCCCTGGAGCTTTCCTTAGTTATTTGCGGGGGGCCTTGCGGGCCCCCCGAAGCCCCGGGGACCACCACCTCCCCAGGGCTTTAGAAATGTTGGGCGGGGGGGCCGCACGGCCCCCTCCTGGAGCCCTTGATGGCCCTGGGGACCGCCACCCCCCAGGGCTGGATCCTGCAATGTCCCGGGGTGCCCACCCCCGGGACATTGCCGTTTGCTATGACAGGGCAGGAGCATGGCTCCCGCCCTGCCATAGCAAACTCTGCTTTGCTTCATTGAAGCGAGAGCAGGAAAACCTGCTCTCGCTTCACTGAAGCAAGGCAGATTGCTTCTGAGCAAGGGGAGCTGCATGTCAGTAGCTCCCCTTGCTCAAAAGAAATGCCGGCTCCCGCAGGAGGCAGGGAGCCGGCGGGACCGTGGGGGCATTGGGGCTCCCCCCACGGTCCCCAACGCAAAGGGCTGGCCCCTGGGGATGGGGTCCCCGGGGCCAGGAGTGGCCCGGGAGGGGGGCTACGCGGCCCCCCTCCTCTTTAATTTAAAAAAAAGAATGGCCAGGCCCCAGGGGACGGGGTCCCCGGGGCCAAAATTGCCTGGGGAGGGGGGCTGCCCTCCTCAATTAAAAATAAT
Organism: Calotriton arnoldi; assembly: GCA_963921515.1. Taxonomy (NCBI): domain Eukaryota; kingdom Metazoa; phylum Chordata; class Amphibia; order Caudata; family Salamandridae; genus Calotriton; species Calotriton arnoldi. Next base: position 423,080 of record CAWUFW010010559.1, read on the forward strand.
TTTAATAATGGCCAAGCCCCGGGGGATGGGGTCCCCGGGGCCAATAGTGGCCCAGGGATGGGGGGCCACACAGCCACCCTTCCCTATAATTATTTAATAAAAAAAGAGGCCATGCCCTGTGGGATGGGGTCCCGGGGCCAAAAGTGGCCCAGGGAAGTGGGGCCACGTGGCCCCCTTCCCTATAAATATATTTAAAAAAGGAGGCCAAGCCCCGGGGATGGGGTCCCCGGGGCCGAAATTGTCCTCGGGAGCGGGTTCCGCGCGGCCTCCTTCTCGTTTTTTGTTTTTTTTTAAAAAGGGGCAGGCTCTGGCGGATGGGGTCCCCCAAGGCCCCAAAAATAGTAAAAGATGGGGGGCCACACAGCCCCCCTTCTAAAATATAAATTAAAAAAAAGCTGGCATCACGCCGGAGGCCCCGCCCCCTCCCTGCACCACTATGCAAACGCGCCTCCTGGCGTGTTGTAAGTTGGGAAATTAAGTCCCAATGAATACTGAGGGTCCCTGGGGGCCAACTAGCCCACCAGGTACCTCCAGTAAGCGCCACATAGCTGGTTTGCAGAGAGGTGGTCTGAGGCCATGCCCCTTTTTACACCACGCTGCAAACGCGCCTCTTGGCGCACTGCTGGTGGGGCGATGAGGTCCTCTTGTGTCCTGGCAGACTACGGGATGGGGATGAAGTCCAATTTACTCCTGAGGAACTTTGGGGGCCAAGAAGCCCTCTTGGTACCTCCTCTAAGTCCTATGCAGCAAATTCCTGAGTGCTGGTCGGAGGCCCAGCACCCTTTCTCCACCACTCTGCAAACGTGACTACTACTTAAAGAAGCATCTTTCTGCACCTCTGACTAAGAGGTGGTTTTAATCCCCCTGCCCTATTATGTACTAGGGCCTTACAGAGAAGGTCATGCCGATCACAGGGGTACCCCAACCCATAGTGTTCCCTAGTGTATGTAGGTGTTTTCACTGTATTCTAAGTGTCTTTTAGCATAGCACTGGCTCTAGGCCTGGTTAGGCAGAGTCAGTTACCACCAGTACCCGTCAGCAAAAAGTTGGGGCACAGGATGACTTTGCAACAAGGCCTCTTTCTGCTCCTCTGCTGGTTCTTTGTGCACATCTCTTGCTTCTTTCTGCACCTTTCTTCGTCTTCCTGGACTTTTGTTGCCTCTTTCTGCATTTCTCTTGCTTCTTTCTGCGCCTTTCTTCCTCTTTCTGCACATGTCCTACCTCTGTAGGCATAGTTAGAAATTAGCATTTAAGTGACTGCATGTATGAGTAACTGTATGAGTGAATGAGTGGATGTGTATGTAGACCTAGGAATCAGTGAGTGGGTATGTAGTAACTGGTATTGGTGTGTCTATGGTTTCGAAAATGGTAGTCTGTATTTTAGAGTGGGTGTATCAAAAGTTATATTAGGGTGTAAGGAGGTGCATCAGATTATCACGTGGATGATGTCATCAGTGATGTCATCAGTGATGTCATTTGAGATGTCATCAGTGATGTCACTGACCATGTCATGATGTAATATGTGACGTTATTAGCAGTGCATTGTGGGGAGCGAGTTATAGTTAGCTCAACTAACTATAACGGCCGGATTTCTCTGGTTTTGTATGAGTGAAATGTTCAACTAACTATAACGTCCCTGAAACTTGTGGTTTTTTCAGTGAATTTCAAAGGTTTTTTAAATGCTAATTTCTAACTATAACGTTCCTGAAACCTGTGGTTTTTTTCAGTGAATATATATATATATATATATATACATTTTCAATAGACTTCTTTAGACATGGCTACAGCAAAAACTGCTGAATGGAATTACATCAAATTTGGCAGGAAGCTAGATCTTGGTCCGCAGATTGTGCTTTTTGTGATTTGGTGTAAATCTGTTCAGTAGTTTCTGAGATATTAAGGGTCAAATATAATTGTATATTTTGGTAGTTGGGCTGGTGAGAGTCCCACGGGCACCCTGCGAGAGTACAAAATCAAAAATGGAGGACTATGATTGGTCGAGAGGCCACTTTTTCCAATGAGCCTTCAGGCTCTCAAGGGACCGAAAGGCTCACATGAGTCTTGGAGAGCAAGCTCTCTAATTGGCTGGCTGTTGGGATGTTATAAATGAAATGGCAGCCATTACTGTTTACTGTTAAAATTGGAAGGTGTTGTGGAAATGAAGTATAAATGTTATATCAGGGTGCAGCAGAAAGGCATGCTGTCCCCCTAGATGTAGAGAGGAGGTACCTAAGGGATAACTACTGTGAAGATAATAAATGTATATTGTTTTTAACTAATTTGTGCAATCTTGTGAGACTCTTAAGGGATTGTGAACAGTAAAAAGGAGTAGGAATGCATATTGTTGTCCTTGTTTTTCAGAGGAAGTGTGTAAGAGAAGAGTACTGTGATAAGTAAATGGTTAATTCATATTCTCAAAATAATGTTACAATCTCGTGAGAATCTCGTGGGATTGTGAAAGTAGGAAGGAGTAGGTAATGTTTGAATACACTCTGCTATGCACAATTGTTCCTGTATGAAGAAGTATAATGCTATATTTATATATATAAATATATAAATATATATATATTATCTACTGGCGGTCGCCAGTAGATAGTTATAGTTAGGACCTATTTTCCATAGGAAATCCGCGACATTCTATTTGAAATAACTCTCTTGCCGGTTGACGTATCTTTGCGAAATTTTCAAACTTTGTGGGGCGCTCCGGTCCGCTCCTACCCTGAAAGTCTCGGGGTGATTCGTTAAGCGGTGGCCGAGAAAAAAGGGGGGTCCCAAAACGCGTTTTCCCCATTCATTTTTCCATAGGAAAATTTAGACACGGCTACAGCCCGAACTGCTGAACGGAATTACACCAAATTTGGCAAAGAGGTAGTTCTTGGTTCAGAAAGAACCCTTTTTGTTAAATGGTGTAAATCCGTTCAGTAGTTGCTGAGAAAATCAAAAGTAAAAGTACATATATATCTATGGGCACGGAGGATCCGCGCACCCTCCCGATCACGAGCTGTCTGCTAATTGGCTGTCAACACTCCAAACCAGGAAGTGTTGGCAGCCATCTTGTTCCTCGTTAGAACCGAGGAACAAGAAAGCAGTAAAAAAAAGTGCGCAAAACGCACAAAGGGGGCAGGGTAGAAACACCCAGACCCCCTAGGTCTGCTCAGGGGGTCCCACAAGGACCCCCTGGGCAAAAAAAAGCATTTAAAAAAAAAAAAAATCGGCAGGATGCGCTCAGGGTGCGCGGATCCTGCCGATAAAAATAAAACGAAGCGCGGTCTCCCGCGCTCGATAGCTAATCTGCCCCGGGTGGGCCAATTCCCGGGGGCATGCTGGGGGGGTTATTTTATGTATGGGGGCCTCTAAGGGCCCCCAAGCCCGGGGACCGCCACCCCCGGGGCTTTATTTGAAAAGTAGCGGGAGGGCTCTGAGCCCTCCCGCAGCCCCGGGGACCACCACCTCCCCGGGGCTTCTTTATTTTTAAATGAACATGTGTGGGGGGTTCCAGCCCCCACACGCCCCGGGGACCACCACCTCCCCGGGGCACTAACAGAATTGAAAATGGGGGTCCGTTAAGGAGCCCCGGGGACCACCACCTCCCCGGGGCTGTGCATTTGGATGGGAGGGGGCCGCGCGGCCCCCCTCCTGGAGCCTGTGGTGGCCCTGGGGACCGCCACCCCCCAGGGCCGGCTCCTGCAGTGTCCCGGGGTGCCTACCCCCGGGACACTGCTGTTTGCAATGACAGGACGGGAGCCTCGCGGCTCCCGTCCTGTCATTGCAAACTGCTTTGGATATTGGAAGAGAGAGCAGGAAACCTGCTCTCGCTTCCAATATCCAAAGACAATTGCTTTTCTGACACGGGGAGCAGCATGTTAGCTGCTCCCCATGTGGAAAAGCATGAATGCCGGCTCCCGTAGGACACGGGGAGCCGGCAGGACTGTGGGGGTTTGGGGACCCCCACAGTCCCCAACCAGAGGCCAGGCCCCGGGGGATGGGGTCCCCGGGGCAAGTAGTGGCCCGGGAGGGGGGCCACACGGCCCCCCTCCCCAGAAATAATAAAAATAAAAAAAAAGGCCTGCCCCGGGGGATGGGGTCCCCGGGGCAAAAGGAGGCCTGAGGAGGGGGGCCACGCAGCCCCCCTCCTTAAAAATTAATGTAAAAGTGTGGCCATGCCCCGGGGGATGGGGTCCCCGGGGTAGGATTAGGCCAGGGGAGGGGGGCCACGCAGCCCCCTTCCCGTTTAATTAAAAAAAAAAGGGGATAAGGCCCTGGGGGATGGGGTCCCCAGGGCCCAAAAATAGGAAAAAGCCACAAAGCCCCCCTTCAGGAAAAAAAAAAACGATTGGGCCGCAGGCCCGCCCCTTCCTTCACCACTCTGCAAACGCGCCCTGGCGCGTTTGCAGATGGGAAGTAATTCCCCTTCAATACTGGGGTCCTGGGGCCAACTAGCCCACCAGGAACCTTCCAGTATGCGCCAGGGGCTGCGTTGCAGTGCGGTGTACAGAGGCCACGCCCCTTTTACACCTCTCTGCAATGCAGCTCTGTGGCGCTATTTGGATATACCTGTTGGGCTAGTTGGCCCCCAGGGACCCTCAGGATTCAAGGGGAGTTAATCCCCCGACTTAAAACGCGCCACGGGGCGCGTTTGCACAGTGGTGAAGGGAGGGGGCGGGGCTTCAGGTGACATGTGTGCAAACAGGCCCCGTGGTGTGTTTTAAGATGGGGGATTAAGTCCCCTTGAATCCTGAGGGTCCCTGGAGTCCAACTAGCCCACCATGTACTTCCAAAAGCGCCACAGAGCTGCCTTGCAGAGAGGTGTAAAAGGGGTGTGGCCTCTGTACACGTCTCTGCAACGCACCCCTCTGGCGCATACTGGAGGTTCCTGGTGGGCTAGTTGGCCCCCAGGGACCCTCATGATTAAAGGGGACATGATCCCCCAACTTAAAACGCGCCACGGGGCGCATTTGCACAGATGTCACCTCAGGCCCCGCCCCCTCCCTTCACCATTGTGCAAATATTCCTCTAAAATCAGCCGAAATACGAATTCCGATTTACTCACCTGTTATCAGGAGAGACCTCAGTGCTGCATCTTTCAGCCCAGTACTGATCCTGAAAAGTAATTTTAACCGTACTTACCAGTAACTTGAATTTCCTTCCATAGGATATCATTGCCTGCTTTTTGCTGAAAAAGTTTCTAAGTGTTGATTTTTGAAAAATACAAATATTCCTCTAAAATCAGCCGAAATACGAATTACGATTTACTCACCTGTTATCAGGAGAGACCTCAGTGCTGCATCTTTCAGCCCAGTACTGATCCTGAAAAGTAATTTTAACCGTACTTACCAGTAACTTGAATTTCCTTCCATAGGATATCATTGCCTGCTTTTTGCTGAAAAAGTTTCTAAGTGTCGATTTTTGAAACATACAAATATTCCTCTAAAATCAGCCGAAATACGAATTCCGATTTACTCACCTGTTATCAGGAGAGAACCCAGTGCTGCATCTTTTAGCCCAGCACTGACCCTAAAAAGTAATTTTAACCGTACTTACCAGTAACTTGTATTTCCTTCCATAGGAATCCATTGTCTGGTATTCAGCAGAAAAGTTTCAAAGTGTCGATTTTCACAAACTACAAATATTCCTTAAAAATCGCCTGTATGACTTAAACGCATTCTTTCAACTGTTTACAGGAGATGCACCAGTGCTGGATCCAGGATCCACCACTGAGTGAGAAAAAGTCACGATAACACTACTTACCTGCTAAGTGAATTTCCTCCCATAGGATAACATTGGTGATTCTATGTGAAAAAGTTTCTAAGTGTCAACTTTTAAAATACAATAATATTCCTTAAAAATCACTACTGTAACCAAAACGCTTTTACTCAACTGTTTACAGGAGATGTCCCAGGACTGAATCTAGGATTCAGTCCTGTGGTTAGAAAAAGTAATCCATAAAGTAACTAATTGCATTTAGCTAGAAATTCACATTGAGCTCAATGTTGCATTGTGTTTGAAATTGTGTTGCCCATTGCAACAACTGTAACTACTGTACTTAAAAGTCTATTGCCTATTTGCAAAGTATTTAAAGTAAATTAATTCATTCTGAGAAAGTATATTTTGTAATGTATAATGTATAATGTAATTACAATGTAATTTAAAAAATAAAATATCTAAAAATAAATAGTTTAAAAAAATGTAGTAAATCAGTATGAAAAAAATTAAAATAACAATTAATACATTTAAAAATTGGCATTTACAAAACCTTTGAAATTCACTGAAAAAAACCATATGTTTCAGACATGTTATAGTTAGGAATTAGCATTTAAAAAACCTTTGAAATTCACTGAAAAAAACATAGGTTTCAGACATGTTATAGTTAGAAATTAGCATTTAAAAAACCTTTGAAATTCACTGAAAAAACCATAGGTTTCAGGCACGTTATAGTTAGAAATTAGCATTTAAAAAACCTTACAAATTCACTGAAAAAACCATAGGTTTTAGGGACAGTTATAGTTACTTGGACATTGCACTCGTACAAAACCCGTGAAATTCCCCCGTTATAGTTAGTTCAGCTAACTATAACTCGCGCCCGCAATGCACTGCTGATGACATCACATATTACATCACTCATGACATGGTCAGTGACATCACTGATGACATCACTGATGACATCTCAAATGACATCACTGATGACATCATCCATGTGATAATTTCATGCATCTTCTCACACCCTAATATAACTTTTGATACACCCACTCTAAATTACAGACTGCCATTCTCAAAACCATAGACACTCCAATACCAATAACTACATACCAACTCACTGATTCTTAGGTCTACACACACATCCACTCACTCACCCGTACAGTCACTCATACTTACAGTCACTCAGTACAGGACTATCATATGCACTCATACACCTATATAAACACTGACACACCGCCACTCATCCATAGAGGTACTCACACACCTAGTCAGTCATGCAAAAATTAATCACACACCCATTTACTCACCTATAGAGTTATACACACACCAGCTCAATAACTCATACAAATACTAGCACATTCTTACGCTCTTATACAATAACTGATACAAGCACACACGCATCCATACAGCCACTCTCACAATCACACACTCTCACGTATAGCCTTTTAAATACTCTAACACACATATATACTTCCTTTTACATATGTAGTTACTCGCACATGTACCACTGAGATATACATTCACTCACTAACACACCCATACACACACTCACCCACCCAAGCAGTCCATCACAGACGCACTCTTCAAATCATGCACCCAGTGAATCACCCACTCACACATCTATGTACAGAGTCGCACACACCCCACCCACACAAACACGCAGGCACCCATACAGATACTCAGACAACCAATCAATAACTCATATAGACACTCATGTAGCTATTCACAAACCCATGCAGCCACTTACACAGCAACAGACAGACGGATACAGACATTCACCCAGTTTAGTCACTAACCCATGCATTCAGTAAGATACGTTTAATCACTCACTTATACAGTTAGTCACGCACCTACTAAATCATCCATTCAGACACTTATACACCCACTCACTCTTCAATACGCCTTTCCCTATATATATTAAACATATTTAAACTTTACAGAATCACCCACTCACACATCTATGTACAGAGTCGCACACACCCCACCCACACAAACACTCAGGCACCCATACAGATACTCAGACAATCAATCAATAACCCATGTAGACACTCATGTAGCTATTCAGAAAGCCATGCAGCCGCTTACAAACCCACAGACAGACGGATACAGACATTCACACAGTTTAGTCACTAACCCATGCATTCAGTAAGATACATTTAATCACTCACTTGTAGAGTCAGTCACTCACGTACTAAATCATCCATTCAGACACTTATACTCCCACTCATTCTTCAATACGCCTTTCCTATATATATTAAACATATTTAAACTTTACAGAAACACACAGTCACTGGATGATGTCATCAGTGATGTCATTTGAGATGTCATCAGTGATGTCATCAGTGATGTCACTGACCATGTCATGAGTGATGTAATATGTGACGTCATCAGCAGTGCATTGCGGGGCGCGAGTTATAGTTAGCTGAACTAACTATAACGGGGAATTTCACGGGTTTTGTACGAGTGCAATGTCCAAGTAACTATAACTGTCCCTAAAACCTATGGTTTTTCAGTGAATTTGTAAGGTTTTTAAATGCTAATTTCTAACTATAACGTGCCTGAAACCTATGGTTTTTCAGTGAATATATATATATATATATTCACTGAAAAAACCATATGTTTCAGACACGTTATAGTTAGAAATTTGCATTTCAAAAACCTTTGAAATTCACTGAAAAACCATAGGTTTTAGGGACAGTTATAGTTAGTTGGACATTGCACTCGTACAAAACCCGTGAAATTCCCCGTTATAGTTAGTTCAGCTAACTATAACTCGCGCCCCCGCAATGCACTGCTGATGACATCACATATTACATCACTCATGACAAGGTCAGTGACATCACTGATGACATCACTGATGACATCTCAAATGACATCACTGATGACATCATCCAGTGACTGTGTGTTTCTGTAAAGTTTAAATATCTTTAATATATATAGGTAAAGGCGTATTGAAGAATGAGTGGGTGTTTAAGTGTCTGTATGGATGATTTAGTAGGTGCGTGACTAATTCTATAAGTGAGTTATTAAACGTATCTTACTGAATGCATGGTTTAGTGACTAAACTGGGTGAATGTCTGTATCCGTCTGTCTGTTGCTGTGTAAGTGGCTGCATGGGTTTGTGAATAGCTACATGAGTGTCTATATGAGTTATTGATTGGTTGTCTGAGTATCTGTATGGGTGCCTGAGTGTTTGTGTGGGTGGTGTGGGTGCAACTCTGTGCATAGATGTGTGAGTGGGTGATTCACTGGGTGGATGGTTTCAAGAGTGCATCTGTGATAGACTGTATGGGTGGGTAAGTGTGTGTAAGAGTGTATTAGTGAGTGAATGTATGTCCCAGTGGTACATGTGTGAGTAACTACATATGTGAAAGGCAGTATAAATGTGTGTTGGAGTATATAAATAGCTATAAGCGAGAGTGTGTGATTGTGAGAGTGACTGTATGGATGAGTGTGTGCTTGCATCAGTGATTGTATAAGAGCATAAGAATGTGCTAGTATTTGTATGAATAAGTGAGCTGGTGTGTGTATAACTGTATAGGTGAGTAAATGGCAGTGTGTTTAATTATTTGCATGACTGACTAGGTGTGTGAGTACCTCTATGGATGAGTGGCGGTGTTTGAGTGTCTATATAGGAGTATGAGTGCATATGATAGTCCTGTACTGAGTGACCGTAAGTATGAGTGACTGTACAGGTGAGTGAGTGGATGTGTGTGTAGACCTAAGAATCAATGAGTGGGTATGTAGTTATTGGTGTTGGAGTGTCTATGGTTTTGCGAATGGCAGTCTGTAATTTAGAGTGGGTGTATCAAAGGTTATATTAGGGTGTGAGGAGGTGCATCAGATTATCACGTGGATGATGTCATCAGTGATGTCATCAGTGATATCATTTGAGATGTCATCAGTGATGTCATCAGTGATGTCACTGACCATGTCATGAGTGATGTAATATGTGACGTCATTAGCAGTGCATTGCGGGGGCGCAAGTTATAGTTAGCTGAACTAACTATAACGGGGGAATTTTACGTGTTTTGTACGAGTGCAATGTCCAACTAACTATAACTGTCCCTAAAACCTATGGTTTTTTCAGTGAATTTCAAAGGTTTTTTAAATGCAAATTTCTAACTATAACTGTCCCTAAAACCTATGGTTTTTTCAGTGAATTTCAAAGGTTTTTTAAATGCAAATTTCTAACTATAACGTGTCTGAAACCTATGGTTTTTTCAGTGAATTTCAAAGGTTTTTTAAATGCTAATTTCTAACTATAACGTGCCTGAAACCTATGGTTTTTTCAGTGAATTTCAAAGGTTTTTTAAATGCTAATTCCTAACTATAACATGTCTGAAACCTATGGTTTTTTCAGTGAATTTCAAAGGTTTTGTAAATGACAATTTTTAAATGTATTAATTGTTATCTTTATTTTTTTGATACTGATTTACTACATTTTTTTAAACTATTTATTTTTAGATATTTTATTTTTTAAATTACATTGTAATTACATTATACATTACATTACAAAATATACTTTCTCAGAATGAATTACTTTAGTTTAAATACTTTGCAAATAGGCAATAGACTTTTAAGTACAGTAGTTACAGTTGTTGCAATGGGCAACACAATTTCAAACACAATGCAACATTGAGCTCAATGTGAATTTCTAGTTAAATGCAATTAGTTACTTTATGGATTACTTTTCTAACCACAGGACTGGATCCTAGATTCAGTCCTGGGACATCTCCTGTAAACAGTTGAGTAAAAGCGTTTTGGTTACAGTAGTGATTTTTAAGGAATATTATTGTATTTTAAAAGTTGACACTTGAAACTTTTTCACATAGAATCACCAATGTTATCCTATGGGAGGAAATTCACTTAGCAGGTAAGTAGTGTTATCGTTACTTTTTCTTACTCAGTGGTGGATCCTGGATACAGCACTGGTGCATCTCCTGTAAACAGTTGAAAGAATGCGTTTAAGTCATACAGGCAATTTTTAAGGAATATTTGTAGTTTGTGAAAATCGACACTTTGAAACTTTTCTGCTGAAAACCAGACAATGGATTCCTGTGGAAGGAAATACAAGTTACTGGTAAGTACGGTTAGAATTACTTTTCAGGGTCAGTGCTGGACTAAAAGATGCAGCACTGGGTTCTCTCCTGATAACAGGTGAGTAAATCGGAATTCGTAGTTCGGCTGATTTTAGAGGAATATTATAAAGTTCCAAAACTCCACACTTAGAAGAATTTCCAAGTGAAACCAGTCAATGTTAGCCTATGGAAGGAAATTCAAGTTACTGGTAAGTACGGTTAGAATTACTTTTCAGGGTCAGTGCTGGGCTAAAAGATGCAGCACTGGGTTCTCTCCTGATAACAGGTGAGTAAATCGGAATTCGTAGTTCGGCTGATTTTAGAGGAATATTTGCACAATGGTGAAGGAAGGGGTGTGGCCTGAGGTGACATGTCTGCAAACACGCCCTGTGGCGCGTTTTAAGTTGGAGAATTAATTCCTCCTCATTCCCGAGGGTCCCTAGGGGCCACCTAGCCCACCAGGTACCTCCAGTATGCGCCAGAGAGCTGCGTTGCAGAGAGGTGTTCAGAGGCCACGCCCCTTTTACAACACTCTGCAACGCAGCTCCGTGGCGCTTACTGGAGGTACCTGGTGGGCTAGTAGGCCCCCAGGGACCCTCAGGATTGAAGAGGAATTAATTCCTGAACTTAAAACACGGCACTGGGCCTGTTTGCACACATGTCACCTGAAGCCCCGCCCCCTCGCTTCACCACTGTGCAAACGCACCCCGTGGCGTGTTTTAAGTTGGGGGATTAAGTCCCCTTGAATCCTGAGGGTCCCTGGAGTCCAACTAGCCCACCAGGTACCTCCAAAAAGCGCCACAGAGCTGCGTTGCAGAGAGGTGTAAAAAGGGGCGTGGCCTCTGTACACCTCTCTGCAACACAGCCCCTGGCGCATACTGGAGGTTCCTGGTGGGCTACTTGGCCCCCAGGGACCCCCAGTATTCAAGGGGAATTACTTCCCCTTCTTAAAACGCGCCAGGGGGTGCGTTTGCAGACTGCTGCAGGGAGGGGGCGGGGCCTCCGGCGCGATGCCGATATTTTTTTTTTTTTTGTATTGGAGGGGGGCTGCATAGCCCCCCTTCCCTCAGCCACTTTTGGCCCCGGGGACCCCATCCCCCGGGGCATGAGGATTTTTTTTTTTTTTTTAAATTAAAAAAAACGTGAAGGGGGCCGCATGGTCCCCCTTCCCTGGGCCTCTATTGGCCCCGGGGACCCCATCCCCCGGGGCATGCCCGCTTTGTTTTTTTATTTAAAAATATTGGAGGGGGCTGCGTGGCCCCCTCCTTAGGCCACTTATGGCCCCGGAGTCCCCATCCCCGGGGCCGGCCTTTACATTTTTTTTTTTTTACATTTTTATTTGTAGGGGAGGGGGGCCACGTGGCCCCCCCTCCCGGGCCACTAATGGCCCCGAGGACCCCATCCCCCGGGGCCTGGCCTCTGGTTGGGGACTGTGGGGGGGTCCCCAATCCCCCCACAGTCCCGTCAGCTCCCGCGTCCTGCGGGAGCCGGCATTGCTTTTCCATAAGGGGAGCTGCTGACATGCAGCTCCCCTTATGGAAAAGCAATCTGCTTGCTTCATTGAAGCGAGAGCAGGTTTCCCTGCTCTCGCTTCAATGAAGCAGCAGTTTGTACATGGCAGGACGGGAGCAGCGAGGCTCCCGTCCTGCCATTGCAAACAGCAGTGTCCCGGGGGTAGGCACCCCGGGACACTGCAGGAGCCGGCCCTGGGGGGTGGCGGTCCCCAGGGCCTTCAAGGGCTCCAGGAGTGGAGCCGCGCGGCCCCCCTCCCATCCTGTTCACAGCCCCGGGGAGGTGGTGGTCCCCGGGGCTCGGGGGTCCTAAACGGACCCCCACATTTTATTATTTAGTGCCCCGGGAGGTGGTGGTCCCCGGGCATGTGGGGGCTCGAGCCCCCCCACAGGTTATTTAAAAAAATAAAAAGAAGCCCCGGGGGTGGCATCTCGGGCTGCGGGAGGGCCCAGAGCCCTCCCGCAGCATTTTAATTCAAAGCCCCGGGGGTGACGGTCCCCGGGGCTTGGGGGGCCTTAGAGGCCCCCCACATACATTTTCATTAACCCCGCATGCCCTCGGGACTTGGCCCACCCGGGGGCCAAATCACAAAGAAGCGCGAGCCTGCGCTTCGTTTTTTTTTTTTATCGGCAGGATCCGCGCACCCAGTGCATTTTCTGCCAATTTTTAAAATAAATAAATAATTTTTTTGGGCCCTGAGCAGGCCTAGGGGGTCAGGGTTTTTCTACCCTGACCCCTTTTTGCGTTTTACGCAGTTGTTTTTCTGCTTTCTTGTTCCTCGGTTCTACAGAGGAACAAGATGGCTGCCAACACTTCCTGGTTTGGAGTGTTGACAGCCAATTACCATGCAGCTCGTGATCGGGAGGGTGCGTGGATCCAACGCGGTTATAAATATCTAAACTTTTATTTTTGATTTTCTCCAAAACTGCTGAACGGATTTACACCATTTTTAAAAAGGGTGCTTTCTGAACCAAGCACTACCATTTTGCCAAATTTGGTGTAATTCCGTTAAGCAGTTAGGGCTGTAGCCGTGGCTAAAATTTCCTATGGGAATTAACAAGGAGAAAACGCGTTTTGGGACCCCTCTTTTTTCTCGGCCGCCGCCTGATGAATCACCCCGAAACTTTCAAGACAGGAGCGGACCGGAGCGCCCCACTAGTTTTGAAAATTTCGCGATGATTCAGTCAAACGACGCCAAACTTATTGGGAATAGAATGTTGTGGATTTCCTATGGATAAAGGTCCTAATATATATATATATTATCTACTGGCGGTTGCCAGTAGATAGTTATAGTTAGGACCTATTTTCCATAGGAAATCCGCAACATTCTATTTGAAATAACTTTGGCGCCGGTTGACGAATCTTCGCGAAATTTTCAAACTTTGTGGCCCGCTCCGGTCTGCCCCTATCCTGAAAGTCTCGGGGTGATTCGTCAAGCGGGGGCCGAGAAAAAAGGGGGGCCCCAAAACGTGTTTTCCCCATTCATTTTTCCATAGGAAACTTTAGCCACTGCTACAGCCTGAACTGCTGAACGGAATTACACCAAATTTGGCAAAGAGGTAGTTCTTGGTTCAGAAAGAACCCTTTTTGTTAAATGGTGTAAATCCGCTCAGTAGTTGCTGAGAAAATCAAAAGTAAAAACACATATATACCTATGGCCGCGGAGGGTCCGCGCACCCTCCCGATGACCAGCTGTATGCTAATTGGCTGTCAACACTCCAAACCAGGAAGTGTTGGCAGCCATTTTGTGACTCACAAGAAAACAGTAAAAACAATCACGCAAAACGCAAAAAGGGGGCAGGGTAGAAACACCCTGACCCCCTAGGCCTGCTCAGGGGGTCCCACAAGGACCCCCAGGGCCCAAAAAAGCAATTTAAAAAAAAAAAATCGGCGAGATTCGCGCACCCAGCGCGAATTTCGGCCGAAAATTTTAAAAAAAAGAAGCGCGGTCTCCCGCGCTTTGTATTAAAAAAGCCCCCGGGTGGGCCAAGTCCCGGGGGCATGTGGGGGTTTGTTAATATTAAATGAGGGGGGCCTCTAAGGCCCCCCCAAGCCCCGGGGACCACCACCCCCCAGGGCTTCAACTAAATAATGGTGGCGGGGCTTCTTTTAAAAAAAATGTGAACACCTGTGTGGGGGGGCCACCTCCCCGGGGCCCTAAATATGCAGATTGGGGGGTCCGTTACGGACCCCCCGAGCCCCGGGGACCACCACCTCCCTGGGGCTTTGCAAAGGTTGGGAGGGGGGCCGCGTGGCCCCCCTCCTGGAGCCTGTGGTGGCCCTGGGGACTGCCACCCCCCAGGGCCGGCTCCTGCAGTGTCCCGGGGTGCCCACCCCCGGGACACTGCTGTTTGCAATCACAGGACGGGAGCCTCGCGGCTCCCGCCCTGTCATTGCAAACTGCTTCCAATATCCAAAGCACATTGCTTTTCCACACGGGGAGCTGCATGTTAGCAGCTCCCCATGTGGAAAGCAATGCCGGCTCCCGCAGGAGGCGGGGAGCCGGCATGGTCCGTGGGGGAGTTGGGGTCCCCCATGGACCCCAAAGGATAGGGCCAGCCCCGGGGATGGGGTCCCCGGGGCAAGTAGTGGCTCAGGAGGGGGCCACACGGCCCCCCTCCCCAAAAATAATTAAAAAAATAAATAAAGGCCGGCACCGCGGGATGGGGTCCCCGGGGCCAATAGAGGCCTTAGGAGGGGGGCCATGCAGCCCCCCTCCTCAAAAAATAAAGTTCCAAAAAAGTGGCTAAGCCCCGGGGGATGGGGTCCCCGGGGCCGGAATCGGCCACGGGAGTTGGGCCACGCGGCCCCCTTCCCGTGCAGTATTTTTTTAAAAAAAAGAAAAAAAGCATCAGGCCCTGGGGGATGGGGTCCCCAGGGCCACAAAAAGTAAAAAAGAAGGGGGGCCACAGAGCCCCCCTTCAAAAAAACAAAAAAGAAAGTAAAAGACGCGATTGAGCGTCAGGCCCCGCCCCCTCCCTTAACCACTCTGCAAACATGCCCTGTGGCGCGTTTTAAATTGGGGAAATAATTCCCATTCAATACTGGGGTCCCTGGGGCTAACTAGCCCACCAGGTACCTCCAGTAAGCGCCACAGGGCTGGGTTGCAGAGAGGTGGTCCAGACCACGCCCCTTTTAACACCTCTCTGCAACTCAGCTCTGTGGCGCTTACTGGAGGTACCTGGTGGGATAGTTGGACCCCAGGGACCCTCAGGATTCAAGGGGACTTAATCCCCCAACTTAAAACGCGCCACAGGGCGCGTTTGCACAGTGGTGAAGGGAGGGGGCGGGGCTTCAGGTGACATGTGTGCAAACAGGCCCCGTGGCGCGTTTTAAGATGGGGAATTAAATCCCCTTCAATCCTGAGCATCCCTGGGGGCCATCTAGCCCACCAGGTACGTCCAGAAAGCGCCACAGAGCTGCGTTGCAGAAAGGTGCAAAAAGGGGCATGGCCTCTGAACACCTCTCTGCAAAGCAGCTCTCTAGCGCATACTGGAGGTATCTGGTGGGCTAGTTGGCCCCTAGGGACCCTCGGGATTGAGGAGGAATTAATTGTCCAACTTAAAACGCGCCACAGGGCGTGTTTGCAGACATGTCACCTCAGGCCCCACCCCCTTCCTTCACCATTGTGCAAAAATTCCTCTAAAATCAGCCGAACTACGAATTCCGATTTACTCACCTGTTATCAGGAGAGACCTCAGTGCTGCATCTTTGAGCCCAGTACTGATCCTGAAAAGTAATTCTAACCGTACTTACCAGTAACTTGAATTTCCTTCCATAGGCTAACATTGACTGGTTTCACTTGGAAATTCTTCAAAGTGTGGAGTTTTGGAACTTTATAATATTCCTCTAAAATCAGGTGAACTACGAATTCCAATTTACTCACCTGTTATCAGGAGAGACCTCAGTGCTGCATCTTTGAGCCCAGTAGTGATCCTGAAAAGTAATTCTAACCGTACTTACCAGTAACTTGTATTTCCTTCCATAGGAATCCATTGTCTGGTTATCAGCAGAAAAGTTTCAAAGTGTCGATTTTCACAAACTACAAATATTCCTTAAAAATTGCCTGTATGACTTAAACGCATTCTTTCAACTGTTTACAGGAGATGCACCAGTGCTGGATCCAGGATCCACCACTGAGTAAGAAAAAGTAACGATAACACTACTTACCTGCTAAGTGAATTTCCTCCCGTAGGATAACATTGGTGATTCTATGTGAAAAAGTTTCTGTCAACTTTTAAAATACAATAATATTCCTTAAAAATCACTACTGTAACCAAAACGCTTTTACTCAACTGTTTACAGGAGATGTCCCAGGACTGAATCTAGGATCCAGTCCTGTGGTTAGAAAAGTAATCCATAAAGTAACTAATTGCATTTAACTAGAAATTCACATTGAGCTCAATGTTGCATTGTGTTTGAAATTGTGTTGCCCATTGCAACAACTGTAACTACTGTACTTAAAAGTCTATTGCCTATTTGCAAAGTATTTAAACTAAAGTAATTCATTCTGAGAAAGTATATTTTGTAATGTAATGTATAATGTCATTTGAGATGTCATCAGTGATGTCATCAGTGATGTCACTGACCATGTCATGAGTGATGTAATATGTGACATCATCAGCAGTGCATTGTGGGCGCGAGTTATAGTTAGCTGAACTAACTATAACGGGGAATTTCACGGGTTTTGTACGAGTGCAATGTCCAACTACCTATAACTGTCCCTAAAACCTATGGTTTTTCAGTGAATATATATATTATCTACTGGCGGTCGCCAGTAGATAGTTATAGTTAGGACCTATTTTCCATAGGAAATCCGCAACATTCTATTTGAAATAACTCTTGCGTCGGTTGATGAATCTTCGCGAAATTTTCAAACTTTATGGCCCGCTCCGGTCCGCTCCTACCCTGAACGTTTCGGGGTGATTCATCATGCAGGGGCCGAGAAAAAAGGGGGGTCCCAAAACGTGTTTTCCCCATTCATTTTCCCATAGGAAACTTTAGCCACGGCTACAGCCCGAACTGCTGAACGGAATTACACAAAATTTGGTAAAGAGGTAGTTCTTGGTTCAGAAAGAACCCTTTTTGTTAAATGGTGTAAATCCGTTCAGAAGTTACGGAGAAATTAAAAAATCAGAGTCAAAAAATCAATTTCCCATAGGAAACTTTATGCAAGGCTACAGCCCGAACTGCTGAATGGAATTACACCAAATTTAGCAAAGAGGTAGTTCTTGGTTCAGAAAGAACCCTTTTTGTTAAATGGTGTAAATCCGTTCAGTAGTTGCTGAGAAAATCAAAAGTAAAAACACATATATATCTGGGCGGAGCCTAACCACACACGTCATCGTGAGATCTGATTGGCTGTCAGCACTTCATCCTGGAATTGCTGGCAGCCATCTTGGGACCAATATAAATGATAGTACCCCATTGAAATGCATTGTAGTGAATCGAAGATTTTGAGGGTTACCAAAAGGAGAACTATAAAGGGTGATAACAGACTTTAGTTACATTAGAATTCATTTGTTGATGGTACCATACTAATTTCAGGAATTGTGGTGTGTTCTAAGGTGATTTTACCCTGTGAAAAACCTTCTGCTGGGATATCATGAATCATGTTTGAGAGAAAACTATTTTCACATGCTTGTCCCATACAGTTTTGGAAGGTGCTCCAGAAGCTAAAATGAGAGCATATTTTCTTTAAATTCACATTATCTTTCTCAGTCATGTGAGAATGAAGTCTGACATTCTCAGTAAAACATGTACATCCAACAAGGGCAGAGACTGTCAGTTGATTCCTTTGTGTTCTACTGCAGCTTCCCAGAGTGTTCTAAAGAACAACTAGAGTGCTAACAGCCTTACTTATGACAAAAGTATGGCACACCTGAAGCCATCTTGATTGGAATAAACTGGTAACACTTAAAACATTTAATTTAAAAAGGAACAAAATGATGGGGTTCATTTTGTCATAGAAATTATGGTTAGTGCTGTAGAAAGAAAAATTAGGACATGTTTCAAGTGTGATCTCAAATATCTTCCTGTTATATTTCAACAGGAGCAGCCTGTCAGTTGATGCCTTTGTGTTCTACTGCAGCTTCCCAGAGTGTTCTAAAGAACAACTAGAGCGCTACCAGTCTTACTTATGACAAACGTATGGCACACCTGAAGCCATCTTGATTGGAATAAACTGGTAACACTTAAAACATTTAATTTAAAAAGGAACAAAATGAGGGGGTTCATTTTGCCATAGAAATTATGGTTAGTGCTGTAGAAAGAAAAATTAGGACATGTTTTAAGTGAGATCTCAAATATCTTCCTGTTATATTTCAACAGGAGCAGCCTGTCAGTTGATGCCTTTGTGTTCTACTGCAGCTTCCCAGAGTGTTCTAAAGAACAACTAGAGTGCTAACAGCCTTACTTATGACAAAAAGTATGGCACACCTGAAGCCATCTTGATTGGAATAAACTGGTAACACTTAAAACATTTAATTTAAAAAGGAACAAAATGAGGGGTTCATTTTGCCATAGATATTATGGTTAGTTCTGCAAAAAGAAAATGTAGTGCATGTTTTAAGTGAGATCTCAAATCCTCTTCTATTTCATTAGAAAATTCTGACATGCAGACTGAAACAATCACTTTCAATACCAGCAGTAGACTTCCAGTTAACTCCTTGGTGAGCAGTAGCTTTACTACAGTGATCTAATGAACAACTAGAGTGCTAACATTCTGAATTTATGGCAAATGTGTGACACATCTGAATGCCTTCTTGATGGAATCAAAGTAAAAAACTGAAAGCATTTCCTACTGAGGAGACTGTAGTAAATGAGGAAATTAGGAAACTTCAAAACAAATAAGTCTCCCAAGATGGCCACCAGAGAAAAAAGAGCCCAAATGTAGCACAAATATCACCCAGAGTTAGCCCACGTATAGCCCAATGACAGAAGTGTGCAAAACACTTTTTATTTTTAGTTTTTTTGCAGTTTTATATAGTGCAGACTGGTCAGGTATTGGAGTGCTTTACATGAGCATTGGTTACATCACACAAGGACAAATTAATGTTGGTTGGCCCCTACACTACCCAAACACCACTGCACTACCCTAAACCCTAAAACACTACCCCCAGCACGACCCCTTCACTACCCAAACACAACTGCACTACCCTAAACTCAAAAACACTACCCCCAGCACGACCCCCTACACTACCCAAACACCACTGCACTACCCTATACCCTAAAACACGACCCCGTACACTACACAAACACAACTGCACTACCCTAAAACACTACCCACAGCATGACCCCCTACACTACACAAACACCACTGCACTACCCTAAACCCTAAAACACTACACCCTACACTACACAAACACTACTGCCCTACCCTAAACCCTAAAACACAACCCCCAGCATGCCCCCCTACACTACACAAACACCACTGCACTACCCTAAACCCCCTACACTATACAAACACCACTGTATTACTCTAAACCCTAAAACACTACCCCCAGCACGACCCCCTCACAACACAAACACCACTGCACTACCCTAAACCCTAAATCGACCCCCAGCACGACCCCCTACACTACCCAAATACCACTGCCATACCCTAAATCCTAAAACACTACCCCCAGCATGAACCCCTACACTACCCAAACACCACTGCACTACCCTAAACCTTAAAACACTACCCCCAGCACTACCCCCTACACTACACAAACACCACTGCACTACCCTAAACCCTAAAACACTACCCCAGCACTACCCCCTACACTACCCAAACACCACTGCACTAACATAAACCCTAAAACACTACCCCCAGCACAACCCCCTACACTACACAAACACTACTGCACTACCCTAAACCCTAAAACACTACCCCCAGCACGACTCCCTATACTACCCAAACACCACTGCACTACCCTAAACCCTAAATCTACCCCCAGCACGACCCCCTACACTACCCAAACACCACTGCACTACCCTAAACCATAAAACACTACCCCCAGCATGACCCCCTACACTACACAAACACCACTGCACTACCCTAAACCCTAAAACACTACCACCAGCATGACCCCCTACACTACTCAAACACCACTGCACTACCCTAAACCCTAAAACACTAACCCAGCACGACCCCCTACACTACCCATACACCACTGCACTACCCTAAAGCCTAAAACACTACCCCCAGCACGATCCCCTACACTACTGCACTACCCTAAACCCTAAAACACTACCCCCAGCACGACCCCCTACACTACCCAAACACCACTGCACTACCCTAAACCCTAAAACACTACCCCCAGCACGACCCCCTACACCACCCAAAACACCACTGCACTACCCTAAACCCTAGAAAAGAAACCCCACCCCATGCCCAATCCCCCTTACCTCTCACTCCTCGTGGTTCCTCTCTCCTCATGGTTCCTGCTTCACGCTCGTCTCTGAGGGGCGGTGCACGTCGTTGTGAGGAAACGGAACAGCCTCTGCTTCCTTACAACGACATGGATCGTCTACATGTTTTTTAGAATGCATGATCATTTACCATACATACCTTTACAACAAAATTCGTTGTAAAGGCATGCGTGGTAAATGACCATGCGTTCTAAAAAAATGCGTAGTAATGACTTCGTGATGTACAACGCATGCGTGGTAATGCATGCGTTGTAATGGTACTCGCAAAGTAAAAAAGTCGTTGTAACGGCTGTTTACCGATCGAAGCTGGCCCCTGTTCTTCAGTGAGACGTTTATTTGATTAATTAGGAGGAAGGAATGTGTTTTTTTACCGAAAAGTGCATTCCCGGCTGTTGTATTGTGAAAGTGTCCGCGTGGCCTGGTTTCACTTCCGGTGAGAGAGTGGAAGAGCCTGTTTGGATCTAAAGGAGTTCTGTTGTTGGACGGGGCCGGCGCGACATGTCATCAGAAAACATAGCTAATGGAAAGCGTCCTCCCTGAAGTGTGGAGCAGTGCCATGAGAGGTCAACGAGTGTGCGTCCCACCACAGTATGACCGTACCACGTGACCCATGTGCCACCTCCAGTGTACGGGAGGCAGAAGCGGCATCGCAGGTCCTCTTGAAAACCGTTGTAGCACTAATTCTACATTTTGGTACTAGGGCATTTTAACTTCGTTGTTCCTGCCAGATACAAAGAGAAGATCCTGTGTTATTCAGTGCCCTCGTTACCTTTTTTGTGGGTTGTGGTGCTTGTCACTTTGCTGCCCCGCCGGTGCACACGACTGGGCACCCCACCTTGTGTGCCATCTGCAGGGCCTCTGCCCTCAGATCACTGGTTTCGGTTTCTGGAGTGGCAACATAAACAGTTGATCCCAAAGGACTAGCGTGAACACTTAGGTGAATATCCCCTGCACCAGCATTCCACAGAAATTATTTCCTAGCTCTCCCACGTCAACGAGGACGTCATAATAGCACGGCTCCGCTCGCGACACCGTATGACGTCATCGGAGCCATAAGAGAACCTCGTTGGCGTGCTGACGTCAGTTCCACCCATTTTTTCCGTGCCACCGAGGCAAACAGGGGACCGAGACATTTTCACATGTATACATAGTATAATAAATATATATATATTCACTGAAAAAACTATAGGTTTCAGGCACGTTATAGTTAGAAATTAGCATTTAAAAAACCTTAGAAATTCACTGAAAAAAACATAGGTTTCAGGCACGTTATAGTTAGAAATTAGCATTTAAAAAACCTTAGAAATTCACTGAAAAAAACATAGGTTTCAGGGGCGTTATAGTTAGTTGGACATTTCACTCGTGCAAAACCATAGAAATTCCCCCGTTATAGTTAGTTCAGCTAACTATAACTCGCGCGCCACGCAATGCACTGCTGATGACGTCACATATTACATCACTCATGACATGGTCAGTGACATCACTCATGACATCACTGATGACATCTCAAATGACATCACTGATGACATCATCCAGTGAATGTGTGTTTTTCTGAAAATTAAATATGTTTTATATATGTATATCTCAAGGTCGATAGAAGAATAAATGGGTATATAAGTGTCTAAATGGATGATTTTGTTTTGTAAAATTGATTGTATAACTGACTAAGTGTATCTTAGTGAATACATGGGTTAGTGAGTAATGTTTAAATATGAAAATATCTGTATCAGTCTCTCACTTTGTGTATAAGTGGCTGCATGGGTTGGTGAGTAGCTACATGAGTGTCTATATGGGTTATTAGTTGGTTTTTTGAGTATCAGTATGAGTGTCTGAGTGTCTGTATGGTTCGGTAGGGGTATTACTTAGTGCATAGATGCATGAATGAGTGACTCACTGTTTGTATGTGTTGAAGACAGCATGTGTGCAGGACTGTATAGGTGGATGAGTATGTGTATGGGTGTGTTAGTGAGTGAATGACTGTCTCAATAGTGTCTTTATGAGTAACTACATATGTTTTAAACTAGTATATGTGAGTATTGGTGTATATAAGTGAGTATATGTGAGAGTGAGAGATTGGAAGAGTTCCAGTACAAATAAGTAGGTGTTTCTATAAGTGATTGTTTAAGAGAGTAAGTATGTGTATGTTTCTGTAGAAGTAAGTGTGGTAGTGTGTGTATAACTGTATATGCAAGTAAACGGATGTTTGATACTTTGTTTGCATGTGTGACTATGTGTGTGAGTAACTCTATGGATGAGTGGCGGTGTGTAACAGGATGTATAGGTGTATGAGTACATATGATGAGTGAGTACATGTATGAGTGACTGTATAGGGACACCCACTCATTCTTCAATACGCCTTTCCCTATATATATTAAACATATTTAAACTTTACAGAAACACACAGTCACTGGTTGATGTCATCAGTGATGTCATCAGTGATGTCACTGACCATGTCATGAGTGATGTAATATGTGACGTCATCAGCAGTGCATTGTGGGGGCGCGAGTTATAGTTAGCTGAACTAACTATAACGGGGGAATTTCTATGGTTTTGTACGAGTGAAATGTCCAACTAACTATAACGCCCCTGAAACCTATGGTTTTCTCAGTGAATATATATATATATTCACTGAAAAAACCATAGGTTTCAGACACGTTATAGTTAGAAATTAGCATTTAAAAAACCTTTGAAATTCACTGAAAAAACCATAGGTTTTAGGGACAGTTATAGTTAGTTGGACATTTCACTCGTACAAAACCATAGAAATTCCCCCGTTATAGTTAGTTCAGCTAACTATAACTCACGCCCCCGCAATGCACTGCTGATGACGTCACATATTACATCACTCATGACATGGTCAGTGACATCACTGATGACATCACTGATGACATCATCCAGTGACTGTGTGTTTCTGTAAAGTTTAAATATGTTTAATATATATAGGGAAAGGCGTATTGAAGAATGAGTGGGTGTATAAGTGTCTGAATGGATGTTTTAGTACGTGAGTGACTGACTCTACAAGTGAGTGATTAAACGTATCTTACTGAATGCATGGGTTAGTGACTAAACTGTGTGAATGTCTGTATCCGTCTGTTTGTTGGTGTGTAAGTGGATGCATGAATTAGCGAATAGCTACATGAGTGTCTATATGAGTTATTTATTGGTTGTCTGAGTATCTGTATGGGTGCCTGAGTGTTTGTGTGGGTGGGGTGTGTGCGACTCTGTGCATAGATGTGTGAGTGGGTGATTCACTGGGTGGATGGTTTCAAGAGTGCATCTGTGATAGACTGTATGGGTGGGTAAGTGTGTGTAAGAGTGTGTTAGTGAGTGAATGTATGTCCCAGTGGTACATGTGTGAGTAACTACATATGTGAAAGGCAGTATATATGTGTGTTGGAGTATATAAATAGCTATAAGAGAGAGTGTGTGATTGTGAGAGTGACTGTATGGATGAGTGTGTGCTTGTATCAGAGATTGTATAAGAGCGTAAGAATGTGCTAGTATTTGTATGAGTAAGTGAGCTGGTGTGTGTATAACTGTATAGGTGAGTAAATGGCAGTGTGTTTAATTATTTGCATGACTGACTAGGTGTGTGAGTACCTCTATGGATGAGTGGCGGTGTTTGAGTGTCTATATAGGAGTAAGAGTGCATATGATTGTCCTGTACTGAGTGACCATAAGTATGAGTGACTGTACGGGTGAGTGAGTGGATGTGGATACAGACATTAACCCAGTTTAGTCACTAACCCATGCATTCAGTAAGATACGTTTAATCACTCACTTATAGAATTAGTCACGCACCTACTAAATCATCCATACACACACTTATACACCCACTCATTCTTCAATACGCCTTTCCCTATATATATTAAAAATATTTAAACTTTACAGAAACACACAGTCACTGGATGATGTCATCAGTGATGTCATTTGAGATGTCATCAGTGATGTCATCAGTGATGTCACTGACCATGTCATGAGTGATGTAATATGTGACGTCATCAGCAGTGCATTGCGGGGCGCGAGTTATAGTTAGCTGAACTAACTATAACGGGGGAATTTCACGGGTTTTGTACGAGTGCAATGTCCAACTAACTATAACTGTCCCTAAAACCTATGGTTTTTTCAGTGAATTTCAAAGGTTTTTTAAATGCTAATTTCTAACTATAACTTATCTGAAACCTATGGTTTTTTCAGTGAATATATATATATATATATATATATATATATATATATATATATATATATATTATCTACTAGCGGTCGCCAGTAGATAGTTATAGTTACAACCTATTATCCATAGGAAATCCGCGACATTCTATTTGAAATAACTCTCTTGCCGGTTGATGTATCTTCGCAAAATTTTCAAACTTTGTGGCCCGCTCCGGTCCGCTCCTACCCTGAAAGTCTCGGGGGATTCGTCAAGCGGGGGCCAAGAAAAAGGGGGTCCCAAAACGCGTTTTCCCCATGCAATTTTCCATAGGAAACTTTAGACACGGCTACAGCCCGAACTGCTGAACGGAATTACACCAAATTTGGCAAAGAGGTAGTTCTTGGTTCAGAAAGAACCCTTTTTGTTAAATGGTGTAAATCCGTTCAGTAGTTGCTGAGAAAATCAAAAGAAAAAAAGATAGGTATATCTAGGGCCGCGGATCCTCCCGAGCACGAGCTTTATGTTAATTGGCTGTCAACACTCCAAATCAGGAAGTGTTGGCAGCCATTTTGTCCCTCGGTAGAACCGAGGGACAGAAACAAGTGCGCAAAGCGCACAAAGGGGGCAGGGTAGAAACACCCTGACCCCCTAGGTCTGCTCAGGGGGTCCCACAAGGACCCCCTGGGCAAAAAAAATTTTTTTTTTTTTTTTTAAATCGGCAGGATGCGCTCAGGGAGCGCGAACCCTGCCGAAAAAAAAAAAAATCGAAGCGCGGTCTCCCGCGCTTCGATGTTACTGGCCCCCGGGTGGGCCAAGTCCCGGGGGCATGCTCGGGGGAGTTAATATTATGTGTGGGGGGCCTCTAAGGGCCCCCAAGCCCCGGGGACCACCACCCCCGGGGCTTTATGGATAATGGTGCGGGAGGGCTCTGAGCCCTCCCGCAGCCCCGAGGACCACCACCTCCCCGGGGCTTCTTTTTTATATTTGAAAAACCTGTGTGGGGGGGCTCCAGCCCCCCCACACGCCCAAGGGACCACCACCTCCCTGGGGCACTAAGAAAAATGAAAATGGGGGTCCGTTTTGGACCCCCAAGCCCCGGGGACCACCACCTCCCCGGGGCTTTCTCGATGTAGGGAGGGGGGCCGCGCGGCCCCCTCCTGGAGCCTGTGGTGGCCCTGGGGACCGCCACCCCCAGGGCCGGCTCCTGCAGTGTCCCGGGGTGCCTACCCCCGGGACACTGCTGTTTGCAATGACAGGACGGGAGCCTCGCGGCTCCCGTCCTGTCATTGCAAACTTGCTTTGGATATTGGAAGAGAGAGCAGGAAACCTGCTCTCTCTTCCAATATCCAAAGCCGATGCTTTCCACATGGGGAGCTGCATCTTAGCAGCTCCCCATGTGTAAAGCAATGCCGGCTCCCGTAGGACACGGTGAGCCGGCGGGACTGTGGGGGGATTGGGGACCCCCCCACAGTCCCCAACGAGAGGCCAGGCCCCGGGGGATGGGGTCCCCGGGGCCATAAGTGGCCACGGAGGGGGGCCACGCAGCCCCCCTCCCCAAAGTAACAAAAAGTTTAAAAAAAAAAAAAAAGTGCAAGGCCGGCCCCGGGGGATGGGGTCCCCGGGGCCTTAAATGGCCTGAGGAGGGGGGCCACGCAGCCCCCCTCCAAATAAAAACAAAAAGAGGCCATGCCCCGGGGGATGGGGTCCCCGGGGCCAATACAGGCCCAGGGAAGGGGGGCCACGCGGCACCCTTCCCGTTTTTTTTTTTAATTTTAATTTTAAAAAAAGGGGTAAGGCCCTGGGGGATGGGGTCCCCAGGGCCTAAAAATAGGAAAAAGGAAGGGGGGCCACACGGCCCCCCTTCAGGGGAAAAAAAAAAAAAACGATCGGGCCCGCAGGCCCCGCCCCCTTCCTTCACCACTCTGCAAACGCGCCCCCTGGCGCGTTTGCAGAGGGGGAACGAATTCCCCTTGAATACTGGTGGTCCCTGGGGGCCAACTAGCCCACCAGGAACCTCCAGTATGCGCCAGGGGGCTGCCTTGCAGAGAGATGTACAGAGGCCACGCCCCTTTTTACACCTCTCTGCAACGCAGCTCTGTGGCTCTTTTTGGAGGAACATGGTGGGCTAGTTGGACTCCAGGGACCCTCAGGATTCAAGGGGAGTTAATCCCCGACTTAAAACGCGCCACGGGGCGCGTTTGCACAGTGGTGAAGGGAGGGGCGGGGCTTCAGGTGACATGTGTGCAAACAGGCCCCGTGGCGCGTTTTAAGATGGGGAATTAAATCCTCTTCAATCCTGAGGGTCCCTGGGGGCCAACTAGCCCAACAGGTACGTCCAGAAAGCGCCACAGAGCTGCGTTGCAGAGAGGTGTAAAAGGGGTGTGGCCTCTGTACATGTCTCTGCAACGCAGCCCCTGGCGCATACTGGAGGTTCCTGGTGGGCTAGTTGGCCCGTAGGGACCCTCATGATTCAAGGGGACTTAATCCCCCAACTTAAAACGCGCCACGGGGCGCGTTTGCACAGATGTCACCTCAGGCCCCGCCCCTCCCTTCACCATTGTGCAAATATTCCTCTAAAATCAGCCGAAATACGAATTCCGATTTACTCACCTGTTATCAGGAGAGACCTCAGTGCTGCATCTTTCAGCCCAGTACTGGTCCTGAAAAGTAATTTTAACCGTACTTACCAGTAACTTGAATTTCCTTCCATAGGCTAACATTGACTGGTTTCACTTGGAAATTCTTCTAAGTGTGGAGTTTTGGAACTTTAAAATATTCCTCTAAAATCAGCCGAAATACGAATTCCGATTTACTCACCTGTTATCAGGAGAGACCTCAGTGCTGCATCTTTCAGCCCAGTACTGATCCTCAAAAGTAATTTTAACCGTACTTACCAGTAACTTGAATTTCCTTCCATAGGATATCATTGCCTGCTTTTGCTGAAAAAGTTTCTAAGTGTTGATTTTTGAAACATACAAATATTCCTCTAAAATCAGCCGAAATCCGAATTCCGATTTACTCACCTGTTATTAGGAGAGACCTCAGTGCTGCATCTTTCAGCCCAGTACTGATCCTCAAAAGTAATTTTAACCGTACTTACCGGTAACTTGAATTTCCTTCATAGGCTAACATTGACTAGTTTCACTTGGAAATTCTTCTAAGTGTGGAGTTTTGGAACTTTAAAATATTCCTCTAAAATCAGCCAAAATACGAATTCCGATTTACTCACCTGTTATCAGGAGAGACCTCAGTGCTGCATCTTTCAGCCCAGTACTGATCCTCAAAAGTAATTTTAACCGTACTTACCGGTAACTTGAATTTCCTTCATAGGCTAACATTGACTGGTTTCACTTGGAAATTCTTCTAAGTGTGGAGTTTTGGAACTTTAAAATATTCCTCTAAAATCAGCCGAACTACGAATTCCGATTTACTCACCTGTTATCAGGAGAGACCTCAGTGCTGCATCTTTCAGCGCAGTACTGATCCTCAAAAGTAATTTTAACCGTACTTACCAGTAACTTGAATTTCCTTCAATAGGATATCATTGCCTGCTTTTTGCTGAAAAAGTTTCTAAGTGTTGATTTTTGAAACATACAAATATTCCTCTAAAATCAGCCGAAATCCGAATTCTGATTTAATCACCTGTTATCAGGAGAGAACTCAGTGCTGCATCTTTCAGCCCAGTACTGGTCCTGAAAAGTAATTTTAACCGTACTTACCGGTAACTTGAATTTCCTTCATAGGCTAACATTGACTGGTTTCACTTGGAAATTCTTCTAAGTGTGGAGTTTTGGAACTTTAAAATATTCCTCTAAAATCAGCCGAACTACGAATTCCGATTTACTCACCTGTTATCAGGAGAGACCTCAGTGCTGCATCTTTCAGCCCAGTACTGATCCTCAAAAGTAATTTTAACCGTACTTACCAGTAACTTGAATTTCCTTCCATAGGATATCATTGCCTGCTTTTTGCTGAAAAAGTTTCTAAGTGTTGATTTTTGAAACATACAAATATTCCTCTAAAATCAGCCGAAATCCGAATTCTGATTTACTCACCTGTTATCAGGAGAGACCTCAGTGCTGCATCTATCAGCCCAGTACTGGTCCTGAAAAGTAATTTTAACCGTACTTACCAGTAACTTGAATTTCCTTCCATAGGCTAACATTGACTGGTTTCACTTGGAAATTCTTCTAAGTGTGGAGTTTTGGAACTTTAAAATAGTCCTCTAAAATCAGCCGAAATACGAATTCCGATTTACTCACCTATTATCAGGAGAGACCTCAGTGCTGCATCTTTCAGCCCAGTACTGATCCTCAAAAGTAATTTTAACCGTACTTACCAGTAACTTGAATTTCCTTCCATAGGAATCCATTGTCTGGTTTTCAGCAGAAAAGTTTCAAAGTGTCGATTTTCACAAACTACAAATATTCCTAAAAAATCGCCTGTATGACTTAAACGCATTCTTTCAACTGTTTACAGGAGATGCAGCAGTGCTGGATCCAGGATCCATCACTGAGTAAGAAAAAGTAACGATAACAGTTTTTAACTTCTAAGTGAATTTCCTTCCATAGGATAACATTGGTGATTCTATGAGAAAAAGTTTCTAAGTGTGAACTTTTAAAGTACAATAATATTCCTTAAAAATCACGACTGTAACCAAAACGCTTTTACTCAACTGTTTACAGGAGATGTCCCAGGACTGAATCTAGGATCCAGTAATGTGGTTAGGAAAGTAATCCATAAAGTAACTAATTGCATTAAACTAGAAATTCACATTGAGCTGAATGTTGCATTGTGTTTGAAAATGTGTTGCCCATTGCAACAACTGTAACTACTGTACTTAAAAGTCTATTGCCTATGTGCAAAGTAATTAAACTAAAGTAATTCATTCTGAGAAAGTATTTTTTGTAATGTAATGTATAATGTAATTACAATGTAATTTAAAAAATAAAATATGTAAAAAAAAATTGTTTCTAAAAAATTTGGAAATCAGTATGAAAAAAATGTATATAACAATTAATACATTTAAAAATTGTCATTTACAAAACCTTTGAAATTCACTGAAAAAACTGTAGGTTTCAGACATGTTATAGTTACAAATTAGCATTTAAAAAACCTTTGAAATTCACTGAAAAAACCATAGGTTTCAGGGACGTTATAGTTACAAATTAGCATTTAAAAAACCTTTGAAATTCACTGAAAAAACCATAGGTTTTAGGGACAGTTATAGTTAGTTGGACATTGCACTCGTACAAAACCCGTGAAATTCCCCCGATATAGTTAGTCCAGCTAACTATAACTCGCGCCCCCGCAATGCACTGCTGATGACGTCACATATTACATCACTCATGACCTGGTTAGTGACATCACTGATGACATCACTGATGACATCTCAAATGACATCACTGATGACATCATCCACGTGATAATCTGATGCACCTCCTCACACTCTAATATAACCTTTGATACACCCACTCTAAATTACAGACTGCCATTCGCAAAACCATAGACACTCCAACACCAATAACTACATACCCACTCACTGATTCTTAGGTCTACGCACACATCCACTCACTCACCCGTACAGTCACTCATACTTACGGTCACTCAGTACAGGACTATCATATGCACTCATACTCCTATATAGACACTCAAACACCGCCACTCATCCATAGAGGTACTCACACACCTAGTCAGTCATGCAAATAATTAAACACACTACCATTTACTCACCTATACAGTTATACACACACCAGCTCACTTACTCATACAAATAGTAGCACATTCTTACGCTCTTATACAATCACTGATACAAGCACACACTCATCCATACAGCCACTATCACAATCACTCACTCTCGCTTATAGCTATTTATATACTCCAACACACATATATACTGCCTTTCACATATGTAGTTACTCACACATGTACCACTGGGACATACATTCACTCACTAACACACTCTTACACACACTTACCCACCCATACAGTCTATCACAGTTGCACTCTTGAAACCATCCACCCAGTGAATCACCCACTCACACATCTATGCACAGAGTTGCACACACCCCTCCCACACAAACACTCAGGCACCCATACAGATACTCAGACAAGCATTCAATAACTCATATAGACACTCATGTAGCTATTCACAAACACATGCAGCCACTTACACAGCAACAGACAGACGGATACAGACATTCACCCAGTTTAGTCACTAACCCATGCATTCAGTAAGATACGTTTAATCACTCACTTAAGAGTCAGTCACGCACCTACTAAATCATCCATACAGACACTTACACACCCACTCATTCTTCAATACGTCTTTTCCTATATATATTAAAAATATTTAAACTTTACAGAAACACACAGTCACTGGATGATGTCATCAGTGATGTCATCAGTGATGTCATTTGAGATGTCATCAGTGATGTCATCAGTGATGTCACTGACCATGTCATGAGTGATGTAATATGTGACGTCATCAGCAGTGCATTGCGGGGGCGCAAGTTATAGTTAGCTGGACTAACTATAACGGGGGAATTTCACGGGTTTTGTATGAGTGCAATGTCCAACTAACTATAACTGTCCCTAAAACCTATGGTTTTTTCAGTGAATTTCAAAGGTTTTTTAAATGCTAATTTGTAACTATAACGTCTCTGAAACCTATGGTTTTTTCAGTGAATATATATATATATATATATAAATATATATATTTATATATATATTATCTACTGGCGGTCGCCAGTAGATGGTTATAGTTAGGACCTATTTTCCATAGGAAATCCGCGAAATTCTATTTGAATTAACTCTTGCGTCGGTTGACGAATATTTGCGAAATTTTCAAACTTTATGGCCCGCTCCGGTCCGCTCCTACCCTAAAAGTTTCGGGGTGATTCGTCAAGCTGGGCCGAGAAAAAAGGGGGGTCCCAAAACGTGTTTTCCCCATTCATTTTCCCATAGGAAACTTTAGCCACGGCTACAGCCCGAACTGCTGAACGGAATTACGCCAAATTTGGCAAAGTGGTAGTTCTTGGTTCAGAAAGAACCCTTTTTGTTAAATGTTGTAAATCCGTTCAGTAGTTCCTGTGAAAATCAAAAGGAAAATCACATATATAGCTATGGCCGCGTCGGATTCGCGCACCCTCCCGATCACGAGCTGCTTTCTAATTGGCTGTCAACACTCCAAATCAGGAAGTGTTGGCAGCCATTTTGTCCCTCGGTAGAACCGAGGGACAGAAACAAGTGCGCAAAGCGCAAAAGGGGGCAGGGTAGAAACACCCTGACCCCCTAGCTCTGCTCAGGGGGTCCCACAAGGTCCCCCTGGGCAGAAAAAAAGCATTTTTTTTTTTTTTAAATCGGCGGGATGCGCTTAGGTTGCGCGAATCCCGCCGAGAAAAAAAGAAACAAGTGCGCAAAACGCACAAAGGGGGCAGTGTAGAAACACCCTGACCCCTAGGTCTGCTCACGGGGTCCCACAAGGCCCCCCTGGGCAGAAAAAAGCATTTAAAAAAAAAAAATAATCGGCAGGATGCGCCTCAGGGTGCGTGGATCCTGCCGAAAAAAAAAAAAATCGAAGCGCAGTCTCCCGCGCTTCAATGCAAATTTGCCCCCGGGTGGCCCAAGTCCCGGGGGCATGCGGGGGGTGGGTTTATTGTTTATGGGGGGCCTCTAAGGCCCCCCAAGCCCCGGGGACCGCCATCCCCCGGGGCTTTTTTAAAAAAATGATGGCGGGAGGGCTGTTTCGCCCTCACGCTGCCCCGGGGACCGCCACCCCCCGGGGCTGTTTTTTTTTTTTATTAAAAAATCTGTGTGGGGGGCTCCAGCCCCCCACACGCCCCGGGGACCGCCACCTCCCCGGGGCACTAAAGATTTAAATATGGGGGTCCGTTACGGGGCGCGTTTGCACAGTGGTGAAGGGAGGGAGCGGGGCTTCAGGTGACATGTGTGCAAACAGGCCCCGTGGCGCATTTTAAGATGGGGAATGAAATCCCCTTCAATCCTGAGGGTCCCTGGGGGCCAACTAGCCCACCAGGTACGTCCAGAAAGCGCCACAGAGCTGCGTTGCAGAGAGGTGCAAAAAGGGGCGTGACCTCTGAACACCTCTCTGTAACGCAGCTCCCTGGCGCATACTGGAGGTACAGGGTGGGCTAGTTGGACCCCAGGGACCCTCATGATTCAAGGGGACTTAATCCCCCAACTTAAAACACGCCATGGGGCGCGTTTGCACAGATGTCACCTGAGGCCCCGCCCCCTCCCTTCACCATTGTGTATATATTCCTCTAAAATCAGCCGAACTACGAATTCCAATTTACTCACCTGTTATCAGGAGAGACTTCAGTGCTGCATCTTTGAGCCCAGTACTGATCCTGAAAAGTAATTTTAACCGTACTTACCAGTAACTTGAATTTCCTTCCATAGGCTAACATTGACTGGTTTCACTTGGAAATTCTTCTAAGTGTGGAGTTTTGGAACTTTATAATATTCCTCTAAAATCAGCTGAACTACGAATTCCGATTTACTCACCTGTTATCAGGAGAGAACCCAGTGCTGCATCTTTTAGCCCAGCACTGACCCTGAAAAGTAATTCTAACCGTACTTACCAGTAACTTGTATTTCCTTCATTTGGAATCCATTGTCTGGTTTTCAGCAAAAAAGTTTCAAAGTGTTGATTTTCACAAACTACAAATATTCCTTAAAAATCGCCTGTATGACTTAAACGCATTCTTTCAACTGTTTACAGGAGATGCCCCAGTGCTGGATACAGGATCCACCACTGAGTAAGAAAAAGTAACGATAACACTACTTACCTGCTAAGTGAATTTCCTCCCATAGGATAACATTGGTGATTCTATGTGAAAAAGTTTCTGTCAACTTTTAAAATACAATAATATTCCTTAAAAATCACTACTGTAACCAAAACGCGTTTACTCAACTGTTTACAGGAGATGTCCCAGGACTGAATCTAGGATCCAGTCCTGTGGTTAAAAAAGTAATGCATAAAGTAACTAATTGCATTTAACTACAAATTCACATTGAGCTCAATGTTGAATTGTGTTTGAAATTGTGTTGCCCATTGCAACAACTGTAACTACTGTACTTAAAAGTCTATTGCCTATTTGCAAAGTATTTAAACTAAAGTAATTCATTCTGAGAAAGTATATTTTGTAATGTAATGTATAATGTAATTACAATGTAATTTAAAAAATAAATATGTAAAAATAAATAGTTTAAAAAAATGTAGTAAATCAGTATCAAAAAAATAAATATAAAAATTAATACATTTAAAAATTGTCATTTACAAAACCTTTGAAATTCACTGAAAAAACCATAGGTTTTAGGGGCGTTATAGTTAGAAATTAGCATTTAAAAAACCTTTGAAATTCACTGAAAAAACCATAGGTTTCAGGCACGTTATAGTTAGAAATTAGCATTTAAAAACCTTTGAAATTCACTGAAAAAACCATAGGTTTCAGACACGTTATAGTTAGAAATTAGCATTTAAAAAACCTTTGAAATTCACTGAAAAAACCATAGGTTTAGGGACAGTTATAGTTAGTTGGACATTTCACTCGTACAAAACCATAGAAATTCCCCGTTATAGTTAGTTCAGCTAACTATAACTCGCGCCCCCGCAATGCACTGCTGATGACGTCACATATTACATCACTCATGACATGGTCAGTAACATCACTGATGACATCACTGATGACATCTCAAATGATATCACTGATGACATCATGATGACATCATCCACGTGATAATCTGATGCACCTCCTCACACTCTAATATAACCTTTGATACACCCACTCTAAATTACAGACTGCCATTCGCAAAACCATAGACACTCCAACACCAATAACTACATACCCACTCACTGATTCTTAGGTCTACACACACATCCACTCACTCACCCGTACAGTCACTCATACTTACGGTCACTCAGTACAGGACTATCATATGCACTCATACTCCTATATAGACACTCAAACACCGCCACTCATCCATAGAGATACTCACACACCTAATCAGTCATGCAAATAATTAAACACACTGCCATTTACTCACCTATACAGTTATACACACACCATCTCACTTACTCATACAAATACTAGCACATTCTTACGCTCTTATACAATCACTGATACAAGCACACACTCATCCATACAGTCACTCTCACAATCACACACTCTCGCTTATAGCTATTTATATACTCCAACACACATATATACTGCCTTTCACATATGTAGTTACTCACACATGTACCACTGGGACATACATTCACTCACTAACACACTCTTACACACACTTACCCACTCATACAGCCTATCACAGATGCACTCTTGAAACCGTCCACCCAGTGAATCACCCACTCACACATCTATGCACAGAGTTGCACACACCCCACCCACACAAACACTCAGGCACCCATACAGATACTCAGACAACCAATCAATAACTCATATAGACACCATGTAGCTATTCACAAACCCATGCAGCCACTTACACAGCAACAGACAGACGGTTACAGACATTCACCCAGTTTAGTCACTAACCCTTGCATTCAGTAAGATACGTTTAATCACTCACTTATAGAGTCAGTCACGCACCGACTAAATCCTTCATCCACACACTTATACACCCACTCATTCTTCAATACACCTTTCCCTATATATTAAAAATATTTAAACTTTACAGAAACACATTCACTGGATGATGTCATCAGTGATGTCATTTGAGATGTCATGAGTGATGTCACTGACCATGTCATGAGTGATGTAATATGTGACATCATCAGCAGTGCATTGCGGGGGCGCGAGTTATAGTTAGCTGAACTAACTATAACGGGGGAATTTCTATGGTTTTGTACGAGTGAAATGTCCAACTAACTATAACTGTCCCTAAAACCTATGGTTTTTTCAGTGAATATATATATATATATATATATATATATATATATATATATATTCAATGAAAAAACCATAGGTTTCAGGGACGTTATAGTTACAAATTAGCATTTAAAAAACCTTTGAAATTCACTGAAAAAACCATAGGTTTTAGGGACAGTTATAGTTAGTTGGACATTGCACTCGTACAAAACCCATGAAATTACCCCGTTATAGTTAGTCCAGCTAACTATAACTCGCGCCCCGCAATGCACTGCTGATGACGTCACTTTTACATCACTCATGACATGGTCAGTGACATCACTGATGACATCACTGATGACATCTCAAATGACATCACTGATGACATCATCCAGTGACTGTGTGTTTCTGTAAAGTTTAAATATTTTTAATATATATAGGAAAAGACGTATTGAAGAATGAGTGGGTGTGTAAGTGTCTGTATGGATGATTTAGTAGGTGCGTGACTGACTGTATAAGTGAGTGATTTAACGTATCTTACTGAATGCATGGGTTAGTGACTAAACTGGGTGAATGTCTGTATCCGTCTGTCTGTTGCTGTGTAAGTGGCTGCATGTGTTTGTGAATAGCTACATGAGTGTCTATATGAGTTATTGAATGCTTGTCTGAGTATCTGTATGGGTGCCTGAGTGTTTGTGTGGGAGGGGTGTGTGCAACTCTGTGCATAGATGTGTGAGTGGGTGATTCACTGGGTGGATGGTTTCAAGAGTGCATCTGTGATAGACTGTATGGGTGGGTAAGTGTGTGTAAGAGTGTGTTAGTGAGTGAATGTATGTCCCAGTGGTACATGTGTGAGTAACTACATATGTGAAAGGCAGTATATATGTGTGTTGGAGTATATAAATAGCTATAAGCGAGAGTGAGTGATTGTGATAGTGGCTGTATGGATGAGTGTGTGCTTGTATCAGTGATTGTATAAGAGCGTAACAATGTGCTAGTATTTGTATGATTAAGTGAGCTGGTGTGTGTATAACTGTATAGGTGAGTAAATGGCAGTGTGTTTAATTATTTGCATGACTGACTAGGTGTGTGAGTACCTCTATGGATGAGTGGCGGTGTTTGAGTGTCTATATAGGAGTAAGAGTGCATATGATAGTCCTGTACTGAGTGACCGTAAGTATGAGTGACTGTACGGGTGAGTGAGTGTATGTGTGTGTGTAGACCTAAGAATCAGTGAGTGGGTATGTAGTTATTGGTGTTGGAGTGTCTATGGTTTTGCGAATGGCAGTCTGTAATTTAGAGTGGGTGTTTCAAAGGTTATATTAGGGTGTGAGGAGGTGCATCAGATTATCATGTGGATGATGTCATCAGTGATGTCATTTGAGATGTCATCAGTGATGTCATCAGTGATGTCACTGACCATGTCATGAGTGATGTAATAAGTGACGTCATCAGCAGTGCATTGCGGGGGCGCGAGTTATAGTTAGCTGGACTAACTATAACGGGGTAATTTCATGGGTTTTGTACGAGTGCAATGTCCAACTAACTATAACTGTCCCCAAAACCTATGGTTTTTTCAGTGAATTTCAAAGGTTTTTTAAATGCTAATTTGTAACTATAACGTCCCTGAAACCTATGGTTTTTTCATTGAATTTCAAAGGTTTTTTAAATGCTAATTTGTAACTATAACATGTCTGAAACCTACGTTTTTTTTAGTGAATTTCAAAGGTTTTGTAAATGACAATTTTTAAAAATATTAATTGTTATATAAATTTTTTTAATACTGATTTACTACATTTTTAGAAACAATTTTTTTTTACATATTTTATTTTTTAAATTACATTGTAATTACATTATACATTACATTACAAAAAATACTTTCTCAGAATGAATTACTTTAGTTTAAATACTTTGCACATAGGCAATAGACTTTTAAGTACAGTAGTTACAGTTGTTGCAATGGGCAACACATTTTCAAACACAATGCAACATTCAGCTCAATGTGAATTTCTAGTTAAATGCAATTAGTTACTTTATGGATTACTTAGTCTAACCACAGGACTGGATCCTAGATTCAGTCCTGGCACATCTCCTGTAAACAGTTGAGTAAAAGCGTTTTGGTTACAGTCGTGATTTTTAAGGAATATTATTGTACTTTAAAAGTTCACACTTAGAAACTTTTTCTCATAGAATCACCAATGTTATCCTATGGAAGGAAATTCACTTAGAAGGTAAAAACTGTTATCGTTACTTTTTCTTACTCAGTGTTGGATCCTGGATCCAGCACTGGTGCATCTCCTGTAAACAGTTGAAAGAATGCGTTTAAGTCATACAGGCGATTTTTTAGGAATATTTGTAGTTTGTGAGAATCGACACTTTGAAACTTTTCTGCTGAAAAGTAGACAATGGATTCCTATGGAAGAAAATATAAGTTACTGGTAAGTACAGTTAAAATTACTTTTCAGGGTCAGTGCTGGGCTAAAAGATGCAGCACTGGGTTCTCTCCTGATAACAGGTGAGTAAATTGGAATTCGTACTTTGGTTGATTTTAGAGGAATATTATAAAGTTCCAAAACTCCACACTTAGAAGAATTTCCAAGTGAAACCAGTCAATGTTAGCCTATGAAGGAAATTCAAGTTACCGGTAAGTACGGTTAAAATTACTTTTCAGGACCAGTACTGGGCTGAAAGATGCAGCACTGTGCTCTCTCCTGATAACAGGTGAGTAAATCAGAATTCTGATTTCGGCTC
Source organism: Calotriton arnoldi (assembly GCA_963921515.1). Taxonomy (NCBI): domain Eukaryota; kingdom Metazoa; phylum Chordata; class Amphibia; order Caudata; family Salamandridae; genus Calotriton; species Calotriton arnoldi. The sequence goes on from CAWUFW010010559.1 coordinate 461,560, forward strand.
ATTTTAGAGGAATATTTGTATGTTTCAAAAATCAACACTTAGAAACTTTTTCTGCAAAAAGCAGGCAATGATATCCTATGGAAGGAAATTCAAGTTACTGGTAAGTACGGTTAAAATTACTTTAGAGGATCAGTACTGGGCTGAAAGATGCAGCACTGAGGTCTCTCCTGATAACAGGTGAGTAAATCGGAATTCGTATTTCGGCTGATTTTAGAGGAATATTTTAAAGTTCCAAAACTCCACACTTAGAAGAATTTCCAAGTGAAACCAGTCAATGTTAGCCTATGGAAGGAAATTCAAGTTACTGGTAAGTACGGTTAAAATTACTTTTCAGGACCAGTACTGGGCTGAAAGATACAGCACTGAGGTCTCTCCTTATAACAGGTGAGTAAATCGGAATTCGTATTTCGGCTGTTTTTAGAGGAATATTTGTATGTTCCAAAAATCAACACTTAGAAACTTTTTCAACAAAAAGCAGGCAATGATATCCTATGGAAGGAAATTCAAGTTACTGGTAAGTACGGTTAAAATTACTTTTCAGGATTAGTACTGGGCTAAAAGATGCAGCACTGAGGTCTCTCCTGATAACAGGTGAGTAAATCGGAATTCGTATTTCGGCTGATTTTAGAGGAATATTTTAAAGTTCCAAAACTCCACACTTAGAAGAATTTCCAAGTGAAACCAGTCAATGTTAGCCTATGAAGGAAATTCAAGTTACCGGTAAGTACGGTTAAAATTACTTTTCAGGACCAGTACTGGGCTGAAAGATGCAGCACTGAGGTCTCTCCTGATAACAGGTGAGTAAATCGCAATTCGTATTTCGGCTGATTTTAGAGGAATATTTTAAAGTTCCAAAACTCCACACTTAGAAGAATTTCCAAGTGAAACCAGTCAATGTTAGCCTATGGAAGGAAATTCAAGTTACTGGTAAGTACGGTTAAAATTACTTTTCAGGACCAGTACTGGGCTGAAAGATGCAGCACTGAGGTCTCTCCTGATAACAGGTGAGTAAATCGGAATTCGTATTTCGGATGATTTTAGAAGAATATTTGCACAATGGTGAAGGGAGGGGCGGGGCCTGAGGTGACATCTGTGCAAACGCGCCCCGTGGCGCGTTTTAAGTTGGGGGATTAAGTCCCCTTGAATCCTGAGGGTCCCTAGGGGCCAACTAGCCCACCAGGAACCTCCAATATGCGCCAGGGGCTGCGTTGCAGAGACTTGTAGAGAGGCCACACCCCTTTTACACCTCTCTGCAACGCAGCTCTGTGGCGCTTTCTGGATGTACCTGTTGGGCTAGTTGGCCCCAGGGACCCTCTGCATTGAAGGGGATTTAATTCCCCATCTTAAAACGCGCCACGGGGCCTGTTTGCACACATGTCACCTGAAGCCCCGCCCTCCCTTCACCACTGTGCAACTGCGCCCGTGGCGCGTTTTAAGTTGAGGGATTAAGTCCCCTTGAATCCTGAGGGTCCCCGGAGTCCAACTAGCCCACCATATACCTCCAAAAAGCGCCACAGAGCTGCGTTGCAGAGAGGTGTAAAAAGGGGTGTGGCCTATCTACACCTCTCTGCAACGCAGCCCCCTGGCGCATACTGGAGGTTCCTGGTGGGCTAGTTGGCCCCCAGGGACCCCCAGTATTCAAGGGGAATTCGTTCCCCCTCTGCAAATGCGCCAGGGGGCGCGTTTGCAGAGTGGTGAAGGAAGGGGGCGGGGCCTGCGGGCCCGATCGTTTTTTTATTTTTTTTATTTTTTTTGTCCCCTGAAGGGGGGCTGTGTGGCCCCCCTTCCTTTTTCCTGTTTTTATGCCCTGGGGACCCCATCCCCCAGGGCCTTACCCCTTTTTTTTAATTTTTAATTTAAAAAAAAAAATGGGAAGGGGGCCGCGTGGCCCCCTTCCCTGGGCCTGTATTGGCCCCGGGGACCCCATCCCCCGGGGCATGGCCTCGTTTTTATTTATATTCTTTGGAGGGGGCTGCGTGGCCCCCCTCCTCTGGCCATTTAAGGCCCCGGGACCCCATCCCCCGGGGCCGGCCATTCCGTTTTTTTTTTTTTATTTTTTTATTTTTTTGGGGAGGGGGGCCGCGTGGCTCCCTCCCGGGCCACTACTTGCCCCGGGGACCCCATCCCCCGGGGCTGGCCCTCTCCGTTGGGGACTGTGGGGGGTCCCCAATCCCCCACAGTCCCGCCGGCTCCCCACGTCCCTTGGGAGCCGGCATTGCTTTCCACATGGGGAGCTGCTAAGATGCAGCTCCCCATGTGGAAAGCATGTGCTTTGGATATTGGAAGAGAGAGCAGGTTTCCCTGCTCTCTCTTCCAATATCCAAAGCAGTTTGCTATGGCAGGACGGGAGCCGCGAGGCTCCCGTCCTGCCATAGCAAACTACAGTGTCCCGGGGGTAGGCACCCCGGGACACTGCAGGAGCCGGCCCTGGGGGTGGTGGTCCCCAGGGCCATCAAGGGCTCCAGGAGGGGGCCGCGCGGCCCCCTCCCATTCAGTTCAAAGCCCAGGGAGGTGGTGGTCCCCGGGGCTCTGGGGGTCCGTTACGGACCCCCATATTTAAATGTTTGGTGCCCCGGGGAGGTGGCGGTCCCCGGGGCGTGTGGGGGGGCTGGAGCCCCCCCCACACAGGTTTTGTAATTAATTATAAAAAATCCCCGGGGAGGTGGTGGTCCCCGGGGCTGCGGGAGGGCTCAGAGCCCTCCCGCACCATTTCTAAAAAGCCCCGGGGGTGGCGGTCCCCGGGGCTTGGGGAGCCCTTTGAGGCCCCCACACTTTAAATTATCCCCCCCACCATGCCCCCGGGACTTGGGCCACCCGGGGGCCAATGCTATCGAGGCGCGGGAGACCGCGCTTCGATTTTTTTTCGGCAGGATTCGCGCACCCTGAGCGCATCCTGCCGATTTAAAAAAATTTTTTTTTTTTTGCCCAGGGGGTCCTTGTGGGACCCCTTGAGCAAACCTAGGGGTCAGGGTGTTTCTACCCTGCCCCCTTTGTGCGCTTTGCGCACTTGTTTCTGTCCCTCGGTTCTACCGAGAGACAAAATGGCTGCCAACATTTCCTGAATCGGAATGTTGACAGCCAATTAACATGCAGCTCGTGATCGGGACGGTGCGCGCAGGGTGCGCTGAGGGTACGCGGACCCTACTCGGCCATAGATATCACTAACTTTTTACTTTTCATTTTCTCAGCAACTACTGAATGGATTTACACCATTTAACAAAAGGGTTCTTTCTGAACCAAGAACTACCTGTTTGCCAAATTTGGTGTAATTCCGTTCAGCAGTTCGAGGCTGTAGCCGTGTCTAAAGTTTCCTATGGAAAAATGCATGGGGAAAACGCGTTTTGGGACCCCCTTTTTTCTCGGCCCCCGCTTGACGAATCCCCCGAGACTTTCAGGGTAGGAGCGGACCGGAGCGGGCCACAAAGTTTGAAAATTTCGCGAAGATACGTCAACCGGCAAGAGAGTTATCTCAAATAGAATGTCACGGATTTCCTATGGATAATAGGTTGTAAATATAACTATCTACTGGCGACCGCCAGTAGATAATATATATATATATATATATATATATATATATATATATATATATATATATATATATATATATATATATATATATATATATATGTGCACCGAAATAGAAAGGGACAAAGTCTTTTGCCATTTCTACAGCAAAGTGTTTAAGCCTAAAATTAGCACAGTGCCATTCACGGGGAGCTGAAAAATGACAAAAGCCTTTTACCACTCCAGGCACAGTAGTACATCTCTGGATTGGTAAAATATCATCCAAGCCAAGCTGGAATGAATAAAAGCAACCCTTTACACAGGTTCTGCTATCATAAAAGCTCTTCAGAGATGTTTAGCTTTATTCAGACACAAGGGAGCATCCAATTTAAGTCAAAACAATACCCTTTCAGGCATAGAGTGCTGCATAAATTATACAAAAAAAGCAGAGCTCTCTGGGTAGTTCCTAAGTTTAGGTGGACAGCAGCTCCTGTATAGAGCACCCCACAACATCAGTGATACTCTGAATTTGCTCACCTCAAATATCTGCTTTTCTATCAAAGTTTTTAAGCATAGGATTAGCACTGTGCTATCCATGTGAGATAGAAAGGGACAAAGTGTTTCCAGCTTTTTTTCTGCATATATGTAAGTAGTTGTATGGATGAGTAAGTAGCTGTGTCAGTGGCTATATGAGTAAGTGAGTTGGTGTGTGAGTAGCTGTATTGGTGAGTGAGTGGCAGTGTGAGTGGCTGTATGGGTGAATTTATAGGTGTGTTGGAGAGTAAGTGGCTGTGTGAGTTTCTGTATGGGTGGCTTTAAAGGTATATGACTGGGTGTGTAAGTGTCTTTATGACTTCATGTGTGAGTGGCTGTATTGTTGAATAAGTGGGTGCATGAGTGGCTGTATGGGAGAGTTAGTAGGAATGTGAGGGGCTGAATGAGTGAGTGGATTGGCGAGCGGCTCCATGGATGGGTGACTGATTGTGTGAGTACTGATGTGGGACTGTGAATAGTTATGTGAGGGGTTGTGTGGCTTTGGGAGTGGGTGCATGAGAGTGGGTGTCTGATTGCTTCTGTAGATGTCATCAGTGATGTCATTTGAGATGTCATCAGTGATGTCACTGACCATGTCATGAGTTATGTAATATGTGAGGTCATAAGCAGTGCATTTTGGGGGCATAAGTTATAGTTTGCTCAGGTGACTATAACTGCTGAATTTCACTGGTTTTGTACAAGTGAAATCTGAGCCTAACTAAAACATCCATGTAACCTTTGTTTTTTTCAGAGAATTTCTAAGGTTTTCTTAATTCTATTTCCTAACTATAACATTCCTGTAACCTTTGGTTTTTTTCAGTGAATATATGCTGAGGGTCCTTGTGGGCCAAGAACCCCTATTGTTGCCACAAGTATGTCCCCTACAGCCAGATAGCTGAGACTTCATTGGAGGACCCACCCCCTTTCTCAATCACTCTGCAAAAGGGCCTCATGGAACACTACTGGTTGGGGGATGATGTCCCCTTGGTTGCCGAGGGTCGTTGTCCAAGAACCCCTATTATTGTGACTAGTAAGTCTCCTACAGCAGGATTACTGAAACCTCATCGGAGGCCCGCCCCCTTTCTCAACCATTCTGCAAATGCGCTTCCTGGCACACTACTGGTAGGGAGATGAACTGCCTTTCACTGCTGAGGGTCTTTGGGGGCCAAGAACCCCTATCTTTGCCAAAAGTAAGTCCCCCACAGGAGGATTGCTGAGACCTCATCAGAGGCCATGCCCCATTTCTCAACCACTCTGCAAAGGGGCCTCCTGGCGCACTACTCATTGGGGCATCCGCTGGTAAACTCCACTCTGCCAATGGTTGGCAGAGCTGCATTCCAAGCAGAGTGTGAAGTGACAAAACAGAGCAGAGTTTACCACCCACCCCTAGTTTTTTGCCTTTTTTTCTGCTGACTTCACACCTTTATTTTGCCTTTCTGCTCATTGCTGCCCTCTATTTTTCCTCTCTCTGCTCATTTCTAACCTGTATTTTGCCTCTTTCTGCTCGTTTCCAACATTTATTTTGCCTCTTTCTGCTCGTTTCTGACCTTTATCTTACTTCTTTCTGCTCATTCCTGACTTTTATTTTGCCTCTTTCTGCTTGTTTCTGATCTCAATTTCACCTCTTTCTGCTTGTTTCTAAATTGTATTCTGCCTTTGCTGCTCATTTCTGACCTCTATTCTGCCTCTTTCTGCTCGTTCCTGACATCTATTCTGCCTCTTTCTGCTCATTTCACACCTTTATTTTGCCCCTTTCTGCTCCTTGCTGACCTTTATTCTGCCTCTTTCTGCTCATTTATGACCTTTATTTTGCCACTTTCTGCTTGTTGCTGACCTTAATTCTGCCTCATTATGCTCATCTCTGAACTGTATTCTGAATATTTCTGCTCATTACTCACCTTTATTGTGCCTTTTTCTGATTGTTGCTGAACTTTATTCCACCTCTTTCTGCTCATTTCTCACCTTCATTTTGCCTCTTTCTACTCCATGCTGACCTTTATTTTGCCTCTTGCTGCTCGTTGCTGACCTTTATTCTGCCTCCTTCTGCTTATTTCTGACCTTTATCTTGCCTCTTTCTGCTTGTTGCTGACCTTTATTCTGCCTCTTTGTGCTCCTTCCTGACCTTATTTTGCCTCTTTTTTGTCTTTTCCCCCTGGGACCACGGGGAGAGCCTCAAGTCCTAGCCAGCTCCCCGCCTCCTGTGGGAGCTGGCATTGCTCTCAAAAACAGGGAGCTGCTAAACATGCAGCTCCCTGTCTGTCAGAGCAATCCTTTCGTCTATTTCCCTGGCGACTTGACAACGGGCAGGGGAACAGATGAAGCCTCTGCTTCCAGCAAGCAACAACATTTATCAGCTCTCGCTTGTTGGAAGCGGAGTGTGTGCTCTGACTTGGTGGGAGTCAGAGCAAAAAGCTATTTCATGGGGGAGGTCACCCTGGGACACAGCAGGAGCTGGCCCTCGGGGCCCCCAGGGCCTTTTGTGGCTCCCGGAGGGCCCCTCTCCTTTGATCTCCACAGGCCCCAGTGGTGGTAGTCCCTGGGACTATATATGGCCTGGGAGGGGGGCCGCAGAGCCCCTCTCCCATTTTCTTTTTAAATAATTGGCTCCAGGGAGGTGGTGGTCCCCAGGGGGGTCTGTGAGGCCCCCCTATTAGGTGTTTTTTAGCCCTGGGGAGGTGGTGGACATCGGGGCTCAGGGGGTCCACGCAGCCCCACATCAATCTTTCTTTAGACCAGGGGAGGTGTTGGTCCCCGGGTGTTATTGAGCCCATGGAGGGGGCCCTGTTTGCCATCTCTTTTTTATCAATAAAGCCCCTGGGAACCAATCGTCCCCCTGTGAGTTTCCCAGCAGATATCTCTTCTGTGGCTGTCTGGATTCCCCCCTCAATGCCAAGTGTCAATGTATGCTAAGTCATAGAATTTCCCAGTGATATTTACTGGTGAGTGCATAAATTGTCATGTTTTTCTCAGATTGTGGGCATGGTCGGTGATGACTCACTTTGGTGTAGTTGCATCACTAACAGGGCCATGTATTTTACTTGTATTTGCAGTACTGCCACTTAATCTGCATCATCATATATTCTGCTTGCACCATGAAGAAGATAACACCATTTTATTTTGCAGACAAAAACTCCCACACGAGGGAAGCAGATCATTTTGGGCTGCATAGAGTCTTACTGCTCATTCAATACCACTGTAGTTTCATGACAACCTCTCCTCTTCCACATTCAATCAGTTAAATCTGCTGAAGACATTAGCCATCCTTTTATCAAGACAAAAATTGGCAGCCAGGTGATCTCTCACTGCACCATCTGAAGTATTCACCAATTAATCAAATACAGGTTGCCCACCTCAAAAATGACCAGCTACCAATTGGCCATACATAAAACACTTAAGAACATGGCATGAGAGGCAACAACAGTCAAAAGTGTAACATACAACAATTTAAGCACACAACTACATTTAGCAAGATGAGCCAGTCACTGCTTGTGATTTTTTTCTATTTTATTCTATTCCTTTTCAGGCAAGCGCAACCAACACATTTCGCCTAAACATAGACTTCCTCCGGAATGCAAATATGTAAAATCATGTAATAAACATACATATATATTTATAAACCAAACATATGAGAGTCAGAAAAAAAAGCATAAATGAATACATTATATCACATGTGTTAATACCTCCACAAACACTAAATAAATAAAATATCATAAACAGATATTTAAAGAACAGCTAGGGACTTAGGAACCCATAATCACAGATACTTACACATAACAACCATAGTATTGGGAAATACATATAAAACCAGTTTTTATCAAAAAGCATCTAAAAACGTCTATTCAACACCTTATACATCCACAATAAATACACAAACCATGTGATTAAGCAAAGAGAGAAAGGAAGAAGCAAAAAGGCAAACATATATATCCACACCCAAACAATAAGGGCCACATCTCAAAACAAAGCATGTGGATGAAAGAAATAAAAAGGAAAGAGACAAACAGGTGTAGGAGACAGACGCACAGCTCAGAAAACAACATGACCTAAAATGGCCAAGACAGTTCAAGAACACAAAATCGAATGCCTCTATTCGTGGTAGCGACATGACAAAACCAATTATCGCATAGCTCATCATATCTAAAAACAATGCACACAAATCCACCATCCAGGAACCACACCTTTATCGTTAATGGAAAATCCATCCATAGAGTGAGGAAAGCCATGCAATAACAACTAGAAGCAAAAAGAAGTCAAACATTGAAGTGAGCACCCCAACAAAGAAAGCGGACCAAGGAGAAGACAGGAAGGAGTGCCACCTTTGGTGCAATTCACTCTTACAATGCCACATCATGCCCCATCACAACTCACAGTGAGATACCAACATTGTAATCAAGTGCATACCGAAGTTCTACAAATTAGGTTGTATCCTCTTTAGACGTATCTCAATGACGCAGTTGATCACAAAGTTTTCATCAGTCTAACCAGTGCATGCTGTAATACTATAACATAGAAAACAAATGCATCCTGAATATCAGGCTTCATGCGGTAGACACTTGACCACCACCTTCTACCCTGTGACGGTGCATCAAACAACCTTGTAAAATCAGCAAGTTAGCACATTCCCTAAATTATGCCTTGGCATCAGTCATGCAATTTTGTTTAGACATCACTCAGGGACCAGAGTTAGAATGACCTCATTGCAGATACCCAAACCTCAACCAAATTGAGCTGTGACATTTCTACATGCCTCACCAAAGGTGTAAGCATCTAAGTATACCTGTATCCAAGGTTGAATACAGTGACGCTGTTATCCTTATTCAGAGTGAGTAGGTTAGAATAGTATCGTAGTTCAAAGAGTATCAACCTAATGCTGAACCAGAGAGGAATGTGAAGCAGGATTGTTATGGTACTTTGAAGCATCAGAAAAATACCTGACCACCATATGAGAGTTCTGCCTTAGGTCAAACGCATATACAGCTTTACACACCTATAGTGAACCCCAGCCAGTGATTGACTCAACCTGCGACCAGGGCACATATGTATATATGCGCTCACTATTACGTGTACCCATTCCCAGACTGATGTGCTGCAGGTGGGGAGAACTTCAAAGTACCGCCCCTGAATAGGGAAACACTATTGTGCAATGTGTTCAAATTAAATGTAATAATGCACACAACTGAAGCTACCAGCTCCACTACTGTCCACAGTATAGCACCTATTGTGCATACACCCACATTAACTTACCCGTGTTCAGCGAAGAAAGTTTCCAGGACCACAGGGTCTTGTGAATTGCACGTAGCAAGTCAAGCTCCCCAATGATCAGCCCTTTGTAGTGATAACCTGATTATGGGGTGTCCCCACAACAATGTCCAATATGCACCCTTAGTTGATGATGTGACTGACATTGATAATCACATCCACATAATCCAAACAGGGGAACCCTGCCTATCCATACAACATGCACCGCCATCGTGACCCGCATCGCTTGCCACCCATATGCCGTGTGGAACACAAAACCACACGCCATACTTCAAGAATCACATCCCGCAACCATTTCCTCCAGGCACACAGCCAGTGCCACCAATGCCAAACCACACAACCAACACCATCAACACAAATCGTATAATGCATTGTCCAGATGTCACATGGATTACAAAATCCTCTCCAAGGCTTGAGTCCCCAAACCACATTCTACAGATACACAAACATGCTGAAGTCTACCAGTCACGAGTCAGCCTGCAGCAAAGCGCGTGCAGGACAGACAATCTAGTTGCGAGTCTACACCAGAAAAAGGTCACAAAGAGGATGACAAAGAGGAAAATTAAAAGACAGAACGGAAAGTAAACACCCAAAATTCCAGTGAAACCAAGAATTTTTTACTTTCTTACTTTTTTCTCTTTTAATCTATACAGGAAGAGAGGAGACGTAATCGCAGTAAAGACGGAGAAAGAGACATATTTTGTATTAAGTTTGAAATTACTGTTACACCACAATAAACAACTTAGGCCCTCTCAGATTTCAGGCTTAAAAGTAGAGGACACTTCTATACAATTATCATATATTATAAGGTGTGACAAAACCTCGTGACACATTGGTTTAGTTCTTATAGATTTATCGGATCACCATCCGATGAGACCTATAAACCAATACTTAACATTAGGTAAGTAACGTTGTACAGGCAACACAATGCATTGTACAATCCCAAGAAACCCTGGCACTGCAGCCCTACTCATATGTGATAAACATCTCAGGACTTCACAAGTGTAGTGTAGAGGATATTAAAGAAAATGGTGATGCTCCTTGTCAGAGTTGAGGCCCATTTTGACAGATCTCAAATTGCAGATCCACCTGGCATCCAATTTGCAGTGGTATAGCTTCCTATCGCCACCCCTTCTGTCCAGTAGCACCAGGTCAATCCCATGGAACCTGAAAATAATCCTGTTGGCTCCACTAGTACAAACATGTGAAACCAATGAATATGACATATCCTGAATGGCAATTGCGCTGGGATGCTCCTGTATGCAAACCCTCAATTGCCGTGTGGTGCTACCAATATATATCTTCTTGCAGATGCAAATGATGACATACACCACATAGCATGATCGACAATTAATGTAATGACGAATATTGTGGGTCTTTTCAGTATTGTATCTTAATTTCTTGATTTTACTCAGGCTCACATGGCAGGTGCTGCAGTCCCCACAAGTGTAGAAACCCATCAGCCTCCTAAACCAGGTGGTGTGCTCCCTCACTAGCGCAAGGGTATAACTAGGGCACAGTAGTTCCTTAACAGTTCTGCTTCTTTTGTAAGTCATAGAGGGTTTGCTCCAGACCAGTTCACTGACTCCTGGGACCCCTTTTAATAATAGCCAAAGCTTATTCAGGATCTTAAATACCTCATGATTCAAACAGGAATGTGTAGTGACAAAAGACAAGCACTCCTGAGATGCAGCTCTACATTTTGATTTTAGGGTTTTGCTACAGTGTGTGCTTCTAGCCTTCACAGCAGCCTGTTGTAGGTCCAAGTCTTTGTAGCCCCTCATTTTCAGTTGAATGACTGTCTGATTAATGCGTTCCTCAAATTGCACATCTTCACTACAATCCCTACTCATCCTGATCATCTCCCCAAATGGAATTGCACGTTTTGTGCAACTGCTATGTACACTCTCAAAATGCAAAATGATATTTATAGCTGTTTCTTTACGGTAAAGTGTGCTTTGTAGTGCACCATCAACCACGTACAACTCAATATCCCAAAAACGTAATCTGCATTCTAGACATGTTTAGTGTGAAAGTGCCATCGAAGGAATTGTCATTATGAAAATTAAAATAGACCTCCGTCTGATTTTCAGTACTGGTCAAGATGATAATGATACTGTCTATGTACTGCCCCCAATAGTGGATGTCCTTCATCCACTCTGTTGCTGTGGGGGCCCAGTCATGGGTATGATCCACCCAACCTGTAAACAGATTGGCAAATGAAGGGGCGCGTTTGAAACCCACGGCTGTGACCTGGAGCTGCTGGTACAAATCATTGTCATGCACAAAATAGTTGTTATCAAGAGTGAGCCCAACCGTTTTAAAAACATCCTGTTATGCTCTAAGTAGATGGCACTCCATGTAGAAAGGAAAAGGTCCACAGCCATGCATCCAAATTCCTTCTTTATACAAGTGTATAATGACTCAACATCCAAGGTCACGAGCCACATAAAGTCATCCAATACGAAGTCCTCAAATTTGTTAAGAACACCCGTGGTGTCTCTGATGAATGGGGGAAGATTCACCAATAGTTGTTTAAAAACAGAGTCAACGAACTGGGACATGTCTACCGTTAGGGAGCCAATTCCTGAAATAGTAGGATGCCCAGGAGGGAAACTGCCCTTCCTATGGACCTTGGGGAGAAGGTAAAGGCAATGAAACCTAGGGCAATCAGCTTTCAGGTACTGGAACTCAGAATCAGACAGTAAGTCAACTTCTTTCCAATTAGTAAATCTTTCATTTAAGAGGGGAATGCCAGTGATGAATGGATTGAGTTCAGCTTCTTTTTAAGTTTCAAATTCTTTATTGAAAATTCATAAGTTATAACCAAAACCCCCCACCCGACCCCCATCCAAGTCAGCAGACCTACATATCAGGCAAGCAAACAGAGACAATACCATAAAGAAATAAGAGGGGCCCTTAACATTCTATAATTATTAAGAATTCATCACAAAATTAGAGTACACATATATATATATATAGCTTGGCGCACCCCTCTGCCCTAGCCCTCACTTTATAGGGGAAACAGCCGTAGTCCTTAACCTTCCTCCATCCGAATTTAACTCCATCCATTCCCTCATTGGAATCCAGGCTTGAAATCTTCTTATTTTAGACCGTGTACCCTTTCTGGCGTATACTGCCATTTCTATATTGTATATTGATATAAGCCGCACCAGCCATTGATTGCAGGATGGAGGAAAAGGGTCAAGCCATGCTGTTGCTAAGCACAGGCTTAATACTGCCATGGCAAGAAAAGTAAAGGGTTGAGCATAAGAAGGGATCTTTTCCTTTTGTACCCATAGTAGAATCATTTGGCGCGTAACTACAATCCACAAACCCAATCTAGCCTCAAAAAATCGACTTATGTCTCTCTTTAGATTTTCCAAACATGGGCACTCTGCAAGCATGTGAACAAGGTCCGATCCAGAGAGCTGGCAGTGGGGACAGTTCGTGCCAGATACTCCTCCCCATTTGATAATTTTTGCCGGAATGATGTAAAGGTTAATCCACGTTTTGTAATGTTGGGCTTGCAGATTGGTTGACATAAAAATTGAGTAGGCCAGATCTAGTGAGGTGACACTTTCCCCGTTGACCATTTGCAGTGATGCCTGCCAGCGGCAAATATGCTTGCCCATATCATCTCCCATCCTACTATTCAACATCTTATATAAAACCCCAATTGAGAGCTTTTTCTCAGACAATACATCTAACATATCCACCATGGAAAGCCCACCCCTCCTGCCTCCTTTTTTCCCTATAAAGCCCCTTATCTGCAGATATTTAAAAAATGTGTTGTGCCCTAAGTGAACTTGTGAACTTTGTGAATTTCAAAAGTGGTTATACCTTTATAATCACAAAAATCCCCAAGAATGAACGGTCCCTGCTCTTTCCAGCATCTAACGTGGGCATCCTGGAATATATCCGGCAAAAGGGGATTTTCTTGAAGAGGTGTATTAAAGCTAAAGTGGCCAATCCCCATATTTCTTTCAAACAGCTGACCAAATTTGATTTGCACATTCAAGCATTTTGAACTGTACTCTGTTAAAATATCCAAAATATACTTGACGTAGCAGGCATCCCTTGGCTTCATCCCCTATCAATAGCTCATAACATGTGGGAGAATCATTCTGCAAGGCATAATACTTGCTATTACCATAAAGCAAAACAGCCTTCTGTTGCAGCACCGATGCCCAATAATACAATCGAAAATTCAGAACTGCCCATACCCCCCATTCTCTCGGGAGGGTCAAAAACTTCAATGCCCTCTGAGGCCTGGAATAGGCCCATAAACATCTCCAAGTCATCCCATCCAGAACCTTGAACCAATAATTATCCACATCAAGGGGTATTGCCCTAAAAAATATAAGATTTTGGATAGAAACATCATTTTGACTAAATTCTCGCTGACCTCTGAGCTACGAATGTTCTAGAAGAGCAAGATTTCCCTGGGGAAGCCCTGCTGAGATTTCGGGACCTTTACATACCTGTGAGACGTGGTGATGGGGAAAAAAACAGGAACCCGGCTGACAAGCAGCAGCTGAGCAACTCCAATCGTGAAAAGTTCTATAGCGATAAGGCACACGTGATGTTTGGGGGCAGGAAATCCCTGTCTCTTTATTGCTGCGTAAAATGTTAATTGCCGAAGAAGTTACGACTGAAAAATTCTAAATATTGTCCCGTGATCTGTGTAAAACGTAATAACCTATTTATTTATGGAAACTTTAAATATTGACTAAGCCACATTTCACCCTAGCTGGGAAATGAACCCTCACCTCGCCTGCTGTTTGACCAGGACGCTGGGCCGCGAATCTCACCGCTGGGGGACTGCAATCCCCAACCTCCTTTGCACCTGGAGCGCGCTCAAAACGCTGATGCCGTCCTGTGGCGTGTGTAGCCGTATTTCACCCTAGCTGGGAAACGAACCCTCACCTCACCTGCTGTTTGACCTGGACGGTGGGCATTCCCAACCTTTTGCCACCGAGGGAGAAGCCGCGAATCTCACCGCTGGGGGACTACAATCCCCAACCTCCCTTGCGCCTCTAGCGCGCTCAAAATTCCGACGCCGGCCCGCGGCTTGTGTAGCCGCATTTCACCCTAGCTGGGAAACGAACCCTCACCTCGCCTGCTTTTTGACCTGGACACTCTCAACCTTTTGCCGCCTAGGGAGAAGCCGCGAATCTCGCCGGTGGGGGACTACAATTCCCAACCTCCCTTGTGCCTGGAGCGCGCTCAAAATGCTGACGCCGGCCCGCGGCGTGGGATGCACGTGGGGATGCGCCCGGGCCAAGGGTGGGCCCATCCACGCCCGTCCACGCCCATCAGAAGCTGGGCTGGGCCCCCCCTCTAACTCCTGATATAAGAATCTTCCGAAGACAGCATGGGGAAGAAAAAGGTAAATACAACAACAATTGAGGGGAGCATATCTCCACATTGGATTCCTTTTTCCTAAAAGCTACCACAGCAATTGCCAACCAAAGTGCGTTGACTAAGAAGAGACTGTCACTGGGAGGAGGGGGTAATCCAGTAGAGCTTACGGCTGAAAAGAACAAGGTTTTGGATAACAGCGACCCCCGGGCAGGGATAAGGGCAGTTGGGACAGATCATTTGGAACTAGTAGTACCATCCTTGCCATGACCTTGCCCTAACCCTATACCCCCAGTTATAGCAAAGGGGAAAGTGTTACCAAAAAGGAAAAGAGAGCCGCAAAAACTTAGTACACCTAAAAAGGCGAAAAAACCAAGGAAATCAACCCCAAGCCTAACTGCCTCAGAGCACACAACCAAATATATAACCCAGCTAAATGCGCCAGCTGTAATGACACAGCGATCGTTTGAGGAGACTATGGGGGAGAAACTAGCAGCCTTACTACAGCCTATACTGTCACGGTTAACTGCAATAGAAGGATTGCTAAAAACTTTAATGACTGATAATACAGCAAAGGGTGGGACACTCACAAATAGAGACAAAACCCTTGCACAACCACCTAGAAATGTTCACCCTAAAACTCTGCACCCTATAGGAATACAGAACACTGGGCTAACCAAATCTGCAGAGGAAATTAGGAGATCATCGTGTCGAGATCCTGGACTGTGCACAACCCCCTCAGCTGGGAGAGAAGAGGTGGTAGAGACCAGGGAATTTGATAATCTGGGGACGGATAAGAGCTATATAAGGGGCCCATTGAGGGAGAGGATACCACCACCAGCGGACTTGAATTGCTCTCATGAAAGGCACAAAACAGGGATCTTAAATAGCCAGAGAACGCTAAGTTTACCACCTGCTGCATTTCCTTACATGATAATATTGGTAATTGTCCTGACTCTCACACCAGTCCAACAGGAAACAACTACACAATTGATGGACAAATCGAGACATTGGCTAACAAAGACTGTAAGACTGCCACCATCTGTTTATGATCACTTAATTATGGCAAGAAGAATTTCGTGGGTAGGCAACTCTAAAAAAGTAATTGAGGGAGATTGTGTAGTACTGAATTTTAATAATGCATATGTTGTAGGGGAAATATTAGCACTACTCCCCACAGCAGGAACAACAAGCTCACAGATTTATGCCGTCCCACTGGGATTCTTTTATAAGCCACCGCTCCCACATAGAACCCCCATGCTCAGGACTTTATCACAGGTGAACTATGAAAGGGCTTATCCACTAAGGGGGGACAACTGTTTTTTTAACAATAGATACGCACCTTTAACAGATCTTAGTGCCTGCGACTGACTACCCCTAAGTGTGACACCTGAAACTAGTCATGGTAAGGAAAAAAGCAAAAGGCATGAAGCCCCTTTACAAACTCCAGTGATGGTAAACTCAATCGCAGCTAGGGGAGGGGCCGAACTGACTGTTCAACCACCCACTGTAGACAATTCTCCTCCGATAGCTACACACGCTAGCCTCCAGGCTTTGACATCTAGTACAGAGTCGGCAAGAGGTAGACCAAAAATTAATAGTTACCACACCTTGCTTTCCTGGAATATAGCTGGCTACAAAAATAAAAAAGACATTAAGGAGTGGTACAATATAATTGCATCCCATCCAATCCTTTGCCTCCAAGAGACATGGGAAGTGGATCCCATTTTTATCAATGGTTATCGATGTTTTAATACCCCGGCCGTTCCATCGACCAAAGGAAGAGCCAAAGGGGGTCTGCTGACATGTATATTGAATACTATTTCATTCAAGGTAGTACACTTTATTAATGAATCACCTTTCTTCCACATTATTGCATTAGACAGCAACCAGAGCTTAAGTTGGTTGATAATTAATTACTACAACAACAATTTTGCAACCCCACAAGAGGTGGTAAGGGACCTTGAAGAAACACTAGAGAATATAATATCCATACAAGTAAAACCACTTTATCTTAATTAAATGGCTGGGCGACTTTAACACAGTAAAATGCTCGAACGGTGACTTCCGCATGAGTCATCAAATCTCACAAAATGAGGGCTTAAATGATCATTTCACACACACCATCTACGGAAATGCTTTGAATAATATTCTGATGGTATGGCAATTGGGCATCAGGACACAAAGAACTCATAATAGCGGTCAAATAATCCCGACTTTTTATGGGGGGGAGACCACCTCAGTGATAGATTATATAATAACATCTAGTAACAATAAGATGAATCGAGCGGAAGTAAATGTAAGGATGACAGAATTTAGCAACCATGCTAATATCTCCTTAACGCTCCCCTGGAAAGAACAATGTAAAACTAAACAGAGTATAAAAACCTCTAAACCAGTCTTAGCTAGATGAAATGGTTACTCCTTAAAATGGAGTAAGATTGACGAAGGGCTCTTCTTCTCTCGACTGATACAGGCGAATTATAACGAGGTCAGCTTTTATTTAAACCATCGAACAAATAAACTGCAAGTAGTCGCAGCATTTCTGAAGATCCTAGAAGGCATTAAGCAGCAACTAACTCACCCATCGGGTGCAGGTAACCAGCTGCAAATCGCTGGTTTGACAATATCTGCTCAAAAGCTTCTGCCAACCTTCACCATGCGTTAAAAGCCAAACCAAGGGATAAATTACAAATTAAAAACCTGGGAGAGAGCTATAAAAGCGCAATTAAAAAATGGAGAAAACAACTAAGATCTGAAGCGTGGGAGAAATTAAGGTTAGCAGCTAAGGATAGTGATTCTAAATCTTTCTGGGAAGTGGTCAATGCACCATTCCTACAAGAAGCAAGCAGGTGGCCCATCCACAGATGTATGCATAGACGAAAATACATGATTAGACCACTTCCAAAAGCCGAACACAAGTATCACTGCAGAATGTCTGCATAGGATAAAATGTACCTCCCCTCTAGTTTTTTATTTGGATGAGATAGAGCGTGCTTTGTCGCAAGCATGATCTTTAAAGGCAGCAGGACCAGATGGGGTACCTGCTGATATATTCCTGAACAATGAAACTTTCTGGGTCCCTTTACTCACATTAGCATTCAATGCCATAGGCAATATGGGCCCTCCTCCGTCGTGGAAACAGTCCATCATTGTACCGATATTTTAAAAAGGAGATGGCTTAGATCCTGCAAACTATCGGCCAATTGCATTAATTGACAGCACGGCAAAGGCAATGGGCCGAATATTGTTAAACAGAATGGAAAATTGGGCCCGGGAGAAAGGGATCCTGGCGGAGGTACAATATGGTTTCAGGAAAGGCAGAGGGACCGTGGATCAATGCCTGAACTTGGCAGCCCTAGCAGGAAAGTACACACAGGCCAAGCAAGAAAATCTTTATATGGCATTCATGGATCTTTCTGCCGCATTCGATTGTGTTAACCATAATAAGCTGTGGCAAGTCATTGAGCAAATGGGGGTGGAGGCGGCAATAATTTGCTTCATAAGACAACTGTATGCAGGTGCTACAGCGAAGGTTCACTACGGTAGGCTGGGTGAATGCACCAGATCCTTTAACATTACAAATAGTGTAAGGCAGGGCTGCATACTCGCGCCCTTCCTGTTCTCACAGTATACCAACAAACTAAATGACTACCTAGTAGAAAAGGTAATAGATACCCCGAGCGCAAGTACCACGCAATTCCACATTCTGCTGTACGCAGACGATGCAGTCCTGCTAGCACGAACCCCTCTAGCCCTACAAAATTGTATTTCTAACTATGTAGCTTTTATGGAAAACCTTGCCCTACATGTGAATAAAGCAAAGTCTTTTATTATGTGCATTGGAAAAAGTAAAAAGATAGGAAATTATGATATCGCAGAGAGAAAAGTTGACATAGTAGCTAATTTCTCATATTTAGGCATCATCTTTGATAATAACTTAGATTGGAAAATGATAGTGTCCTCAAGGGCGACACAGATGAATAAAAGTATAGCCCCAATCTTTAGGTTTGCATCGACTTTGGGTAACAAACCAATACCAGAAATGGTCAAAATTTATTTGGCAAAAACTGTATCAGTGGCTACATATGGGGCAGCAATATGAGGTATATCCAATGTGGATCCCAAAAAATAGAGGATGGGTTTACTAAAAGGTTACTGTCAGTTCCCAAGGCATGCAATAATGTAATCACCGCAAAGAACTAGGCTTACTCTATATTTCTGATACAATCAAATTGGCCCCTCTGTTACTTTGGCTGTCAATCTGGAAACGGGAGATGGTACTGATAAATCAATGCATTGCAAATGATGTGATGAAACTGACTTATGGGTACAAAATAACGTGGCTAAATTACATAAGGTGTACTCTGGAATCTTTGGGATTGGGGGCCCTGTATGACTATCCAATGCAATGCAAAACTTTTTCAAAGGCAAAATTAATTAATCTTTTCCTAGAGAAATGGACACAAGAAAGAGAGCACAGAAATAAAGACAAAGCCACAGTAACAGCCTATAACAAGAGACCATCTTTAGGGCATGGCCTATCTTCGTATCTGGGTTGTGTGACTAATAATCGCCATAGTTTCCTCTTAATAAGGTTTAGGTTGGGATATGTAATGTTAATGCTGGGATATCCAGCGAACGTGTTTTCTGAGACCCAACTAGGACGATGTCCATGTGACTCCCGATCCAAACAATCAATTGCACACATACTGTATTTCTGGCATTTTTATGTAACAGAGAGGAAAAGATTAATTGTGCCACTTCTGAAGAAATGTTGTCTGCGCAATTATATCTCTGCATTGTGTGTTATGTTACAACTAGCGACCCCGTATGTTTGCATGGCGGTGGCTTCGTTTCTCTGCGCAGCATTTAAAACTCGCAGGTTAGCAAATAATTGACTAAATGTTTAATCACTCACAATATGCACAGTACAAATAATTTTAAATGTATTAAGATATAGATGAAGTAGCAAGATGATATGAATATAGTACATTACAACGCAATGTATTACATTGCGTGCTTTTACAACGCGGTCGTTACAACGACCGCGTTGTTAGTATGCGATGCATTTACATCGCAAGTCATTACAACAACTTGCTGTAGGGGGCGTGCTGGACTTAGGAATAGTATTATTTACTATTCCTACTCCAGTTTCCGCAACAGTAGGGAAGGTGTTGGAATTCATTTCCAATACCTCAGCGCCCCCTAAAGCAAGTCGTTGTAATGACTTGCGATGTAAATGCATCGTGTACTAACAACGCAGTCGTTGTAACAACCGCGTTGTAATAGTCTTGCGATGTAATGACAGCGTTGTAAACGCTGTTTCCCGATGATATATATATATGTGGTTTTTTAAGGGTGTTGTGAATAATTTCTTTTTAAACATACGTTTTTGAAGATAATTTATGATAACTTATCGATATGTCTATATATTTTTATCTGATTTTTTTATGGATTTGTTTCTAAATGCGAAATAAAGTATTAATTGATTGATTGATTGACTAAATTGCACCTCCCAATCAAAGTGAGTCTCAGATTATTCCATCTCCCAAACTCCAGCTTGGTTTTACTAATCAGAGGGTCTAGATTAATTTCCACAATTTTGTCTGTGTCTGCCATAACATTAACCCCCAGATACACTGCATTCAGCACTACCCACCTGTCATCACATTGCACATTGCCATTGATGATTATCTGAGTTTTCTCCCGATTCAGTCGGTATCCAGAGAGTCGGCCAAATTGATGTGCCTCTACTTCAATTTCCCTGACTGCCCTGACTGGTTCCAGGGTAACAATTGCAAGGTCGTCCGCAAATGTCAGGATCTTGGTTTCCCACCCCCTTATACACATTGGTGAGATTAAGGAGTTACCCTTAATTCTCTGTATTAAAGGGTCTATGTAAAGGGCAAACAAAAGGTGGGAGCAAGGGCAGCCTTGCCTAGTGCCCCGTTGAATGATTCGCCCCCATTACGAGAGATGTTAGTAGCTGGGTTATGATATAATGTTTTAATCGAATTGAGATATCCGGACCCAACCCCTTTTTATCCATTAGCACCCACAGATATGACCAGGAGACCCTATCAAATGCTTTTCAGCATCCAAGAGTATTAAATCCATAGGGTCTCCTGAAATCTTGGCAACGTCAAATTGAGTAATGACCCGGCAGATATGATCCGTTGTACCCATTCCGGGGAAAAATCCATGCTGTACCGGGGACACAATCTTTTTTATTATACCAGATAAGCGTGTGGCTAAAATCTTGGCATATATTTTAGTATCACAATTGATTAAAGTAATTGGTCGATAAGACCCTAGTTCTAGTACGGATTTACCCTTCTTGGGAAACACCACAGTTTTTGCTGAAGCCCATTCAGACGGGGCTGCCCCCCTTTGAATTTGCAAGAATACCAGGAAGTCACTTCCGGCATATCTAACTTAGCATCTGGGAAATCAGTGGGAACTGACTTAGTTCCGGGAGAATTTTATAAAACTCTTGCTACTAGTCTTAAAATGTATATTCTATTGGTTGCTCTAAAAATTTGTGATCCTCTTCGCTTAACCCTTCCCTGGTATCTTGATCCAAATATCCCCATATCTCTCCAGCTTCCACCTCCTCCTCAGTATATAGCCCCTGATAAAATTTATGAAAGGCTGCCCATATTCCATCTGAATCAGAAATAATTCCGAGTCAGGGGTCCCGGATTTCACCGCAGGCCATCTGCTGTCTCATGCAAAACGCTAATAAATGCCCCACTCTTTCATTATAATCGTATACTTTATTTTTCCTAATTGTGTCTTTATCCAAGGCTTTCTTTACCGATATGTCTACTATAGCAGCCTTGGCAAATGCAACGTTCAGCTGGGCCTCTTCACTCCCTAGTCCCCTTGATACAGCCTGTACCAGCCCTACCTCTGCCACCGATAAAGCTTGATAAAGTTCCTGCAAATGCTGCTTCTCCATTTTCTGTCAGGACCAGCTAAATCTTGAGGTTTCCCTCTGGTCCTCCTACTTTAAAAGCATCCCAAGTTATATCCATAGAGGCACTCCCTATGTTTTCGGCCATAAAAATTGGGATCCACTTCTTCAAATGATTGACGTAATCCTCATCCAACAACAGGGCCCTTTCAAAAGACCAAACCCTGATCGGACGGGGCAGGGATTGTATTTCCAGTTCCAGAGCTAAAGGATTGTGATCAGACATGACCCTTGGGTATTTAAATATTCGAGAGGCTTGTAGTAGCCCACTGGATATAAAAAATAGTCTAGACGAGGGAGTACCTGATGGGGCACCGAGTAAAAGGTATAACCAGGATCAGTTAACTCCATCTCAGGCCATATGTCATATAGCCCGTGGATCGTCACCAACTGAGTCAGAGATCGAAATAACTTGGGTTTGACCCCTGATAGATTTTAACACCTGCTTTCAAACCTGCCCCCTTAAGGTTTATGTTAAAATCTCCACAAATCACCAATGGAAGTGGCCACCCAGTTAATTCAACATTAAGCCAGTCTGTGACTGGGGGTGAGTGTCTTAAACTTGTCAGCGCTCTGTCCATCATCTCCTTGTGTTTGCTTTGTTCACCCTAAGGTAGCAGGGTATGCCCAGACGTGGGTCCCTTGCTCACTTTGCCACTGAATTCAAGCTAACCTGGCTGATGAGGGGTGTTACTCCAAAACTGGTCCCAGGATGCTTGTTTCCGGTCCAGGGAAGACCTGGCTTGGCAGTTCGGGCTGGACAGTTTCCATGAGGCACACGGTCATGACTGATTTGCTTATAGCTAGGTCTGAACTGGGGTGGCAAAGTGAGCTAAAGAACGATGATGGATTCAACCCAGATCTGTGACTGGGGGTGAGTGTCTGAAAAGTTTCAGCGCTCCGTCCATCATCTCCTTGTGTTTGCTTTGTTTGCCCTAAGTTACAGGGTATGCCCAGACGTGGGTCCCTTGCTCACTTTGCTACTGGATTCAAGCTAGCCTGGCTGATGAGGGGTGTTAACTTGATACCAGTCCCAGGGTGCTTGTTTCGGGTCCAGGTTTGTAAAACACATCAAGACTGTTTAGATGAGGGCCTTGTGGGGTGAACTTACAGCATCAGTGTAGGCCACTATCACAAGTGTAATCCTGTTCAATGTCAAATTCCCCCACGACATCATACACAGATAAGTTATTGTGATTGTCAAGAGAAAGTAGTACAGAGATATCCTTAATCTGTGCCACAGATAATTCAGACAGCATCAGTCTAGGGCCAGACAATGTTTTTTTTATAAATCATGTATAGTAAAATGGCATTTAAGTTTTGCATTCCTAACAAACCAAAAGAGGTCAATGTGTAACTCTGAGAAAGTACTATGATATACAGGACAGAATCCAAGCCCTTTATTGAGTGCAGAGGTTGCAAATTCATTTAAAGAATAATCAGACAAGTGAATGACCAAGTTGACTTGAGTGATTGGAGGTGCGACGTGGTTTCTATCGGGAACCAAATGTGCTGCCATTATTTGTTCAACTGTCTTCTATGGTTCCCTGTAAGAACTCCTTCCTTTTTTCAGTTTTTCTCCACCCCCCTCATACCACGGTCAGGTATTTTTCTGATGCCTCAAAGTACTGTAACAATCCTACTTCACTTTCCTCTCTGGTTGAGCATTAGGTGGATACTCTTCGAACTACGATATTCAGCTAACCTGCTTACTGTGAATAAGGATAACAGTGTCGCTCTATTCAACCATAGATACAGGTATACTTTGATGTTGAAACCTTTGGTGAGGTATGAGGAAATGTCACTTCTCAATCTGGGTGAGGTTTGGGTATCTGCAAAGAGGTCACTCTAACAGGCTACGACTCTGGTCCCTGAGTGATATCTATACGAAATTGCATGGCTGATGACAAAGCATGATTAATGGAATGAGCTGCTTGATGCACCATCACAGGGTAGTAGGTGGTGATCAAGAGTCTACCACATGAAGCATAATATTCAGGATGCGTTTGTTTTCTATGTTGTAGTGTTACAGCAAGTGCTGGTTAGACTGATGAAAACATTGTGGTTAACTGCGACATTGAGATAAGGATAAAGAGGATGCAACCTAAATTGTAGGACTTCGGTAAGGATGTGATTACAATGTTGGTACCTCACTGTGAGTCATGATGGGGCATGATTTGGCATTGTTTGAGTAAATTCCACAAAAGGTGGCACTCATTCATGTCCTCTCCTTTGTCCCTTTTCCTTGTTGGGATGGTCACTTAAATGTTTGACTTCTTTTTGCTTCTAGTTGTTACTGTATGGCTTTCCTCACCCTATGGATAGATTTCTCATTAAGAATAAACATATGGTTCATGGATGGTGAATTGGTGTGCATTGTTTTTGTATATGATGAGCTATGCGATAATTGGTTCTGCCATGTCTCTACCACAAGTAGAGGCATTTGATTTTGTGTTCTTGAACTGTCTTGGTCATTTATGGTGATGTTGTTTTCTGGGCTGTGTGTCTGTCTCCTACACCTGTTTGTCTCTTTCCTTTTTATTTCTTTCACCTACGTGCTTTGTTTGGAGATGTGGTCCTTATTGTTTGGGTGTGGATATATAGGTTTGTCTTTTTGCTTTTTCCTTTCCCTCTTGGCTTAATCACATGGATTGTTTGTCTATTGTTGACGTATAAAGTGTTGAATATACGCTTTCAGATGCCTTTTAATAAAAACTGATTTTATATGTATTTCTCAATACTATGGTTATGTGTAAGTGTCTGTGATTATGGGTTCCTAAGTCCCTAGCTGTTCTTTAAATGTCTGTTTGTGATATTTTATGTATTTAATGTTTGTGGAGGTATTAACACGTGTGATGTAATGTGGTTATCATTTATGCTTTTTGCTCTGACTCTCAAATGTTTGGTTTATAAAACTATGTATGTTTATTATATGTTTTTACATGTTTGCAGCCCTGAGGAAGCCTATGTTTGAGCGAAACACGTTGGTTGTGCTTGCTGCAAAGGAATGGAATAAAAATAGAAAGCAGTGACTGGCTCATCTTTCTTCCTTTAGTTCTGTGCTTACATTGTTGTATGTTACACTTTTCATCATCAGAACTAGAGTAATTAAAAAGTCTGAGAAGCAAAAGGAAGGACTAAAAGGGCCTACAATAGTGAGGAGTGGAGAAGCCTCCATCTAATTAAATGAAACTTATATGAGGAGATGTCAACAAGCAGTGGTGGCTGGTGATATTTCAAAGTGGTGTGCCACAGGCAGCACACAGTAGTCAACTCGTGTAAGGGGGGATAAAAGCACGTGGAGCACATTATCGCCACCTGAAATTTACGAGGGCCCAAGCACTCCAGTGCCATAAATCTGACACCACTGCACTGGCTCCTTCTGTGGGTTACAGGCCAGTGGATAACCTGAAAATGTAACATTCCCTGTGCTGGGTAGGCAGCACACTAACCCAGGCATGGGACCCACCACCCCTCCCCTTCTACTGCATAAGACGTGCAAAAAACGGGACTTACTGCAAGTGCCACTGTGATAAAGAGGACCGCTGTCCTGGCCGCTGTCCGATGTCCTGGCCATGGTGAGGAGTCCTAGGGCCATGGCTCCGTCTTATGCTGTCTGGAATGGCTCCTCACTAGGCTCGGCATCTGCTGTGTACCTCCAACCCCCATAATGAATCTTCTGTGCAGTCAAACAGGAACAAAGGCAGCCCAATATGTCCAGGTGAACATGGGCATAACTGCAATAATTGAAAAAAGTGTTCACTTGGAACTCATTTATGAAACAATCTGATTTCACAGACGTCTGTGTATACTTAATCTGTATAAGAGAATTTATAATAAACCAGACAGTTGTTCTGTAATGGCTTAATCTTTTTTCAATTTAGTAGTGAACAAACAACCAGTACATCATTTTCTACATATCAAATTTGATCCAACCGAACCAAAATTTATTTTAAGTCATACATTGTAAAAAATATTTATTACATTGATAATAAGGTGAGTGGTGAGAGAATTCTGAGAAGCACCCCAAGTGAAAGAACTTAAACCAAAAAAAGAAGCAAAGTGATCAGTTGAGTGAGCATGAACAATAAAAAGGGTTTCTCTGGGGAGACAGCCAGTTCTTTTACACATAATACGCACCAATAGATTAATACACAATGTGCTGCGTACACATAGCTATGGTCTGTATCTTTGTTTTTGTCGACTGAGTTTCGACCCTGTTGAAGGATACTAGGGTCTCATCAGGACTGAAGATAGACCCGGGGGAGGGTTGTGACTGTAAGCATGGTCTATTCAGTATGTTGCAGACCGGGTCAGGACAGTCCCACACAGGCTGTCTGAAGAGACACAACTTGTCAAATTCAGGGACCATCTGCACACTTGCATATCTGTGCACTTCTCTGTTTAATGGGTTTTGTGTTTTAGCAGTTTAAGTGGTTGCAAAGGATGCTATTTGCAAAATAGCAGGATTTGTCATGGCCAAACCCCACGTTGCACTGTAGAACATCCATATTACGGTTTGCAAAAGCCTTACAGAGTCACAATGTTCAGAATGTGACTCCATGCTATTCAGAATTAAAATTAGGCTTGTAGTGGGTGTCCCTCTTTGGATCACATACCATTGATATCATAGTGACTCCCCGAAAGGGTGGCATTGGAATTGCATGGAGGAACCAACCAATAAGGGGCAGCTTCCAATTTGTGAATGTGGGCTAAGATATTGAGGTGAGCATAACGGGGGTCTGGGACCACTGCATACTTCACCCAATGCCCTTCACATCACATAACCTTTCTTATTGAAGCCGCTGTTCCTACGAGGGACACAGGCTGCAATAAGAAAAAATGCATTGCCAATGTGAATATAGCGATCGAGATGTGCTGTCCCTCGTAGGCCTCCTTCCATTCATTCGCAGCTCTTTTGGTAGGATTTACAAACAGAATCATGCCTTATTAATACTAGTGAGGCAGAATTATTCGAATCCTAAAGAATGGTCATTTTTACACTGTGACCGTTTTGTATGTAGGCCGCAATACAAAAACTATTCTCAAGTCTGAAACTGGTTACTTTGAGTAATAAGTAAGCCAAATGAACTGCGATTAATGCGGCTTCTCCAAATGTTTGCCAGGTTGATGTTACCAGTTTACTTCTTATATCAGGGAAATAACATTTTGTTCAGAATACCCTTCTAGGGAAAGATCAAAGTCTAAAGAGGTGAAACAATTCAATACACAATGCAGCACATATGGAAACATCAAAAATGAGGTGAAATAAAGGATTTCTCCTCGTTTCGCCAGGTTAAGACCAGGTTTTCCCTGGTCCTAATGTTTGCACCGCCCCGTATTTAGGCCACTCTTGTAAATATTGAGCAGCATCAAAATCAATGGGTGTTGCGGTGGAATGCCCACCGCAACACCCATTGCCCATCCCTTTCAAGCTGTGTAGCGTGAAAGTGGGCCTTATTCACAAGATACCGTTAAGCCACGTTAACTCGCCTTGTGACTAAGGCGAAGCCCCTCTCCCCAAAGGATCGCCGGATAAATTGATGTTCCTGTGGGCTTGTAAATATGCCCCTATATTTTAATAACATTGTTTATAGTGTAATATATACTTGAAGAAATATGTCTGCCACGGATGCGTGAAAAAGCAGTGAAAAAGTGCTTCGTATTTCTCTGACCATTTAGTTTTAACTCAATTATTCTTTTTTCCAAAAGTATCTATTTGTTGTTGATTAGGAGACAAAATGATTTGTGATCTATTTGACTTGCAGCACACAGTCGTAATTAGGAAGCAAGATTCTGAGCCTTTTTATGGCATGAAAGTCAAACTTCTAAAGCAAGGCATGCATTTTTTAGATGTGCCCCGAGCAGAATCCCAGATTTTTCTCTAGAGTTGTTTTTGTGCTTTTGTACCTTGAGAAATTAATTTACAGCCCCAATCATGGTCTTGCTTTACAAACCAGTTTATCGATTTGACAAAGTCTAAAAACAAAGCTGTCTTCTTGATTCATTGATCAAAAGTTGGACTGAAATGGCAAGATCATTAACTTCTATGTCAGAAGTATTAATTAAATGGTAAACCGTTCTTTGAAATAAAATCAGTATTAGGAATCCCATTCTTGCACTGCTAAAGCTGCATGTTTTCTTTATGAAGTATTAAGGTACTCAAAGCAGAAAATGCGTCCCGGATGGCTTACAAATCGATTTCATTTCTTATAAACCTTTGGTGTATAACATCATTCACATGAGTTAAATTAACGTTTCAGAGCTAAATATGAACTCAGTACACTGGCGTTCTTATAGACGAGGTTTACTATGCCTAGCATGAGAGGGCAAAGGCTGTTGTTTTACTATATGTCTCCTGAACTAGGATTGCAATTGTTTAAACAAATACTGGCAAAGACAAGAGGTCTCACCTATTGGTTTTTCCAAAGCAGTGTAGACCTATTGGCTTTGCAAATGATGAACACAATTGGCAAAAAGAAAACAAAAAGTGCAACGATGAGTATGCACGTGTGCATCATCATTCTTGTTCATTCCATGGATCTTGATATAATTGTGTCACAATTTTATTAACCCAGTAATTCAGATTCAACAGGAGTGATGCTAAAATCTTCACTTCCCTGGATCCACTAATGACCATGCAAAGAACTTTAATGATGGTCATTTTTTCAAGAAACAGAAAGCTTGATCACCTTCCTTAGACCATTTAAAGGGTATTCTCTTACGAAGTAATTGAGAAATAACTCTAATTATTCCAGAAAATTGATGAATACATTCCCTGTAAAGGTAGGCACACCCCAGGAAACTTTACATAGCTTTCACAGAAGTCATCTATTTTAACTTCTTGTGCATGGTAGGCCCCCTTTTTGTCTAGACTACAGCTGCACTGTGTTTGTTGGGGCATCACAGAAGTGGCCTGGTCATCTTCATAAAATCCAGAGTTTTGCTGCTATAGGGATGGTGGGCAAGTCTTGAGGGGACCTTCTTAGAACAATGGTCAGGACACATCCGGTCTTCCCTATTGTCGGTCGGATTATGTTTTGAGGCCTCGTGATGTTTTCGGAAATAAAGCTGAGGCTTGCAAGTATTTTAAAAAAGTGAAAAAAATACTTAAAAAGTTATCAATCCAAAAAACCCAGGCATTGAAGTGTCTTACACATTTCTGACTATGGTTATTATTTCTAACCCTGCATTATGGAGGTCCCAGTGAATAAACCTATTCAGCCACCTTACCACTGAAGTTACACTATTACCAAAGCTTTTAGAAAAAAAATGAATTATCAACTGGCCAGACATTCAGGATGAGGGAAGAGGGTCCCTACCTCCAGACTGAGTGGAACTAAGTAATCTACTGGTTTCATGGTTTCCACAAGTTCCTAGAGCCCTTGTCCATAACCAGTGATTGAACCACAATTGACTAACATGCACAGCTATTACATTAAAAATCATAACCATTTTTAACCTCTGCACCTATTTAAATAGGAAAAATCCGGAACAGCCTGGACAACACTTTCTTTGTTAATGTTCTGTATTTCCTTTAACTTTGTTTGAAAAATGCAAATTTTCAATTATATGGTCATAGTGGAAGCACAATTTAACCCCTTTGATGCTCATGACGAGCTGAGCTCGTCATGCTGCGCGGTCGCGCTGTGCGCATGACGAGCTGAGCTCGTCACGACCACACCCGCGATCGGAATGTCCAGCACCTGGGCGGAATTCCGATCGCGGCGAAGCGGTTAATGTGAAAGTTGCCAAATCAGCAACAGGTATGCTAATAACATTAAAGCATGTTTGTATTGGTCAACAGTAAGACAAAAAGTAAATATAAACAATATAAAAGCAAAATACAAACAAAAAACGCTTGCATAAGAATGGTGCCCAAATGCCCTGTCAATGAAAGAGTTAAAACTTATATGACCCCTTTGTTAAATATCATAAAAAGACTTAATTCCTAATTATCTTAGTACTTGACTTCCCTGCTCAACAAAAACATGAATATAAACATAACCTCATACGGACACAAAGTTATAACCATCTTAGTACAACTATTGGAAGAAATAAATTTTCGGCATTTTCAGGCTTCATTGCAAATTTGCTCAGCAATTCATACCACTGGGCCGATTCTGATGCGGGTTGGAAAAGCTTCCCGACCGAATCGGTTGGGAAATGGTGTCCGACCCTCTCGGATCGGGAAAGTCCGACCGGCGGAGTAGGATGCATCCGGATGCTTCCAGATACGATTTGGTTGAACTCCCATTGACTTCAATGGGAACAATTGTTCCTAACCGCATCAGAATTGGGCCCTCGGTCGGGAAGACACGTTCCCGATCCGATTTGGAAGGAGCAAATGCCGTTAAGAGGCCTTCCTAACCGCATCAGAATCAGGCCCTTGGTCGGGAAGCTTTTCCAACCCGCATCAGAATCGGGCCCCATGTGTCTACATAATGATTTCAGTGTGAAATCTGTTCAAAAATAGATAATCTTATGTACTATGAACATTCTCCATTTATAAATAATAATAGTTTTCTTCTGTCCCTTGATATCATCCCATTTATCTCTTAACAGGACTAGTGTTGTTTGAGCAGGTACATCAATTATCAACACTGATGTCATTTGAGTTATCAGTGATGTCATCAGTAATATAATTTGAGAGGTCATCGGTCAGATTCTGATTGAGGCCATGAGCTAACATGGTGTTAGTGTGTGATTTATGTGACTAAAGATAGCTGGCCAATTTCAGAATTTTCTTTTAGAGCCATAACTGCATCTTAACTATATTTTTCCCATAGACTTTCTGAGATTCTTCAAACATATGGTAATGTAGTCTGACCAGAAGAAACCATTATTAACACTTCCCAAAGTTCCATAGTGTAGTTTTGTTTTCTTTAATAACATACAACATTAGTCTCTATATACCCAACCACCAATTTGAAGAGTACAGTGGGGATGGTGGCAAGGCCTGGCCTGTAGCCAGACCCGTTGCCCAACTGCCCAAGTAGTCAATAAATTGGATGCATGTCCTCTGAGAGGTTGGGTTTTGGTTGCCCAATTATTCAGGATACAAACCCTGAAGACACAGCTTTCGCCAAGTGCAGCATGAGTTTGCTTCTCCATAGATTGTTTGTAGGGTGGCAACTATATAATATTCTAAAGACATTTTAAGTGGCTATATTAGTTGTCAATATGAATTCCACCTACCATAAAACCTTTGTCTAACTGCTAAATAGAAAAGTTGGAATAAATTCACCCCCTTTATGCCTAGATTCCTTCATAAGACATTTGTGTCTCTGAAATAATTTAGCTACATAGATAATACTTTGAAGCTAAATTAAAAACCTGCTTCCATCATGACACAACTCCCGTCATTACTGAATTTTCTTGAATTTTCAGCAGCGCTGTGGCACATCCAGGATTCTCAAAGCTCGAACCCCACTGTCCCAGCCATTAAACTGGCACCCTGTGGAAGCATATAGCATCTGCTAAATGGCCTGCTTGACAGACACTGCACACCAACTTGCAACACAATAATATCTTTCAGGAAACCATAAAACCTCAGAAGGCACCAGAGAGT
Source organism: Calotriton arnoldi (assembly GCA_963921515.1). Taxonomy (NCBI): domain Eukaryota; kingdom Metazoa; phylum Chordata; class Amphibia; order Caudata; family Salamandridae; genus Calotriton; species Calotriton arnoldi. Next base: position 492,771 of record CAWUFW010010559.1, read on the forward strand.
TATACAGCAAAGCAAACCCTTTCTCTGTAAATTCCCAACTTCAGAAAAATCAGACTATCTGCAAATCCTTCTTTTGCTATGGCACACATGCACGGAATCTCTTCCCCCTTTTCTTTGAGAAGTGAGTGTTTCATCACCTTATTCAGGAATTTCTAAAGATCCTACTATTCAAAATACACCTTACTGGAAAAGTTAAATCCTTGCTAAGTTGAAAGGTCCTTGTTGGCTCTTTCAGTGTTGTGTCTAGATTTTTCAGTGCAAAATGCAGGATCTACCAATACAACAATCCCCTATAGTACCACTTTTCTAGCACCCCATCGATTTGTGATGTCAATCTTACCCTCCCTAGCGCTATTTTAAGACAGGGGGATGCATTCCTTTTCATGAGCTGTCATATTGGTTGCTTTCATTTCCTCTCTTCATCTATGCAATGACCTCTCATCAGCAGGAATGTATGCATGCCTTTACCATTCACATTTCTGTTGAAAGAACATTCTACACTGCCCTCCCACTCTATCACATCTGAGCACCTGCATGATTTCCTGACAAAATATTTTCTACTTACCTGCCATCATCCCATATCTTGCACTCCACATGCTCACCGGCTGTACACTACAGTTATACTCTTGGCTGGCATTTGTATAATCTAAATCAGCCAGACAGTGTTTTTCCTTATTCGTTTTACCACATCTTGTTGTCTCTACCTTATGCCCTTTCCATCCACTTATTCTTCCTGTCTAGTTAGTATTCATCCTACACTAAAAAAACACGTTAAAGTGAGGCCTGACTGTGGGTTCACTGACATAATATAGTGAACATTAATATCAATAATGTCAAAAATATAGTTGACAAAAATATTTTGACTCTACACTTATAATGAAAACTGCAAAGACTACAATGTAAAAAATATCTTTCATAAGAATATCGACCAGAAACAGGTAAAAAACAAAATACAGAATTTTAAATCTTATCCATAAAATATAAACTTTAACAAATATATAAACAATCAACAAAAATATTTACCCTAATAATAATATAAGCGTATGAAAATTCATTTTATTAATTTATCCTATACTCTAAATTTAGAAATTAAAACCTATTTTTAAGATATAATAATATTTTATCTAATTTTTTTTTGACAAAAGATTTTATTGAAATTTTACATCCAACGGGGTGAGCCCCCAACAGGCAGTATTTATACAGGGCGCGGATCAATGATTCATGAGTCGCTGAAGAGGGAATCCCTTGAGGATAGATAAAACATTCAAACCAACAACCCCCACCACCCACCACCCAACTCCCCCCTCCCCTGCACCGCACTTCCCGCTTAGAACATTATACAGATGTAAAAACATATAGGCATATGTCCGCACCAGCTAGACCTCAGTTGAGATTGGAAGTCATTATATGGTAAGCCTGTCTATGAGATCCTGATTTGTGTACGTGGGAAAGATAGAAAGGTCAATGCCACGGTATTTAGCCCATACAGCCCAGATCCTCCCATGTTTTTGCGGGCAACCTCGAGCCTGAAACACCGCCACCTCAGCAGACATACATTTGTCTAATGCGGACTTCCAAGCCGCTACCCCAGGGGGAGAAGAGGACTTCCACTGTTGGGCTATGTCGCGCTTGGCTAATGTGAGTCCTAAGAAGAGCAGGTGTCTTTTGTATATGTTCCCCCCTATATCGTCAGTGCTGTGAAGAAGAATTAGACGGGGATCTGCTGGGAGATCCCAAACCAGAACACGCCCTAGGCAGGACAACACACCCAACCAAAAATGCTGCAGCGCTGTGCAGCCCCAGACCGTGTGTACGAAGGAGCCATCATCCGACTGGCATCTGAGGCAGGTGGGGGATGGAATAGCCCCCATCCTCCAAAGACGGAGGCGGGTGTAGTACACACGGTGGATATATTTAAACTGGATCAGTCGGTATCTAGTGGACACAGCTGAACCCCTAGGGCTGGCCAGGGCCTCAGTCCAGTCGTCGTCAGAGAGGGTCGGTACATCTGCCTCCCACGCCACCCTCGTCCGGTCCAGGTTCGTCTTGGCATGTGTGGTCAGTGTCTGATAGAGCTGACGGATTTTATGTCCCCCTAGATCCCCCATCAATAGTCTACCCTCTAATGGGTGAAATTCTGGCAGCGTCGTAAGGTTTTTAATCAGGGGAGACAAGGCGTGGTGAAGCTGGAGATATTTATGGAATTGGGACTTATGTAGATCAAACTCCTCCTGTAGCATTTGAAAGGTTTTAAGTGTGGGTCCGCGCATCACATCCCCCAATGTCGAGATTCCTATAGTGTCCCAACGATGGAAACCGGGCAGAGCCGAGACCGGTCGGAGGCACGTGCCCCGCCAGAGGGGCGTCTCGCATGTTAGCATGCCCCACCACCCCATGGACCTCAAAACGCGTCTCCATATCTGGATCACCGTGCGACTGGCCGGTGGGAGGGCCTCCAGAGCCGAGTTACTATACAGGAGATCTAATAGCGGATACACCTCCAAGAAGAGTCGTTCCACCGCGTAAGCCGGATCGTCTTGCTGGCTGTACCACCAATCATTGATGACCAGCAACTGGGACGCCCAGTAATAGGACCGCACGTCCGCTGCCGCGATGCCCCCGCAGTAGGTAGATTGGACACAGGTCGCCAAGGCCCCCGAACCGCCCCGCCATCCCACAGAAAACCGTTCAGAAGAGCGTTCACCTGGCGAAACCAGGACGGCGGGATGGGGTATGGGTAGTTCTGTAGTCTGTAGAGCAAGCGGGGCAAGGACACCATTTTAAAATTGCAGACCGGCCGTATAAAGACAGGGGGAGATGAGACCATACCGTTGTCTCCTCCCGGACCATAGGAAGCAGAGGGGCAATGTTGAGCGACCACGCCATGGTGGGGTCTCTGGTAACGTGGACCCCAAGATATTTAAATCCGTCTTGTGCCCTGACCAGCTGCGAGGCCCAGTCCTTGTTGCGGCGCACCGTGCTGGCCGCCGGAGAACACTGCCAGGGCAAAGCAGCTCGGAAGAGACCAGACGCCTCGGAAGAACTACACTTCCCGTGAGGCATTGAGAGCGTGACGCACGTAACGTCACGACGTGGCTGCAGCCGGGGATATGAAGGCTTCCGGGACAGAGGTCGGGTGCCGTTGATTCTGAAACCGGAGGCAGAGGCGATACGGATGAACTAGTAGCGGTAGGGGTGCGGTTTGCACCAAGTTCTACTTCAGCCGTTTCCTTACTTAAGGGCATTTCGTTAAGTACTTCTAAATGGAAGCACTTCTGTTACTGCTGACCGGCACCGCTTTGAAGGCAATTGCGGGGCTGGTCGTATGGGCTTCTTAAGTTGTTGTTTTGAACCCAATCCCGGCAAAAACCTTGGCAATAGCGCTACAGGGCTATCCTCTGTACTGTACTATCTTGGATTTATATAGAGCATGATTGGGTGATTATCGTGACCGCTGGACATTGCGGTTTGGTCTTTGTTAAGTTGCATTGAAAGGGTTCCAAGAAGGATTGGAGTCTTTTTCCCTAGCTACTCGTGGTATCTTAATTTTGAACACTCACAGAGGGGGCAACAGAATTGGGGTTGCTCCAATCATGAAACTATTATTGTGCCATGTTATTATGTCTCCACCATCAGGGGCTTGTTGAGCTTATCCAGATTGAAGCTCCTCTCTCTCCCCTGTACAGCATCATTTTGAAACACTTTTTGGTATGTAGTATTTGCACCCTTCCCCATTGTGTAGTGCAGGCCAAAGTAGTATTCTGCTTTAACGTGTTATCTGTTTGTAGATTTAACTGTGGCTTCTCTACAAGAGGAACATCCCTTGCAGGACGAAGAAATGTTATTTTCCTTTACAGGTATAAGAACTACTCTTACCAGTTAGTTTATGGTCAGTCATTATGCATTGAGAATGGGGGCTTGATTTCATAAGTCATTGTTCTCGTTACAGGTCTCCCTCCCAGCTGACCCCATCCTTCCCTTCCCTCGCCTGATCACCCCATTGAGTCTGTTGTGTCACTCAGACCTTGGGGCTATCAGGAGGTGGACCCCATTGAGCATCGTACGACTCCGAGGATTCAAGGACCTGACAGAATCAACGGCCCACGAATTGTTATCCTCCCGGTCGTACGCTGGTATGGCCACCTTAGAGGACGTCATAGGCGCCTTAGCCTTGATACAGGCCGAATTAGCCGCTTCTAGGGCTGAAACGGCTGCTTTGCAGGCGCAAGTGGACAGGATACAAAGAAATCCTTTTGATGTAGGTACAGCGCACCTTTCACGGGCTGCTCCGGTGGTGGTGGAGTTCCCTACACCTATTCCTTTAGCCTCACCAGAAAGATTCTATGGGGATAGCAGCAAGGTACAGGTGTTCATCACACAGGTCTTGCTGCACTTTACATGTAAGGCTAAGGCGTTCAGCACAAATCATGCCAGAGTAGCGTTTCTGATATCTTATCTGGCAGGGGATGCAGCTCAGTGGGCAGTACCGTTTGTTAAAAGAGATGACCCCCTCCTGCATGACTGGGATTCTTTTCTCATAGAATTCGAGAAAACGTTCAACCGCAGGGCAGCCACCCTCTCCGCAGATAGGGAGTTGCTGGAGCTGAAACAGGGTAATCGGGATCTCATCTCCTATTTAAATGATTTCAGGCGATTGGTAGCGGAAACCGATTGGCCTGAAGTCAAGCAAGCGGCTATCTTTCATCAAGGACTACAGGAGGAGATGAAAGACGTATTGGCCCAGATAGATCCACAACCGAAGTCTTGTGCAGACCTCATCAGCCTAGTCTTGCGATTGGATCACCGTCTCAGCGAGCGTAAAGGAGAACACAAGAAGAAAGACAGATACGCACCTCGTCTTGAACCATCTAGAACCCCCGAAAGTAGTCAAAGCGCTAAATCGGAACCTATGGAAATTGGGGCGGTGCGCTCCCCTCTTACTACCGAGGAAAGGGATTACCGTCGTAAGAAAGGGTTGTGCCTCTACTGTGGGAGACGGGGCCATTTTATCAGGGAATGCACGCTGAGACCTAAATTTACCCGGTCTGAGTTTAAGAAGGCGTCTACATTTGGGGCTCGAACACCGACGGAAAACTAGCGTGCTTGAAGAAGGAGGAGGGGACCCCTTCAAGCCTGAAGTACATCCCTTCACTTGGAAACAACACAGTGAATGAAAAGAGCCATTTCTACGTGGATTTGCGGTTACCGATACAGGAAGAATGGAGATCAGTTCGGGCCATGCTGGACTCTGGTGCCACCGGTTGTTTCATGGACCAGGAGCAAGCACTCTCCTTGGGCATTGAACTACAAGAAAAGGAGGCACCGGAAGCGGTATTCGCGGTAGATGGACGACGCTTGGATTCTGGGCCCATTCGTTTCCAAACCAGAAACCTGGAGGTTCTACAGGGAACTGACCACCGGGAAAGCCTGGTCTTTAACATCATCCGGGCACCACAATACGGGTTGATACTTGGATTACCGTGGCTGAGAACACACAACCCCCTGGTGGACTGGGAGGAACAAACTCTTCTGTTTACTTCAGAGTATTGCATCTCACACTGTAAGCATACCTGTGTCTCCCCAGCCTTGGCTTTGGCTTCCTGTCATCATGTGGCTACTGCAGTGGAACAGGATGTAAGTCTTCCAGAGGAATATCAAGGATATGCCGAGGTGTTCGATGACTTAAAGGCGGAAGTGCTGCCACCGCACCGGCCGTATGATTGCCAGATAGACCTAGTGCCCGGTGCAGTCATACCAGCGGGGAGAGTATATGCTCTCACGGAACCCGAAAACGCCCATCTCCGCGCTTACCTTGATAAATACTTGGCGCTGGGGTTCATACGGGAGTCCAAATCCCCGGCTGCGTCTCCATTGTTTTTCATACCCAAGGCGAACGGGGAGCTGCGCGCTTGTGTGGACTTCAGAGCGTTGAATGCCATCACGGTTAAAAATAGGTATCCGTTACCTCTGATCAGTGTATTGCTGGATCAAGTGAAGAAGGCAGCGATCTACACCCGTCTGGATCTCAAAGGCGCATATCATTTAGTGCGCATGCGCAGCGGAGACGAATGGAAGACAGCATTCAAGACGCGCTTTGGGTTATATGAATACCTGGTAATGCCATTTGGTTTATGCAACGCTCCCGCGGCCTTTCAATTCTTTTTGAATGACGTCCTGCGAGAATACCTGGACAAGTTCGTAGTGGTATATATCGACGATATCTTGATCTATTCGTCCAAGGAAGAAAATCACACACAACACGTGCGTACCATCTTGCAAACCCTACGAAACCACCATTTGTACTGTAAAATCAGCAAATGTGAGTTCGGTGTGACATCTGTCGAATTTCTAGGTGTTATGCTAACCCCTTGGGGACAGGAAATGTCCGAAAGGAAGGTCGTTGCGGTTAAGAACTGGCCCACACCCGTGAATGTTCGGGATATTCAATGCTTCCTGGGGTTCGCCAACTTTTATCGTCGATTTATCGAGCACTTCTCTGAGTTGGCCGCCCCTCTCACATGGATGTTGAGAAAAAGGACCATCTTCCAGTGGACCGAGGAGGCCCAAAAGGGGTTTGATGCTTTAAAAACGCTTTTGCATCTGCCCCTGTTTTGGTGCATGCAGATCCGGATCGTCCATACATAGTGGAGGCTGATGCCTCGGATTCAGCGGTGGGGGCGGTGCTCTCCCAACGACATACACAAACCGGCCAACTCCACCCTGTGGCGTATATGTCAAGAAAGCTCAATCCTGCGGAAAACAACTACACCGTAGCGGAAAAGGAACTACTAGCTATAAAGGAGGCGTTTGTAGACTGGAGGCATTATCTGATGGGAGCCAGGCATGTGGTGACTGTATTCACCGACCACCGCAATCTTCAATTCATGACAGCAGCCCGACATCTGACACCCCGGCAATTAAGGTGGATGCTGTTCTTCGCAGAGTATAACTTCTTGGTGACTTATAGACCGGGAAGAGAAAACAAGAAGGCAGATGCTTTAACCCGGCAAACGGCTCCAGTAGGCCAAACCGGTGGTTCCAAAAACGCCATTATTCATCCAAAAAACCTGGTTGGGGCTACCTGCACCGATATCTTCCTTCGGAGTGTGGCACACAACATCCACAATGAGAAGTGGAAAGACTGGTTGGACAGGAATAAGGACTGGAAGGTGACAAAGGGACTACCATTGCGAGGACACCAGCTGTTACTACCTATCGGTTCCTTGCGCAAACAAGCCTTCAAGTGGTGCCACATCCTGCCCAGTGCGGGACACAATGGTCAGGAAAAGACTATGGAAAGGGTGTTAAGGCAGTTCTGGTGGCCCACCATAAGGCGAGACATTACGACATGGATAAAGGAATGCCTGACGTGTAACCAAATGAAAGCTACGCATGCTCGACCTGCGGGTCTCTTGCAGCCTCTTCCAACTCCGGAGTATCCGTGGGAGAATATCTCGGTGGACTTCGTGGTAGGGATGCCAGTGGATAAGGGGCACACAGTCATCTTAGTTGTGGTAGATTACTTAACTAAGATGGCACATTTCATCGCTTGCAGACAGCTCCCCACGGCGGGTACGTTAGCTCTGTTAATACTGGTACACATAGTCCGATTACATGGGTTACCCAGAAGCATAGTTTCGGACCGTGGGGGACAGTTCACCGCTAAGTTCTGGAGGGTTTGGTGTGCGGCATTAGGCATTGCATCCAATACCTCCACCAGCTTCCATCCACAAACCGATGGTCAGACGGAGAGGGCGAATCAAACGCTAAAGCAGTACCTAAGATGCTACGTGGATGCTACAACAGAGGCATGGGTGGATAAACTATGGTTAGCCGAAGTGGCATATAACAGCGCTGCGCACAGTTCTACTAACCTCACTCCCTTTTATTGTACCTATGGATTCCATCCTCGGTTCACTCCTTTTCTGCACCCTGCACATACCACCACCGTACCGGACGTTCAGGAAAGAGTAGCACACATTCAACAAAGCTGGAGGGCAGCGCAGAAAGGTTTAAAGGCAGCTAAAATACAGTACAAAGCACATGCCGATAAACATAGGCGCCCAGGGCCCGTGTACAAGAAAGGAGACTATGTGTGGTTATCCACCAAAAACATCAGGTTCAGGAAATACAGTATTTTTAACCCCAAGTACATAGGCCCTTATCAAGTGACCAAGCTGATCAATCCAGTGGTAGTGAAGTTGGCATTGCCTTCCTCTTTGAGGATACATCCTGCTTTCCATGTGTCCCTGGTTAAACCGTCACATACAAGGAACAAGCATACCCCTGCTCCTATCATGGTGAATAACGAGGTAGAACATGAAGTGCGGGGTATTGTGGACTCCAAAATATACCGCACTAGACTTTGGTATTTGGTAGCCTGGAAGGGCTATGGCGACGAGGAAAACTCATGGGAGCCCGCCATAGGAGTGCATGCCCCTCGTTGCACTGCGATCTTCCATAGACGCTTCCCTAGGAAGCCCTGTCTCTGTCAGTGTTCTTCAGGAGAGGGATGTACTGTTGCGGCGCACCGTGCTGGCCGCCGGAGAACACTGCCAGGGCAAAGCAGCTCGGAAGAGACCAGACGCCTCGGAAGAACTACACTTCCCGTGAGGCATTGAGAGCGTGACGCACGTAACGTCACGACGTGGCTGCAGCCGGGGATATGAAGGCTTCCGGGACAGAGGTCGGGTGCCGTTGATTCTGAAACCGGAGGCAGAGGCGATACGGATGAACTAGTAGCGGTAGGGGTGCGGTTTGCACCAAGTTCTACTTCAGCCGTTTCCTTACTAATTGGGCCTTAAGGGCATTTCGTTAAGTACTTCTAAATGGAAGCACTTCTGTTACTGCTGACCGGCACCGCTTTGAAGGCAATTGCGGGGCTGGTCGTATGGGCTTCTTAAGTTGTTGTTTTGAACCCAATCCCGGCAAAAACCTTGGCAATAGCGCTACAGGGCTATCCTCTGTACTGTACTATCTTGGATTTATATAGAGCATGATTGGGTGATTATCGTGACCGCTGGACATTGCGGTTTGGTCTTTGTTAAGTTGCATTGAAAGGGTTCCAAGAAGGATTGGAGTCTTTTTCCCTAGCTACTCGTGGTATCTTAATTTTGAACACTCACAGAGGGGGCAACAGAATTGGGGTTGCTCCAATCATGAAACTATTATTGTGCCATGTTATTATGTCTCCACCATCAGGGGCTTGTTGAGCTTATCCAGATTGAAGCTCCGCTCCCTCCCCTGTACAGCATCATTTTGAAACACTTTTTGGTATGTAGTATTTGCACCCTTCCCCATTGTGTAGTGCAGGCCAAAGTAGTATTCTGCTTTAACGTGTTATCTGTTTGTAGATTTAACTGTGGCTTCTCTACAAGAGGAACATCCCTTGCAGGACGAAGAAATGTTATTTTCCTTTACAGGTATAAGAACTACTCTTACCAGTTAGTTTATGGTCAGTCATTATGCATTGAGAATGGGGGCTTGATTTCATAAGTCATTGTTCTCGTTACAGGTCTCCCTCCCAGCTGACCCCATCCTTCCCTTCCCTCGCCTGATCACCCCATTGAGTCTGTTGTGTCACTCAGACCTTGGGGCTATCAGGAGGTGGACCCCATTGAGCATCGTACGACTCCGAGGATTCAAGGACCTGACAGTCCTGACTCCCCTGATCCCCACAAATCGGGAAAAGCATCGACTTGGATGGGTTGGCGTGGAGCCCTGTAGTTTCACCAAACACCCGCAGAATGTGCAGCACCCTCGGTCCGGTGACCCAGGGGTCTGAGAAAAAGAATAATGCGTCATCTGCATAAAGTGCTATTTTATCTGAGTATTCGGGGGACCAAACCAGGCCCCTGTATACCGCGTCCAGGCGCACCCAAGCTGCCAAAGGTTCAATTGCCAAGGTGAAGAGAAGCGGGGAAAGAGGACATCCCTGTCTCGTACCCCTCTGGATATGAAAGGGGTCTGAGCGGAACCCGGCCACCCGAACAGAAGCCGTTAGGTCCGTGTATAAAAGTTTGACTTATGCTCGGAAGCGAGGCCCCAAATTGACCGCCTCCAATAATTTGAAAAGGTACGTCCAACCTAGAGAATCGAAGGCCTTGTCGATGTCGGCCAGTAGGGCCGCCACTGGGCGTCCCAGACGGTGGGCCCCGGCGATGGCGTTATGTTCGCGTCGTATGTTATGCCTAGTGGAGCGGTGCGGCATGAAGCCTGACTGGTCCGGGTGGACAAGGTCAAGGATACATGTACGGAGGCGATCAGCCAACACCTTCCCCAGCAGCTTCGGCTCGAAATTCAACAAAGATATGGGGCGATAAGAGCCCGGGTCTTCCGGCGGTCGGCCCAGCTTGAGAAAAACAACAATTTCGGCATGACGCCAGTCCGGAGGCAAGATCTCTTGCTCGAGCGCCTGATGTAATGCGCCGAGAAGATGGGGCCCAGCGGTCCCCATGTGGGGACGTAGGAAGTCACTGGGGAACCCGTTAGGGCCAGGTGCGCGGCCTGGGTGAATATTGGTAAGGGCGGCCTGAAGTTCATCTAGCGAGATAGGTTTGTCAAGGGCATCCCGCTGCTCATCGGAAAGGCGCTTCGGAGGGATATCTACGAGAAAGGCATCTATGAGCAAATCGGCGAGTTCCTCGCGGGCACTGTAGAGCGCGGCGTAGAACTCAGCGAAAGTCTGTACAACTGCCCCCGGGGAGGAGCACAAGGTGCCCGTAGAGGAACGGAGCACCGGGACTTGAGTCGGGGAGGACCTCGCTTGGCAGAGTCTATGAAGCATCTGGCTGGACTTGTCGCCCCATTGATATATCCGATATTGAGTCGCCAGCCAGGCGTCCTTGGCCATGTTCATAAGCAACTGGTGCAGCTGCTGTTGAACCTGAAGCAGATTGCGGCGGGCACCACCGTCCGAACCCTCCACCACAGCGTCCTGGAGAGCGCGTTGTCGCTCCTCCAGATCCAGTACCTGCGCCAGGCGACGTTTCTTTTCTCCCGTGCGGTAACTGATATCTATCCCACGTATCGTGGGCTTAAAGGCTTCCCACAGTGATATCTTGGAGGAAACAGACCCGACGTTGGCGGCAAAGTAATCCTCCGTAGCGCGGCGAAGTGCCTCCCGATACTCGGGATCCCAAAGCAGCCACGGTGACATGCGCCAGCGATAGGAGGGGCGACTAGTTTGCAGACTGAGCGTGAGCTGGGTAGGCGAGTGGTCCGACAGGCCATGCGGGAGGATAGAAGCGGTCACTACCCTATGTGTATAGCTATGTGGAAGGAACAGGTAGTCCAAACGGGAAAGCGCAGGGTGTACCGACGACACATATGTGTATCCCGCCTCGAAAGGGTGAAGGGCCCACCATGTGTCCGTCCAGCCCAGGGTGTGCGCAAGGATATTGAGTTTAGTTCTGGGGGGGGGAACGGTCGGGGGCCGCGCCCTCCATCTGTCCAGAGGGGCCATAGTGTCATTCCAGTCTCCCCCAAGTATAATCAGGCCGTCGGAAAGTTCTCCCCAGAGCTGCATCAGTCTGTCCACAAACATCTGACTAAGGGGGGGTGGGGCGTATATGCTACCTAGCGTTACCTGCTCACCCGCCAGGGTACCAGAAATGACCGTAAAACGGCCACCGGGGTCTAGCCACTGTTGCGTAACCTGGAAGGGAACCCTGCGGTGTATGAGTATGGCCACTCCGCGTGCGCCCCTGGAGAAGCCAGAGTGGTGCACCGCATTGTAGCCGAACCTGGACAGGAATGGGGCCTTGTTGCCGAGCAGGTGGGTCTCCTGTAGGAGCAGAACATCGGCGGAGTGCCGCTTGGCTTGGGTCAGTACTGCCCCTTGCTTGACCCTATTCAACAGGCCCCGCACATTCCAGGACACTATATTGAGGTCCCCCAGTGGAGTGGTCCTAGCTGCACGGGCCATGAGCCATGGGTGGAGCAAAACGCGGATGCCTACCTGTGTATGTGGGACGGTGCGGTGCAAACAACATATAACAAAACTGCAAAACAACCTGCCCAACCCCCACCCCTCCCACCACCCCCCACCCCCACCTATACTTCCTGAAACTCGGAGTATCTGTCGCGGCAGAATCACGTCCAGGCCCTCCAACGGGAAGATCACGGCGGACCCTCCAAAGGATCCCTCCCTCCCACCTCTACCCATAAACTGAGAACAAGGAGGCGAGTTCAGTCCATCCTAGCCAGAGATAGCGTACTGTGTCCCACTGACACAATGTCTGGGGTCTTGGTGTGACATTGCAGCCGACCCAATGAAAATAGAGCAGCCAAGGTAGTACCAACCCCACAGTACCTCACTCTGCTGCGTCAGTCTTGTTCTGGGAACGCCAGTTGGAACGAGAGCGATGTCGCCGGTGCGATGTGTCCCCACCCAGACGGCCACTCATACGTGAGCTCTGAGAGGAATGTGAGTCCAGAGGTGGCGGGGTGTGTGGTTTGATGTTTCCCGGTGCTCGTCTGTCCATGCAAAGTCTTCCTCAGGGGTGTCGAAGAAGTAGGATTTGGATTGGAAGAGTACTTTCATGCGAGCTGGAAACATAAGAGCGTAGGAAAGGTTCAGGTCGCGCAAGCGCCACTTCGCAGCCACAAAGGACTGTCGCTGCTGCTGGACGATCCGGGTGTAGTCCGGGAAGACCATAATGGGGTGGGACTCGTAGACCATTCTCTCTTTGTGCGTGCGGGCAAAGCGCAGTATGGCATCGCGGTCAGCGTAATTAAGGAGGCGGGCAATGACCGGACGTGGGCGCTCATCGGCGGCGGCTTCCTAGTCAGAGCGTGATGTGCTCTTTCAATCATGAAGCAGGGCGAAATATCTTCTGCGGGCAGCAGCGCCTTGAGCCAAGTTGAAAGGAAAGTTACCATCGAGGACCCCTCGCATCCCTCCGGAAAGCCCACCAGGCGGATATTGTTGCGGCGGGCCCTCCCCTCCGCGTCCTCGGCCCTAGCCGCAAGCTCCTTGGAGACCATGGCCAGTTTGTCGACCTTTTTCTGGAGGGCGGACACAGTATCCTCCACCGTAGAGACCCTCGTCTCGGCCTCCGTGATCCGGTCAACTGCCTTCCGGAGGTCTTGGCGAAGAAACGACACCTCGGACCCCACCGCACCGATCTGGGCCTCAAGGGCCGTGCGGGACTGCGTGATGGCCTCCAGGAGCATCGCCGTGTCCGAGGAGACGCCCCCAGCGGCCTCCTTCCCGGCTGGGGGCGGCCGTGGTGTACTGGTCCATGGTAGGTTGTTTAGGTGCCGCTGTGCTGGGGTTGTTCTTACCCATGATGGTATGGAGGGCCACTCTCCGGCAGACCAGGGCAAAGTAAACCACAGGGCCCAGGAGCAGGGGAAGGAGAACAGGCACCGCAGCGCGGCAGGCAGGGCACCCCCGGCTACATCACGATGTAGGCCCGGCCTCTGCACGGTCCGCAAGTTTCTACAGATAGAATTAGGCCCACCCGCGAACCGCCGCCAGGGAATCTTCCACAGCCGCAGCAGGGGGAGGGCGGCACCACGATGGCGGCGTAGTCGTCCTCGGGGGTCGGCCTGGGTCTCACCCCGATGGCCCCCAGCGCCGGCAGGCCTTGCGAGCCCGGCTCCCTCACAGACCCAGAACAGGCCCCAGGCACCTCCAGGGGCCCACAGCCGGCGCCGATGTAGGCCTCACCGCCTCCCGGGGCCCGGCCCAGCCCCTGCCCCCGACACGGGGGGCTCCTCGGTCCCGGAGAGGCCCCAGCAGCTGATTCCATCCGCTAAGAGGGCGCCGCGGTGGCAATGCAGGACCCACCTCTCGCCGGAATCCACAGCCTGCCAGCCGCCCGCAGGGGGTCCGTTGATGTCCAGGCCACGGCTCAGGCCCACCTCTTCGGTGCGTGGCGCAGTCTGTCTGGTCCCCGGGTGGGCCGGGGGGGCGAGGGTCCCACCGCCGTCACTCACTTCTCCTCAGATGCAGGCCCGCTCCGACGATGCACGCCCTCCAGGCCTACTCATCCGGGCAGCACTCTACGGCCCAGGCCTCGCTGGCCGATCACTGTGGCATGCGCGAGGGGGGGATGGGCGCCGCGGTGACCACACAGCGGCCGCCGACCGCGGAAACGGGCACCCGCCCCGCCGCGAGCGGGCCGTCCACACCAGGCAGTGGCCCCTCCGGCTCGCCTCACCAGGGAACCCGGCCTCAGAGAAGTCCAGCCGGTGCCTCCGCCCTCACGGGTGCCGCGTTATCTGCCCGCCGGCGGGGATCCGGCCCAGCGGCCGAAGCGGGCCTTCACGAACCTCCGGGGCACACCGCCTGAAGTCCGGCGCGGCCCCCTCCAAGGCGCACCACAATTTTGGTCAGTTGGGACCAGGATGGAGGACGGATGGTGTCTCTGGCAAGGGCGGACGACGGAGCTCTATAGAGACGCGTCCGCCATGTTCGGCTTCCAAGCCACGCCCCCATTTTATCAATTTTACACATTTGAAAAAATACCAATTTAAGCAATTGGGTTGTTGGTTGACTGTGCTGTGAGCACTGGTAAAGCATAAATCACAATCCTTGTCAGGATGAGGCACAAGCGAACCCTAAATTAACCTGTGCTCAGCTGCGGCTCCTCCGCAAAGGTGAAGGAGCAGGGTCCCACTGCTCTGCGAGCAGTAGTTAAAGGAAAACTAAAATGATAATAAACAGCGTTATTATCATTTTAGTTTTCTGTTTCCTGGTGCAGGCGGGGCTGCTCCTCTGACAGATCAGGGGCCAGGGGGAGGAGCGGTTTGTCCACTCAAAGTGCGCATGAATGTTTGACCGGCCAAACATTCATGCACACATTGCATGTTCTCCACCCAGGCTGCATTACAGCCTGGGTGGAGAATATGCACAGGCTCCCATTCCCCATCTGAGTGCCGAAACTACGGGACTCAGACCAATCACAATACTGCATTGCAGCATAGTGATTGGTTTAGGGGAGCCTGGGTGCATCCTGCTGCCGGACTCCAGTCAGGAAGAATATAAGAAGATGACGGAGGAGAGACGGCGGCTGGCCGTAGCCAGGTAAGTGTTTTTTTTTTTTTTTTTATTCGCCCCCACCCAGCCCCACCACCCGCGTCCGGTATGAGCCGCTACTGCCTGTGCTCAATCTCCTGGTAGCTTGGCATAGAGCAGTCAGACTTCACTTAGAGGCAATGTATAAAGTATTTGTGCAACATGGCAAACAGTAACACAGTGAAAATACACCACAAAAGGATCCCACACCGGGTTAGAAACATAGAGTAGTTTGCAATAAACAAAAAAAAGACTAAAATGAAAAAAATTCAATATGTAGAACCTGAAATATGCAGGTTTAAAGATTTTAGAAAAAGTAGTGCCTAAAAGCACCAAGCGCCAACTGTGGATGTCTGGTCGCGCTGTTCAGGCCAACCGCAATGGAGCGCAGGCTGGCTACAGGGACCCAGTTAGGACCGCTCTACAGAGTACCTTAAATTCTGGTTTGCGGAGTGCTGCAAGGATCTGCGTCGAAGATGCGTTGCGCAGCCTAAGCAATGCGTCAGTTCTGAGATGCGGCGAGTCTGTGGTGCAAGGTCCTGCATCATCATCGAGGATCCCTATGCAGGTCCTTCTCACCCAGGTAAGAAGGCAGAAGGTCAGCGCAGCAGGGCAGCAATTCTTCAGAGCAGCAGTCCAGCAGAGTGTCAGTCCTTTCAGCAGTACAGCAGTCTTTCTTCCTATCAGAGTATCCACAGGTCCAGAAGTGCACTGAAGAGGAGGTGCCTGAGGTCCAACATTTAAACCTGGTGCCCTTCCTCTGGAGTGTGGAAGAAGGTTCTAGAGATTTCCCTTTGAAGTGCACAGGCGTCCTGCCTTCCCTACCCTGGCTCCAGACTAACTACAGGGGGTATGCAGCCCTTTATGTGGAGGCAGGACACACGTGTTCAAGTGTAGGTAGGGCTGTGCTTAGTCCCACCCTCACATCCTGCCAGTGATGGCCCATGCAGGCACAACTAAGCGCTCTACTGTGTGTGGCTGTCTAGGAGGAATACACAAAGCCCAAATGTAAGCTACTCCCAGTCATGTAACCCAGAGACAGGCCACAGGCACTATATGGCTAAGGCAGGAACATGCCAACTTAAAAGTGGCATTTTAAAAATTATAATTTAAACCCAACTTCACCATATGTTACGATTTTTCATTACAATTCCACAGGCACAAAACATGAACTAGTTACTTGTTCCCATTTGGAAATTACAGCTAATTAAATGAGATAAGGTAACTCCACCTTATCTTATAGGTAGGCCTTGCTGTAGTGAAAAACACATTTAAGTGTTTTTCACTACCAGGACATGTAAAACTTAAAAAGTACATTCCCAACTTTTAAAAATATGCTGCACCCTTTACTCTGGGCTATCCAGGGCCTACTCTCTGGGTGACTTATATGTATTGAAAAGGGCAGTTTGGTCCTGGCAAAAGGTTTATTTTGTCTGGTCGAAATGGCAGTGAAAAACTGCCCACACAGGCTGCAATTGCAAGACTGAGATATTTTAAAGGGCTGCTTAAACTGAGCCTTCCTGCACAAAGACAATACTGCTTGCAACCTATGCACCCTTGTACCATGGCACAAGGGTGCCTGTGTTGGTGCAAGGCAGCACCTTGTGTGCCAGCGCAAGAAGAGGACAGGATTACTTCATATAATATAAATTATGGTGTATTCCTGCCCTCTTCCCTTTCATGGAGCACAGCAAGGTGTCTTGCTGCGTTGCATGAAAGTTTGATAAATCTGCCCCTTAGTATTTAGCCAAAAGGGAGAAATAATAAAGATATGATTATTCATAAGGGACAGGGATGATTAGAAGGATA
This sequence comes from Calotriton arnoldi, assembly GCA_963921515.1. Classification (NCBI taxonomy): domain Eukaryota; kingdom Metazoa; phylum Chordata; class Amphibia; order Caudata; family Salamandridae; genus Calotriton; species Calotriton arnoldi. Next base: position 509,605 of record CAWUFW010010559.1, read on the forward strand.
ATCAAGTTTCTATGAACATGGGCATATTTTCACTGGATAACAGAAATAATTAACTCTGGATAACAGAAATAATTAATTGCTAAGGCAATATTGATCACATTAATCAGATTCAGGAGGGAGAGGTGCATGCAGGGGGCCATATGTTGTGCCCTCCTCTGTGACATATCTCTGCACAAGCTAACCCCAGTACTGAGTGACACTCTGGAAGGCAGCCTACTGGAGGATACAATAGCAAAAGCTGTTAAAGAGTTCTGGTAAAGTCCTGGAAAAGATAGTTCCCAGCTGAGTACTATAAAATCAATAAGCTCATGGCATCAAAATTGCTGTACAGGGTGTCATGCAGAGTCGTCTGGCAGCGTACACACTGAGGACCAGATTCATCAAGCTTTTGATTGCCCTTGATAAAAGTGAGATTTATCAAGCAATGCAAGGCCACCTTGCATGGCCCTGCAAGGATGGATAAATGTAGAAAGTCCAACAACGTCCGAGTGAGAGGCGACAATGGGGAGAAGGGAGATGGAGGCGACGTCTCACCCAAGGAAATGTTCGCCCACCCAAACCAGAGGTTACTATGTCCCAACCTCGGACGAAATGCGACAACTGTCCCGCTGAACCCACAGCCCACAGGCCTACAGCCAATGTGCAGGGCGGACCCCGCCGGGAAAGTTCTGATACTGTCATGCTCCAGGAGGAGCATGGCTAAGCCAGGTGCGTGCTCGGGTGTGGGGCTGGAAGGGGGAGGGTGGCACTAAAGGGTAGTGACTCGGGGGATAGTTAGGCCAAAAAAGCAGAGTGATAGGTAAAAAAACGCAAAGGTAGAAGTGGAGGTGAAACCCTCAGGAAGTGAATGTATTTTTGCTTTCCTCTTTTTTTTCCCCTTTTTTTTCCTGAAGTTTGTTTTTCTTCAATTATGAAGAAAATATACCGGAAAATAAGACTGAGAGTTGATTTAATATTTTTTAGAAAGTTGCCAAACCAATTCTCAGCTAGCCATAGAAAGGAAAAGTTCAGAAAGATATCGACAGGCGAAAAACTAAAGAGTTGAAACAGACTAGGGATAGTATTTAAACTAGAAGAGAAAAATAGACAAAGCCTAAGAGGAAATAAGATACAGCAAACAAGAGAAGAAAAAGAAGAGAAATTTCGATAGAATTACAAACAGACACAATACTTACCTGTGACTTTCCTTCTGAGGCCACCGGCTGGGGAGGAGGAAAACCGTCTAGAAGAAAGAAAGGAAAGAAGAGACATAAAAAGATCTTTTTTTCTGAAACCAACATAATCAAAAGTTCATAAAGATTGCCACACAGAAATAGAAAACAAAATAGAATCTGCCTCAATAGAGTAGCACTTACCCAATGGCTAAACTGTAAAGTGAAAGAAATTAAAATAAAAGGTTGCAGCATACTCATCTTGCAGTTTTTTTCCTTCTTTTGAAGACGCTGCAAACTGACAGAGGACAAGGTAGATTTGTGGTATAATACATAGTAACAATTGCTCTCCATACTCATGAATTAGAGTTTGACTACAGGGATGTACCCCCGCCTGTCCATATGAGGTGTGAATAAACACTGCTAACAGTAAAGGAAACAGAGGATTTGTATACTCATGTAAATACGTGTCCTCACCTATCACAATTGCAGTGATTTTATGTGGTGAGCAATGGAACTGACAATAAACTCATAAGAGTGTGATGTCTGTTTGGCTATATATCATACTGAATGCAAAGTGGTATTACAAGAATCACTATTGCATTTATACGGGTGGAAGTGTGTTCCTACACTTGCAATGTCTGTAGTGTTTATGTGACCACACCTGTCCTGGAAAGTCATCAAATCATGACCTCAACTGCCTTGTTTTTGTATCTGCAATAAATGTAATGGTAACAGGCACTATTATATGCCTTGCAACCGGGAAACAAGCAAGTAGGTCTGTTTGTAGAATTATGGCATTGTATGTTATGTGGTGTCCACAGTGTGAATTAGACCTTAGATTACAAGTGTAGGGCAGCAACCAGGAAAAACAAAAATAAATTTGAGCATGGGGCAATGCAGATTTAGGGGCTGATTATGAGTTTGGTGGTTCATCGGACCGCCAAACTCCCTGTGGAAGTGTGGTGACGGTCGGGGACCGCCGCACCAGCGGTCCGACCGCTCTATTACAAGTACGGCGGTCAGAGAGCTTTGCCCAACCGCTGTATTACAAGTACGGCGGTCAGAGAGCTTTGGGACTGCTGCAACCACCAGGAATCCGCGATGCCTGACAGTGGCGCGGTGGTCTGGGGAAGCAATATGCATGGTGGTGCCGCTGCGGCACCGGCATGCATATTAAGAGTTTCCCCACCACCAGCCTTTTCATGGAGGTGAGACCGCCCCTGTGCATGGGGGTGCATGCAGGGGGGCACATGTTGTGCCCTTCTGTGTGCATGCACCCCTGTTCCTGCATGGCATGGATTGCTCAGTCCATGCCATGCAGGAACATGCATTGGCAGTCCAATGGCAGTGCAGTTCTAAGGCTCACTTATTGGCCTTTAAACTGTACTGCCGTGGGACTGCCACGCCGCCCACCCACCAGACCATGAAGTAACTTGTAATCTGGTGTGCATTCGGCAGTCAGGTTTGGCGGTGTGGGAGGGGAGCAGTGCTGTGGTGGCCCACTCCCACACCGCCAAAGTCGGAATGAGGTCCTTAGTATCTCCGTGCAGAGATACCACCTATTTTTTTGCAGTTTTATATAGCGCAAACTCGACCTGAAAGTATCAGAGCACTTCACATGACCACCAGTTGCATTATATACTTACACATTCATTTTTTAGGCACGGGGAGATTAACTGATTTGCCCAGAATCCCAGGATGTTTGAGTATTCCGCCAAACTCAAACCTGGTTACCCAGCTTCAAAGTCGGCCGCTCTAGCTGTTAAGCCACATCCTCTCATTCATGACAAAATATATGAGGTCTGAAAGTCATTGCACTTGCTTCTGCAAGGTCACATCAGGCAACTGTGCATTCTTTGTTGTATGGATGCAGCAGTCTCCATATGTCCACAAGAGCATATCCATAACATTGCTCTAGCCCTCAACATTACCCAAGTGAGGCCTTTCTGCTCTATTAATGCCAGGGTCCACAGTCAAATTCAAATAACTACTCTAAGCCACCCAAAATCTGTCACTGTATAGTACTGGATGATCTGTTTGGAAAGTATACCTTCTTACTGCAAGGCACATAGATCAAGCCCACCACTAATGTTGAACCCTGAATGGATACTTCCACAAATACTAAATAGCCGGTAGTTTCTGCCCGGGTCTTAAATATTAATTATTTATACAGACATTGTTTTATGAAACAAAATAGTCACCCATCCATATTCTTAAGGTTAAGTGCTCAGTGTGATAGCGTCAGATATGTGGGCATGGCACACAAATATGTTTCTACTCACCTTTCAGTTTAAGTGTCTTTATCTCCACCAGTCAAAAATGCATCTCCTATAGCTACACAATATGAGGACATTAAGAAGCCAGATAAGATAATGTATTTTTACTCTTACCATTATTGTTGAGACCTTTAATGTTCAGTGAAAGAATAGGAAGATCTTTGTGCACAATTTGAGTTTTTGCATGGGTGCTGATTGTGGATCCACCAAGCTACCCGCCATCACCTATAAATGCCAAACCAAATGGGGTAAACTTTACAAAAACAGTACCCAGATGTGACGCTAGTGGTATTATTCAAATTTTAGTATAGCTACAATGTGCACATGGTCCATAATAAGACAACAGCCTCCACCAGACAGTGGCGTGAGGATTAGAAGTCATAGTACTGTCATTGCTCCATTAAATATGAGGGAGGAAAAGGATGACATATGATGGTGATGGTGAAGGTGGGGGTGAGCAAATATATTGATTAGAAAAGCAAAAAACTAAATTATAGAAACGTAAACTAGGTTAGGAAATCTTATCCAATATCAAACTGTAAACTGAAAACTTCAAACCATAACATTTAATCAGGCAAGGTGGTACACCATTCAACTCAACATAAACTGCAGTGTTGCACAAAATCTACTTATGTTAGTTACCATGAATGCAACAGAGGGAGCATGTTCATAGCTCCCCATTACCACTGAAGTAAATGGAGATCACAAAATAGCTCTTGGGTGGGAGAATGATGAAATAACTAAAGTACATTTTTTAATTGGAATATGTTTCTCATCTAGCTCAAATCTGAGAATTCCAGAATTATCAGGGGCTCAATATGTGTTTGTGTACTTTCCATACTAGAGTAACAGTAAAGCTTTGTCATCCTGGCCCAGGCGCGGTCACTCAGCAGAGGCTGCAGTGGGTGCACCGCCGGCACACCAAAGGCAAGCCAGTATGCGTCCATCCACACCTGAATTAGACTAGGAGCCAGGAACCCTGCTCCAGTGAATCCAAGCAGGTGTACATACTCACCCCTACAATTACACTCACTACAGGGAACTATCAAGGAGGAGTGCCTCCATTCAAATAATTTAACTAAGGGAGACCATTATTGTAAAAATCTCCCCTCAATGTTCCTCTGTTCAAAAGACCACAACAAATGCACAGAATGGCTGGCATAAGTATATGATCAATTGCAGATCTCTGCCATGCCAAGTAAGTTGCATTACTCATCTTTTTGAAGGAGGAAAGACCAGATGCATTATTCCATATGGAAACCTGGCTACACAATGAGTAGGGGCCTTACATCGTCCAAGCCTTGCCTTTGGGATACTACATCTGCCGGAGAGAATGGGTGGATTAAAAGGGTGGTAGAACTGCTATAATCCTCAAGGAGGCATTTAGATAGCCCCATGAACAGTTACATCTTCCTGACTAAGAAAGCTTGGCTTTTAACATCTCCTTGACCCCGATTCTCACCTTCTGCAGACATGCCCTTGTATCAGCCCCCTAGTTCTTGTGGCTAATTTGCTCATGTTCTTCCTAATTCTATTGCTAGTTTGGCAATTAACAAGCCTAACTTTACTGTATGGGGTGAATTTCATGTTCATCTGGAACATCCTAAATGTTCCCAATACTCTGAATTACTACATGATCTCCCTCCATTCAATTACTACAAAATGAGTCCGGCCCAGCACATGAAAAAGTGCATTTGATCGGTCCCATTTTTAGTAATGATCCACACCTGAAAGTTCTGGATCTGCTGCCTGTGTTGTGGTCAGGCCATTTTATGATTCCCATGGTGCTGCATATACAGTGTCCCAACCCGCCTTCCAGGCTATTCACTCTGAGGGATTGTAGCTAGATTAAACTAAACCATGAGAAATGGAAATCTGTTCTTTGTGCTTCAATACCAAATCTGGGTAAGGACCCTTTAGTAGCTAATGAAAAGGTCACCCAATGGGTTAAATACTCTCTGGATCAAGTTATTCCTGTGAAGGCACTTAATTGATGTGCCAAGGGCAAATCTGTTCCGCGGTACACTCCCCACCTTCTGACACTTAGGAAAGAATGCAGAAGGTGTGAGAGGAAGTAGAGGAAATCTTATGATGAGCTAGGAAAATTGAAGTATCGCGAGGCTATGAGGAGATACCTTACTGAAATAAAATTCGACCAAGTTGCCTGCTATGAATTAAAAATCAATGCTTCTATTTCCCCATGAGGATTGTTTCAAATTGTCAAAACATTGACAGAGTAAAAATCGGTCAGTCCCACACCTGAGCCCACTGCAGCTTGCTGCAATGACTTTGCAAAATTCTTTAAAAAAAATCACAGATGTTTATTCCAATTTTAAAGACATTGATAGAGAAATAGAAATTATGGCAAACAGGAAAAGGAGAAGGCTTGCCTTTTGGGCTTCCCTAGCATCACCCCGATAGTTTTGCAGTACTATTTGAAAAAGTTAAATCAGGATCGCCTCTCAAGCTGGCCCCCCCTCACATTTTTTGTCAAGCAGCAGATAACATCTACCCGGTTCTGCTGGAAATGTTAAATCTTTCCTTGTTTCCTTGTTAAATGGAACAGTCCCACCTGCAAAGAAACATGCAGTGGTAAAAGCCTTACTGAAAAAGTCTAATCAGGATCCTCTCTTTCAAGGGAACTATAGACCAATTTCGCTGCTCCCTGAAAGGAGCAAGGTACTGGAGAAGCATGTTAACCAGAATCTATATGGGTTCATAGAAGCAAACAATGTCCTGCACCTGGCCCAGACAGGGTTTTGACCTTAGCATAGAAAGGAAACCACTCTCTTGGTGGAAGTGGAGGAGTTGAAGATGCTGTTAGATAAAGGAGGTACGGCTGCCATCGCACTCCTTGATCTCAGTGCAGCATCTGAAAAAGTCAATCATGGAACTCTCATTGAAAGAATTAATAATGCAGGAGTCCCTGGAACTGCCTTGAAAGCGCTTACCTCATTTCTTAAAGACAGGACCATTCAGGTGTGCGACAAATCCTGCTTTTCGGACAACTTCTCATTGAAGTGTGGAGTGTGGCAGGAATCCTTGCTGAGCCCTACACTTTTTAATTTGTACAAGCACCGTCTCGCAGAAATTGTGTTGTCTTTCAGGGATATCAATAGTGTCATATGCTGAAGACACACAATTGGTGTTTTCTCTTGACCCGGACATGGGCCCCAACCCTCATCTCTGGGGCCCTGTATGGAGAAGGTAGCAAGATGGATGGCCAGCTCCTGCCTTAAGCTAAACAGCGACAAAACAGAACTGATGATACTGGGCCCTAACTTCCATCCGATGTTAGACTGGCTTGATTGCCAAGGTGCGTCCTCAACCCTCAAGATGGTTCTAAAAAGTCTGGGGGTATGGTTGGATAAGTCTCTGTCAATGGATGCCCAGGCAACAAAACTATCGGCCTTCTAAGAATGCTGCAGAAAATTTCTATACTTGCTCTCTCTTTTATCCAGAAGGCTTGTGGTCCAGGCATTAATTCTATTTTGTCTGGATTACGGGAACTCTCTTTATCTCGGAGTGCCCAAACTTTTAACTAAGAGACTTCAAGTTGTGCAGAACGTGGTAGCCCACCTTCTGCTCAATATCCCAAGACATAAATCAACTCTGCAGGCTTTGTTCACTCTACATTGGCTTCCGGTAGACCAGAGGGTCAAATTTAAAGCCCTATGTATAGCACACAGGGAACTCCAAGCAAAAGGTCCCAATCTATTACATCCTCTAATTTCACCTTACACCCCACGCAGAACCCTTAGATCAACCAAGGCTCGACTGGTTAAGGTTCCCATATCCAGAGAGCAAGAAGTGGAGGGCGCTCCTTTGCCTACACTGTGGCCAAACTGTGGAACTCTCTGCCCCATACAGTGTGGCTCATTGATAATGAACTGGTATTTTGGAAGCACCTTAAAACCTGGACATTAAGTAATTAGCATTTTTACTGCTGCCTTTGATGTCACGCAACGTCAGTCTGTGTATCAGATGTTAGCTCTGGGATGCCACAGGGTAGTCATGTTCTTTACAAATGTGCATAAAATAGAACAGAATAGATTTCTCTACAGAATTGCCGTACGTTTTTCTTGCAAGGTGTCTGTTAGGTATCATAATGTCAAGTAATGCCTAGATTGGCGACCTTGACCTGTCCTTATCCCTATCTCTATGCCTCTGACCTTCAGTCACTCTGGCCCAGATTTGTCAAACTTTCACGCAAGGCAATGCAGCAAGACACCTTGCTCCACTGCGTGAAAGGTAGAGCTGTGGCGGCTGCTCCACTAAGGTGGAGGAGCGTCGCTCCACTGCCTAAAGGGGAAACAAAATGATAATAACGTATTGTTATTATCATTTTATTTTCAATTTTGCAGTCAGTGGTTGGGCGGGCCAGGGCTGGCCAGAGAAGAGGAGGAGTGATGTGCACTCCCTAAGTGCACATGAAGTGTTTGGCCGGCCCTCTTGGGCCGACCAAACAGTTCATGCGCACTTTGCATGTTCCTACCAGGCTGCATTACACAGCCTGGTCAGGAACATGCACAGGCTTCCTGTTCCAGACTGATCCACAGCACTCAGACCAATCACAACGCTGTATTGCAGCATTGTGATTGGCTCAGGGGAGCCTGCCTGCCCGGGTGCTTCCTGCTGCTGGCTGCGACAGGAAGATGAAGAGGGCGGAGGATGGAAGAGAGGCGGCAGCCGGCCATTAAAGGTAAGTCCTTTTCTTTTTAATTAGATTCCTTTCCCCACCCCCCACTCACCGCTCCACCACCCCCGTCCGGTAGCAGCTGCTACTGGGTAGAGGGCAGTAATGTGCCATATTTAACATTATATTGCGCATTCCTGTTCTCTCCTTGCGCTGACGCACAATGTGCTGCCAAGCGCCAAAGCAGGCACCCTTGCTCCATGGTGCTAGGGTGCCTGCGTTACAGGCCAGGATTGTTTTTGTACAGGAAGGGACACCTTCCTGCACAAAAACAATCTTCTGAGGCTTTTTCCTCTTTCTAAGTGTGCTGCAGAGTGGGTATAGACATATTATTCCTTGTTACACCTCCCCTCGGAAGACGTAGCATTTTGACCCATTCCGAGGTCTACCACTCATGGAAAATTTGGGAATGCGCCAAAATCCATGGGTGAATGTGTGGGACCCCCAACGCTCAACCCATGGAATGCCTCCCCGGCACAGAGGAATGCAAGGCAGTGACTTGTACTGCCTTGCTTTACTCCAAATTTACCAAGCACCACAGGGCAGTGAAATGTGGCCTTGCATTGCTGAATTTAGTGGTGCATTGCCCTCGCGTTTACTTGTGTGATGGAAGGGCATCACAAGACTAATATAAATTTGCCTGTCTGTCTTTTTCTGCCCAATGACTTCTGATAGATTCCAGACTTTCAGGTTTGAAATAGGGGTCTTCTTTGCTGTCCTTACGGTGTGTGCCTCTACTAGCATTCTTGCCATTTCCCTATTTTCCCTGATCAGCTTGTTGAGACACATCCATTGATTCTGAGTCTAATCAGTCAAACACCTCTTAAAATCTTCAGAAAACATACAGTTATTTATTCATACCACGACCTGCAGGAGACCATGGTTAACATTCCATTTGTGAAGCAGCAGGATGAAGGTCAGGAATTTTTTCCTTTCAATATGTGCTTTGTGTGAGAAGTTGACAGAAAAATGGTTGTGGGATACTTGTACAAAAATGGCCTTTGATTATTTGCCTTGCATACTGGTGTCCGAGTAGGCATGCTGCTGTTGGGCATAGGAGATATGATTTTGTCAGGCAACTAGAGCAGCTCCTGTGCACCATTTGACATTCTAGAGATAGTATGAAGATCTGACTCGGAAATTGTGGGATAAAGGAATCCAGGATAAAGGATTCTGTAAATGCTAACATGTTATTCTGTTCTTCGTTCTCACACGCGTCCAAAATCCTGATCTTGTTTTAATGGCTCCTGTCTTCCAATTCTATATTACTTTAATGGAAGTTCCAGAGTTACTGTCCTCAATCGGGGATATGAGCTAATTGGACTACAACCAGGGACCTGTTTGTCGATTCCAGCCAAGACTCTAAGGGGCTTATTTACAAGCCCTTGCGCCACTTTTGCGTCATTTTTAACATGGGAAAAGTGACGTACGGGTGGCGCAAAGGGCTTGTAAACATGCCCCTAAAGATGCAATGTCTGCGCCAAATTATTTTAGTTCACATCAATGTGGTCTTAATCCTACTCTGAATGGTCGAAAGGAAGTTGTATGGAAGAGAGTTTCCTCATCGAGGATTGCACATTCATGTCCGGAATTCTGGTAGACTCGGTCTGTTGAGAGTTTTGCCTTAATTTGCAGATGGCATTTTACTGAAAATGAGTTGTTCGTTTTAGCTATTTTGGTCAGGACATGTTATGGAAGCACGCCAAAAGGCAAGTTTCTGGGACTAATGGAGTGAAACAATCACACGTACAGTGCACTTGAGGTATCCTATTTTCGCTCCTCATGTTAAGTGCAAGCAGAAGGTCAGAGCAATTATCCCACAATTGCATCAATACAGTATCCATATGTATTAAGTTTTTCACATTATTGGCACTCAATCTACATATTGCCACAGGGAACTTCACATGGCAGTGTGAGGCAATGTCAGAAGACATTAAGGGACACATTTATCCTTATGTGATTCAAGTCACCTTGATGCACTTCCCTTGCGTGACAGGGAAATGTGCTGCCTAGCGCCAACGCAGGCCCTCTTGCACCATGTGCAAGAGTGCCTGCTGTAGTATATAATGTACATGTAAAAGGGTACATGGTGTGTGATTGTGCAATGGCTAAAGTATTAAGATGGAATGTAGAATGTGGAACACAGAATGTTTAAGGCTGTCAGGAGCCAGGTGCCAGTTGCTTGTGACAGTTGCTCCTGGTCTTTGATGGGGGAGGTGCCCTCATTAAATACTCCTATACTTTACACTTAAGGTTTATTGCTGTGCCTTCTATTTCAGCATTGTAGATCCGTGGCTGAGGAGCTGTGTGGCCGCAATCAGTACTGTCAGGGCCGGCTCTAGGGCGGTGTGACCGGTGCCACCGCACCGGGTGCTGGCTTCCTGGGGGCGCCATGTTTGCAAGTTTATTATGTTTTTAAAGCACCTGCTGCCGCGTTCCTTTCCCACAGCAATTACCAGGCCTCACAAAAATGTCAAGTTAACTCTTGTGATTAATGTTCTTCCTGGAGAGAGATTGGAGTGTTGTATAGTTGATGTTTTGACTTATGTGAAGGTAGTGCAGAGGGTTAATATGCCTGCTGCAAAGAACGTGTACCATGTAGATTACAGAGTGCATATAATGTAAATAGATCAGCAGGTTATTGCTTTTAAAAGATACATCCTTTTGTTCCTTGCAATTGATAACTTAAAGTCCTAATATAGAACAATGAGGTATTAACTTTCATCATAGAGCTGCATACACACTGCAAAGTATGCATTAGAGCATAGATTAATGTTACAAAAAGGGTTACTTTGGGTAGAAATCGATTCTTTTTATTAAAGAAAACTCCCAACTATGCTGTTTCTTTTTCGACTCTAAGTTTGTGCTGCCCAACACAAAGCACTCTTAAACTATACGGCCTACCAGTATGGATGACATGTGACTCCTACACTTTTAGTCCTTTGGCTTATGTAACATTTCCTATAAGCTGATTTACAAACCTATGTTTGATTGTCTCTGTGTAATGTGTGTGATGCAAAGTGCTCTGACATCCTTTACTGGTATGAGTGGTGCTATATAACTAATTCAATGCATCTGAGAGAGAGTGGTTATGGAGACTTGGTCACTGTTAAAGGGTGCTAGTGAGAGATACCCGTGCTGGAGGTGGTCATTGGGGGGGCGCCAACTAACATTGTCGCACTGGGCGCCACCGGCGCTAAAGCCGGCCCTGAGTACTGTTGGTTGAGTAGGATAGGCCTTCAGAAGCAAGGTACTGTGACGCAAGGGGTAGTTGCTGGCAAGGGTGATTGCCAGTAGAAACAACTTCAAATGCTTGAAGTGTTGCCATAACGACGTGGAGTTATAGTCTGCCTGAATCACATTCAGACTCAAGGTCCTGTAAAAATCATGCCGATCTGCATTCTTCGCACCACCATTTTAGGTGGCTGTGAAATAAGTAATTGATGTGCATTGCACCATCATTTTAGGCGACTGGGATCCAAGTCATCGATACAGTGTGCAGCCGGGTGCATTTTGGGAGCATTGTCTGTCACTGTGACAGGCACACCTTTGTGAGGCAATTGAGATAGCGTGTATTCAAGGGATTTTCAGCAGCAGAACCTACATTTGGTTTGCAGTGTTTTGTCTGTCACAGTGACAGGCACACCTTCATCAGGATAACAGCGATGGTATTGGGCAGATTAATAGCATTTAGGTATTGGCAGTGTGAGAGCAACAGTGACTTGTTTTGGGGTACTTTCTGTGCTCAGGTATTACGCTGTGTTTGTCACAGTGAAATGCATGCTTTCATCAGGAACAGCAACAGTGTGTTGACAGTGCAAGAGTGCAGTTCAGGAGCAACAGGGTGCAATTTAAGCCATATAAGAGCAGCAACGTTTACAAACGCTTTTAGCGGTCCCTCTAACAGGCATATCTTAAAAGGTTTCTAAGAGGTGTACTAGCAATCCGGTGATCATTGTTGTTAGACCTGTCAGCCCTAGGGTGGTCTTACCCCGGTTTTTTTGCTCTTGCGCCTCATTTTTGCCACTACACTTTTGTTGGACCTAGGTCTCTGGGCGCCTTACCACTGCCAAACAGTGCTGAGGTGCAGGTGCTCTCTCCTAATAAGATGGCTGCCACAGGCCCCTGCTACTGCAGAGTGGCCTTTGCATACACATACTAGTAATCAGGATCAGGCTGGGACATAATGATACAGTATCCATGCCGTCCCCGCCTCTGGGCCTCATAGCCAGACATGAGGGAAGCTTTTAGAGCCTTCCAGCCCAGGTAGGAGTTATGCTTTGCCGCCTTTCAGGAGGGTCACCTGACCTAGGGGTATAAGAGGTTTGGAGGGAAACCTAGCTAGTTAGTTGGGGCACCACTGATCCTGGGGGAACCTCTGCCGGAGTACAGGCTGTTGGGCCTAGGGGGGAGACCTACACTACTGGCACTGACTGGGCCTAGGCACTGCTCTGCTAAGCTAGATGAGGAACACCTTCCACCTTACTGACCTTGCCCAGCGTGAGGGGACCCAGGGAACCACCTTCAGTGTGTCTGCAAGGCACCAACCTGCCTCTTATGCCACCAGCTCATTCCCTTTCCCCTCATCAAGCAACCTATCTTCAAGTAACCCCCTCTGCTTGCTGTAACTAAAGAAACCTATTCGTCACCGTCCCTGCCAAGCTGTAACTACCTGCGCTGGGACAGGAGCGCAAAGGACCCTGTGAACGCTGATGCTGCTGGGGGATCACCAGGTAAAGCGCGGTGCCACTAAGCGCTAGACCTCCGCCCCGTGAGTCCTACTGCCAACGCTGTGTGCCACCCTGCGTGTCCTTCCCAAGTGCTGCTGATCCTGCTGGAGCGCTGTGTATGGGACGCGCTCCAGCGCTAAAAACAACCCCGGTGGCCCCAAGCGCTGTGTGCCCCCTCGCGCTGCCTGATCAGAAGTTGGACCATCCAGTCACTGCTGCGGCCCCTGTGCACTGAGAGGCCGCCTGCTGTGCATTGCACTCACCAAGATCACCGCCGCACGCCCGGGGGCGCTGAAGATAGAAGAAGCGCTGCTGCGTGCCGAAGATTCCCTGCCGCGGCACTGCCGAAGCCGCGCTAGGCCCAGGAGCGCGAGGAGAAGGCGTCGCTAGGCGACCGGGGCGCTGACCGTGTCATCTGCCGCGCCTCCGAAAGGCCGCCCAAGGATTGGCTGCCAGCTCGAGGCTGAGATAGGAGCCGGAAGCCTGCAGCCGAGTATATTCCCTCGCATTGGGGGCCGGAGAGGAGCGTTACCGGCCCCAGCCTTTCCCTTGAGAACAGGGCCTTCCTGGAGTGGCCTCGTGGATCCGCCTCCCCCGTCCCGGTTCCCGCAGGTAATTGGAGCGAGCCCGGTCGGGGAGGAGGCTTAGAGGCGCTGCAGACTTCCCGCCAGTCGGGCCAGACACCAGGTGAGCCCGTAAGCCCGTCTAAGCGGCGCTACTTCCATTTGCCCCACACCCGAAGGAACTGGGCGGGACCACAGCCAATTCCCCTACCGTGGGACTGCCTCTGTTACGCTGGAGGCCGGGCCCGGATTTAGCAACCGGGCCTGGTCTGATCACCCCTCACGGCCCCCTGGCCATTGAAACCTGTTACGGAGAGGAGGCCTGGGAGGTGTGACACGAAGGCGTTATCACTGAGCCTTGATACTGCTCTTTTGAAACGTAATAAGGTAAAGCATGTATTCAGGCCTGACAACCGGCCCATAGGTGTAGAAGGTTCCTGATAAATGTGAATGTCTTATGCTCTGCCTTGATTAGAAGGTACCTGGTAGAGACCCATACGTGATAATGCTTCATGTTAATGCTGAGGTTTCTCCTGCAATGCAAGTCAGTGATATTATCTCAATGTGTCTCAATTGACGTGGTACTTACCTTAAGACACCCACTGTACTGAATGTGTTTGTAGCCTAGATTGTTACAGGCCCTACTTCGCCTACAATGTTGAATGAAGGTCCACATTTAATCGGCTATTAATGAAATGAGCCTGAATGTACTAGGCCTGTGTTTTGATCTACAATCTATGACCTCTTCCGTGTTGCTTATGTTCTAGGAGGTATTTACTCCGGCCTATTAGCGGCCCACAGTTTTACTGTTCTAATGTGCTTGAAGGAATTTATGCACTGGTTCTAAGAGACGTAATGAATTGAACGTCGCCCTGATATTACCTGCCTCTTCTGATGCTGAATTGATTTAGATAAAGAATCTTGTTTTTACCTAAAAGCCTGGTGTGGTGTCTCCTTTATTGTGTGCGCATTACTGAGTCAGTGTGAGTGTGTGCTGCACAACTGCTTAACACATTGCCTTCGGGTGCCTTCCTGCCTCGCGCCAAGCTACCGTGTCGGAATCGGCGACCCCGGTTCTAACATTGGTGTTCAGCGGTGGCATGAGGACTTGTGCTTGTGCAGCACCCTACAGAGATTCAGTGTGCGCCGCAAGTGGACACCTATTTAAATGCAAGTGCTAAGAATTCTTCGGTGATTGCCTGATTGTATATACTCCTGTGTTAACCTGCTACCTACGTCCTAGTATCCTTTTCCTTAAGTTGTCTGGGCCCCACCTGTCAGGATGGAGTTCAAGCTGGCCAACCTTCAAATGTATACGGTGGCGCAGCTGAGGGAGTTCTGTCGGGGGATGGGGGTGCCTGTCAAGCGAGGCGCCAAGAGAGAGGAGCTTCAGAAAGTCTTGAGGGCATGGGTATTGGCCCACCCGGGAGGGAGAGTGGACGAGGAGCAGGGGGAGACAGACGACCCAGGAGAACTGGACCTACTGCGCATTGACATTAGCGAGAATGTGTTGCCAGGAAGACGTTCCAGGGCAGGCAGTAGTGTGTCAGCGGGGAGTTTGTCTGTGGAGGAATTTGAGGACAGGAGGGAGGAGAGGCAATTGAAGCTAGAACTTGCAAGGATGGACAAGGAGCGAGAACAGGCGAGGCTAGCCATGGAAGAGAGGAAGCTTGTGCATGAGCTTAGCCTGAAAGAACTAGAGCTCCGAGCATTGCAGATAGGGGCGCAACGCAACTTGAATGGTGGCAGCGTACCCGCTGAGGCGCCACGAGAGCCTAAGTTTTACCTACCTAAGGAGGTGATGGCCAGTTTCAGTGTAGGGGATGACATTGATAAGTGGTTGGCGGCGTATGAGGTGTCTTTGGTAGCCCATGGGGTGCCTGAGAAGTACTGGGGGGGAGGCCTGTATAGGTACATACCTCCGTTGGCAAGGGACACACTCTTGACTTTAGACAAAGGTGATCAGACAAATTACCCTGTCATGAAAGAGGCACTGCTTAAAAAGTTTGGCCTCACCCCAGAAAAGTATCGCCAGAAGTTCCGCAACAGCCACAAGCTTCCCACACAGAACTGGGTGGATTTTTTTGATTATGCCTGTAAGGCATTGGAAGGTTGGGTGCGTGGCAGCGAAGTAAGTGACTATGAAGGGCTGTACAATCTGTTTTTAAGAGAGCACCTTCTTGATAAGAGTTTTCCAGAGCTGCGCCAACACCTGGTGGACCGCAAGCTGACCGATCCTCGGGAAATTGCGGAGGAGGCGGATACCTGGGTTAGCACCCGGGTGTCCCACAAGGGATCCGGGGAGACCCCCGAAAGGTGGACAGGGTTTTCCCCAGAAGAGAGAGGGGGAGATAAAAAGAAGGAGTTCTTTAAAGGCCCCCAAAATAGACCGCATGGGAGAGGGGTAGGTTCCCCACCCCAATCTGGATTCCAGAAACCCACTTACCCTGACAAGAGTCAGCAGCCCAGAACTGTCCGGTGCTACGAGTGCGGGGAGGTTGGACACTACAAGGGGGATCCCCAGTGTCGCAAGAGGACCCCAGCCCCCACAGGAGGTAAGAGCCCCGGGGTGGCCAGTGTAGCGCTTGGGGAGGAGTTGTCACTAGGTAGGCGGGGTGAGTGGACAGGCTTGACCTTAGTTTCCCTGGGGGATAGAGAGATAATCCCACGGGTTCAGGTACCCTCAAACACTGCCAAGTACCGGCAGAGGGTCCTGGTGAACGGGGAGGAGGTGGAGGCTCTGAGGGACAGGGGTGCCAGCATGACGATGGTAAGGCGTCAGCTGGTGTCCCCAGAGCAGGTGATTCCTGAAATATTCCACCCGGTTGTCATGGCTGATAATAGCCTGGGTCATTACCCCGTGGCCCAAGTTCCCTTTGAGTGGGGAGGAGTCTCAGGCCTGTTGAGAGTTGCAGTGAGCCCTGCCATGCCGGTTGACTGTCTGCTGGGAAACGATTTGGAACATACTGCCTGGAAGGAGGTGAAGTTCAACACCCACGCTGAGATGCTGGGATTACCAGGGTGGACTTGCGTGGTCACGCGGTCCATGGCTGCCCGGCAAGGAACTCAACCCGGGTTGGAGCCTGAAACAATGGCCCAGCCCACTGCTAGACAGGAGGACATCTCTGAGGATGCACCCGGCGAGATGGATGGGGAGCCCGCGGAGGTGACCCCAGAGTCCGCTGAGGTGGATGTTGTTCCCGTGGGGGACTTGCCGACCCCTGCAGAGTGGCAGGTGGAAGGAGGGCCTACCCGGGAGGAATTCTGTCGGGCGCAGAGAGAATGCCCAACGCTTGAAGGCATGCGGCAGCAGGCCGAAGCCCAAGCAACTGGTACAGAGACTGGTAATTACCATGTCTACTGGGAGGATGGTCTCCTCTACAGTGAGCCTAAGGCTCCGGTGCATGGGTCATCAAGGGCCTTAGTGGTCCCCCAATGCTACCGAGCCTTCCTGCTGGAATTGGCACATGAGATACCCCTGGCAGGACACCTGGGCCAGGATAAGACTTTTGCTCGTTTGGTCTCACATTTTTATTGGCCCAGGATGAGAGTTACCTCTGACACCTTTTGTAAGACCTGTGTGACTTGTCAGGCGAGTGGCAAGACTGGGACTAAGTTGAAGGTCCCTTTGGAACCGCTCCCGGTTGTCGGTACCCCTTTTGAGCGGGTAGGAATTGACATTGTCGGGCCGATGGACCCGCCGACTTCTTCGGGACATAGGTTCATCTTGGTGTTGGTGGACCACGCCACCCGGTACCCGGAGGCAATCCCTCTGAGGACCATCACCGCACCTGTGGTGGCGCGGGCCTTGATGGGGATTTTTACCCGAGTGGGATTCCCCAAGGTCGTGGTATCAGATAGGGGTACGAATTTCATGTCGGCCTACATGCAGGCCATGTGGAAGGAGTGCGGATTGACCTACAGGTTCTCCACTCCTTACCACCCCCAGACTAACAGGCTCATAGAGCGCTTCAACAAGACCCTGAAGGGGATGATCCGAAGCCTACCCGAGGACTTGAGAAGAAAGTGGGACGTCCTCTTACCCTGTCTGCTCTTCTCCTACCGAGAGGTGCCGCAGAAGGGGGTCGGTTTCAGCCCCTTTGAGCTGCTCTATGGCCACCCCGTTAGGGGGCCCCTCAGTCTCGTGAAGGAGGGGTGGGAGAAGTCTTCAAGAAGCTCCCCCGTGATGTGGTCAGCTACATGCTGGCATTCCGCAGCCAGATGGCCAAGCTGTGGAAGGAGGCCTCAGACAATCTGGAGGCTAGTCAAGCCGTCATGAAGGAATGGTACGACCGGAATGCTCGGACGGTGGAATTAGATGCTGGACAGAAGGTGTGGGTCATGGAGCCCGGAGAGCTTAGTGCCCTCCAGGACCGGTGGACTGGACCGTATGAAATTTTGGAGAGAAGAGGCCAGACCACTTATGTAGTAGACCTCAAGACCCCCCGACAACCCCACAGGGTGTTCCACATCAACCGCCTTAAGCCACACCAGGAGCGGTCAGAACTTACTCTCCTGATGGTGACGGATGGGAGTGAAGAGGAGGAGAGCGAGCCTCTTCCGGACCTTCTGGAGGCCAAAGAGAACGATGGATCGGTGGAGGGAGTGGTCCTCTCCCCATCCTTGACCCTTGAGCAACAGAGGGACTGCCGCCAGGTATTGGAGCAGTACGCCTCGTTGTTCTCCCTCACGCCTGGGATCACGCACCTGTGTACCCATGATGTGGACACAGGGGACAGCCCGCCAGTGAAAACCAAGTCTTACCGGCTGTCCGACAAAGTCAGAACCAGCATCCAGAGTGAGGTGAGCCAAAATGTTGGAGCTGGGGGTGATTGAGCCTTCCAGCAGCCCTTGGGCTAGTCCGGTGGTGTTGGTGCCGAAAGCGGCCCCACCGGGCACCACACCAGAACTTCGGTTCTGTGTGGATTACCGTGGTCTGAACTCCGTGACCAAGACCGATGCTCACCCGATCCCTCGGGCGGATGAGCTCATTGACCGACTGGGAGCAGCTCGGTATCTAAGTACCATCGACCTGACGTCAGGATATTGGCAGATTGCCATGGCGGACGGAGCAAAGGAGAAGACTGCGTTCTCCACCCCCGAGGGCCACTTTCAATTTCGGGTGATGCCCTTCGGGCTGAAAAATGCTCCGGCCACTTTCCAGCGGTTGGTTAACCAGGTACTGTCTGGCCTAGAGGCCTTCTCTGCTGCCTACCTGGATGACATAGCTGTCTTCAGCAACAGCTGGGAGGACCATCTGGAGCATCTCCAGGAGGTGCTGCAGGCTCTACAGCGGGCTGGCCTAACCATTAAGGCCAGCAAGTGCCAGATTGGACAGGGATCTGTCGTCTACCTGGGACACCTGGTGGGCGGGGGTAAGGTGCAACCCCTCCAGGCCAAAATAGAGACCATCTTGGCCTGGGAGCCCCCAAAACCCAAACGGAGGTCCGGGCCTTCCTTGGCCTCACGGGTTACTACCGCCGGTTTGTCAAGGGCTATGGGACCATCGTAGCCCCCCTGACTGAATTGACCTCCAAGAAGCAGCCACGTAGAGTGATCTGGACGGCTGCCTGTCAAGAAGCGTTTGACACTCTGACGCACGCGATGTGCACCGCTCCGGTGCTCAGGACTCCAGACTTTGGAAGAGAATTCATTGTGCAGATAGACGCCTCTGAGCATGGCATTGGAGCTGTGCTCTCCCAACTTAATGATGACGGCCAAGACCAGCCAGTGGCCTTTATTTCTCGAAGGTTACTCCCCGGGAACAGCGGTGGAGTACTATAGAACGTGAAGCCTTCGCCGTGGTTTGGGCTTTGAAGAAGCTGAGGCCATACCTCTTTGGCTCTCACTTCCTTATTCAGACCGACCACCGACCCCTTCGCTGGCTCATGCAGATGAGAGGCGAAAACCCCAAATTGTTGAGGTGGTCCATTTCCCTCCAGGGGATGGACTTTCGGGTGGAACATCGACCCGGAGTAGACCACGCCAACGCTGACGGTCTCTCTCGGTTCTTCCGCCTTAGCGATGAGAACTCCCTAGAGGTTGGGTAGCTCTCCCCACTTTCGGCTGGGGGGACGCATGTTAGACCTGTCAGCCCTAGGGTGGTCTTACCCCGTTTTTTTGCTCTTGCGCCTCATTTTTGCCACTACACTTTTGTTGGACCTAGGTCTCTGGGCGCCTTACCACAGCCAAACAGTGCTGAGGTGCAGGTGCTCTCTCCTAATAAGATGGCTGCCACAGGCCCCTGCTACTGCGGAGTGGCCTTTGCATACACATACTAGTAGTCAGGATCAGGCTGGGACATAATGATACAGTATCCATGCCGTCCCCGCCTCTGGGCCTCATAGCCAGACATGAGGGAAGCTTCTAGAACCTTCCAGCCCAGTGAAGAGTTATGCTTTGCCGCCTTTCAGGAGGGTCACCTGACCTAGGGGTATAAGAGGTTTGGAGGGAAACCTAGCTAGTTAGTTGGGGCACCACTGATCCTGGGGGAACCTCTGCCGGAGTACAGGCTGTTGGGCCTAGGGGGGAGACCTACACTACTGGCACTGACTGGGCCTAGGCACTGCTCTGCTAAGCTATATGAGGAACACCTTCCACCTTACTGACCTTGCCCAGCATGAGGGGACCCAGGGAACCACCTTCAGTGTGTCTGCAAGGCACCAACCTGCCTCTTATGCCACCAGCTCATTCCCTTTCCCCTCATCAAGCAACCTATCTTCAAGTAACCCCCTCTGCTTGCTGTAACTAAAGAAACCTATTCGTCACCGTCCCTGCCAAGCTGTAACTACCTGCGCTGGGACAGGAGCGCAAAGGACCCTGTGAACGCTGATGCTGCTGGGGGATCACCAGGTAAGCGCGGTGCCACTAAGCGCTAGACCTCCGCCCCGTGAGTCCTACTGCCAACGCTGTGTGCCACCCTGCGTGTCCTTCCCAAGTGCTGCTGATCCTGCTGGAGCGCTGTGTATGGGACGCGCTCCAGCGCTGAAAACACCCCCGGTGGCCCCAAGCGCTGTGTGCCCCCTCGCGCTGCCTGATCAGAAGTTGGGCCCATCCAGTCACTGCCGCGGCCCCTGTGCACTGAGAGGCCGCCTGCTGTGCATTGCACTCACCAAGATCACCGCCGCGCGCCCGGGGGCGCTGAAGATAGAAGAAGCGCTGCTGCGTGCCGAAGATTCCCCGCCGCGGCCCTGCCGAAGCCGCGCTAGGCCCAGGAGCGCGAGGAGAAGGCGTCGCTAGGCGACCGGGGCGCTGACCGTGTCATCGGCCGCGCCTCCGAAAGGCCGCACAAGGATTGGCTGCCAGCTCGAGGCTGAGAGAGGAGCCGGAAGCCTGCGGCCGAGTATATTCCCTCGCATCGGGGGCCGGAGAGGAGCGTTACCGGCCCCCGCCTTTCCCTTGAGAACAGGGCCTTCCTGGAGTGGCCTCGTGGATCCGCCTCCCCGTCCCGGTTCCCGCAGGTAATTGGAGCGGGCCCGGTCGGGAGGAGGCTTAGAGGCGCTGCAGACTTCCCGCCAGTCGGGCCAGACACCAGGTGAGCCCGTAAGCCCGTCTAAGCAGCGCTACTTCCATTTGCCCCACACCCGAAGGAACTGGGCGGGACCACAGCCAATTCCCCTACCGTGGGACTGCCACTGTTACGCTGGAGGCCGGGCCCGGATTTAGCAACCGGGCCTGGTCTGATCACCCCTCACGGCCCCCTGGCCATTGAAACCTGTTACGGAGAGGAGGCCTGGGAGGTGTGACACGAAGGCGTTATCACTGAGCCTTGATACTGCTCTTTTGAAACGTAATAAGGTAAAGCATGTATTCAGGCCTGACAACCGGCCCATAGGTGTAGAAGGTTCCTGATAAATGTGAATGTCTTATGCCCTGCCTTGATTAGAAGGTACCTGGTAGAGACCCATACGTGATAATGCTTCATGTTAATGCTGAGGTTTCTCCTGCAATGCAAGTCAGTGATATTATCTCAATGTGTCTCAATTGACGTGGTACTTACCTTAAGACACCCACTGTACTGAATGTGTTTGTGCCTAGATTGTTACAGGCCCTACTTCGCCTACAATGTTGAATGATGGTCCACATTTAATCGGCTATTAATGAAATGAGCCTGAATGTACTAGGCCTGTGTTTTGATCTACAATCTATGACCTCTTCCATGTTGCTTATGTTCTAGGAGGTATTTACTCCGGCCTATTAGCGGCCCACAGTTTTACTGTTCTAATGTGCTTGAAGGAATTTATGCACTGGTTCTAAGAGACGTAATGAATTGAACGTCGCCCTGATATTACCTGCCTCTTCTGATGCTGAATTGATTTAGATAAAGAATCTTGTTTTTACCTAAAAGCCTGGTGTGGTGTCTCCTTTATTGTTGCGCATTACTGAGTCAGTGTGAGTGTGTGCTGCACAACTGCTTAACACATTGCCTTCGGGTGCCTTCCTGCCTCGCGCCAAGCTACCGTGTCGGAATCGGCGACCCCAGTTCTAACAATTGTGTACACTGACGTTGACATATAAGCACAGCAAGTAGAGGGAAAAGCTGCAAATGGTGTTAGTCACAGTGACAGGCACACCTCTTCATCAAAGCCTGACACAGTAACATCTTTTTTCAATATTTTAGATCTTTGATGTTTGGGCTGCTTTTGACTGGATATTTATAAACATTTGTTAAAATATCTAAAATTAACAACAGAGTAGAACATAACAAAGTAGCATACACAAAGCAATATAATAACACAGTTAAATATAACTGAGAACGTCACAACAAAGCTGTCAGCCACAGTACAACATAACAAAATCACATAGCAAAAATGTAGCACACTTTCCTACCAGCACAAACAGAACACATCACTACCATAACAACATGTCACGCAAGAAATATGCACAAACTTCCTTATCACACAATAACAATGTAAGAGTGAAGTTTTGATAATACCTTGACGAGAAGGTCCTTTGGCAAGCACTGCCTTAAGTTACCATCAAGGACATGAAATGGCGCCGGTCAAAAAACATTTTGTGATGTGGCCTTAATTCTTATTTCACTTTCTCACAGGACAAAAAAGGGACAGTTGCCTTAATGTTAATGTTTAAGTTCTGTTTCACCTCACATAGGGGCATATTACCAAGGAAGTGGCGGAGAGAGGCGTTAGCCGTCTTGGCTTAATGCCTCTCTCCGCCACTTCGGAAACGCCAGGCTGCACCATATGTGTGCTGCTTCGTGCAGCACACATGGAAGTTACAAAATGGCATTTTGAAAAATGGTTTGTTAATGTACAGGAAGGGACACCTTCCTGTACATGAACAAACCATGGCATTTTGCTTTTTCCATGTGTGCTGCAGAAGGCAGCACACATGGAAAAAGCAAAAACGAGGAGAAATAAAGCATTTCTCCTCGTTTCGCCACCTTAAGACCAGGATTTTTCTGGTCTTAAGCTCAGCGCTGCCACCTATTATCGCCAAACTTGATAATAGGTGGCAGCGCCGACTTCAATGGGTATTGCGGTGGAACGCCCACCGCAACACCCACTGCACGTCCCCTTTCACGCTAAGTTTAGCGTGAAAGGGGCCCTATTATCAAGGCAGCGTTAAGCCACTTACCGTGGCTTTATGCCACGTTAAGGGGCTTAACCCTGCTTGATAATAGGGCGCTGACCCTATCGCCACCACAACGTCACAAAAAGTGACGTTCTGGTGGCGATAGGGGCTTGATAATATGCCCCATAGTTTTCCTTCCCGCAGACACTGACACGTGGGATTTGTAAGCACATCAGTAGTCTGGGCAGGTGACAAGAATGAGCTGTGTTCTCTGTTGGCAGTAGTTCATCATATGTGTCTTGCTAGTTTTTTGTTGTTCTTTCCCTGATGGGAATTGTGGCTCTAAGTAGTTACATCTTAACTGCTGCAGCTTCAATGTGTATGTTGCTTTTCCATTCAACCATCGGATCAAATTATATTATTCCTTGTTGCGCTCGAATCCCGTTGAGAGTAAAACAAGTGTTTAGCCCTCATATATACTTCATCCATGCATTACAGGCTTTGCTATTCCATCAGTGTCCTCTTTCTTACGTTTGGCAGATAGACCTCTAATCAGTTGTGTTTGTCTGGGCAGTGGGCTCAGGCCGCAAACGTAAAGGCCACTGGATAGCTGAAAGAAAGGCCGCATTGCTGAAAACATCTGGACGGGGGAGGTTTGAACAAGTGGCCTGGATTTGTGAACACTATTCAAATTGTGTAAGTGCGGCGAGAACTGGGTGACTCATCCTGGTTATCTAAATGGTCTTATGTTTCTCTATAAAAGAAATGCTTCTCGCTGTGGGTAAATCCTGACGGCAGCTTCTAATGAACACTGTAATTTTAAAGAGGTATGGCAGAATGCATTAGACGCGAATGTTCTTTCATTAATACATATTGATTTCTTTGCAAAAAAATATATATATTTGTAAATCGCACTATACACCCACCTCTAAAAAAGCAATTGTAAATGCTTTTGAATAGCTGCATACCATAGCGCCTCCTCTCACATTTGCATTTCAAAAATGCCAAACTCCCCATTGCAGTCTGTCACCGTTGCACCACTGAGAGTGAGTTAGCAGGAAGAAAAAACACGCCATTGTGTTTTCCGTACAGAGAACAGAGTCCTAGGAATTGCAGCGATTTCTTTTTTCATTAAATAAAATATGTGCGACAAAAAAAGCGGCGTCTTTTCAAAATGCACAATCGGATGGCAACGACGCGCCATTTTGCCTTCGACAAATGTACCATTCAGTGCTTAAAAAGCGGTGCCCTGTGAAGAGCACGTATGAAAGTAAGGTAACTTGCCTCTTTCCTGTTATCTTTTTGTTGAAGAAAATGATCGTGTTATCCTTTGTATGCCTGACGCATTTGTAGCCATAAAGAGGTGTCCATTCACAGCCACACAATTATCCCCGGCTCTGACATGAACGGTTCTGCTCCTGTTGGCGAGCTAAGGTCATCCCTGACAGTTCTCCGCCAGGCAGTAAAAAGCCCTATTTATCCATCAAGGATACTTCATAACAATGTACCAAAAGGCCCAGAAATATGAGAGATTGGGGTGAAAATGTCAACTCCCCCTTTATTACTGCATAAAAGAGTTAATGTAGTACATCTAAGGATTTTACTTGTGCAAACAAAAGGACTGCAGACTGCAGAGCTCAGCAGTTTTCGGCAGCTGTAACAAGAATCCGAAGCGTACAATATTTCCCCATGAGAAGAAAGTGCTTCGGTGCAACGTGGGATGTATTTAAAATCAATAAAGCCCGCTGTACGTTTCAAACGTGAAGCCACCGAGATGGAACAAATGCAAACAGTCCTGCCTGCTCGAAATATGCGCCCGTTTTTGCAGATGAGGCAGGGCGGCGTTAATAAAAATGTTTCACAAGAGTGTAAGCAGATTTATTCGCATCCTTTTTTAATCTTGCATTTTGCAGTTCTTACCTTACGCTTAATTGCCATCGTGTTATGAAGCACAGCAGGAGGGAGTCGGTTATAGGGAATGTGCGTATGTGCGGAAAAGAAAATAGGAGGTATGGGAAATGCCCTTGTATCATAAAAAACAAAATTAATATTCTAACTTTTATTAACTGGTATGAAACAGTGCTTTGGCTTGTGTAATCTTATACTTTGAATTGCTAAAAAAAAAAAAAGATATATAAAATAAACCTCCAAAGTTAGCTACAAGTGCATTTTGACTGGTTCTGAACAGCATCGCTTTAGCTCTTGGTACCATTGCAGTGAATGGAGATAAGCAGCACGGAAATCAATTTTAAAAAAAGGTGGTCTTCATTGATTATATGTCCATGCCATTCCACCTTTTATGCACTTTAAAGTTTTGCCACAACTTCATTCCTGAACTTATAACTATAATTGCTCATCAGCAGTCCCCAAATAGATATTGCCTTTTTGGTGCTGCTTATGCTGGGAATACGCGACACATTACTGTAATTACAATGAGACCATTAATAATTGCTGTTGTGCATCGTAGACATTACCAAAGAGTAGTTGAAATAGATCATCCAAATGAACATAAGCAATTTTAAGAAACGCTCATACGTATTCTGTAATGTTGGTATTAATTGATATTGGGTGATTTGTTGTATACAATCACGTATCACTGCAGCAAACAATAGCCCCACAGGTCCCAAGGCATTATCAATGTAAAATGCACTTTGTGGAATAATTAAGGGGTTCATCAACCTCTCTCTTTGAACGCTTTTGACGTGCTAAGCTTTCCTATAACTAAAATATGGTACAAATAATAAATTACCACGCATTGTCAACCCGTAGAGCGCCTTAAAATGTGCCTAACTAGGTCTAGGTTTTCATGAACCTTAAGTCCATGACGGCCAAGTAGTTCTTAGAAATTAGTACTTTTGATTAGGCTGATGTGCTTTATCTTCATCTCCAGCATTGGTCTTAAATCTGGTTGTTGTGTTCACACATGTGATCTGATGGGAGTCTCACTGCTAGGAAGAAGTTAATTGAAAGCAACAAAATCTAGGGACCAACTATCAGCAGCCTTTTCTCCTTTACAATGACCATCTGCTCTAGAACTGATTAGGCTCTGCGTAGCGTGGCAGAGTTTTATGGTCATGATAGATTAGGGGAAAATTACAAGTTCAGGCTGACTGCGATGGAGCATGGGTCAAATATTGAACTAGGTAAGCCTTGCTGAAAAAGTAACCTTCTCAAAGTCTGGCATGAAGAGTTCAGTTTGTGGTGATAGAGGCCGCAAAGAGCAGGGAAAGTGTCATAGATGGTCTTTGCTGGAGTGCGAAGAGCAGGCCTGGCATCGCAGATAGCCATCGTTGTAGCGCGAAGATCCGGTTGAGCATTGCAGATGGTCATTGCTGGAGCTTCGAGTTGGCAGCCATCGTGGGCTGTCATTGCTGTAGTGCGAAGTTCAGATCTCATGTTGCTGGTCATCACTGGCGGTCGCTGCAGTGCGAAGAGTCAGGTTCAGTGGAACTTTGCGTTGGCTCTTGTTATGGGCAGCAGAGTCTTGGCGTGAATAGGCCTGTTCGTAGTCACAAAGAGGTCAAAACCTCAGGATTTCACCTTTCTTCACAGAGGAGTGCACTCTGATGCCAGCCAAGGGTCCAGGACCCTATGAGCAGTCGCGGTCCGTGTAGGAGTGCCGGCCGGGCGGTGACGTGGGGCGGGGAGGGGCAGGGTGGGGGTAGCAAAGTACGGATTACGGATCACTACAGGTAAGTAAACATTTAAATCAATAAAACGAATTTCGTTGTGCGCACTGCATCGCATTTGGCGATGCAGCGCTCACAACGAAATTCGTTTTATTGATTTAAATGTTTACTACCTGTATTGGTCCGTAATCCGTACTTTGCTACCCCCACCCTGCCCTCCCCACCCCACGTCACCGCCCGGCCGGCACTCCTACACGGACCGCGACTGCCTATGAGGCACCTCTTGGGGACCAGGGTCTCACTCTAGCAGATGACAGCAGGACTCAGGCAGGTCCAGGTGTAGATCCAGGAAGTTCCGATTGCAGCAGGTCAGCTGGGCAGTTGCAGGAAGACCTCTGAAGTTTGTTGTGTCCCTGTAGCTCAGAACAGGAGGTTAGCCAACTGACACTTGGAGTCACTCAGGTTATCCTGAGATGAAGGGAGCTGTTACAATGTTCCTTCTCAGAGAGCAGGAAGGCCTCAAGCAGTAGGACAGCCCTCTGGAGAACATGGCAGGCCTTCAGCAGAAGGGCAGTGCTCTGGTTGCAGCAGGGCAGTCATCTGAAGAACAAGGCAGGTCACAAGCAGCAGAGAAGTCCTCTGGGGAACAAGTGAGTCCTTCTTCTGTAGTTCACAGGTGCAGTAGTGTAATGTAGAGGGGCTCTGGAAGTCCAAAATTATACCTATTGCCAGCCTTCGAAGAGGGGGGGATTCCCTATACCACCCTCACATCTGTTTCTGGAAAGTTCTTCCCTTACCCTGCAAGGCTCCAAGTAGTCTGGGGTGAAAAAGACTGATGTCAGCTTCCTTTGTGTGTGTCCTGGAGGCAGCTCTTTGCAATGTAAGTGGACCAAGTACTAGCTTCCCCAACCCATCCAGGCAGGGTAGCCCATCCCACCAATATGTTGTCACCCTTTTTCACACTGTCTGGGAAAAATACACAATAGCCAACTGCCAAGATATTCACAATCGTGTGACCTAGGACACAAGCAGCAGGAAATGGTTAGGACAAGAAAATGTCGATTTTCTAAAAGTGGCATTTATAGAATTGTGACTTAAAATCCAACTTTAATCAAGTTAATTTTTTCAAGATTTGGAACAAGATCCACATGAATAGTTAAAAACAATAAAGTGATAAAAACATATAATAGTTATACCATTAAAAATAGGGAGTCCCCCACAATACATTTCATCACATGATGTGATAAAAAGGCGACTTTGACAGATAGGATTAGGGCCCATTCAATACACATTCATGAAGCATTTTAAAAAAACTTGAATATAAAACAATTAATTGGGTGGAGTGAACATTAAGTGAAGGGCTTCAGTAGTTGTTGGGCATGCTATTTTAAAAATAAAGGTCTCAAAAACTTACAGCGATACAAAATCAGTGCGGGACAGACAAAATGTTAATGGTTCAAATCCAGGACATCATTATTACATATATTGTCCCTTTTTACTGATTTATGCCATTTTGCACTTAATACGTTTAAAGGAAAATTATTTATGCATAATAGAGTCCAGAAGCAACTGACCCCATGGTCCATGTTCCATGTCAAGTATTACTGAAGTTTTCTCAGTACAAAGGAATTCATTTTGACATCAAATCTCTCTTTTTTATTGACAGATTCCATATCCAAACGCATGCTTAGGTGAAGAGAAGCTTGTGAAAGACAAGATTTTAACTGATGTTCAGCCCAAGAACATACTCTTCCCTGCCTTAGCTCAAGCAAGCTTAAGGCATAGTTAATATTCCTATAGAATAAGGACTTGACATTTTTCATTTCAAAGATTTCAATGCACATGTCATTCCGTAATGTGTTCATGTCACTTCTCAAGAGCTGATAACCCCATCGACTCACTGCCACAAGACTGTGTACAAAGGCACTTTTTAACCCGAATTCTAATTTTAGGGCCAGAATGGCCCCAAGGGTGTTAAAACTGCAGGGTATGCTCAGATTTATCTAGAAAGTCCCTTTTCACCATATCAATTAATTCTAATGCGTACAGAAAGGTGGAAGGTATTTTAGCCCTATAAAACAACAGGAGATGGACAAAGTGCTTTCGGCCAACTGCTTTATAGAACGGACTTAATCCATTAGCCTGTGATTTGGCCTTATAGATGCTGAGTGACATATGTTCAAAAGAACAACTGATGGACATAATGCTGAACAATGTCATGCATTCACCCCAGTACAGAGATCTGGGCCTAAATCCATAGTTTTTTTGCTCCCCATGACATCCCTGTTTAGACCCAGCTACATGCAAATCAGTCTTGACCCTGTTCCCCATGGGAATTGTCTAGCTCGAACTGCCAGGCCCGGTCCTCCCTGGACTGGAAACAAGCATCCTAGGACCGGTTTCGGGGTATCACCCCTCATCACTCAGGCTAGCTTGATTCCAGTGGCATGGAGAGCACAGGACCCTCATCTGGGCATACCCGTCCCACTTGGGGTGACAAATGGAAAAAGAACAATTGACGGACAGAATGTTGAACAATGTCATGCATTCACCGCAGTGCAGAGATCTGGGACGAAATACATAGTTTTTTTGCTCCGCGTGCCATTCCAGTTCATACCCAGCCATATGCAAATCAGTCTTCACCCTGTTCCCCATGGGAACAGTCCAGCCTGAACTGCCAGGCCAAGTCCTTCCTGGACTGGAAACAAGCATCCTAGGACCGGTTTTGGGCTGTCACCCCTCATCAGCCAGGCTAGCTTGATTTCAGTGGCATGGAGAGCACGGGACCCACGTCTGGGCATACCCATCCCACTTGGGGTGACAAATGCAAAAAGAGCAATTGATGGACAGAATGCTGAACAATGTCATGCATGCACCACAGTACAAAGATCGGGGACTAAAGCCATTGGTTTTTTTTGGGTCCCATGCGAGAGACATATGTTCAGCATCATTTAGGCTATTAGACATCATTTTCCCCATAAACGTATAAGATTTAATTGTCTCCAGTTTTTCCTTACCACGGTACCAAGAGTGTTAGACCTGGCTTTTCCAGCGGGTTTATCCCCAGACTTTTTGCTTTTTGGTCTCCTGTTTTGGACCTGTTTGTTGGTTTTATGACTCTGGGCACTTTACCACTGCTGATTAGTGCTAAAATACATATGCTCTCCCTGTAAATTGTTATGATGGATTGGTGATTCCATGATTGGCATATTTGATATACTGGTAAGTCCCTGGTACAGTGCACTGTGTGTGCCCAGTGCCTGTAAATCAAATGCTGCTAGTGGGCCTGCTGCAAAAACAACAACTGATGGACAGAATGCAGAACAATGTCATACATTCACCCCAGTACAGAGATCTGGGCCTAAATCCATCGTTTTTTTGCTTCCCATGCCAGTTTGAACCCAGCCATATGCAAATCAGTCTTGACCCTGTGCCCAAAGGGAACAGTCTAGCTCGAACTGCCAGGCCAGGTCCTGCCTGGACTGGAAACAAGCATCCTAGGACCGGTTTCGAGGTTTCACCCCTCATCTGCCAGGATAGCTTGACTCCAGTGGCATGGAGAGCACAGGACCCACGTCTGGGCATACCCGTCCCACTCGGGGTGACAAATGCAAAAACAACAATTGATGGACAGAATGCAGAACAATGTCATACATTCACCCCAGTACAGAGATCTGGGCCTAAATCGATAGTTTTTTGCTCCCCATGCCATTCCAGTTTGAACCCAGCCATATGCAAATCAGCCTTGACCCTGCACCCAAAGGGAACAGTCCAGCCCGAACTGCCAGGCCAGGTCGTCCCTGGACTGGAAACAAGCATCCTAGGACTGGTTTCGGGCTTTTCACCCCTCATCAGCCAGGATAGCTTGACTCCAGTGGCATGGAGAGCACGGGACCCACGTCTGGGCATACCCTTCCCACTCGGGGTGACAAATGCAAAAACAACATTTGATGGACAGAATGCAGAACAATGTCATACATTCACCCCAGTACAGAGTTCTGGGCCTAAATCCATCGTTTTTTTGCTCCCCATGCCATTCCAGTTTGAACCCAGCCATATGCAAATCAGTCTTGACCCTGCGCCCAAAGGGAACAGTCCACTGATTGTGCCACCCACCTGAGCAGCCTGTAAATGTAACTGAGACCTTCCACTGCAGTGTCTGTGTGCAGTTTGGTACTGCCATGTTGACCTGGCAAGTGCACCCACTTGCCAGATCCTAACCTTCCCTTTTCTTACATGTAAGACACCCCTAATGTAGGCCCAAGGTACCCCTGTGGGCAGGGTGCAGTGTTTGTGAAAGGTGGGATATGCACTGATGTGTGTGGCATGTCCTGATATTGAAATACTACCAATTTCGTTTTTCACTATTGAGAGTGATGTGGGGTACGTATGTGAGGCACTGGATGGTAAGGCAAAGGGTAGCTTGGTTAACACCTGTGTGGGGCTGTGTGATTCAATTATTGGAGAGCATTTTCTAAGTCCCTGTTTTCCAGAGCTATGCCAATCAATCAATCAATCAATCATGTCACTTATAAAGCGCACTACATACCCGCGAGGGTCTCAAGGCGCTGGGGGAAGAGGGGGTGGTGCTGCTACTGATCGAAGAGCCAGGTCTTGAGGAGTCTTCTGAAGGCCAGTAGGTCTTGTGTCTGTCGGAGGTTGGTGGGGAGGGTGTTCCAGGTCTTGGCGGCGAGGTGGGAGAAGGATCTGCCGCCGGCGGTCGTTTTCCGGATGCGGGGGACTGTGGCGAGGGCGAGGCTGGTCGAGCGGAGCTGGCGGGTGGGGGTGTAGAAGCTGAGTCGTCTGTTGAGGTAGGCTGGTCCGGAGTTGTGGAGTGCTTTGTGTGCGTGGGTGAGGAGCTTGAAGGTTATCCTCTTGTTGACAGGGAGCCAGTGCAGGTCTCTCAGGTGGGGTGTGATGTGGCTGCGTCGGGGGATGTCGAGGATAAGACGTGCAGAGGCATTCTGGATGCGTTGCAGCCGTCTCAGGAGCTTAGCCGTCGTTCCTGCGTAGAGGGCGTTTCCGTAGTCCAGCCTGCTGGTGACGAGGGCCTGGGTGACTGTTTTTCTTGTTTCGGTGGGGATCCACTTGAAGATCCGGCGGAGCATTCGGAGGATGTTGAAGCAGGATGAGGAAACGGCGTTGACCTGCTTAGTCATGGAGAGGGTGGGGTCGAGGATGACCCCTAAGTTGCGTACGTGGTCGGTGGGTGGCGGGGCTGTTCCCAGTGATGTTGGCCACCAGGAGTCGTCCCAGGCTGAAGGGTTGGAACCAAGGATGAGGACCTCCGTCTTGTCCGAGTTCAGCTTCAGGCGGCTGGTCCTCATCCATTCGGCGACGGCCTTCATTCCTTCGTGGAGGTGGGCTTTGGCGATGTGAGGGTCTTTGGTGAGGGAGAGGATCAGCTGGGTGTCGTCGGCGTAGGAGATGATGTTGAGGTTGTGCTGTCGGGCGACGTGGGCGAGGGGTGCCATGTAGATGTTGAACAGCGTTGGGCTGAGGGAGGAGCCTTGGGGTACGCCGCAGATGATCTTGGTGGCCTTGGATCGGAAGGGGGCGAGGCGGACGCTTTGTGTTCTGCCGGAAAGGAAGGATGTGGTCCAGTCCAGGGCCTTCTCTTGGATCCTGGCGTCGTGAAGGCGTGTTCGTAGTGTGTGGTGGCAGACCGTGTCGAAGGCGGCTGATAGGTCCAGGAGGATGAGGGCTGCTGTTTCTCCGTTGTCTAGCAGGGTCCTGATGTCATCGGTGGCGGCGATGAGGTCGGTTTCGGTGCTGTGGTTGCTGCGGAAGCCGGACTGGGAAGGGTCCAGGATGTTGTTCTCCTCGAGGTAGCGGGTCAGTTGTTTGTTGACGATTTTCTCGGTGACCTTCGCGGGGAGCGGGAGCAGAGAGATGGGTCGGAAGTTCTTGAGGTCCTTGGGGTCTGCCTTGGGTTTCTTGAGTAAGGCGGTGATCTCGGCGTGCTTCCAGCTTTCCGGGAAGGTTGCTGTCTCGAAGGAGATGTTGATTATTTTCCGGAGATGGGGCGCGATGGCTGTACTGGCTTTGTTGAAGATGTGGTGAGGGCACGGGTCTAGCGGTGAACCGGAGTGGATGGTGTTCATGATCTCGCTGGTGTCCTCGTCATTGATGTTGGTCCAGGAGAGCAGGCGGTTGGTGGTTGTGGGGGCAGTGGTCTCGGTGGTTGCCGGGGCGGTATTGGTGTTGAAGCTGTCGTGGATGTCGGCGATTTTGCGGTGGAAGAAGGTGGCCAGTGAGTCGCATAGGTCTCGCGACGGCTGGATGTCGTTGGTGTTGGAGCTGGGGTTGGAGAGTTCCTTCACGATGTTGAAGAGCTCTTTGCTGTTGTGTGCGTTGTTGTCTAGGCGGTCTTTGAGTGAGGCCCTTTTGGCGGATCTGATGAGGTGATGGTGACTGCGGGTGGCGCTCTTGTGGGCGGCGTAGCTGTCCGCTGTCCGTTCGTGGAGCCAGATCTTCTCCAGTTTTCGGCATGTTCGTTTGGAGGCCTGGAGGTCTTCGGTGAACCAGGTGGCTTTCTTGCTGGTGTGGCTGTTGGGCGGATTCTTGAGCGGGGCGAGGGTGTTGGCGCAGTTGTCGATCCACTGTCTGAGGTTGCGGGCGGCGGTGTCGGGGTCGGAGGGTTCGGCGGGTGGGCTCAGGGCGAGGGTTGTGGTTAGCTGGTCTTCTGTGACTCTGCTCCAGCAGCGGCGAGGCTTTTGTTCGGTGCGGTGGTGCGTGGTGCGCTTCCTGTAGGTGAAGTGGATGCAGTGGTGGTCAGTCCAGTGGGGTTCAGAGGTGTGGTTGAAGGAGACGTGTGGGCTTGCGGAAAAGATGGAGTCGAGCGTGTGGCCGGCGGCGTGGGTGGGTGTAGTCATGAGCTGTCTGAGTCCGAGGGTGGCGAGGTTGTCGATCAGGGTGGTGGAGTTGGTGTCCTTGTTGTTCTCGAGGTGGAAGTTCAGGTCCCCGAGGAGGATGTAGTCCGTGGAGGTGATGGCGTGTGTGCTGACGAAGTCAGCGATGGAATCGCTGAACTGTGGTCGGGGTCCGGGGGTCTGTAGATGAGGGTTCCTCTGAGGGTGGTGTTGGGATCGGTGTGGATCTGGAAGTGCATGTGTTTGGCGGTGCTGAGGGTGTCGTCGGTGTTGGTTGAGACTCTGAGGGTGTTCCTGTGGACGATGGCGATGCCTCCTCCGACTCCGTTGGTGCGGTCCCTGCGGGTGATCTTGTATCCGTCCGGGATGGCAATGGCGATGTCGGGGGCTGAAGCGGGATTCAGCCAGGTCTCCGTCAGGAATGCGACGTCTGGGGAGGTTGAGTCGAGAAGGTCCCAGAGTTCGATGGCGTGTTTGCGGGCGGAGCGGGTGTTGAGGAGGATGCATCTGAGGTAGTTGGGTTCTTTCCTGGGCGGTGGTTTGGCGGGGCGGGTGCTGGCGAAGCTGCAGTTCCGGCAGGTGAAGGGCCCTTGGGTGCGCTTTGGGGTGGCCTGGTAGCAGGCGTGATCTTTTCCGGGGTTGAGTGCGTGGAGGGTGCTGGCGTCGTATCGGCGTCTGTTGATGTGGCGGGCGCGGGGGATGCCCGGACCAGGGGTCTGGCGCTGGGCGCGGTCACGGCGCGGACGGGCGCAGACGGGCTTGCCTTAGGCGCGCCTTCGGCGCGCCAGCGGCGCGCCCGCTGCGCACGTCCGCTGCGCGGCCGCACAGCGGCCGCCATAAATGGGGAGGTGGGAGGGAGGAGCCAACACCTGGTGGAGTATGAGTTCTCTGACCCCAGGGAGCTCACATTGGAGGCAGACCTTTTGGTGGATTCAGAGGGTCTGAAGAAGCATCTGGGGTTGTTCCTAAAAGAGGTGGCTCAGGTTTTCCCCAATCAAGTGAGCTAGGGAAAGGTTGTGGTGGCCCAGATAGGTCCCACAGTAATGGGAGGGGTGCAGGGTCCCATGTCCTGTCTCAGAGGAGAAGGAGTGGGAGTGGGCTGTGTCCCGAGGTGCCCGAAACCCAGTCTCAAGGCCTGGTTGGTTCCTTGAGGGAGCACCAGGAGGGGGGCCTGGACTGTACCGGGAGTCCATTTCCTGAGGGGGATCCCAAGGTGTCAGGTGAGCTGGGGGGGGGCAGCTGTAACTAGCATCTCCCCAGTTCAGGTGTCTGGCTGCACCTCTCCATTTGGGAGGGTGCATGAGTCCAGAGAGATGGGTGAGGGGGCCCCAGTCCCCAATGGAAGGACCAGTGGGTCAGGGGTTGTCAACTCTGAGGTCAGAGCACCCCAGGACCGGCCCTGGTGAGACCACTTCCGGCCTGGGGGGGTCTTCATGCTCTGTCAAGTGGACAGGAGGCTAGAGACATGCACCTGGTTGACTCTTGCACAACTCCAGAGCAGTGTGTTTCCCTGGGGTGGGTTGGTGTACTCCCCCAGAAGTCATGGGTTGCCAGGCAGAGGTACAGCCTAAGGGTAAAGACCCTTGGTTAGAGGGCCAGGTTCAGGGTGTCCCCCCTGACCTGGAGGAAGGGGTGACTTCTAACAGTGCCCCTACTGGTTTGTCTTCTGGGGGCACCTCTCCAGGTGGAAGGGTGCAGGCCCCAAGTAGGGTGGGGTGGGGAGAGGGCAGCCTCACCCCTGACCCTGCCCAGTCTAAGGGTACAGACTCTAGGCTGGGATCCCCATTGCAGGATAGAACTCCTGAACTGGTAGGTTAATTGTGCAGGACACCTGCCTCAGGTGCCCTGACAATTCTGGAAGGGGGAGCGGCTCCAGGTGGGAGAGTGCAGAGCCCCAAGGAGAAGGACTGGGTGTGGGAGAGCCCACCCCAGTCCCCTGTCCAGTCTCAGGGTACCGACCCTGGGCTGGTGGGTCAGGGTCAGGATGTCATCCCTGACCTGACAGGAGGGAGGAGTGGACAATGGGTGCCAGGCACCTGGGGCTACTGCCCCCCACTCTCTGATACCACAGAGGTTGGAGAACCATGAAAGGCCTGGGGCCTGGCTCTCATCACTGACAGCTGTCAGTGGCCACTGTGACCTGCTGTCCTGGTGGACAGAGGTGCCCCTGGGAGGGGGAAAGGAGTCACAGCCCGGGGGTGGACTGGGCCACACCACTGTTTTCACCATGTGGGTACTGTCTGCCTGTTGGGACACACCTGTGAGCAAGCTAAGGTTAGGTACTGCACAGATGGTGTCCACAGATGAAGAGAAGTGTTCCCCATGGGTTAGCTTCGTGGGTCCTGAGAGTATGGACCGAGGGATCCAACCACGTTCAGAAAGGCCCTGCTGTTGTGGGCCAGGTCTAGGTTCCATCGCCTCAAGCATGGCAGTCTATCAAGGGATTCATTAGTCTACCCTGGCTTTAGGCTGGAAGGGGGTTGTGTTAGACCTGGCTTTTCCAGCCGGTTTATGTAGGAGAGTAGGATCTGCTTCACATGGGTACCCCCACTTTTTGCTGATGCTTCACTGTTTTTCGACATTAGTCTGGCTGGGGCCCTGCTAATCAGAACCCCAGCCTAGCTGCTTCCTCTCTAAAATGGTTTCCATGTGCCTTAGGCACATCACTGATTGGGATCTGGAGTGCCCTTATAAGTCCCTAGTATATGGTATACTATGTACCAAGGGCATAGGTACCTCAGAGGCCTGCCAGGGGCTGCAGCATGTATTATGCCACCCCTGGAAGGCCATCCAAACTGACACCACAGGTCTGCTACTGCAGCCTGGGTAAGGTGGTGCATGCACCCCTTACTGTGATATAGGTTACCTATATCACTAAATACATACACACATATAAACCTATAAGTCACTCCTAAGGCAGGCCTTATCAATCCTAAAGGCAGAGTGCATGGTTCCTATGTGAGAGGGTGCCCCTGCATGAGCAGGGACCCTCTGCAGCATTCGGAGACCATCTCTGATGCTGTTTGTAGTGCAGCCTGACCATATACTCTTAAGCGCATTATAACCTCGCTGTAAAATGCTAACTTTGGAATGGCTGCACCTAAACATGTCGTGTTTGGTGTCAAACATCTTGGAATACTACCCCCCCGCCAATCCTGGCGGCGGGGGTAGCATTCCACCCTTCTAGAGGGAAAGACATGTTAACTCTGGCTAGCCCGGTAACTTCTTTCCAAAGCCCTGGCATCACAAAATGGATGCTGCTGCCACAGACACGAGTCTGGCCTCCTGCTGCTGGACGAAACTCCGGCAGGGGAGGCCTGGACAATAGGTTTCCTGTCCCAGGGAGGTGTGACCACCTCCCCAGACAGGATAATGTGTATTGGGGCTGGGCGGGAGCACTTCGGGTGCTTTGAAGTCCTGCACTGGGGGCACATTTGGTGTCCCTGTGCATACCCCAGTTCAAACCGGATCAGGGGCTTGCAGCCCCTGCTTTGGCGTGAACTGGACAAAGGGAAAGGTGTGTAGCCACCCCTCTGCCCTGACCCACCCATAGGTGGGGCCACAGAGTACTCCAACCCCTATCCTTAGTATAAGTATAGGAACCCAGTCCTTAGGACTTTAGATTATCCCTGGACGAAACTCTGAAACTGAATCCTGGACCTTCGACGCTCTACTCACGATTAAAGGACAGAAGAATCTCCCTTGGGGTCAAGGAGTGACTCCCCTGCTTGGCAGGCACCAAAGAAGCATCTGTCCGGTTCGCATTTCTGAAGCTCCCGCCGGACGCCGAAGTCATCGCATCACCAGAGGTAGATTCTCAGACTTCCCCGAGGCTACCCTGATTCCCCAGCAAAGCTGAGGCCCGTGGCTATCGTGGGTGACTTGAGACCATGACCCCTGGACACCAAGCACATTTGCAAGTGCATCCTCTTCTGGGTCTCCCAAGAAGTCGTGCTTTGGGCTCCGAGTAGCCGTAGCCTCCAGCACCAACTGCACCGAAGATCACTAGCCCCCACTCCACGAGTGTCCTGTAAGCCAGATCCACGTGCGGCGTCACGAGGCTCCTTCACGGTCGCTAGCCCGTTGGCTAGTAGCCCTTAACAAAGGCCAATCTTTTTCTAACTTGGCATCCTGGTTGCTCCAGGCCTGCCCTCACTTATCCTCGGTGGGTGAGTTCCCCAGACCTTGCTGATCTGCACCATCGACGATCTTCTTCTGCATCGAGACTTGCCGTTGCCAAGGCTTGTTGGGTCCAATCCGGTCGCCAACACCTCAGCACTCGACAGACATTGTGGAACAGCCCGAATCCTTCTCCTGGTTGCCGACAACGCCTCCTGGACCTCGTGGCTGAAGAGACAAGACAACCGTCAATGCACCTGAAGCACTCGACATCGGTGGGCATCTGTCCATCACCTTCCTGGTCACTGGCTAGTGACCCAGACTCTGTCCCCTCTGCTTTCAGGTTCTTCAGAACTCCGATCCACTCTTGGATCCACCCGGACACTTTTCACTTGGTCGCCAGCAGCACTTTGCAGCAGATCGCCATTCAAATCGACGACGAAACCCGACCCCGAAAGGCACCTATGCACCCGGCTTCCCTGGGTGAGGTAACACGAGTACTCCGGTGCTCCCGTGGGTAGAGACTCTTCAAAGTCCTAGATCTCAAAGGGTTTGGTCCAAGTCCTCTTTTAAGTGTCCCTTTTCCCTAATTTCCCGATCACGACTTTCTCCATAGAAGTCAACGGCGTATCGCGGTTGTGTATTTACACTGCACGCGTCTCCCGTGGGTCCCCTGTGTCACTACCTTGGGTGGTTCCTTGTGGTCCAAGCACTTCTAGAGGCTCTAGGCCTAGTGTCTAGTTCAGTCGTGGTTCTTATACCACTTTATTGGTATATGGTTTGGTACGCCCCTAGGGCCCAAACGTGTATTTGTGCTATTACTGTGTTTAAATAACTTCTAACTTATGTATTTCGAACTCTAGCCTCATAAAGAGACTAGAGGGGTGTGTTTAGCAATAAATACATATATTTTGAATATATATCTGGTGTGGTGCTCTTTCATTTGGTCACTCAAGAGATTATAGACTGGTAAAACAAGCTGCTTTACATTCCTTCAAGACTTAGCCTGAAGGCTGCTCTCCATAGCTACCACTAGGATAGCTTTCAATAAGGTTGTCTTTAACCTATCTCCAATAAGGGGTTGTTTGGACTGGTGCAAGGTGCCCACTATAATTAGTGGACAGCATATACCAGGCCAACTTCTCACATTGGTGTGCAGCGTGTGGGATTCCAGCTTGCTATTGTTTTACCAGATAATCTCAATTGAATTGATCAACTGAAAACCACTAAAGGTACCTAAGGTACATATAATTTAAGCTTAGAATACAGTAAGTTCTACTGAACTTAGAGTTGTGTGTTAAGGGATAGCACAACCCTTTCTACAACTCAAGAGAGTTTAGTAGGCCACACTAGAGTAGGTAGTGCATACACCACACCACACTAGTAATGTCTTTAAGGGTAGGATCTAAAGAATCCTTGCAGGAAGCCATTGAGCTTCCACCCTCCAAGTATGATACACTCCCATTCTTGGAATTGAGAGCTTTATGCAACTTGAGAAAAATAAGGACAGGCCAAAGCCCCACCACCCAACACCTCAAGGAGTTGTTGGTGGCTTATGACCTTAGTAAGCCCTTGGGGACTGAAGGGGTAGGAGCTGAGGGTGGGGCAGATGATGAGGATGGGACCAGGGGTACCAGTACCCCCAGCCCCCTCTGAAACTGACCAGGAGGGCGACAATGGCCCTGACCTGGATAATCCAACCCCTCCTGAGGAAGATGAAGAGGAGGATCAGAATGATGCCCCCTTTGTCCCCCCAGGAAGGATTGTGAGTGTGCCCAGAAGGTCTAGATCTTCTTCTCAGGACTCTAACCACTCTGGCACCTCAATAGGGAGCTCTGTCTCATCTCATAGGAGGGAATCCTCTCATGAGAGGAGAAAGAGGCTGGTTCAATATGAGGAAGCTCAGCTTGAACTCAAAAAGAAGCAACTAGCCATAGACAGGGAGTCCCTAGATCTCTTCAGAGAGAGAAGAAAGTTGGGACTAGAGTCCCATGGTGGCAGCCATATCCCTAGAGATAGGGAAAGGTCCTATGACCATAGGAACCTGAGCAAGATTGTCCCTCCCTATCAGAATGGGGATGACATCCACAAGTGGATAACTGCTCTAGATAGGGCCTGTAAGGTACAGAAGGTCCCTCAGGAGCAGTGGGCAGCAATCCTGTGGCTCTCCTTTGCTGACAAAGGTAGAGATAAGCTCCTCACTGTTAGAGAGGAGGATGCTGATTAATTACAAGGTCTTGAAGAGTGCTCTTATTGATGGGTTTGGCCTAACCACTGAACAGTACAGGTTGAAGTTCAGAGATACCCAAAAAGCACAGACTCAAGACTGGGTAGACTATGTGGATTGTTCTGCCAAGGCTCTGGAAGGCTGGTTGATGGGCAGTAAGGTGTGTGACTTCTCAGGATTGTACAATCTGATAATGAGGGAGCAGATTCTTAATAACTGTCAAAATCAGCTGTTGCATCAATACCTGGTAGACTCTGATCTGACCTCTCCCCAAGAATTGGGAATGAAGGCAGACAAATGGGTCAGAACCAGGGTTAAGCAAAAGGTACAGAACCAAGGTGGGGAAACCAAGAAGCAAGATGCTAAGAACTCTGACAAGGGTGGGGAGAAGGGTAAAGATCAAAAGTCTTCATCAGGCCCCCAAAAATCTTCTTCTGGTGGGGATTCACAGTCTACCAAAG
This sequence comes from Calotriton arnoldi, assembly GCA_963921515.1. Taxonomy (NCBI): domain Eukaryota; kingdom Metazoa; phylum Chordata; class Amphibia; order Caudata; family Salamandridae; genus Calotriton; species Calotriton arnoldi. The sequence goes on from CAWUFW010010559.1 coordinate 549,866, forward strand.
GGAAAGGCCAAAGAAAACCATGGTGCAAGGTCTGTAAGCAAAAGACCCACTGGACCAGTGATTGCACCAAGTCCAAAGACTCCAGTCCAGCACCCACCAATGCCCCTAAGGCACCTGTTCCCCCTAGTACAGTTGGTGGGAGTGCTCCAGCCAAGGGTTTAGTAGGGTTCACCCTGGGTACTGAGTTGGGCTCTGACCTAGTCAGAGAACTGACTCAGGCTGTGTTAGTCTGTGATGGAGGCATGGATGTGACCTCCTCTGTGAGTCCCAGTAATCTGGGCAAGTACAGACAACAGCCTTTAATCAATGGACGTGAGGCTTTGGCATTTAGGGACACTGGGGCAAGTGTCGCAATGGTGACACAAGACCTTGTGAATCCTGGGCAAGTTATACTTGGTGAGATGTACCAAGTGACCAATGCTAGCAATGTCAGAACAGACCATACTCTGGCAGTTGTTAACTTCTCCTGGGGAGGGGTAACTGGCCTTAAGAAGGTTGTGGTGAGTGCAAACCTACCAGTCGAATGCTTGCTTGGCAATGACTTAGAGACTTCTGCTTGGGCAGAAGTGGAGCTCAGGACCAATGCAGAAATGCTGGGGATCCCTGCAGATGTGTTTGCTGTGACCAGGTCACAAGCCAAAATGTCTAGCACTGAACAGGCCTTGGATTCTGGAAGAATGGACCAAGTGCCTTCCAAGAGGAGGAGTAGTAGGGTTAAGGCAGTGCCTTCCCCTTGGCTCAGGAAGAAGATCAGTCCCTTGAGGGGGATGATCTCAGTCCTGAAGAAGGAACTGTCCCAGAGGAACTTGAACCTGACCAGGTTGAGTTCTTGGGGACAGGGGGACCTTCTAGGGCAGATCTGGGCCAGAAGCAGCAGAGCTGCCCCTCCCTTGAACCCCTCAGACAGCAAGCTGCTGCTGAGGCTGCTGGGAAAGCTAGTGGTCCCCATACAGTGTATTGGGATGATGGACTCCTGTACTCAGAGAGTAGAGACCCCAAGCCTGGTGCTACCAGGAGGTTGGTTATACCTCTGAAGTTCAGGGGCTTCCTATTGACCCTAGCCCATGATATTCCCTTAGCAGGTCACCTGGGCCAGAACAAGACTTGGGACAGAATTGTCCCTCACTTTCACTGGCCCCACATGTCTGAAGACAGCAAGGAGTTTTGTCGCTCCTGTGTAACCTGCCAAGCCAGTGGCAAGGCAGGTGGCACTACAAAGGCCCCCCTGATACCACTACCTGTGGTGGGGGTGCCCTTTGAAAGGGTAGGGATTGACATTGTTGGTCCCATGGATCCCCAAACAGCCTCTGGGCACAGGTTTATCCTGGTGGTAGTGGATCATGCCACCAGGTACCCAGAAGCTATTCCCCTCAGGACCACTACAGCACCTGTGGTGGCAAGGGCCCTCCTGGGAATTTTCTCAAGAGTGGGCTTTCCTAAGGAGGTAGTATCAGACAGGGGTGCTAACTTCATGTCTGGGTACTTAAAAGCAATGTGGAAGGAGTGTGGAGTGACTTATAAGTTCACCACACCCTATCACCCACAATGCAATGGTTTAGTTGAGAGATTCAACAAAACCTTGAAGGGCATGATTAAAGGGCTCCCAGAAAAGCTTAGGCGTAGATGGGACATACTCTTGCCCTGCCTTTTATTCGCATATAGGGAGGTGCCTCAGAAGGGTGTTGGTTACAGCCCTTTTGAACTTCTGTTTGGCCACCCTGTGAGGGGTCCACTGTGCTTGGTGAAGGAAGGATGGGAGTTACCTCTCAAGCCCCCAAAGCAAGATATAGTGGACTATGTACTTGGTCTCCGCTCCAGGATGGCTGAGTACATGAAAAAGGCAACCAAAAACCTTGAGGCTAGCCAGGAACTTCAAAAGGCCTGGCATGACCAAAAGGCTGTTCTGACTGTTTACCAGCCAGGACAGAAGGTGTGGGTGTTGGAGCCAGTGGCCCCAGCAGCTCTCCAGGACAAATGGAGTGGACCCCACACTATTGTTGAGCAGAAGGGTGAGGCCACTTACTTAGTAGACCTAGGAACACCCAGGAGTCCCCACAGGGTTCTCCATGTCAACAGGTTAAAACCATATGTGGACAGGGCAGACATGGGCTTGCTCATGGCTACTGATGAAGGGCAGGAAGAAGAGAGTGACCCACTCCCTGACCTGCTCTCACAGAACCCTGACGATGGGTCAGTTGATGGTGCAGCCTTGGCAGGCAGCCTCACTACCCAGCAACAAACTGATTGCAGGCAAGTTCTCAATCAGTTTAGACATATGTTTTCACTGACACCCAGTCAGACCACCTGGTGCACTCATGAAGTGGACACTGGGGACAGTCTGCCTATTAAAAACAAGATTTATAGGCCACCTGACCATGTCAGGGACTGTATCAGGACTGAAGTCCAGAAAATGTTGGAATTGGGAGTTATTGAACCCTCAGATAGCCCTTGGGCTAGTCCAGTGGTCCTTGTACCAAAACCTCACACCAGTGGTGGAAAAAGAGAGATGAGGTTTTGTGTGGACTACAGGGGTCTCAATGCAGTCACTAGGACTGATGCCCATCCAATACCCAGGGCAGATGAGCTCATAGATACTTTGGCCTCTGCCAAATATCTCAGCACATTTGACCTAACAGCTGGCTACTGGCAGATCAGGCTAGCTGATACTGCAAAGCCCAAAACAGCATTCTCAACCCCTAGTGGGCATTATCAATTTGTGGTAATGCCTTTTGGTCTGAAGAATGCACCTGCCACTTTCCAGAGGCTGGTGAATACAGTTCTCACAGGTCTGGAAGCCTATAGTGCAGCATATCTAGATGATATTGCTGTCTTTAGCTCCACCTGGGAGGATCACCTGGTCCACCTCAGGAATGTTTTACAGGCCCTGCAAAAGGCAGGCCTGACTATCAAGGCCACTAAGTGCCAGATAGGGCAGAGTCAGGTTGTGTACCTGGGCCACCTTGTGGGTGGAGGCCAGGTTCAACCTTTGCAGAGCAAGATCCAGACTATCATGGACTGGACTGCTCCAACTACCCAGACTCAGGTGAGAGCCTTCTTAGGCCTGACTGGGTACTATAGGAGATTTGTCAAGGGGTATGGATCAAAAGTGACACCCCTGAATGACTTAACTTCTAAGAAAATGCCCAAAAAGGTTCAGTGGACAGTTAGCTGTCAAAAGGCATTTGATGACCTGAAGCAGGCCATGTGCACTGCTCCCATTCTACAGAGTCCTGATTACTCCAAGAAGTTCATTGTTCAAACTGATGCATCTGAATTGGGGGTAGGGGCTGTACTGTCACAATTGAATGAAGAAGGTCAGGATCAGCCAGTAGCTTTCATTAGCAGAAGGCTGACCCCTAGAGAGAAACGTTAGTCAGCCATAGAGAGGGAGGCCTTTGCTGTGGTCTGGGCTCTGAAGAAGTTGAGGCCATACTTGTTTGGTACACACTTCCTGGTTCAGACAGACCATAAGCCCCTCTTATGGCTAAAACAAATGAAGGGTGAAAACCCCAAACTGCTTAGGTGGTCCATTTCCCTACAGGGGATGGACTTTACAGTGGAACATAGACCTGGGAGTAACCATGCCAATGCAGATGGACTCTCTAGGTATTTCCACTTAGAACATGAAGACTTAACTGGGCAAGGTTAGTTTAATGTCCCTACGTTTGGGGGGGGTTGTGTAGGAGAGTAGGATCTGCTTCACATGGGTACCCCCACTTTTTGCTGATGCTTCACTGTTTTTCGACATTAGTCTGGCTGGGGCCCTGCTAATCAGAACCCCAGCCTAGCTGCTTTCACTCTAAAATGGTTTCCATGTGCCTTAGGCACATCACTGATTGGGATCTGGAGTGCCCTTATAAGTCCCTAGTATATGGTATACTATGTACCAAGGGCATAGGTACCTCAGAGGCCTACCAGGGGCTGCAGCATGTATTATGCCAACCCTGGAAGGCCATCCAAACTGACACCACAGGTCTGCTACTGCAGCCTGGGTAAGGTGGTGCATGCACCTTTACTGTGATATAGGTTACCTATATCACTAAATACATACACACATATAAACCTATAAGTCACTCCTAAGGCAGGCCTTATCAATCCTAAAGGCAGAGTGCATGGTTCCTATGTGAGAGGGTGCCCCTGCATGAGCAGGGCCCCTCTGCAGCATTCGGAGACCATCTCTGATGCTGTTTGTAGTGCAGCCTGACCATATACTCTTAAGCGCATTATAACCTCACGGTAAAATGCTAACTTTGGAATGGCTGCACCTAAACATGTCGTGTTTGGTGTCAAACATCTTGGAATACTACCCCCCGCCAATCCTGGCAGCGGGGGTAGCATTCCACCCTTCTAGAGGGAAAGACATGTTAACTCTGGCTAGCCCGGTAACTTCTTTCCAAAGCCCTGGCATCACAAAATGGATGCTGCTGCCACAGACACGAGTCTGGCCTCCTGCTGCTGGACGAAACTCCAGCAGGGGAGGCCTGGACAATAGGTTTCCTGTCCCAGGGAGGTGTGACCACCTCCCCAGACAGGATAATGTGTATTGGGGCTGGGCGGGAGCACTTTCGGGTGCTTTGAAGTCCTGCACTGGGGCACATTTGGTGTCCCTAGTGCATACCCCAGTTCAAACCAGATCAGGGGCTTGC